>OX419688.1:20284246-20884246 GCA_948474745.1 Oligia latruncula
CTCTGGGTGGAGCGGAAGGGAGTGTCAGACTCTTACTGACTAAAACCCACCCGTGTTCCTTCCTTAGCCCTTTATGTTCCGGGCCAGCGGTAACCCTTTCGGACAATCCCGCTGACCCGGCAGGCTTCGGCCCTATGGGGCCCCTCCTCGATGCTGACATCTCTTTGAGGCGCGCGTGGAACACGTACGCGCCGTCCGGCACGGGCCTGGTCCTGATCGGACGGTGAGCTACCCATTACTCTCCGCCCGCAGGCCCGCGCCTACGGTGGCCGGGAGTCGTCGCGCGGCTCCCGACGCCCGGAGCGTCTCCCGCGGCGGCTGGGACGGGAGGCTCTCTCCCTGAGCCGTCCCGCCACCTCCTTCGCTAGCATGACTGCTTCGCAGAAGGAGGTGACTGCCTCCCACTCCCTCTCGCCCCGGACCATGGCTTGCACCAGGGCCGGGCGCGAGAGGTCGCCGCCGCTGCCGATCGCCTCTACGAGGACACGGCGGTGCTCCGCCCAAGCGGGGCAGACCTCCACCGTGTGCTCCACCGTGTCCTCTGGGCGATCCTGGCAATGGTGACACCCGGGCGTTTCCTCCCGCCTGATGATGTGCAGGAACCTCCCGAAACTTCCGTGTCCGGTGAGGACCTGCGTCAGGCGGTAGGTGAGGGCGCCGTGGCGCCTCCCTAGCCACTCCTCAAAGAGGGGTCTTATCGCCGCTATCGCGGCGTGCCCTGCGCTGGGTTGCGACAGTCGTTCCTTCCATGTCGCCATGAGATCGCGCCGGAGCTCAGTCCGCTCCGCAGCGATTTGCCGCGGAAGCGGAACTTCCCCCCGGCTTAGTGCCTCCGCGCGCCACTCATAGACGCGCGCGAGGACCATCGCCTCCAGATCCCATGGCGGCAGTCCGGCAATGAGGCTTGCCGCCTCGCCAGAGATCGTGCGGTAGCCCCGGATAAGCCTTATGGCTACCACCTTCTGGGGCGCGTTCAGGTAGTGGGCGGCTCGCCGCCGCAGTGAACGCGCCCACACCGGGGCCCCGTATAGGGCCATGGACCGCACGACCCCCGCGTAAAGCCTCCGGCAGGAGGCGTTTGGCCCCCTCAGGTTGGGCAAGAGCCGCTTGAAGGCGGCCCCGGCCCGTTCCAGTTTGGGGGCCAAACGTCGGAAATGCTCGACGAAGTTCCACCGGCTGTCGAGGACGAGACCCAGGTACCTCATCGTTGTCTCGACGCCGATGTGAACCCCTCCTACCGTTAGTTGGGATCCCGATGGTGGCGCGTTCCGGGGCCCATGAAACGACATGGCCTCGGACTTGTGCAATGCCACCTCGAGACCCAACTGCCGGATCCTCTCCACGACTATCGCAACCCCGCGTGTCATCGCGTCGGCCGCCGCCTGATGCGACCTCCCCTGCGCCAGGACCAGCGTGTCGTCAGCGTAGCAAACCACGCTGACGCCCTCAGGGAGGTCGGCCCGCAGCACCCAGTCGTAGCCGATGTCCCACAGGAACGGCCCCACGACCGATCCCTGTGGGACACCGCACGACATCTCTCGCCGGTTCCACTCCCCATCGCGACCGGGGTAGCTGACGGCTCTGTCCGTCAGATACGCCTCGACTATTCGACGGAGGTAGGGCGGCACCCGGTGATACCGGAGTGCCTCCACAATGCAGCTCCAGGGCAGGGTGTTGAACGCGTTGGCGATGTCGAGTGACACCGCCACGACGACCCCACCCTGGGACACCGCGTCCCCCGTCGTGAGGGCTCTCACGCGCATGATGGCGTCCACCGTCGAGCGCCCCTTGCGGAAACCAAACTGGCTGTCCGCAAGATCCGGCCCCGTCCTCACCAGGTGCCCGACGAGGCGGCCCACAATCACTCTCTCAAAGAGCTTGCCGACCTCGTCGAGCAGCACGATGGGCCGGTATGCGGACGGAGAGTCCGCAGGGCGCCCTGGCTTCCGAATGAGGACCAGCTTCCCCGTCTTCCAACGGAGTGGAAACTGGCCTCTCTCCAAACATGCGCTTAAGAGCGCCTCCAGTCGAGGCCCGAGAGCCCTCGAGGCCAGGACCCAGGCCTTACCCGGCAAGCCGTCGAGTCCTGGGGCGGTATTTTTGGCCTTCAGCCTTCCTACCGCCGCTCTCAGTTCTACCCCGGTCACTTCAGGGATGTCGTCGTCGTCGTCCGCGTGGTCCGCTTCGGGCACCGCAATTGGCGGAGCCATGGGCGGGGGGGTGTGCACCCCCCGTGAAGGGAACAGAGCGCTCACCACCTCCTCCACCAGCTGGGGGCGGAGACTCTGCGTCAGCGGGGGGGCCCAGGTGCGGAGTTTATTCCGCACCATTTTATAAGGGCGCCCCCACGGATCTCTGTTCAGAGTCTCCAGCATCTCCTCGCGGGCCATATCCTTGGCCCGCTGGACAGCCTCTTGGAGGGCGGTCTTCGCTGCTCTGTACCCCTCGTACAGCTCCGCCTCCGTGGCTTCCGCATCCGGAGGACGAATGCGGAGCCTGCGGTGCCTGGTGTACCGGTGTCGCGCATCGACGCACGCCTTGCGTAGCGCATCCAGCTCCTGCGACCACCAGTACACCTGACGTCGGGCGCGTCCTGGCCGGACTCGGGGCATTGCCACGTCGCAAATCTCGGACATGGCCTCCCGGAACCACTCCGCCTCCTCGTCGATATCGGCAGGCCTGTCCGGTGATGACACCCAGGCCTGCACGATCGAGGCTTCCAGGAGGAGCTCCCGGTCCAGCTGCTTCAGCGCCCACCGCGGACCACTCGGGGCCTGTTGGACCAGCGCGCTAGAGGTCTGGGCGGAGACGTCGAACCGGATATACCGGTGATCGGAATAGGTCTCCACCTCCTCCATGACGCGCCAGTCAATTACACGCTGCGACAGAGCGGGGCTGGCGAACGAAATGTCCACCACGGACTCCCCCCGCATCCGCACACACGTGGGAACAGAACCCCGATTTAGGACGACCAGGCCTGTTTCCAGGGCCCAGTCCTCCACCATCCTGCCCCGCACATCCGTGCAACGGGAACCCCAGGCCAAATTCTTGGCATTGAAGTCCCCGAGCACTAGCACGGGGAAGGGATGGCTTCCGGCGACGACGACACTCAACTCTGTTAAAGAGTTGTGGAACTCGGCGAGAGTTCGGCTCGGAGAGAAGTACACTCCCACGACTACAACCTCTCCGAACCGTGCTGCTACACACCCCTGTCCCTTCGTGACGCATTCCAGGGACGGGGTGCCGGCGGCGACCGACGAAACTATGGCCACTGAGCCGCTCAGGTCCTCCACCCAGTCATCCCTGGGCGGGACAAAGTACGGCTCAGCGACCACGGCGATGTTGATCGACCACTGCGCCACGCTCTGGAGCAACAGGTCCTGAGCGCAGGCGCAGTGGTTGATGTTCGCCTGGAGGAGGCGCAATGGAGCCATTAGTCCTCCATTTCAGCCCCCTCCCGGGCCCCCTGCGAGGGCTCCACTACGGCAGCGGCGGCGGTGGCGGCGGTAGTGGCGGCGGCAGCGGCGACTGCGGTGGCGGCGGTTGTGGCGGCGGCAGCGGCGGCGGCGGTGGCGGCGGCGGCGGCGGCGGCGACGGTGGGAGTGGCAACGGCGGCGGAGGGCCTGCCTTTCCTCCTGGTTCCGGCGGGTGGAGCGCAGGACTTGCTCCCCGCCCGGTGATCGGCCGGCTTGCCAGCAGCCGCACATGTGATGCAGTGCGGCGCGGCGTTGCACGAGCCGGCCTTGTGTCCGGGCTGACCGCAGCGGAAGCACAGTGTGCTGCGGTCCACCTCGGAGGTGCACTGGATGCCAACGTGGTGCCCCACATGGCATCGGTAGCACCTCAGAGGCTTGGGGTCCAGGAGTTTAACCTGCGCTGAGACCCAGCCCACCAGGAGCCTTCGGCCCTCCGTGATGGTTCTGGCCGCCGTCACGGGGCAGCTTACCGTTATGGTTCGCATGCCCGTGTAGTCAGGACGTAAGGTGCCCGCCTTCACCTGGTCGGCCAGACACCCGCCCGTCCTGACAACGGCGGCCACCACATCTCCCTCCGTCACGGAGTCATCCAGGCCCAGTATGCGCATGTCTGCGCACTTGACGGGCCTGGTGATCCGAGCTTCGTCCGCGAGGGACGCCCTTAGCTTCTCAGCTAGGGCGTCAGCGGTGGGGCCACTTGTAGCACCGGGGATCTCCAGCATGCGGGCGCCAGTGGCGGTCACCCTGTGCCGGAGGCCCCCGGTGATCCCCAGCTCCCGGAGGTCCACCTTCTCTCTCGCCTTTGAGAGCACGTCGCAGTACGTCACGCCCCTCTTGACCGCGTCCGGCTGTAGCGTTATCACTACAGCCGCGGTCTTCGGGGCGCGAAGCCTAGCCGCGACGGCTCTCTCCTTGCGACGCCGCCTCTGCTCCTTTTTTCTGGCCGCCTTGGCCGCCTTCTTCTTCTCCCCGACCACCTGCCATTGGGCGTCGGTCGTGGGAGAAGTGGGGGAGTTTTGGGGGCGCGGCGTAGGCTCTGGGGCCTTCGCCTCCCGTGCCGCTCTGCCCTTCTTCTTTCGGCCCTGCGCCGGGGGATTGCCCGTAGGCGCCGGGGCCCCGCCAGCTGGCGCCGGCGCCGCGGCTCCTCCTGCCGATGCCGGTTTGGCCGACGCCGGTTTGGCCGGCGCCGGTTTAGCCGACGCCGGATTGGCCGACGCCGGCTTGGCCTGGGCCCGGCCCGACGGCCCGGGTTTAGGGGCGGCAGCTGCCGCAGCGGCGGCGTACGAGGCCGCCCTTGGCCCCGGGGTCGTTCCGCCCGCCAGGGGGGGGCGCAGGACTATGCCCTCCAGGACGGAAAACCGCGCCTGGAAGGCCGCCAGCTCCTGCCGAACCAGGCTGAGGACCTGGTTCTCCACCGGGACGGGCTGGCTCGGTGGTTGCGCTCCCCCGGTGGCCCGCAGGCCGGCCAGGTCTGCCCGGAGCCTCCCGTTCTCCTTTTGGAGAAGCTCCGTGGCTGCCGTCAGGCGGGCGACCTCCGCCCGCAATTCGGCCACTTCGCCGGCCGAAGGGCCGGTGTAGTTGGCCGCCTCCGCTGCCGCCATGATGGAGGCCGTCGCCGAGACTATGGCCCTGTTCTTGGAAGTCTGTAACTTCTTCAAGGACACGTCCCGGATGGCGGCCTCCACTACCGCCGCAAACCTGCTCATGCAGTCCGCCTCGGGGTCAGGGGCGTCAGCCGCACCCGCCTCGTCGCTCGAGGGTCCCGAAGCGACCGCGCGACCGGTCCCCCCCTCCTTTGCGGGCTCCTCCGCTCTCTCCGCCGCCTCACGGGCAGTGAGCCCCCTGCCCTTGCCTCGCTTTGCGACCCCACCCCGCCTACTTGTGGGGATTTTTCGGGCCGAGGCCTGCTCTCCGTCTGAGGACAGTCCCTGGCTGTCCCCAGACCTTGGCCGCTTGCCCGTCTTCGCGGCCTCCTCCCCGGCACGGCAGGGGCTCTCTGAGCCTCCCATGCTCGTGCCTCCAGATGCGGCGTCGGACTCCGACCCCGCATCACTCCTCACCTCTTCTTGGTCCCCTGAGGGACAGGAGCCTCCTCGGCTCTTGTTGCCAATGGCAAGTGGAAGACATCTGTTGCCCCCCCCAGAATACGAATGGGGGCTTGACGTTCCCGAAGGGAACGTGGCGGATTCTCCGGCTGCTGAGCAGCCGGTACCGCCCTGGGGTAGTTTTTTGTCATCTGTCTTGTTCATTTTGTTTATGTTCCTTTTAAGGGTGAGGTCCCTTTTCGCGCTAACGACCGGATCCCCTCCGGCCATTCATCCCCTCGGCACGCTAGACCTTGGGATTGGGGTAATTTTTTATAGAGGTTGTCTACCTCGCGGCCCGGGCCTCAGTGGCCCGGACCCCCGGTCCTGTCAGTTCAGGGTTACGGGGTGGCCGGCGGCTGGGCAGAACCAACCGCCGCCCCGGCGTCCCCACGCTGCCGCCGGATGCCGGACAGACGCAGCGCGGGCATGGGACACCCACCACCACCCACACTCTCGTGGGTACCGCGGTGCTAACCGCCCCGCGACGGTCCGCGCCAACTCACCTTCCTCTGTAAGCAGAGGGGGAGTAGACGCGTGACCGTCTATAGCCCGGTTCCCTTCACCGACCATCAAAGATGATCGGTGACTGGAACCATGACCTTCTCCTCCTGTCGAAGATTTGCCGCCCGCCCCAATTGTCCACCCAAACCTGGTGGGCAATTGGAGCCGACGTTGCCCAGGGTGCGCCACGTGGAGGCTCTTCAACGTGCACCCCTTGTTCAACGTGCACCCCTTGTACTATCCCTTAGGTAGATTTTGTCTTATAGTGAAAAACCTAATACCAAAAAATTTTTGAACTTCTATGTGAGCTAGGCGGGCGTGCGAGGTGTCAAAAGACGTGTCTCGGCGCGGGCCAGCAAACTATGGGGTTTTTGGAATTTACGGTGAACAAAACTTTTGAAAAAAGCTGAAAAAACGTGTTTTACGACCAAAAAGTATGAAGAAATTTGGAATAACACCGCCAAACGGGACTCGAGCTCGCGGGGCGCGCGCCGGAGTGCAGGTAAGGCAGGTAAGTATCTGTTAAAATTATAAGAAACGTAATTTTTGCTGTAAATTTTGAGATAAAAATGTTTTAAAGAGGTTTTTTACTGAAATTTTTCTATGTCAATAACCGGGAAATGTTTTTCGCGGATTTGTCAGTTTTTACGAGCGGGATAGTCAGACGGAGCCTAAAAACGATTAGTTTTGCTGAAAACAGCTTGTAAATGCGTCACCGGGATGCAAAGTTATTGAGGTATGTGTATTTTGTACTATCCCTTAGGTAGATTTTGTCTTATAGTGAAAAACCTAATACCAAAAAATTTTTGAACTTCTATGTGAGCTAGGCGGGCGTGCGAGGTGTCAAAAGACGTGTCTCGGCGCGGGCCAGCAAACTATGGGGTTTTTGGAATTTACGGTGAACAAAACTTTTGAAAAAAGCTGAAAAAACGTGTTTTACGACCAAAAAGTATGAAGAAATTTGGAATAACACCGCCAAACGGGACTCGAGCTCGCGGGGCGCGCGCCGGAGTGCAGGTAAGGCAGGTAAGTATCTGTTAAAATTATAAGAAACGTAATTTTTGCTGTAAATTTTGAGATAAAAATGTTTTAAAGAGGTTTTTTACTGAAATTTTTCTATGTCAATAACCGGGAAATGTTTTTCGCGGATTTGTCAGTTTTTACGAGCGGGATAGTCAGACGGAGCCTAAAAACGATTAGTTTTGCTGAAAACAGCTTGTAAATGCGTCACCGGGATGCAAAGTTATTGAGGTATGTGTATTTTGTACTATCCCTTAGGTAGATTTTGTCTTATAGTGAAAAACCTAATACCAAAAAATTTTTGAACTTCTATGTGAGCTAGGCGGGCGTGCGAGGTGTCAAAAGACGTGTCTCGGCGCGGGCCAGCAAACTATGGGGTTTTTGGAATTTACGGTGAACAAAACTTTTGAAAAAAGCTGAAAAAACGTGTTTTACGACCAAAAAGTATGAAGAAATTTGGAATAACACCGCCAAACGGGACTCGAGCTCGCGGGGCGCGCGCCGGAGTGCAGGTAAGGCAGGTAAGTATCTGTTAAAATTATAAGAAACGTAATTTTTGCTGTAAATTTTGAGATAAAAATGTTTTAAAGAGGTTTTTTACTGAAATTTTTCTATGTCAATAACCGGGAAATGTTTTTCGCGGATTTGTCAGTTTTTACGAGCGGGATAGTCAGACGGAGCCTAAAAACGATTAGTTTTGCTGAAAACAGCTTGTAAATGCGTCACCGGGATGCAAAGTTATTGAGGTATGTGTATTTTGTACTATCCCTTAGGTAGATTTTGTCTTATAGTGAAAAACCTAATACCAAAAAATTTTTGAACTTCTATGTGAGCTAGGCGGGCGTGCGAGGTGTCAAAAGACGTGTCTCGGCGCGGGCCAGCAAACTATGGGGTTTTTGGAATTTACGGTGAACAAAACTTTTGAAAAAAGCTGAAAAAACGTGTTTTACGACCAAAAAGTATGAAGAAATTTGGAATAACACCGCCAAACGGGACTCGAGCTCGCGGGGCGCGCGCCGGAGTGCAGGTAAGGCAGGTAAGTATCTGTTAAAATTATAAGAAACGTAATTTTTGCTGTAAATTTTGAGATAAAAATGTTTTAAAGAGGTTTTTTACTGAAATTTTTCTATGTCAATAACCGGGAAATGTTTTTCGCGGATTTGTCAGTTTTTACGAGCGGGATAGTCAGACGGAGCCTAAAAACGATTAGTTTTGCTGAAAACAGCTTGTAAATGCGTCACCGGGATGCAAAGTTATTGAGGTATGTGTATTTTGTACTATCCCTTAGGTAGATTTTGTCTTATAGTGAAAAACCTAATACCAAAAAATTTTTGAACTTCTATGTGAGCTAGGCGGGCGTGCGAGGTGTCAAAAGACGTGTCTCGGCGCGGGCCAGCAAACTATGGGGTTTTTGGAATTTACGGTGAACAAAACTTTTGAAAAAAGCTGAAAAAACGTGTTTTACGACCAAAAAGTATGAAGAAATTTGGAATAACACCGCCAAACGGGACTCGAGCTCGCGGGGCGCGCGCCGGAGTGCAGGTAAGGCAGGTAAGTATCTGTTAAAATTATAAGAAACGTAATTTTTGCTGTAAATTTTGAGATAAAAATGTTTTAAAGAGGTTTTTTACTGAAATTTTTCTATGTCAATAACCGGGAAATGTTTTTCGCGGATTTGTCAGTTTTTACGAGCGGGATAGTCAGACGGAGCCTAAAAACGATTAGTTTTGCTGAAAACAGCTTGTAAATGCGTCACCGGGATGCAAAGTTATTGAGGTATGTGTATTTTGTACTATCCCTTAGGTAGATTTTGTCTTATAGTGAAAAACCTAATACCAAAAAATTTTTGAACTTCTATGTGAGCTAGGCGGGCGTGCGAGGTGTCAAAAGACGTGTCTCGGCGCGGGCCAGCAAACTATGGGGTTTTTGGAATTTACGGTGAACAAAACTTTTGAAAAAAGCTGAAAAAACGTGTTTTACGACCAAAAAGTATGAAGAAATTTGGAATAACACCGCCAAACGGGACTCGAGCTCGCGGGGCGCGCGCCGGAGTGCAGGTAAGGCAGGTAAGTATCTGTTAAAATTATAAGAAACGTAATTTTTGCTGTAAATTTTGAGATAAAAATGTTTTAAAGAGGTTTTTTACTGAAATTTTTCTATGTCAATAACCGGGAAATGTTTTTCGCGGATTTGTCAGTTTTTACGAGCGGGATAGTCAGACGGAGCCTAAAAACGATTAGTTTTGCTGAAAACAGCTTGTAAATGCGTCACCGGGATGCAAAGTTATTGAGGTATGTGTATTTTGTACTATCCCTTAGGTAGATTTTGTCTTATAGTGAAAAACCTAATACCAAAAAATTTTTGAACTTCTATGTGAGCTAGGCGGGCGTGCGAGGTGTCAAAAGACGTGTCTCGGCGCGGGCCAGCAAACTATGGGGTTTTTGGAATTTACGGTGAACAAAACTTTTGAAAAAAGCTGAAAAAACGTGTTTTACGACCAAAAAGTATGAAGAAATTTGGAATAACACCGCCAAACGGGACTCGAGCTCGCGGGGCGCGCGCCGGAGTGCAGGTAAGGCAGGTAAGTATCTGTTAAAATTATAAGAAACGTAATTTTTGCTGTAAATTTTGAGATCCACGGGGATGCTTGCCCAGGATGTGCTGATCTGTGTCTGGATATCATCATCATCATTTCAGCCGAAAGACGTCCACTGTTGGACATAGGCGGGGGCTAACGTCGCCACAACGACGGGTCCTGTGCTTCTCAAATCCAGCGGGTAAACCTAAGTACCTACAGTTATTATTTGTGTCATTTGTGTGACTGCCAGATTGGTCGGGCGACTTGACTATGCTTTGCAGAAGCTTGTAGTTGAGGACGTGAAATGGTGATAACATTGCCAGCAATTACTGGGTTTCGTGCTGAGGTAATGAACAGGCCATAAGATGTAAGGTCTTCAATAATACAACCCGAAAGTAACTGTCTGCCCGATACCTTTTGACTCATAAGATCTGAACGCATTTGGATGTTTAGCACACGGATAGATCATGACGTGCGTTAGGACATTGGACACTATATTTTTTACTCCGGTATTTATTATGTTCCCGTGCGATAATTTACTATTAGCTATGTAGCTACTTGTCTAGGAAAAAGAACATTTTACTTTTATTGTTCTGGACTCCTAACCTATTTTCTTGGAAAGATTTTTCCTCAAAATATTTGCCTGGCTTATGCGCAATGAGAAAGTCATCCGGAGCGAATGCCATCCGTCCCGTTGAACCCGTCCCCGGTGATGTGTTCGGCAACATCTCCCGCAATCCGGCCCGCTTCCGGTTGAATTTCTGCCAACTATTCCAATTATTTCCCCTTGTTTAGAAACTTAGTCAGATTAAAATATATACCTAGTTAAGTGAAACTCTATGTACCTTCCAATCTTCAAGCTTTTACTTTAGACCGGTAGATATGTTTAATTTTTTTGCGCGTTCCTTCTGGATCGCAGCGTAGGTCTCACTCGATGTTTTACCTATTAAAAGTCACGTTTAAGTGTATCACGTTATAGTCAGGCAGCCCCGGATTTAAAAGGTTTTTGAGGTGAGGCAAAAAATGCCATCTGCCTCCCCCTTCCCCACCAATCCTTTAGGTACCTACTTAACCTTTTCCATTAAGCCTTATTTTTTATATAAGCACGTTCCGATTTTCGATTGCTATGATCGCAGGATTTGACTTATGCAAAACTTAACAGCAATTATGACAATCTATGGAAATCTATGATGCACGAGTGAGCGAAGCGAGCGCGTAGGTAAATTTTAGCACTGTGCCTCAGATAAGTTAGATGTTTTAAAGTAAGTATCTAGGTACTTAATTAATTGTCTTATACGTACAGATTATTTGTAAGAATTAAGATCAAAGCTGCAAGAGCGCGCGAAGCGAGCTCGAAAATTATAATATGCCAGCAATATATTAATCAAATTTTATCCTGGACCTATGATGTGCCAATTCAACAGGAGCGTTAGCGATAGCGCTAACGCTCCACCTTTTACCATAGGGTAAAAAATTAAAGGAAATCGTGTCGCCTTTGCACATATAGGCGTCGGGAAAGGGCGTCCCCGCTACACAATCAGCCTATAATGTTCCCATAGCTGGGACACAGGCCTCGACTCTCTGTGAGAGGGAATGGGCCATAAACCACCACGCGGGCGCAACCCGCTCATACCGTTTGACTACCCATACCTACGCTAATCACGTAGTGATTACCTCAGTGCGTCCACACTGAACGAACGAAACTTTTTTTTTCCAATCGTCAACAGTGTGGACGACGCGACGGGGTGTGACTGATCGGGAATATTCGGTCACGCGCCCCCCCTCAATATCATGTAAACTGGCGACAATCTACAGGGTTTAGGTAGATTTTGGACCTTGCCTCCACCGAAAATCTTGGGGTGAGACAGGGTTGACCCTCCCCCGATCTTGGGCTGAGCCTAGTGCGGATCCCCAGATCAGAAATCCGCAAATTAATTGCTGTAGGTATCAACTCTTCACTTCTTTCTGCAGTAGGTATTACACTACTTACCGGCTGAGTGTTAGTAAAGCAGTCACGGATTTCCGCTATTCAAAGACAAATCCTAATAAAAACATACAAAACCAATCAATCAAATCGAAACTAACTACCTTCTTGTGACAATCGATTAATTTTATCTGCAATGAGTAGGTACCTATAATAAGTACTTCATTAATGCCTATAGTTTTAATGCCGAAGCAAATCTGGAGATACAGGCAACAGGCAACTGACCCCTTTATTCATAAACGTTACTTAAAGTTAAGTATAGTGATTAGCGACATTGACGTACGTACGTACCTATAAATTGGAATGCTGTCAGTCAAAAGTATGATGATTGAACACCACTGACCTCTATTAAACAGCTTGTATAATATAGGTCAGTGTTGAACACATTTCAATCTTGTTGACATTTGTGCTAAGGTATGGTGGTTAATCAATGTTAATGATTGATTCGTTTTAAGTGACGTCTCTGAGTTCGTGTGTTTAGTACATGCAGTCAACATTGAATCCATGGGTAATTAGCTGAATAGCTTTTAGGTACCTAGCAAGCTTTCTACTCCATTGCGTCTTTGCAATCTCGCAGTACTCAACAAAATGCGATAAAATTGGTATCTACTATAAAATACAGGGAGTATATCTACCTATCACTTCTTGTCGAGGCAGGGAGCAAGCTGCTGCCTGGCATAACTCGCTTATATAAGTACTTAGTATAGATAATAATAGAGCAGAATACTCTTTATTATGTACCTACACCATATAAATAGTGGATAGTCTACCTTCCGGGATAGGTAGGTATAGTAGGTACGAGTACCTACCTATCTCAAACAAAGGTCGATACATCTAAGACTTCACGTAAACATTATTTGAAGAGTAGTACCTACTTAAACACAGGCCAACCAAAGAACACTAGACACGTCCGCGACCTACCGAACGACAATACAATTATAAGCCGCATGTTTTTCCCAGTTTCCTCACCCTGCACAATTTACGATTTCATTACCCTATTCCTCACATATGACCGTTTAAAAATACCGGTTTATTTTTACCTTTTTTACCAACAAAGAAAATAACTTGTTTTGATCGACCCCGGGCGGCCCAGGAGTTGCACGTGGGCGATATGTTAAAATTAATTTCGTGTAACGTGTATTTGCGTGTTACCTGTAGGAATTCGTTTCTGGTTTACTGAGTAATAAGAGAGGTATTTTTCGTGTGCTCAAATTCGCACCTTTCGTGTGCAACTGTGATCCGGCCGGGGATTTTCCATGGACACCCGCGAAATGTGGATGACTTTAAGAATGTAAGAAGACGTGTACGATACAGACCTACGTGTGGATAAATACATGAATACTAATAGCTAGAAGAAAATGGGTGAACATTGAGATGACATTTTTGTCAAAGGGAAATTTAAAACATGCGCCTGTGCATGCGCCGAAACTAAACATTCATCGGCCTAGCCATTTCCTAACTAGTTCGGGTCAGCTCCCAGTCTAACCAGATGCAGCTGAATACCTGTATTTTTCATCGACTGCCCGTAGTATTTTTAAGTAGTCTGCCTATCTGCCATCCATTACCCAGTTAAGTTACAGGGTAGCATGATACCCTCCTTTATGGGCATTGGGCTTCGGACTATAGTCCGCGCGGAACTAGTTGGGAGCGGTAGGACCAAATCAAATCAAATCAAAATCAAATCAATCCATCTATATATTTTACATTTCTATGGGTGGGACGGAGGGGCGGGGGCGCTTTGTCATTACTCAGTACGTGCGAAGGCGCGGCCGACTAGTTCCGTGCGGACTATAGTTCTGATTAGAGTGTTGCGCGGATCTTTTTGCGCATGAATGACATTCACAGGGGGGCGATTGTTGGTTACTTTTGTCGCTAAGTCACACTCGAGCATAGAGGTATATAACATTTTAAATTAAGTAGGTATACTTATAATGTACATACTTAATTAGTATCACGTTAGTCTTTAGCTACTTTAACCTTAAATCATTGAAATTATAAACTATTTTGTTTTTAATAAAAGATTAAAGAGTGTTTATCTTTGACTTTGACTTTGAGTGTGTAAGTTAGTCAACTCCTACTCAGGTGCATCCGGTAGCGGTTATACTGGAAGCCAACTTAACATAGTACCTATGTTCACAGTTGGGAAAAGGCTAGGCAGATGATGATGACTCAGAGTTAGTGAAACGCCCCAACAATAGATAGGTAGATGATTGTAACCCTCTGTTGTTACCTTCATCAATGGGCTCCTGTGTGTCTGCTGGGTTCTCCTCTTAATTTTAAGAAACATTGTTACCTTATAGATTTACTGATGTAACAGATCTTCCAGCATATCGCTATCTGCTCTATGTAGTTCAAAACTTTCCGCCGAGTCAGTCGTTAGTTAACTCTGAAAAAATAAACTAATCGTTACTTATTTCCATACCTAATTATTTATTTGCCTTTCGTTTATAGTAGAAAATAGCGATTACCCTCATTTTTACAAATACCACCTGTTATTTTGGTGCACGAATAAAAATATCGGCGAGTTATATTAAGTCCCGAATACCTTTATATATAACAATGTGTTGAACACTAATAAGCTAAAGTTTCGGATATGTATAACACGGCGTCTATCAGCGGTCTTAGTGAATTTTCAGTAAATCGAATGTAGCAAAACAAACACGTCTGACTTCCCCGCGCAATGCAAAACAAACGGCGTTCGGCGCCCATCAATCTGCCACGCGTGCCCACGCGCATGTGTAACGTTCAACTGTTTCTAATTAAAGCCTAGTGTTTACACTCCTAGGAGCTATAACGGTGGATTGAACTAAATCTGAAACTGCAGTATAAAAATAACACCACGTACGCCGCGGTTAACGCAATGACCTGCGCCGCCGCGACCCACCTCGACCCGCCTCGACCCACCTCGACCCGCCTCGACCCGCACTCCATCCGCGTGCTTTACCTACGCTTAGCCTTTTATGGACATTACTCGCTCTCGCACAATCTTGTAAATCGCTAATACATCTGTGTAACCTCGTGCCAAGAGCTGTCATTATCTATTCTCGCTTTCTGTGTTTGGTATTTTGGCTGTTTCTGGTCGATATCATTAGATTTCCGGTCGTTGCACATGTGCTAACTCCCCGCGGCCTACATACCAAACACAGATACAGATAACGGTGGGTGCTGCAGTAGCATCAACACAGATACAGATAACGGTGGGTGCTGCAGCAGCATCAACACAGATACCGATAACGGTGGGTGCTGCAGCAGCATCAACCTGAACTCTTTGTTATGTTACATGTTTGGGCTTTCAGCCGTTTCATTATAGTCTGTTCTTGAATGCCATGACATTCAATCTGCTGTGATAAGCTCTGTTAGCTCCAACACAGGTCTGAACCGTAGTGCCTAGTTGAACCGAGTCAACAATAAAGTAAGAAGGTATCTAGTATCTATCTTCTCTTCGAGAAGGCTGGACCTAGCTTCCCTTTTCTGATAATAGCACCAAACCACTGACACTAAACGAACACACTTGCTTTTTTTTGCTTTCTGCTTCTCCATTATGCTTTGTCAATTTTGCCCAAGAGGCAAGACCGGCTTCTTCCTCCTTAACTTTCTAGCATCGTAATGTAGGCATCAGTAGCCTTAAGGTTCTCGTGGTGCTCCCATTTAGACGAGAACCTTAAGGCGACGACCAAGGCCAGTAATTACAACCCCGGATGCCTTATACTCTCGAGCCGGCCAAAAGAGCACTGTGGCTGTAGTACTCGATCGCTCAACAAAGTTTGTGAATTTGGATGGGACAGGGCGCTAACATTGCGAAATTTTCGTAGCCTATTCAAATAATGAACATCTTTAAATTCACATATGTTCATTGTTATGACGTTATACGTGACGTTACGTTCGCAGCATAACTATTATCTGTGTGGGTGTGAGACGTAGGTCACACAGCCCACAGATAATAGAGTAACGCTTCAGGAATGTGTACCGACATCTTGCGTTGAAATACCATAATAAAGCGGTATTATGAACAAGGGTAACATAAACATTGACTCATTAACAATACGGTTCACATCACGAGGGTTCTGACGTGCGAGAGTGTGGGGCATGCGTTACCCTGTATGGGCAGGCGCAGGCCATCTCAATCAAAGGTTAGAGTAGCAAAAAATATGTTTTCTTGCCTTTTTTTTCTTTCGTCGTTTGTTTCAAAACAAAATAGAGGAATTGCGATTATCATAAAGTAGATTTGTGTATTGTAGTTTTAGTTTGCTGTAATTAAACAGTCACTTACAAAATATCTGTCAGGTCAGGTCACTTTCAAACTCTTATAACTTGGCAATAAAATACTCATTTTGTGAGATATCAGACAAAAGTGATTGATTCACACTGGAAAACACCGCTCGTGTCATCATAGTCAGTCAAATAACTAGCGTTTGTCTAGAGCTAAGATTAGGTTATCGCAGCACGTAGCCATCATGTGGGAGCGTGGCCTGTCTGCTTATTGTGACATACAGAGTGTAGGTAGACATATTAAGTGACTAACACTAGCTTATCATCATATCGGATTTCTAATGAAATTGTCTCATTTATCAGCACCTCAGTCTTTGAAGTTTGATCGCTGTTTACGGTTCCGTATTCGTAGTAAATAAATAAAAAAATAATAAAACGTATTAAAATATAAAAGGACTAACGTTAAATACAGTTTTTTCATAAATCTATGTCAAGTTCACCCATGATTTGTGCCTGAACTAGGTAATCCTGTGTTTCAGGCGATTGAACGTAACATTAACTGATTAAATAATCACATACTTATCATATGTATCTTATTGGTACATATGTAAAAAGGTGTATGTATAAAATTAATTAATTTAAAAAATAATTAATTAAATTAAATTAATTAATTTATTATACGAACAATATTTACTTTAGCACAAGTATTAACTTCTCTGAAATTAAATATCTTCATAGGTCATAGTTAAGGTGAAAGACATTGTTTTATGAACCTGAACCTACGTCAAATGCTATCGTCGACAAGCGAATTCGGCTTGCTGAGAGTCGAAGCTCTGTTTACGTCAAGTCCTTCCCGAAAATGTAAGTTTACACTTGATCGACTTTGGGTGCCAACTAGTTATGAAATAATTAATTATTTTTTTTTTTTAAAAACGTTGCCCC
The DNA here is from genome assembly GCA_948474745.1 of Oligia latruncula. Taxonomy (NCBI): domain Eukaryota; kingdom Metazoa; phylum Arthropoda; class Insecta; order Lepidoptera; family Noctuidae; genus Oligia; species Oligia latruncula. Next base: position 20,301,044 of record OX419688.1, read on the forward strand.
ACACTAGGAATTTCTCCTGTATTGTGGGTGCGTTTACAAACATTTAAAGTCACATACCTACACAAACAGCTAGACCCGGAACAACTACTTGTAGGTCATACAAATATTTGTTCCGTGCGGGAATCGAACCCGCGACACGCAGCACAGCAGTCAATCGCTTAACCACTGAACCGTGCCGTCAATTACTAGCGGACAAGGCGTTTACACCAGACAGGTAGACCGCTGTCGGCAGGACCACAGGACAGCTAAGTTGACTTGTCGACCAGAAGACCAATTTATTCTCGAAATAAAAAAAAACGTACCAATTAAAATCGCAATCTCACCTCAGCGACAGTCACTGTTAAAAACTTGTCAAAATGTAGGTAAAAAAACTTATCAAAAGGTTTTTTCGAGACAGAGAGAGGGAGAGAGAGAAAAACACGGGAATTGATTCTCTGGTGCAGGCTCCGTATTGCTATAGCGGGTCAGGCCATGTGAAAGTCATGACGAAACTTAGGTTTAAATACCAAAGAGATTTAAGATAGAACCTAAATAATTTAATGTCTTTGGGTTATACTGATTTAGTGATCTAGACATTTTTGGATAGTTTACATATTGTAAAAAAGTGTGTTAAAATTTCATCATTATTTGTGTCTACACGCTAACTGTTGTTTTAAAATGTCATCATACGATTGTACTATATAGTCTGTTGATAACAATACCTAAACAATAGCTCCAAAGCCCAGAAAAATATGAAAGACGTCACACATAGGTAGACGTGCCAATTAAAACTAAAAGTAGGTACACATTTAGTTAAAGAAATCAGTTGAGACAAATATTAGTTTAGTAAAAATAGCGCATTGCTGTAAAAACAGAATAATAAGCCATGTGAACACAAAGTGCGAGTATTTTAGTTAAACCCAGTTCTAGGAAATCCACTTGAATTACGGAATTGCAATTACAGAACATAATAAAAAAAGCTTAGGTATATAGTTCGAGGTAAATCATAGCCATTTGTTTACATAGGTACCTACGTATGGACCTACTTCAATCAATCAAAGGTTATTTCTGAGAAAAAGGTAGATATAGAGAAGCTATTTAAAGGCCTAAACCACAGGTTTGTATAAACCTATTTAGACCGAGCAGGTTCCTTACGTAGTAACCTCAACCACATTCTAATTCCAAACTCTCTTTAATCGCTCCTGAAAAAAGTATTTTAGTAATATTTTATTTTAAGTGGCGAACTTTGGGCCAATAAAATTTAAATCATTGTCGTGCCATCGACACGACGAAGAAAAAGGCACGAACTGTGGCAAAATGTAGACAATTTGTAAATGTTTGTAGCGGTATCTACAAACGCCACATGCAAACTATGCGTCATACTGGATGTCACACAAAATCCTGCATCTCACAAGCAGAGTTTACCGTGCAAGTAGCATATACAACGGCCCGACATGAATCATCGGGCAGTTGCCCGTCAAACACGACACCCGTCTGGTCAGAGAATTCTCCCTTTTCAATGGAGGATGTGTGAACTTTACACCCTGTTCCTCATACCTCTATACTGGTGACCCCGAACATGAACGTCAGCGCAGCCTTTGTGCAAATACTTCAGCGTGACGTCATCATCATCATCACTCCCGCAAGCTTTAGCGGCGAGTCACCCAGCCAGGCAGCACCCACGGCTTCAACGGGTATCCTGGCTGGTATGCAGCATCAGTGCATACCTAGTCATCACCCTCAGCCTCATCAGAAACCGCGGCACAGCACACTGCACTTACGGCCGGTCCACAAGCAAAGCCTTTAAAACCCGCTCCTGGTCGACTAGAGTCATCCTCAACCCTGCGCTGTAGGACATCCGATGCACTGGAGCATAATGCAGCGCCACTCCTACTCACTGGGGGCATCTTCGCAGACAGTTCCGACTCACCGCGAACTATGCGGCAACCGGTTCCGACTCACTGAAACCTCAGCTGGCCTGGCAAGCATCGCAAGATACATTAGATACAAGACTCAGCTCACTACCGACCTCTGGTCTCCGGAGGGGAGTGATGTAGCGGTATCTACAAACGTCGAGGATCCTCCCTTTTAATTGAACTTACTTATGAGTGAACTTTACACTCTGTTCTTCATACCTCTATAATCATCATCTGTCAAGCTTTTTCCCAACTTTGTTGGGATCGGCTTCCAGTCTAACTGGATACAGCTGAATATCAGTATTTTACAGGAAGCGTCTGCTTAACTGACCTCCAGTTAGGTACTGGGTAACACGATACCCCTTGGTAAGACTGGTGGTCAGACTTTTGTGCCTCTGACTTCCCGTAACGACTGACAAAGGTCTGAGAATGACAACCGGACCAACGGCTTTACCTGCTTTATTGGAGTTATTTCGGTCTGTTATCATAACTAAAACTTTTTCGAAATCATCAAACTTTTCTTTTTTCTTCAACATTTCTATCTCAATCTTACTTATCGGACATCACGCCTCCTACAAAATCTAGACTAGTTCAGCAAGAGCTAAAATCTATATCCGCTCCTTCACCCGTTAAGTCAGCTAAAAATAGATACTTACTTACACCATGACCAGCACAAGTAAGTCGGCGCGAGATACACGTGTTAGCAACAAAAAGTGATCAAGGCATCAAGGCCAAACAACGGGTTTACCAAATGCTGCACTTCCGCCGGGTATTCTCAAGTTCTCATAAAAACTTGTATCATACTTATTTCGAGGTTATTAGAAAACGATACCCGAACTAATTCGTTTTGTTTTTTTGGGAATATCTTCGAACTTTGCATCCTTTGCAATTTGGAGTTAACTAAGTGGATAAACATAAAAACTGGTCAAGTGTGTAAGGTGTTTAATTCGGGTTCCAAATATAGAGATTTGAGTATGACTTTAAACCTATTCCTTCCTGATAAGGATGATCAAACCTACTGAATAGTTCATCCATTCAATGATATATACATATTTCAATAACAATTTTCACACTGAACCAGACAGCCATTTAATACCAAAATAGTCTTTGTTGATGTCTCCAACTCTCCAACGTCTCCAAGTCTCCAATAATAATTTATATTTTTGATGTGTCTTCATCTTAGTCGGTCTTCAGTTAAACTGACATGAGATGGCGAGACGTGTCTCTAGGTACCTATTATGAATATTCGTTTCAGTAATTCGGCTGCGGAATCCTAACAGTAAATTGTGATTCACGTGCCGCGATAAAAAGTGGGGTTTCCTAGTTTTTTTTTCAGCAACATTCGTCACCTACCTTGTAATAAGATACTCAAGATATAACAATATAAGTACTTGCTGGTTTCATATTAGAACACAAATTGAAAATACCTATACCAGTAAATAAATATATAGGGTCATTGTGAAATACATACATCACACAAGTTACAGGAAAAACTGAAAAATCAACATACATGAAGGGAAAACCAATGGGAAACGGTTAGTGCACCTTAAGAATATAACTAGGCATAGCCGGTTTTCCTGGAACCTGTAACCTAACAATATAAAAACGTCTTTCTTAATAAACGGTTTGTTTATATTCTGTTAACTGCGTTCATGCTGGTCAGCTACCTATCTAATGTTAGCGCCATGACATGTGTCGGGGAATCACTGAGATCGTGTTACATTAAACACATTGTTATTGGTATCTTCTGCACTAGTAATGTTTCTTTAACGCTAACATTTTAAGGTACTAAACCTTAAAAGTTAGCGTTTAAAATAAAATACTTTTTAGAAAGCAGAAAATTTTGGGCATACCTACATAAAGACAATGGTTTTATTTTTGTTGTCCGAAGAATGGAGCCACTTTGTTGCTTTTATTGAATCCACTATCGAACTAACATTATAAACGACTAAAATTGTAAAAATAAAACTTGTATATTGTCCTTTTCAGGCGACGAAACGAGGGCAGGGCTCAGGGCTTTGGGACTCTCATACGTTTGAGCCAACCGCCTTTTGACAGCCTCGAGGCTCTTGGCTGCCAGGCCATTGACTATTATAACGTGAGTCGATACAAAGAGTAGTGATTTAACCGCACTTGGAGGAGTTTGTGTGATGACGATGATGATGACGGGATAGGAAAATTACATCAAGATCCATGAAGTCTTTTTGACACGAAAAAATCGTCTGTAGGTAATGTAAAGGGAACGCGAAGATGACAAACGAAAGCGGCATTCGCCATACAAATGTTTCTTTGTTCCTATTTCATGCGCTGTATGGCATAAAATATATTGTGTTAATCTGATTGCATTAAATCTTTGTCAATTTATTGCTTGCACTTGCGCGAAGGTTATAGGGATAGTACAATTAACTTTCAGGCAGCAACGCTAAGGTGAGGTTAAGTACCAGCTAGTATTATGTATTTAACAATTTTATGAATGTGAAAGTTAACTCTTTATGTCTGTTACCTTTTCACGCCTTAACTGTTGAACGAATTTCGATGAAATTTGACACACAGATAGACTATGACCAGCAAACCAATTGCGTAACACACTATCAATCACAATCTGAATCATTTGAAGAATATTGCTAATCCATTGCTTCATATGTTCGAAAAATTTGTCTGCTCAGCAACGTAAATAACGCAATACATGTTGTTGAAATGTAAAATGAAAGTCATTGCTACTGTTAGTGTTTTACGCGATTACCTCTCTGGTCAGGACTTTTGATCACGTTCCGAAAAACATTTAAAATATCATTTATTTTACAATAACAACAACAAGCAGGAAAATAGAGATACTTAAAAATAAAAAGTTGCTGGAGGGTACAAAGATATACCTGTAAGAAGATTTTCCTCCTAGCGTACTACAAAAACGGAAAAACTTGCAGGAAGACCTTAAACGCGAGCGAGAGTCAGGAAAAAGAGTAGCTCTACGCTATGATAAAATTGTGACATTAAAAACACGGGATTCAGAAGTCAATACACCCACAAATCGAAACGCAAACAAACGTTTTATGTCGACATCACCCGAAGAAACAGAAAAAGAAACCGCAAGCGAGTGCGGCAATGAAAAGATAAAACAAATTTCAAAAAAAAACAAGTCGCAAACTATAACCAGCTTTCTACGCCCACCGCAATTGAATATTTGTAACCAGGCAGTACCAACTGCAAATGAAAATGATACTCCAAAAAACCAATAACAGGCGCCACTTCAACCTCTCTACCTTCTCCAAGCCGGCCGGTCACCGTGGAGGAGTCTGACCACCACCTCCTAAACCAAGATCAAAATCGATCAACCAAGATTAACAATAAAAACAAAAACAAAAGACATAAATCACAAAATCTCTACATAGCAAGTATCAATGTAAGAACCTTACTATCAGACAGCAGAATAGAAGAACTAAGATACGCTGTTATGTCAATAAAATGGGACATTATAGGTCTATGTGAAACAAGAATAGAAAAGGAAACAATAGAAGAACACGCAGACTTTATCTTATTCCATACATCTGGAACGAATGGAAGAAATGGAGTTGGATTCATGATTAAAAAACATCTAAAGAACAAAATTGTGAATATATAAAGTTTTTCGGACCGTGTGGCGATACTAGAAATACAAACATCGGACAACACTACCTGGTCACTTATACAATCATACGCCCCTACAGAAAAATGCACTAAAGAAGAAATAGAAAATTTTTATACAACAGTACAATCCGCTCTGGACTCCATTCATACAAAAAATAAAATCTTACTTGGAGATTTCAACGCAAGAATAGGAAAAGCTCAAAGGAATGAAAGAAAGAATATAGGACAATACGCACACGGAACAAGAAGCCCACATGGTCAAAAACTAGTAGAATTTGCAGTCGAAAACGACTACTATTTCATGAACAGCATGTTCCCATGCAAACCACACAAAAAATGGACTTGGCAATCCCCAAATAGTCAATATTTTAACGAAATTGATTACATACTAACAAATCAACCAACCAATATAAAGAGTTTTGACATAATAAAAAACCTGAACTTCAACTCTGATCACAGGATGATTCGATGTGAATTATCTTTGGCTCCAAAATCACGAAGAAGGAAAATAAAATCTGAACAACACACTAGAGAACCATTGGATATTTCAGAAGATGAAGCTAGATACTGGGAAAATAAATTTATGGGAGCTGTCAGTATAAACGCAGAGGTACAAAACCAATACGATAAATTAGAAATAGAGATACAAGAGTTTCTGAAACAACTGCCAAGGAAAAAGAAACATAAAACCAAATACATCAACGAAGAAACAAAAGATCTCTTAGAACAGAGAAAAAAGTTATACACAAAGAAGAGAACAAAAGAAATAAAATGCGAAATAACAAAAATAAGCAAAAAAATCAATAGGAATATAACAAAACAAAAGAGAACAATACGTCAAAGTACCTTCGAAAAATTCATAGGTAAAGCCGGGGCTGTACGTAAAGCCTATAGAGAGTTGAGCGATAAGTCAGAGTGGACAGGAAAACTAAAAAATAAACAGGGAATTATACAATCAAGACGTCCTGATATCATAAATGAAGCCACGAAATTCTACAAAAACCTCTACAATGCCACAGATAGCGCTTGCCACTTCTTAGGTACATACTCGAACACTTTTAATGGAAAATATACAAACGCAGACACGCCAATCATTCTCAGATCTGAAATCGAATATGCAATAAAATCTCAGAAAAATGACAAGACCCCAGGAAACGACAACATTACCAACGAAGTCCTTAAAGCACTATCTAATACACTTTTGGAACCCCTTCAAACATTATTCAATAACATACTTAGGACCGAAGCCACACCAGATCAATGGTCAAAATCTACAATCACACTACTGTTCAAAAAAGGGGATAGAAGCGATCTAGGAAACTATAGACCAATTAGTCTCATGACTAATATATATAAAATTTTTTCAAAGATCATACTAAATAGAATAACAAAGAGTCTCGATGAAAACCAACCACGAGAACAAGCAGGTTTCCGCAAAGGGTACTCGACTACAGACCACATACAAGTAATAACGCAACTAATTGAAAAAGTAAAGGAATATAAAAAGACGTTATATATGTGTTTTATAGACTACACAAAAGCATTTGACTCTCTACACTTCGATGCTATATGGACATCACTAGCGGAACAAGGTGCAAACCAGAAATACATAAACTTAATTAAGAGTATTTATACAAAATGCCACGCAAAAGTGCGCCTAGAGCGAGAAGGTACAGAATTCCCCATACAAAAAGGAGTAAGACAAGGAGACCCTCTCTCCCCAAAACTATTTTCAGCATTGCTCGAATCCATCTTCAGACGTATAAATTGGGAAACAAAGGGAATACAGATAGACGGAGAACTACTGAATCACCTGCGTTTCGCGGACGACATTGTGGTCTTCGCAGAAAGCGCCACCGAATTGGAGGGTATGGTGATCGAACTGGCTAAGGAAAGTCAAATAGTAGGATTGTCAATGAACAAATCGAAAACCAAAATTTTAACAAATGGAGTACCTCGGGACATTACAATAGACAAAGAGAAGATCGAATATGTCAAAGAATATATATATTTAGGTCAGCTAGTATCATTCAGAAATAACACAGGAAAAGAAATAATAATAATAATAATAATAAATGGATGATTTAAAACTCTTTGCCCCCAACAAATTGCGTCTGATGGAGCTACTGAAGGTAACTGAAACTTTCAGTAGCGCCATCAGGATGGAATTTGGTGTGGACAAATGTGCAGTCATGCATGTAAAGCGAGGGGAGATTATGGAATCCGAGGGAATTCAACTCTCCGATTCCATAAGCCTCAGATCCCTCTCCTCATCCGAAAGCTATAAGTATTTGGGTATGTCGGAAGCGTTAGGCATCAACGATGCTGACATGAAGCAATCGTTGAAGGAGCGCTTCTTTTGTCGCCTGAAGAAGGTATTAACTAGTCTTCTTTCGGGCGGAAATAAGGTGCGCGCCTTCAATGGTTGGGTCATGCCGGTTTTGATGTACTCTTTCGGCATACTCAAATGGACTCAGACCGAACTCGACGCCCTGGATAGAAGAGTCCGTACACTACTGACCGCAAACCGGGTGCATCACCCACGATCATCGGTAATGAGACTGTATATCCCGCGGAAGTGCGGGGGTCGAGGCTTTTTAAATGCGAAAACCCTCCACAACCGCGAGGTGTGCAGTCTCAGGGAATATTTTTTAAAAACCGAAGTGGGTATGCACCGTGATGTGGTCGCAGTGGACAAGGGGCTCACCCCGCTATCCATGGCTAAAGAGAACTGGCGCAAACCTGTAGTACTTTCTACTGATGACCGCAAGAAGGTATGGCAAAGCAAGGAGCTTCACGGGCGCTTCTATCGGGCTCTTCATGAGCCCGGTGTAGACTTCTTAGCGTCCGTATCCTGGCTACGTTTTGGTGACCTTTTCGGGGAAACTGAAGGTTTTGTCTGTGCAATTATGGACGAAGTTATCTTAACGAATAACTACCGGAGACATATTATGAAGGACGGGACGGTTGACGTGTGTCGGGCATGCCACCGTCCGGGTGAGTCTATCAGACATATTATCTCTGGTTGTTCTCGTCTGGCTAACGGCGAGTACTTGCACAGGCATAACCAAGTAGCTAGGATTATTCACCAGCAACTTGCTTTGAAATATAAACTTGTGGATTCTGAGGTACCGTATTACAAGTATGTGCCCGACCCAGTTCTTGAAAATGACCATGTCACATTGTACTGGGATCGGTCTATCATTACTGACAGGACTATTGTTGCCAATAAGCCTGATATAGTGGTGATAGACCGATTAGCGCGCCGCACAATGATTGTCGATGTTACCATTCCACATGACGGGAACCTCGTGAAAGCTGAGAAAGAGAAACAAATTAAATATCTCGACTTAGCTCACGAGGTTGTTGACATGTGGAATGTGAGCTCGGCTATCATTGTGCCGATTGTCGTATCGGCCAATGGACTGATAGCCGAAAGCCTCGATCAACATCTATCGAGGCTCTCGTTAGGCGGTTGGATCAAGGGCCTGATTCAGAAGGCAGTACTCCTTGATACGGCTCGCATTGTGAGGAGGTTCCTGTCTCTGGAGCCCTAACCACCGGTAGCTTGGACCCTGCTCCCGACACCGGCGGACAACTATTTTTTTTTTATATTTTTAAATGTTTTTTATACTTACTTTTATTTATTAAGAAATATTTAAAAATACAATAAAATAAGATTTGTAAATGAATAAAGGAAATAATAATAATAATATTCCACACGGAAAAGAAATAGAAAGAAGGATAACTCTAGCCTGGAGGAAATATTGGGGACTAAGAGAAATAATGAAAAATAAGGACATCAATATAAATATAAAGAGAAAACTCTACGAAGTAGGGATATTGCCTTGCCTTACATATGGTTGCCAAACATGGTCACTGAGGAAAGAAGACGAAGAAAAAATTGCTATCTGCCAACGTAAAATGGAGAGAAGCATGCTTGGTCTCAAACTGTCAGATAAAGTTAAAAACTCCAGCATCAGAAAAGAAACTAAAGTAATAGATGTAAAGAAAAGAACACGATTACTCAAGTGGCATTGGGCAGGACACATATGTAGAATAAACAATGACAAATGGACAAAACGTTTAACGGAATGGATACCAAGAGACAGAAAAAGGGAAAAGGGGAGACCAAATAAAAGATGGAGGGACATCTTCAAAGAAAGATGTGGACCCTTATGGATGCGTAAGGCGCGGGAAAGAGTTGTGTGGAAAGGTTTAGGAGAGGCCTACGCTGCTGAGGCGACTACTACTAATTAAAGTTAATTACAAAATATATACATATAAGGAACCATAAATACCTGTAATATTATAAACCAGATTTTTTTATGTTAAACTAGAATAGTAGTAAGAAATAAAGGCTATTTTTATTTTATTTTATTTATTTTATTTTTATTTTTATTTTATACAATAACTAGCGAGCCGCTCTTGCTTCGTGTGGTTGCTATGTCTTGATAAAATATCGAGGTTTCTTTGTTATATGTAGGTTTAATATGAATGTTTCCCTTCCGGAATAAATGCTCTAAATGAGATGGAAAACCGCATCAAAATCCGTTGCGTAGTAGAAGAACATCGCGGTCACACAGACAGACAAGAAAACCGACTTGAATTTATAATATGTATATGTAGATGTAGATCTTATAGATTAATACCGATGCTTTTGTGGTTTGCGGTTGCAAAGTATTACAATATAGGTATTTAAATGATGGGTATTGGAGGTTATCTTGTTCTGAGAAAGATCGCAACTACTTAATTATTGCGATTAGAAGTAGTTTTTCCGTAGTTATTGAGCAATTAACAATGTTGATGTTCCTTGTAGAAGAAGGTATAACGTGTTTACGTAACCATTTACTTAACAACATAGTTTTTTTTGTGGAATAATCTAGGTTACAAAAAATCAAATTAAAAAATTCAGTCAAATATCATAATTATGTTGCCATTTACACTTGCATTGTTCGCTCACATTTACAAAATAAATCTCTTTATCTTTACTTTTTGGCAGTTTAGTATTCAACACAAAGGAGAAGAATATTTCAGTACAACTTACTAATCAGCTGGGAGTATTTTTCTAAATACATTCACCTAACTTTACTTTTCAATGTAAATGTTTTAAAGATTTTTTAAAATATTTTTCTGTTTATTAAAATGTCTAACAGAATTTTTACCGTATTTATGTACCCATCATTATAATATTTAACCATAAAACGACATGCAACGTAAACGAATAACTATTACAAATTCACAATAAAGTCAAAATACTGAAAGCTCTGCGTAGCTGCACCGCTACGGACCCGTTCTATAATGAGAAGCTACACGCTACGCCGTAGCGCGGGCGTAGCTCGTCGTAGCCACCTGTGGGCTCTCTCTCACTACTATCAATATTATTATTTCATTCGGTTGACTGATTCAAATTGTGTATTCTTGCATATAGACGTTCTAGTATTTGTAACCAAATAATAAATAATATAACACCTGAATTCCCTGAAGGGTAGCGGCAGAGGTGTTTAATAACACCCGAATTTCGCCAGTTATTTTTTAACCGAGAGTAAATCCCAGATTGATATTAAGAATTTCCTAATGAATAAAACGAGTAGCACTTTACCTCACTCGAGGATCAATCAATAGACTATTGAGGTTGTCCTTTATGTGTCCGATATCACGTACGGTCACCAAAGGAGCTAAATATCCAGGATCGTCGGATATAGTTGAAGTTTAGTAAGAAAACGATGAATATTTTCGATTAAATTGTAATTTAATTAATAGAATACAAGCACTATTCATTTATCAAATTAAATTTTATTTGATAACATCCATCGGTTTCTTACTGCACTTCAAAGAACTATATCCAAGGACCCGGTTACTTATCTCTATTGGTGACTGTACATTTTGCATACAGAATCGAAGGTAATTGTACAATTACCTTCAATTGTGTATGCAATGTAGTACGTTAGCATTAATTTATCAAAGAAAGAAAGAGTAGGTACTCTACCTACTCTTTCTTTCTTTGATACATTAACGCTAACGTACTGTAGTTCATCAGTCTATGAAGGAAAATATATATTATTTTTAAGATTATAGCCAAAACAAATACATATTTCAAATTGTTTAGGTAAGTAACTACAACAATCAAGCATCAAGTATACTTTAAACTTTTTCTTCTTGTAGTGATACGATAGTCTCATATTTAAGCAGATACTACCACAATCATTTGTTTGTCAGAATATGATACATTATTTAGTATTTATATTATATTTTACGACCTTGTGAAGGCCGCAGGAACCCGTTGGATGCGAGAAGCGCAGAACCGGTCGAAGTGGAGGTGCTTGGTGGAGGCCTATGTCCAGTAGTGGACGTCTTTCGGCTGAAATGATGATGATGATGATTATATTTTATATGAACCCACCACAGACTATGGAAGCGCCACGCCGCGCGCCTGCATCGACTGGAGGTGCTTTTACGAATAATATAAAAAAAATAAAGTTTTTCAATAGCCAGATCTGGCCGACGTCCGATTGATGAATTGCACACAATGCATAATCTCGGAGATTGTCACGTGAGTGGATAAAATCACGGGCCACCAGTTTCTATGGGTAAACGATGACGCTCGCTGACACTTTGTTTTGTATGAAGACCGCCTCCAGCAACAGCCGCCAAGCGACTTATCTCTGTCGAACCCACATTGCGCTTGGCGATTTGTTTTCGTAAAAGGCTAAAAGAATATCTACTAATTATAGTAGCGCAAGTCACCTTGTTATCACCTACTTTGTCGAGAGGGACATACCCGTAACCGTAGGTTTATTTTTTTCCCAAACTTCTTGGGCACTACGTGACATTTACATAATTATTTATTTCAAAACTAAATATAAGATTAAACCGCAATCCTTATCTTATACATAATTATGTAAATCAGACGATAAATTCAAATGTTGTGGTTTTAATTAAATGAATATTCAAATGTAGTTTCATTTATTGAGAGTAGTTTTTTAGGGTTTCGTACCCAAAGGGTGCCAACGGAAACGGGCCGAAGCCTGCCGGGTCAGCGGGATTGTCCGAAAGGGTTACCACTGGCCCGGAACATAAAGGGCTAAGGAAGGAACACGGGTGCGTTTTAGTCAGTAAGAGTCTGCCACTCCCTTCCGCTCCACCCAGAGCGGGAGGGCTCATTTGACGATTTCCCATCCACAAAAAAAAAAGAAAAAAAAGTGTGCCAACGGAACCCTATTACTAAGCCTCGCTATCCGTCCATCCGTCTGTTCATCTGTCTGCCAGCGGGCGGTATCTCATGAACCATAATTGGTAGACAGTTGAAATTTTCACAATGTGCATTTTTTTGGCGCTTTAACAACACATAATAAAAATAAAACAAAGTTATGGCACTTTTAGCCTTGTTTTTTTTTCTTTAAAAACGTTGTCCCACACTTGGAATTTTTCCTGTATTGTGGGTACTTTTACAAACATTTAAACTCATATACACAAACAGCCAGACCCGGAACAACTACTTGTAGGTCACACAAATATTTGTTCCGTGCGGGAATCGAACCCGCGAACCGCAGCGCAGCAGTCAATCGCTTAACCACTGCGCCAACCGTGCCGTCGTTGTGGCACGGAACCCTCCGTATGCGAGTCCGACTGGCACTTGGCCGGTTTTTTTAAGTATTTCCTCGATCATCTGCAGTAGCCGTTGGTAGGCAGTAGACAGGGGCATCCCGCATCATCTCATAAATGACTATAATTAAAACGGGTGTGTAAAATATGGCATAATAACAGATAGTTTATTATCACTTGAAATAACGTTCACATGATATAATTTTCATATGCTATAAAAACGTATAAATAACCAAATTTCATGTGATCGAATGTTTTATTTCATAATTATAACCTTCTTTTGCTGTAACAACATTTAGTATAACGTTCATTACTAATTTACACCTGTTTAATGCGAAGAATTTATCGATATTATTATGATATACCTTAATCAGCCTATAATGTTCCTACTGCTGGGACACAGGCCTCCTCTCAATGAGAGGGAGTGGGCCGTAATCCACCACGCGGGCCCAGTGCGGGTTGGTATATTATATGATATACGTACGTAGTCATATACCAGGATGTGGTTACATATTTAGATCGGTAAATCCACAGCATTAAACGCCATTTAATTAGGAAACAAGTTCTTATCAGTAACAATGCATTTTCCTGGTAATGAATGCATTTGTTCTAGTCTTGTGCAATTTTTTGCAATACCCATGGAATATCTGAAGGTCAACAACGGCGACAAACAAATATCAAAAACTTGTCAAAATGTATAAATGAGAGGTATATTTGACAGATTGAGACAGATTGTGAACGTGCTTCAAATTACGAGAATGCCCCTCTGACATTAGGTTATTTTTTCTTGAAAAGGGGATTTTATTGGTTCTTTATTCGAGGGTACAAATTGCACAAACCCCTAGATTCGGAATCGTTTTGATCTAAATCTTGACTCAAATCTGGGTTAATGACCTACCTCTATACTGTAACGCTGGCCGCATACGTCCGATTTCGCACGCATTTCATACAAAATCGTGTCTAAGCGCATACGTTCTTAAATATTTCCCTCCGGAAAATAATTAAGAACGCCGACGGAAAATAATTAAGAACGAAAGAGAAAGTGAAAAGAAAGAGAAGTCACGCAAACGTTTCAATGTGAAAAAAAAACTATCACCCAAACACAGACTAACCGTCGCAAGCGCAGACTTAAACATCGATGAATCAAGTCCTCGTTTTCATCATTATGATTTCATTGAAAAGGAGATAAGAGAATTTGCACTGTAGGTAATATGTGTTGTCAATATGTTGCCTCATGTCAATGGCATGAGCAGTTAATTTCTAGCCGAGGTAACGCCACAATTGCATAATGTTATTATATGTAAATCATGTGTCATACGATTGTTATTTATAGGTTTATGATGATCTCGTGATGGTCGCGTGATTATGGGAACAGATTTTCTTATTTGCTTTTTAAGTGTATCTTCTAGGGATTTAGTGTAAGAAAACCTACGGAGTGTAGCGTAACACATACCTATACAATTGATCGCAATGGGTTTCATTTTGACAGTTCACCCACGTTCATTGCGTGATTTACTTACGTTATTTACGTTGTTGAGTAGACGAGTTTTTAAAACCTATCAAGCAATGGATATTTGCCTCAAACCTCTCGGATTGTGATTGAAACTACGTTTTGAAATCACCAATTGACTCACAGTGAGGAGCGAAACTTTTCTTAGAATTCACAATGAGAAGGGGCATTCACATTTACATTTTACTTTATGTTTGAATATGTCATCGACCCATCTCTACCTGTTTTCCATTCTAGCCAGGACTAGGTGGATCTACTGCACTTGCCTTAACCAGGTCATAACCTCGTCTGGCCACGTGATTTGGTGTTATCACGGAAAATGAACGATGTTTTAAAATACCTACTTCGTCATTTGAGTTTACCTAAGTACTTATCTACACGTATATGGATTTCCTCTACTTTTGTCTTTTATATGGGATGTTTGAATTTCGAACCCATACGTCCTTCGCACGCTGGGTTGCCTGCTACCATTTTCAGACAATAGATACACCCAGTTTCAATTATATTATATTATAATACTTATTAAGTAATACACTTATAATATCATTGCCCAGTTTAATAAGTTTTCACGAGGAATCTTTCGGTTTCCTCATATAGATTTGTATATATATATATTTATGAATAATATTTATGATCTAAGATTATTAGGGATAATTAATGTATTTCATTAAAACATATGGATACTGTTTTCTAAAAAATTTGTTTATTTTATAACTTATTCACTAAAAATACAAAAGCTTAATACTAATCATGTCCGTCGCTTAGCTTTTAAAGCTCGAGTACCTCCGTTCAGTAATAATAAATTAATTAAATAAATCGAAAAAATAAGACAACCTACGAGATTCTATGCCTTTGGCACAATAGAAGACTAGGTCCTAATATAGTAAGTACAGGAAGTGCCTGAAATTCAGTAATTTCATTAATTCTAACATAATATAAATAAAAAAGAGAGCTGTTAATAAAATACAATGTTAAGAAACGTAATTCTTGACTAGACAGCAAATACTTTAGAATCTAGTTGAACTTAGCCTTCAAGTACTGAACAAATATAAAATTAACCTATCACAAATGGAATACCTATTATCACAATTTAGGAATTGCGCAAAATCAGCTTCACGCTCGTCATTAAATATTAAAACTTACTCAAATACTGAACAGTGACGTCACTAATGCACATTTACATATAATAAATAATTAACAATAGTAATGAACGTTAGCTTCGTACGTGTTAGGACTACGACCGCTAACGTGCGAGGTTTGATTCCAAGGACGGGCAAAAGTTGAATTGGGTGGAGACTAAGAAATTAACTACTTTTAAAGCTCGTTTAGGAGTGAGCTTGGTCAGCAGCAATTGGAACCCCACCCATCTTTACCCTGCAGCCATTGGAGAGTTCCTTTATGGAATATTACAACTATTTACAATAAATAAATTACAAATAATACGCATTGAGTTACAATATTAAGTACATTAGACAGCAAACCAAAAAGTCATGAAATAAATTAGCAATATGTACTCACAGCACCTTTTGGCCCCATTTGATCTTAAAGCTAAACAAATAAATAACTTACAACACTATAATACTGTTAAATTCTGAACAATTAAGACACGTCACTCAGTCGTTAAATACGTATACTGCTTGCACGAGACTTTAGTTTTGTCACTTCGTGACCGGTGACCATCGCGTCCAAATATTGTGTTTGAGTCATGACATGACTTCACACGTCACTAGCTCCCACAGAAGAAAGTCTGCCGATGTCACCTCACTATTCAATGTTCTCATGCTATTAGTCTCTAAGTTTCACAACACTAGTCTGCCTCAGGACTCAGGTATCACTAGCCACCACTTGGCGGGCCACATCATGTCTTATATGTGCAAGCGCACTAGACTCTCCTCCGCTGCTCGCAGGCGCATTTAGACCGATTCCACCTCATATTCTGGTTCCGCTGTAATAAAGTAAAAGGAACATTGCTAACCTTGTCGTGGAAAAAGTAGTTTGTCACTATGATTTTAAGTTGAATCGAAAGTTGTAATTTTTGGATAACTAATGATTAATTGATTACATTGGGTTTCTGTAATCAAATTAAGAGATGAGACTTTTTAAACCTTAATAATTTGCTACTAATTGAAGTAAGTACAAAACAAAAATAGTGACAAAGCAAATGCGAGAAAAAAATAAGAGTGCACACAAAAGCAAAAGATTGAAAGACAATGGATGTCAGTACAAAACGCGTCGACGTAGAGCAGGCGTCAGACATTAAACTAATTTATGTTTTTCTTCTACTTGAACATAGGCCAGTGTTGACTTGACCTCATTCTACGTGCACACACAGCTAGACACGCGGATCACACAGGTAGAATGATAGACGTGAAGGATAAACAACATCGAGAGAGAAGTAAAAGAAGCGTGTTAACAGAGCGGGAAAGGAAAGTGCTGACGCTGACTGAGCGAGGCATGCGCTCTACGATACGTTAGTGTTGACAGACATCCATTATCTTACGAACCTTTTTGAGACAATTGCGGCGTTCCTCCATGTTGGGACATTGACAGGAACACTTACGAGGATTGTACACCCTCGGCGCTGCACACTCCTCGGGCGAGAGCGAGCAGCAGCCGCACGACACGTGCTCCACGATCGGGTACGTCGCACACGTCTCCTTGTTGGTCTTCGCGTTGTATATGCGTATCTGAAACAACAAAATCATTAGCACCTCCATCAACCACCGGAACTTCCGATCATCAAGACACGAATGTGCCTACTCATGGAAGCAACTCTTCACAGTTATGTCACTATTATCATTAAGGACAATCACAGTTACGCAAGCCGCCGTACAAATATAGTAAGCGGGTCAAGGATGCATGACAATAAAATTAGCTGAGTGTAGATAAGAAGATAGTGTGTACTTACGGGAATGTGTCGGACTTTGGTCTCGGTGGGCACGCAGGTGCCTTCGTTGTCGTATTCGCACAGGCCGACGCACCTCTTCACCCACACCGCGCGCGGACTTATCTGGGGAAACACAGACTCGTTAGCTTTCGCACAATACAAGTCGAAGTCGAGATGTTCTCACGAGACGCTAATCACGGCGTGTTTAATAACCGCGAGACGGTCGCGGATGTACATTACAATAATATCTAATATTTGCCGATGAGTAATGTGATTGATAATCGGGCAAATGTTAATCGGCTTAATGGATATTAAGCATTGCTGATATATTTAAGGACGAAATTCGAGACGTAAGCACACCGCAGCAATTCGTAGCTAATCTGGTTGCAAATATTTAACCAAAAACAGTTGAACGACGGCATTTGTGTTTTCTAATCACTATAATTATCTTGGGAGTCATTGGCTTGTAATGATCGAATTGCGCGATAGTCAAGAGTTGTGTGCTAATAAGGTCATAAGATAATGAATTGTAATTACACGTTAAAATTGGTGCAAAGAAATCTTAATTGTGTCATAATTGACTGGTTAAAAATCCATTGTTTCCTGTGCATCGTTAATTAAGTAGGGGTAATAAGTAAATTAAGTTTAATGGGTGATATTTACCTGCTCATGCGCAGCCTTCACCTTCAAGTATTCGAAGACCTCTTTGGGGTCTCCGCACTTGGACTGTTCAATAATGTTACCACGTTCACGTTCATTGTCACCAGAGCATGCCACTGAGAACAAAAAAAAATATTAGGACCAAATATTTTTTTTAACTTTTGCATGTCCTCAATTTTTTGGAGTTGATTGGTACATCCAAAAAAATTTTTAGATTCTTCAGTTAACTTGATTTTTTTTTTCAATAATTGTGAACCAGAAGGAAAATAATAAACCAAATTAAACATTCACCTTTCCTCGGCATCGGTATGATATAATCCTCAGTACTTTTGGGGAACTTGGGGTGGTGCTTATGTCCAGCGACCACCACAAACAACACCACACACAATATTACAATTTTAGCCATCATTATTATTTCACCTTTCACTTTAATTATCACTTTTTAATTCACGATTTATTATCACTGTTATCTCGAGGTGTTCACGTGTTCACTGTCACTGCGTGTTACTCGCTCGCCGGTCTGTTGGCTTGTGCTGGAAGGCGGGCCGGTATGCTGTTATAAAGCAGCCTGCCTGACTCAACACGTGGGACACCGCGGAGGGCACGGCTGCTTGCGTCATCGGCGACGTGCTCTGTTAGCACAGCTGACGCTACGTCACCACGCTGACAACCCAAAACCTCATGAAACACTTGCTCCCGAATTTTACGAATTTTAAACGGAACTCCACACATTGCCCATATACAAAATATACATTCTAGAACATTTTTTCCCTCAAGAGAGTTGACGAACACTGCCTAGACTCTACATCATAATCGAATGGAATTTCATCATAAATATTTATCAATTTAATCCTTTCTATAGTAATTATCTATAAAATTAATTGAAAAATCGAGTCCCACGATAATTTGGTCGAGATTGCGGCAAAGTGCGCGTATGGAAACTCCTAAGGTAGCAAGTTGGCGGCAGCGGTAATCTCATGACGTCACGAGCAGTTTCCGCAGGTACTGAGGTCGGAGACCGGTTGCAGGGTTCACCCACTGAGCAACGTGACCAGCGTCCCTCAGTAACTGACGAGAATAACCTTGACAGGCCAAGAATTGAAAAAGTAGCGAAGAAAGTAGGGTCAATTATAAAATATTGTGCAATTCTAACCGACTTGCTTTTTTGCACATGAGGTAAACAGATAGGTATCTTGTTCACCGTTAATAGAGCATATAATGTAACAAGTTGGAAATGTTGCGTATGATTTGTTTGAACTAGACGGACAAGTCACTGCTTGCGCCTACACTCGGCTCTAACCTACATTCTTTATATTGATTCAACTTTACGAATACTATTTGGGTAGTCAGTCGGAGTAATAGAAGTAGGTACTGATTTCATATTAGGCACGATATTAACAATAACGCAATGTCACATAATTATACTATTATCAAACTATTTCCCAGATACCTAAGCAGCTTAAAATGCCAAAGAATGACTGGATCGAATCAAATTACAAACGTGGGGAATTCCTAGTCGCCTATCATGAAATATTTTAATATCGCATATTTGTATTCGGTCACTTTACGTGATTGTTATTTAAGATACGATCTATGATTTAATTTGTAATCTTTACGTGCGCACGCGTTCCACGTAAAGCGGCGCCGTCTGATAACTTATCTTTCAGTTTTTGGGTTCCTTCCACCTGTTTCCGAACTTTCTATAAAATACCAGTTTGCATCAGTTTGCATGCCTACAGAATACAGAGCGGCAATTCTCGTAATTTTAAGAACGTTTAGTCTGGTCTCAGTCTCAATTTGTCAAAAATACCTCTTAATTTCATTTTGACAAGTTTTTGACATTTGTTTGTCGCCGAGATGAGATTGCGACTAGATTTTGAACGTTTTAAATTACGAGAATTGGCCTTCTGATGTTCTACCTTGACTCTTTTACTTTCCCTTTCTTGTCAAAAATGCACCATTTTAAGATTAGTTCTTCCTCGGGATACAGGGTTTTTTCTTCTGACACCCCTGATACTACATTATCCCTAAAGTCACTACTCTGTCGCTCGGTGCTTCCCCTGAGAGACGGTTGATTACGCAGAACATAAAAGGATGCTTGATTTACTACCTAAGTCGATTAAAAAGAATATAATAAGGATACGGAAGGAAATCTAGCAAGCTCGACTATATATTATTATGTCACTTCCGTGACGTAAATGTAGCATTATGTTTTATAGAAGTCACTTGTTTAACTTATTTGCGTTTTTAACACAAGTTACTTATGAATTCATGAATATTTTCATTGTAACTGCTAACTAGCTCATGGAACACAAACCTTTTCCTAGATTAAGACAAACTTGACTTGCATGAGGTTCTAGCTAGTAATTATTCCTAGGAATAAATTATGAAGGTTAATTTAAAGCTGTGTTGTGTGAAAATGTTTCTCGGAAAGCATGTATGTAGGGTACACGTCATAGTTTGACTGTGGTATGACGTCACATGTCATGGTGACTGGTTGGAATGTTAACCAACCCCGGCCACTCGCGGTTGAGCTTGATTTTCAGAAGTGGTGGTATAATCCACGAGCGATTGAATGACCGACTTTTTTATCAGATTAAGGTGAGGTAGCCCACCCCGCCATGTTAAGTGGTAGCCTTTTCGTTTTACAACTACAATAACTTGTATGTCACGTCTACAGGACGTGCCCTGTGTGTTTCATTCATTACTTTCTGCAGTTTCTGCCCGTGACCCAGATCTTCTTATACTAAAAGTATCTTGTTAACCGGAAGACCGGTTTTGGGTGCTCGCTTAAAATAAACTCGATCATGTTAATAAGCATGTGATCATGTAGAACAGCTTTAACCGCTTCACGATTATATAAACGGGTATTTCATAAGACTTTTAAAAAGTGGCAAAAATAATGAAATTTCTTAGAACCAGTCTCAGATAATGATGACTTGCAAAAAAAAATGGTTGCCTGTAAAGTCGGTTTTACGGGCGAAGATTTTACGTGACAACGTCTTTTTCTCGGTAGAATATTTATTGATATGAATATAATTAAATTGCACAATAGGAACAAGGAATTCCGATCATAGTTGAGTGGGAGAGAGACGCAAGGCATTCGGCGGGCCTCTCTCTCGTTCGGTGACTCATCGTAACGTTACCGAGCGTTACACTTTTTCATAAGTGACTCCCAGCCGCAACCTAATTTAAGACGTTGTCACGTCAAAAAAATGACCAAATACAGTTTAGTAATTTTTGGCGTGAAACTAGCCGCATTGTCAATTCCTTTGCCAATGTTTTGTTTGTGTATGTCAATGTGGACTTTGAACTCTTTGTTTAACACGAGTTTCCCTTGAAACATTGCAACATTGGCCCATTTTTTTTGTTAGTTCTGTCTTCTCTCTCTGTTAAAACTCATTAAGTAACAAATTGTTCTAAGCACAGATTAGTGATACATTCATTTATTTAATGCACAATGTACAGTCACCAAAGTTTCAAAATGAGCTTTAACCAGCTTTAGGCAGGTGAAAACTAATGTGTTGATAAAGGGCGAGGAATTGAATCCTGAAGACAACACAGTATTCTTGGGCATAACTTTGGATGCTAAGCTTCAGTGGGGTCCACATATAGATAAATTGTCAAAAAAGCTAAGTTCATACGCTGTTAGAAAAATTCGTAATTTAACTGATATAGAGACTGCTCGTTTAGTGTACTTTAGCTATATTCATAGTGTAATGTCGTACGGTATTCTATTGTGGGGAAATGAAGCCGATACCGCCGATGCCGACTATCTTTGTTTTGCAGAAGCGAGCTGTTCGATCAATTTATAAATTAAGTCCGAGACACTCTCTCAGAGACAAATTTAAAGGGATTAATGTAATGCCTGTGCCTTCTCAGTACATTTATGAAAATCTTTTATATGCCGATAAAAATATAAAATTGTTTAAAAAATACAGTGATATCCATAATATAAATACTAGAAACAAACACAAATATGTTGTACCTACAACCAGGCTCAAGAAAATAGGTGGCTCGTTCAGATGCCAATGTATACGCTTTTACAATAAACTACCAAGCCACGTTCAAGATCTAAGCCTTAATAAATTCAAATCTTTCATTAAACGTAAGTTGTGCCAGAAAGCCTTTTAGACCGTTAAAGATTATATTGAGGACAAAAAGGCTTGGGATTGAGCTGCTTCCAATTTCTGCATTTTGAATTATTTTTTCTTTTTTAACCGACTTCAAAAAGGAGGAGGTTCTCAATTCGTCGGAACCTTTTTTTTTTTATTTTTTTTTATGTATGTTCCCCGATTACTCGAAGATGGCTGGACCGATTTCAAAAAATATTTTTTTGTTTGAAAGGGTTTACTTTCCAGGTGGTCCCATTGTCATCAGGTCAGGATCTGATGATGGGATCCTGGAGAAATCGAAGGAACTCTTCAAATATTATAGGCACACCTATAGCGATTTGGGTATTTTTATAGTAACTCGTGCATTTGCTCTCGAAAAGCACTATTTGGTGAAGTGGAACTGATGATGAAGACCACAGATGGCCACCGGAACTACTCAATAATAAGTATTTCATGGGTTGCGATTCGATTACTTTATTATGGTTGCTAAGCAAGTTATGCTCGTCACAATGCGAATGGTGAAATGGAGCTGATGGTGAAATACCAGGAGAACAATGAATTTCCCTGCATCGGGAAAAGCAATATTTTGGTAAAGGCGATGAGCAAGTTGACATTAGGCTATTGTAACTTAGATAAATTATAAACAGACCCACTAAAAAGCGGGAAATAAAAACTTTTTAACAAAAAAGAAAAACCGACTTCCAAAAAAAACACTACAAAGTGAAAAATTACTTTAATTTCGGAAGTCGGTGGCAAAAAACTAAAATACAGATCCAAAGACACCGACTTCCGAAATTAAAGTTATTTTTCACTTTGTAGTGTTTTTTTGGAAGTCGGTTTTTTTATATACACATTGACATTAATGATTTATTTTTTTTAAACAATGACATTTGCTTACTTTGTAAAGTATTATATTATTTTTTCATTGTGAATGTGAAGACGATGTGGGTCATTTTACCTAAATATATATATTTTTTATTCTCTCTGTTCTGTTAGTTTTTTTTTCATGGTCTGGCAGTTTGAGTAATTTATGTGGCCTACCCAAATGTCCTTTCTTTGGTATTGTTCGTCGAATCGTTGAGCTCCTTAAGTCTTGAGCAGAGCTGCACGATTTTTGACAAATGCGTGCATTGACTGGACAGGTCCTCTCAATCTGTGTGGTTCTTTCCTCAAAAGACCACCTCAGACATCGATCTACATGGTCTTCATATAACCTGACCAAGATTATGTCTGGACTTTAAAAGAGACTGTGACCTCTGAGTTTGTTTCGGCCTTTCTTCTCAGAGTAGTCAGATAGGAAACGCCGACTTCATCTAGTTTAAAAAAAAAAAACATGATTGACGTGTAAAAGTGTTTGTACAAACCTACTTACAAAAAATAAAATCATTTCATAATTTCATTTCATTTCACAACCTTTTGACCGCCACACGTCAAAAAATCGAAAATGTTCCCTCGGCGTCAAAGTCTGTCATGTAGTCGAACCTGGCTGGGCACATTTTGGTTTGTCATCTATACATGACTGTGGCGGTCACAAGGTTAATTATCACCACAAAATAACTACTAGTTAATACGAAAATCAATTTAATTACCTAGTACTTGCTAGAATAAGTAAGTACAGGATTAAAAGTTATTGCAAGTGAGGATGATAGCGCAACTGAAACGTCTGTAACGTTATCATCAATAGAGTACATTCATAATTTTATCTCACGAGAGTTGTGTAAAACTTTCATATAACTATGATTCACATTTGTTTGAATACTTAACTCTATCTTGGTTTATGACAATTTCTTCGCTCTGAATGAAGTAATGTCGATGATTTGTGATGACTCAGCATTATTTTAATTAAGTAATAGTGAACCCATAATGTGGGCCTAAGGTCATTAGTAAGTATGTTTTGATATTTTTCGGAAAATTTGTTGTTTTAGAGTAATACAGAGTTATTGGAAAAACACCAACAACCTCTTAAGAGGTCATTGTATTCATCATTATGAACAAGTTTTACTATGGGACCAAACCTGAAATCGCGAAAAAAAATCAGCTGTTCCATACATTTTGACGAGTTAAACGAACATAAATGTAGGGAACAGCTGATTTTTCTGAAAGCTAAAAATCTTCCTTTAAAGTCGGATCTGCAATTTTTTTTACAAAAAATACAAACGAAAATGCGGAACCAACGACACCGACTTCCAAAGTTAAAGTTATTTTTCACTTCGTAGTGTTTTTTTTTTAAGTCATTTTTGAAGTCGTTTACCATATCATCATTTTATCACCCTGAGTATCTGATTAGCTGACAGGAGCTTCAAACTATAGAAATTTAAAGAGCGTTCTTCAGATGCCCAAATCGCTAACAGAAGTTTCTAGAAATAGCGTCGATTGCTTGAAAACGCCTGCGCTTTAAGCTTACCCAGTGTGCAACCTTGACACACGAAAATTGCCCACTCATGAAATTATGACGTAGCGCCCGGACCACCGCACCACCGCACAGCCGTACCATTGCTCGGACGCCACAGACACATAGCGGTATTCACTGAAATACCATGAATGAATTCCACCAGTCACGTTTATTCGGAAGGTTGCCATTTTTCAGGGTGAGAAAACTTGGAATATAGGCTAACAGGCGCTTTTCACGCAACTTATTAGGCTGACGGGAAGTTTGCAACAAAACATGGTGTTTAGAAGGGTATATTTACTTGTATATTATTCACATAATTTATGCTAATACCTATTTAAAATAATAATAATATGTACCTACCATAACCATAACCATAAACAGCCTATAATGTTCCCACTGCTGGGACACAGGCCTCCTCTCGGTGAGAGGGAGTGGGCCGTAATCCACCACGCGGGCCCAGTGCGGATTGGCAGATGTCACATGTCTTCGAATTTTTGGTTCTAGGACATGCCGGTTTCCTCACGATGTTTTCCTTCACCGTTTTGAGAGCAGTGGTGATGAAATAATTTACACAAAGTAAAGCGCCTGTCTGGGTTCGAACCTACGACCTACAACTCGTAAGTCGCGGCCGTTACCACTGGGCCACCACTGCTCTGCACTGGGCCACCACTGCTCTCCACTGGGCCACCACTGCTCTTCACTGGGCCACCACTGCTCTATGTACCTACATTTATATGAAAAAAATAAGCAAAATGATCATAGGGCATCAAAAAGTTCGTCCGCATCGCTGTCAACAGGAACAGTGCCCAAAAGGCTGGCAGCATTGCCACGTTGTATGGCAAAGCTAATTCTTTGGCCAAGAAATAGGCCAGCCCTCTGGTCACGTGAAGAGTCGACTAACCGCTTGGCGATATCTCGAAAAACCAAGTGGGCACTCGGACCCCATGGCCCTAGTGTTTAAACCCCAAACGGCTCGAACATATAACTCCCAATCAGGTTGGAATATTTTCGCCGTTTGAGGTTTTCTGCACCTGCAGCAGCCGCCCCAGCACAGCCCACCGTGCTAGGAAGATGGGATGGCGCAAGGGTGTCGACACATGTTGCATCCCTCACCAAAGGTCTGCCTAACTACCAGGGCATTATGGTCATTCCGTCTGGTCTCTTCCCATCGTCGCGTGTCTTGTATATTGTTATGATTGCTAATTGTAGAGTTCTAACAGGTGGCCTAGTTTCTGTGGCAGCTGAAATGGCTTTGGCCCCGATCTTTATGCTTGCATTCGATTCCCAAGAATAATTAAACGGAAATATGCTTTACATTATAATGGCTTTACCACCATTTGAACCGGAGTTACCTACAAAGCTTGCAGAGTAAGCAAGCTGAAGTGGCAGTGCGCTGGTCATGATTGTCGAAAGACCGATGGCCGGTGGAGCAGACGAGTCCTGGAGTGAAGAACGCGTATCGGCAAGCATAGAGTGGGTCAGCCCCAGCTAGATGGACCGACCACCCCAAAAAGGTTGATGTGATAGGATGCAGAAGGCGGACGACAGGGTGTTGTGGCACAGCCTGGGAGACGCCTATACAATGTACAGCTGTGGAAATACTAAAGTAAGGAAATAAATAAATGTCAGTAATGAAACACTCTTGTTGCTTATGTTTTACGCTTTTTTCCTGATCTGAACATAATCAAAAAAAATCTTGAATTTTCGTACTATATTGTGCAGTTTCAAGGTTTACTCAATCCATTCGTGATTCACGAAGGCGTTACATACCTTATGATTGCTATATTTGCGTTTACGATGGACCTATCATTTGTACCTAGCCATGAAGGAACTCAATTCTGTCCTCAATTCCCCTCAGCTCTGCAAAAGCTTCTTGCAAATTCCAAAATAAAAGTAGCCTGCCTACATTTCCAATTAGTTTTCTCAATCAGTCATCTTCTAGAATATCGCTGCACGTAGATAGGTATAACATCTTATAGTCACGCCATTCGTCAGGTGACCAGGTGATCACATCCATTTTAGTCAAAGATAATAATATTAACTAATCAGTAATCTTAAGATCTTTAAACGTAAATAAACAGGTGTCGGTGATTAATGAGCTGGTTGATACGGTTTTAATGTTCTTAAGCGGCCATTAATTACTTTTTAGGAATGCCGATTCTCAGAACTAAGGGGCATCTAAAATTCCAAATAGCATACTGATATGGTTAAAGTTATCCTTATGAGATACTTTGCCTCCACTTCATTCGTTTTAATATTGCAACCCAAAAAGGAGCATGAACTGACAGAGAGAAACGAACTGACAGAATACGAAAACCTACGCTGCGCTCCAAAACGGGGATCCTAGACGTAAGCAAAAAGGCTGCCAAGCTTAAATCGGATTGGGAGGGTCACGTCGGTCGCATGCGCAGTGACCACTGGGCAACACTCCACACGGTGAGTGCCTGAGGATCGAGGTGGCTGAAGAAAATGATGCCTGGAAGGATTCGGGAAGGCCTTTGCTTAGCAGTGAGACAGCGCAGGTTAAATAAAAAAAAACGGTCAAGTGCGAGTCGGACTCGCGCACCGAGGGCTCCGTATAATTTTGTAGGTATGTAAATAGTTTATCACGGGTTTTTTTATTTTTTTAATGTAACTACAACGGTTTTAGGATGTTTTCCTTTACTTGTGCTCCATGACCTTGCTTCTTGCCCATGATTCTAGGACAACGGGAGACGGGTCTTGACAGACGGACAGACGTACAGTCACGAGCACCAATATGTCAACACTTGGCAACTTTAAATTGCAATTTTTCACGAAATAACGAATGCAACGTTGAAATACGACACTTCACATAATAGCTATGGGTTCAAAAATACTATGTTCCTACTAATATAAAATTTCATTAAAAAATAAAGGAGAAAATCGCCTTTGAATAAAGCCAAATGTGTACATACTTTTGCTCGTGACTGTACAACAAAGTGATCCTATAAGGGTTTCATTTTTTTCCTTTTGTGGTACAGAACCCTAAAAAATGAGCACGTGGAACACTACATGTCCTCATGCCAAAACTAAGTAATCATTCAAATTTTTTACGCCCTCTAGGGGATGATTTTTAAAAAGTCCTTCCGTGATTAGATCTATTGTGCAAAATATCAAGCTTTTAGAGTTAGACCTTAGGAGTTAGAGTTAGGCTTTGCGATGTCTGTCAGTGTCAGACGTCAGTCTTCGATATAATTATAATAATCTGGACTATAGTCCGCGCGGAACTAGTTGGCCGCGCCTTAGGTATGTGAGCGGTGGACGGAGGGGCGGGGGCGCTTTGTCATTACTCAGTACATGCGTTGCAAACAATAGGCAACCCCTCCGCCCTCACCCCCGTCGGGACCCAAGGCGCGGTGAACTAGTTCCGCGCGGACTATAGATAATTGTACAGAAGCTAGAAGTTAACATAATATTTTTATATCCAATATACCGACGGCGACGTTTATCACAACAACATCGAATTCTTATGTTATCCGACCTTAGAAACCTAGATGTGATCGATGGCACCTGCTGTTGTTGCTCAGTGTCGCAAAGAAAGTATTGACTTATCATCAGGTGCATCGTCGGATCTATCGGATATCAATGTTGATCATCAAGTTACCATAACGATTTTGCTACTTACATGAAACACCCGTTTCAGCGTATGCATAGTTTTGATAACTTTTCAGGAGCTTTTGTGGAAAATTATATATTTGATTAACAATAAAATAAAATATAAATTGCTTTATTATACCATGAGGTACTTAAAACAAGAATTTAGGTTCCCTGAAAAAAAAATGAGCTGCAGAATAATACATGAATACCCGAAGTCCCCAATATACAATTTTGGTTTCAAACCAATTAAATATTACAGAACTCTATGGTTGAAACGTTTTTTGCAACACATATGGAAAAGTACCCAACAGTACAGGGCGATCATCTCCGCCTTAGGTTTCGTGTTCCCAGTTCCCACACGTAATCAGAATTATAAACCGCACGTCCGAGGTATCTCTACTTTAATTTAGTTAACCGATTGCAGCTATTTATCATACACAAATATAATACCTACATCATGGCACAGTGAATAACGTAGCTGT
This sequence comes from Oligia latruncula, assembly GCA_948474745.1. NCBI lineage: Eukaryota > Metazoa > Arthropoda > Insecta > Lepidoptera > Noctuidae > Oligia > Oligia latruncula. The sequence continues at coordinate 20,329,832 of OX419688.1, forward strand.
TAACAGAGGTCAAAGCTGCGAGTTACCCTAAGATGATGCTGATTTTGAGTGAGAAAAATCTCAAGTTCTTACAAGTCAATACCCTAGGCAGGGGGTCAGATAAAATATGTTAAAAAATAGATATTGATTGCCATTGTCCTCACTTCTCTTAACTAAATCAATATTAAGTAGGTACATCGCCTGGAAATCGGTTGAGACACATGCAACGTTGCTCTATTTTAGCAGCCAGACGGTTTCACCCATGTAAAATCATGTAGCTAACTTTTCTTATGGGGGTTAAGAGGGCAGATGGCCCTTTTGGTAGAAATTTGGTTCCTGCAATAGGAATGGGTTTGCCGATGCAGTTCTAAGACCTACAAACCCCTCCAAATTGAAGACGTTCCCTTTCACAAATAGCTCGTGTGCAGTCAGGTAAGGCACACCATAAGGCGTGACTATCATCACACTATCACGTTGTGAACATGGGGCCGACACTATCATCTTATCACCCTGTGAACATGACTCTTCTGCAAGCCTTTCAATGACCTAATTAAATGATTATAGGTCAGTTTACACCAGATTTCGAGCTATTTCAGTGTTCGTACGTCACTGGCATAAGGATTTATTTCTGATACTCAAAAGCTGTGTGACCTATCTAATGTCTGCAATATCAGGGCCCTTTACCACGAAACTTTACAAGTCTACAAAATTGTAGAAAATATTGCGTAACACAGAAATTAAAGACTTGTCACAATTATGTTTGTGGTACTTGTAAGATTTACAAAGTAAATTGCAACTTTTAAATTGTAATTGTAAAGTTTTAAGTTTAGGGTCCAAGTGACAAAGTTTAAATGCCGTGAGTCTGTAATTGCACCGGTAACTTCCCACATGCTATACTATTAAAAAAAATAGGAAAGATGGATATGTCCGAACATATCCAGTATCATAATCAGCTTATAATGTTCCTACTGCTGGGACACAGGCCTCCTCTTTCTGTGAGAGGGAGCGGGCCGATGTCACATGTCTTCGAAATTTTGGTTCTAGGACATGTTCTTTCCTCACGATGTTTTCCTTCACCGTTTTGAGAGCAGTGGTGATGAAATAATTTACACAAAGTGCTTGTCGTTACCACTGGGCCACTATTGCTATTATTACATATCCAGTAGTTATCCTTAATTCTTATTTCAGAATATCATGTCTTAGTTCTTCAGTACTTTCCGCCCTAGTCTGCATGGGTAATGTATTTCCCCCCCATGCGTACTATGGAATACACTTCGCGAAAACATCGTATAGTTTTCCTGTAACGCGTTTTCGTCGGTTCGTCAGTAAGTAACGAAGGCGCACATGCATTAACTGCAGGTTTTCCCGCCAACTAGAGCAGGCGTGACAGTTATATCTTGGGTAACTCCAAAATTCATTGTGCTTTTCTTTTGGGCAGGTAGATTTACAAGGAATCGATTTTCAACGTAGCTTGGACGTAGGTAACTAGTGAAACTCAGATTGTGTCTACGTTTCTTCAAGTGACTTCAACCTCAGAAGTTTATTCCTATATAATATATCGTATTTATACGTACCATCGGAGATAAGATCTAGCTTCTCGCAGTTGACAACAAAGTACTTATCGTGTAAACTTTTAGTTAATGAAACTTTCATATCGGTGTAATAGTCTTTCTTATCTACTAGTATGTAGCTGTAATTCTTGATCCAAAACAATTTAAAACGACGTCATCTGTAGGTCAACCTTTACAAAATGGTTCTTGTTTATTCCACACTTTTAGATCTGAATGCAGGCGTACAGACTGATGCGTAGATTGATGTGAATTCAAACAAATTCCGTCAACTTTTATTATAGAGGCGATGTCGCAGTACACCACTAGTGGGCGGCCATCATAAATTATTAATATGCGACTTGAAACATTTTTAGATGAGAATAAATCTAGAGCGGTCAAATAACTTTATAATTGACCGCTATTTATCTAAAAATAAGAAATTGTAACGGATTTTCACAAGCAGAAAGGTTATCCTTTATAATGATTCGTGATTTTATTTTGGACGATATTTTTTTTATGAGCTATTCGTCATTTTTCACAATTGCGTCTGAATTCGGCCATTACCTACTATTCATTCTGAATGTGAATGCGCTCCACGAGCTGTAACCCAGTTTTAATTAGAGGGGTGCTTCATAAAGCGGTTTCACTTCGGTATCTAAGTTGGCACCTTGGCTACAACCACAAAACTCAGAAAGGCAGAAGTTTTAGTAATAACTGCATCAGTTATTTTATTTTTAGCACTTAATGTTATTATTTTGTTGTGAGTTTGTGAGATAGATAACTGTCCTATAAATATTTGCTCCGAATAATGTTATCATCAAGTAACCATTTAATTTACATTTAATAAAATTAGTGTATTTACAGACTTAAATATTGCATCACCTATATTGATTATTTAGTGGTTCAACGGACTGAGAATCACAACTCAGCCCATCGCAGTCCACTGCTGGACATAGGACTCTTCTATGCTCCATCACAACACACTGTCTTCCACCTTCTGCATCCAGTCTGTCCCAGCCACCTTTTTGAGATAGTCGGTCCATCTAGCTGGGGGGTGCAGTGTGACGCAACTCTCTAATAAAAAAAGAAACTATCGCAACTGTCTAATAAAAAAATAAACTATGAAACGTGCGCTAATCACAGATAAAATATGACAAATTTAGCGCACGTTTCATACAAGCGACGTGTTTCAACTTTTTCTATGGGAGTTCCGTCTCTTATATATGTTTATACATGTTTACTTACTCTATGGGGGGGTGTCCCACACTACGCTTTCCGTTACGCGGTGTCCACTCCAGGACTCGTTTGCTCCGCCGGCCATCGATCCTTCGACAAACATGGTCACCTCCTCACTGCCACTTCAGCTTGTTTACTCTGTAAGCTAAATTTGTCGACTGGAACCTAAATTTATTGAATCTAAAAAAAAATGAATTGCAACAAATCTTCCGCAGGCCTAAGGGGAATTCATAAATCATTATCAATAATTAATTTTACAACGGCAGTATCTTCTTCTGCACTACGACGTCAGCGTGCCCCTGTGAACCGCCGACTACTGATAACAGTGAAGCTGCTGATAACGATCACTTCCTGGTCTAATTAGCTAAGTACTGTGACCGAGATTACGATTAAGTAAAACGTAGTACTTAGTATCATTTTAGTTAATTGTAGCTCGTGCTATGAGATGTATTATTAAACACACGAGTTATAATCAAAGGAAACTGGAGATGAGTGCGTCTCAGTTTCGTGATTTTTTGTCTACTGCGACCTTTTCTTTTTCTTATCGAGGGGCTTGTGGTTAAGTAAGAACATCCGCACGGCTCGATCAATCAGGTTGGTCCGTGGCTATGGGCGTCCTTCTTTACATACCAAGACCCCTTCGTGCCTCGGAAAGCACGTTAAGCCGTTACGTCAAATAATAAAAAAACAATCAAAACTATCTCTGCCATCCCATTAGTAGCCGGACACACATTTTATATGTAATAAAAAGTAATTTAAAAAAATTAAACCGACTTCAAAAAGAAATTAACTCAAAATTAAGAAATAACTTTAATTTCGGAAGTCGGTGTCTTGGGATCTGTATTTTAGTTTTATGCCACCGACTTCCGAAATTAAAGTTATTTCTTAATTTTGAGTTAATTTCTTTTTGAAGTCGGTTTAATTTTTTTAAATTACTTTTTATTTCGTAATTTTTAGTTTTTGCACTAGTATTTGACCAAGGTTTTGAGATGTTTTCCCTTTGACACTACACCCGTAGCTCTTATCAATAAGCCAGGCCGTCACACTTACACGTATTAGTCCATATCTTGAAAATTACTGAATCGATCTTGATGAAACTTGCACTGTTCCCTAAGTTGAAGAAAATGTAAGCCAATAAAAAAAAAATGGTCACGATCCGATTAATAGTTCCGGAGATATGCGTGGACAAACATACATACATACATACATACATACATACATACATACATACATACATACATACATACGTCTATGAAATTTTGTATATTTGTTTGGAAGCCCTAATAGATCATCATATGTGAATATAATGCAATTCCAATAATATTACATACATACGTATCGAATTGATAACCTCCTTTTTTTTGAAGTCGGTAAAAATATGAACAATTGCTGTGAATTATTTGGATATTTTTATTTGTCGTCATGCTGTTATTAGTACGGACAGTCTGGCACAAACACCGTCTCTTTGATGCAATGATAAGCGATCGACGAGCACGTGAGTAATGCGAGAATTATTCGAATACTTCCGCGATTACCGCCGAGTTAATATAGTTTGCGTAAACACCAGCTTTCCAGAGAATTTCCCACGCTGATCGACCGTAAACAGTTTATGGGGAAATGTTTTCAATAAGTCCATTGGAATGTTGTGTGATTTCATAATTAACGACTCTTATTTAAATCTAGAATAGCTGGGGATAGAATATCTTATTGAGATAATTGACAATTTGAGTGGGAGTTCCGTCGTAAAGTTATGGAAATATCTCCTCTGTTCTATTGAGAGTTGCGGACTTGCGGATTCTGTTACAAAAGTCTAATAACTCTTTTATTAACTATCTATTTCCTCGAATAAAAAAAAATACACCCACATATATAACTATTTTAATAAGTTAATGTAAATAAGTTATTTAAAAATTGCAGCGTTTGCCTGTACTTTTTACCGACTTCAAAAAAAGGAGGTTATCAATTCGATACGTATGTATGTAATATTATTGGAATTGCATTATATTCACATATGACAATCTACTAAGGCTTCCAAACAAATATACAAAATTTCATAGACGTATGTATGTATGTATGTATGTATGTATGTATGTTTGTCCACGCATTTCTCAGCAACTATTAATCGGATCGTGACCATTTTTTTTGTATTAGCTTACATTTACTTCAACTTAGGGAACAGTGCAAGTTTCATCAAAATCGGTTCAGTAATTTTCAAGATATGGACTAATACGTGTAAGTGTGACGGCCTGGCGTATTGATACGAGCTACGGGTGCAGTGTCAAAGGGAAAACATCTCAAAACCTTGGTCAAATTCTAGTGCAAAAACTAAAAATTACAAAATAAAAAGTAATTTAAAAAAATTAAACCGACTTCAAAAAGAAATCAACTCAAAATTATGAAATAACTTTAATTTCGGAAGTCGGTGGCAAAAAACTAAAATACAGATCCCAAGACACCGACTTCCGAAATTAAAGTTATTTCATAATTTTGAGTTGATTTCTTTTTGAAGTCGGTTTAATTTTTTTAAATTACTTTTTTTTGAATACTTTTTGAATCTTATTGTGCTGCATGTTAAAAAGAAGACGAGTCAAAAAGTCCCTAAACCAATCACCAAACCCTGAATAATTTTAAGGAAAATCCTAATACTTACTTTTATCTTTTTATATCAAATTGTAAAGATCTAAAAGTCATTCATTTCGCACCTGCCTTATGACGGCTTTGCTTCGATCAAATAGTGCGGCGCTGGCGCCGGCGTCCAACGATGACTAAAACCAAACAAGAGTATAACTTGAAGGATGTTCTTTCATAGTTCTGAAGGCGATACGGTTATTTTATTGCGTTTACTGACGAAATTGCCGGTGACGATGACGTACGATGGGTATTTCACATAGGTACAAAGTGCAGTCTTCATGTTTCGACAGGAATCCTGACTCTTATCTTTATATTTGTTCGCGCGCTGCGGGTAGGCAATATTCCGCGCGGTATCAATATGGTAGGGTTCTGATTATTATAGACAAATTGCAATGAACAGTAACATGACGACATTTTAATAATTGTCAACATTATCATTTAGAACTACCTTCTTCTCCCTCAAAATCCTCGGATGATGCTATTTCAATTACCAGTAAGGTACAAGGTATAAGTTGAAAGCCCGGTGTAGGTACTTAACCAATTTCCATTTTCACTTAGTAGTGAAAACTCGGTGTTCCTCCAGCAAACATTCTGCGGTATCGCTTGAGTATTAATTCACATATCCGGTTGGTTTTGGGCAGCCAAATGTAGAGTTGGGCTTCGTCATCCTCTTTTACTGCACTTTCTCCTGATCCATCCAATATATCCTATACTAGCTGTTGCCCGCGACGTTGTCTGGGATACAAGATGTGTAAGCGTTACAAACAAACGGCCACTTGAGAATTTTAAAATTTTCCGCAAACAATTACCTAACCTTTTGGTAAGGCCAGGGGTCCTTCCATAGATATATGAAAGAGTCCTTCCAATTTCTACGGAGTAACAAGTACCATACAACAAAAATGACGACACGCTATCATAACTTAACATGCATATTCACGATAAATGTAAATAAATTATCGTCACATATAAATCTGATATAATCTTCTAAGCCTAACTTAAGTGGCTTCCTACGACCTGCCTATATATCATTGATAGTTCGTCATGTGAATACCTTGTTATCACTTATCAGTCATTCATGTGTCGTTAGTACAAAGTAGGATAGCCGCTCTAGTGAGCAAGCATTAGGATTTTGTCTGACTGCGTCACTTTAATATGAGTTTAGTGATGCAATGCTGTAGGTTAAATTATATAAATGTTGATTATTACGTTATAGAATCATACTTAATGCATACAAAATTATATAGTAGTTTGTATAATAATAAAGTGTGACTAAGAATTTTTAGAGAAGCTTACAACGTAAGAAAATTATGTTTTTAAATTGGCGTTGTTTTACAATTGTTGAACGAGTTCAGCTGCACAAGCATGCTTCGAATATGAGGAAGTCTGCCTGAAAAACATATATCAGGCCTGTGTAAATTCAATACAAACTGTGCCCCGCGGTTTTACCCGCATAAGTCTCCACCCCGTGAGAATATCTACCCATTTGTGCTAAATTTTATCTAAATCCATTCAGCCGTTCTAGCGTGAAAGAGTAACAAACAAGCATACAAAAATCAAATCTTTTCTCTTTATAATATTAGTTTAGACTAGCTGCTGCCCGCGACGTCGTCTGCGTGAAGGCTCTACAGCACCAAAAACACCTAAGATGCCAGTGTCGCTATAGAATTATAAAGTAAACAACTTTTAAAATAGAATTAAAATATAAGTTTTTTTTTGCAAGCGAAGCAAGTGAAAAGAGTTATATGGGAATCCTGCTGAGTTCAGTCATAAGAGGTGACTGAAGGAAATAGAGAAAATAATGCAGGAATACATTCTAGGACACAAAAGAGTAAAAATACGTTCAAAGGTATCATATATACCTTACAACACTTCCCTATAAACTACGTTGGTAGTTATGCTGCCAGGAGCCAAAATGTGTGATGACGCGGGAGCAAGCGACGACGTACAGTTGCCCGTGTGAGAAGCAACTCGTCCTGACGTCGACACCCACTGCCCTCAGTGTCTGCCCCTGCGACTTATTGATGGTCATCGCGAAGCAAACACTCACGGGGAGCTGTACGCGCTTGAACTGGAACGGGAAGTTATGAGGTATGAGGGGAATGCGTGGTATAAATACTGCCTCGCCGACGTCACAACCCGTAAGAATTTCCGCCTCAATGGTGTGTCTGTGGAGCGAGATGACTTTAAGGCGGGTCCCGTTACACAACTTCGGAGGAGATAGGTTCCGAAGAAGCATAACCGGGACACCGCTTCAGCTTGAATGCGCTGGAAGTCCACTTGCTGACAGGGAGTTCAGAAATTCCACGGGATAATGTGTGGCGTCATCTTGCTTGACAACAGTGTTTATCGAGGTGTAGACCACTTCATTCCCTTCAATTTCCGAGAGAATGCATTCGTTAATTGCTGCAGCCTGATCATTTTTGGGCGTCAAAATGGCCCGCTCACACACCCAAGAATTCTGCTGGTGCGGTATACGACTGAATGTCCCCGTACACACAGCGAATGAGTTCTTCTAAGCTGGAAACCACTCTACCGAGAGACTCTGGAAGCACCACCTGTCTACCTCTCTCTTCTGGTAGAGTGCCTTCGCCAAGACTTAGAAGGACATCGGAGAATTCTTGAGCGCGTGCATTGCCGCCAAGCCGAGCTCTCATATTAATGGTCAAGCGCAGCGTACGAACTCGTGACCACAACGAAGATCGTTTCAACGAAGCATTCACCTCGTCAGCCCTCGATCCTCGGCCATCGTACACTCATCCCATACGATCAGAGAGCAATCCTTGAGCACGTGTCCCTTATCGCTGTTACGTGACACACCACAAACAGGCGTTTCGGCGCTCTCTAAATCGATGGGAATTTTAAACATGGCATGTGCTGTCTTGCAGTCCCGGAAGCAGTGTGGCAGCGATTCCCGACGACGCTACAGCAATAGCAATTTTGCCTTGCCTCCTGACCTCTGCAAGTATGCCAGTGGTAACAAATGTTTTTCCTGTACCACCAGGAGCATCCAAGAAAAACATTTTACCCTGGTTTTGCCAAACGCTTTCAAGGACGGTGTCATAAATTTGTTTTTGCTCTGAAGAGAACAAAGCGACATGGTCATTTCGTATGGTGGTCATTTCGCCGTCTCCGACTTCGTCTCCAGTAGCACGCCTCAAAGCTCGTAGAAAATCTTCAGACAGATGATGGCGATACTTCTCCCACAAAGCTACCGGGTTCGCGACTCCACAAAACACCAAGATGACGGCAAACAGATGATGCATGCGGCTGGGACTGTCACTGACGCTCGCCTCCGCGAGGGTGTCAGCCCAATTTTGGTCACCGTCGAGAAGGTGACGTGCTACGCAGGCTGCGCGGTAAGTGGGAAACTCCACGCCATCAAATGTCCTCAGAAAGGCGAAAGACTTTGCCTCGGACAGTGTGAAGTAACAACCGCAGAAAATCGCATTCGCCATTATTCGGATGCACGGTATAATTTAAGTTTATAATTAGGTATACGACATGAAAATATATTAATTACCAAGCAATAATCACACAGATAAATACCGAACAAAAGTATTAACAGTCAATGTTTATTTTGTACTAACAACATGAAATTGATGAAGAAATGATCATCATCAATGAACATAAGTTTTTTGTAATACTTAACACCGCATTTTTTTTAAATTGTCTTCCTCAACTCGGCTCAAGATTTTGAGGGTTTTGTTGGAACTTGAATTTGTCAAAACGAACTATACGATACAACTTTTATGAAGAAAATGCACATTACCATCTATGAATTTTAAGAATAACTAACTACTAACCTCACCAACATGATCAAATTTAAATTATTAATTTCCAAAAAGTGTTGACATGTAACTTGATTTGATTTTTATGAAATCTCATAGATGGCGCTGCTTCAAAATTGTCTTATACTACTAACATTAATTAAACTATGTTTCTCTGCCCAAGTTACTTAAATGGCGTAAAAGTTTTTATAGTGTAAAGCTAGATAATAGCATGACTTACTCAAAAACAACATTTAAATATGCGTCGTTAGATTACACGCTGTCACAGAATGCGTAAGAAAAATAAAGATTCACAGCTCCTCCTCGTAGGTGATAGCGTGATAATATGTAGCCTATATGTTGACCCGACCTCTTAATAATATTCATGCAAAATTTGAAGTAAATCCATGCAGTACTTTTTGAGTTTAGCCCGGACATATATACAGACAAACAGACAAAAATTCTAAAAACTATATTTTTGGCTTCGATATCGATTGTAGATCACGCCCCAAGTATTTTTTTTTATATATTCTATGTACAGTTTTGCCTTTCCTACGATTTTATTATACTTATATGTTTATATTATTTATTTAAACATTATCATTTTTTTTTTTTTTAAATAACACAGACATAATGATCAGAATTATTTCGTCATAAAGGCAAGCCTTTACGACGTGATTAAACACATAATAATGTTTTAAAGATAACAATATGATTTCGTTAGTACTATATCGCGCCAATAGATGTCGTTACATGTTTCCACTTATTGCAATAAAATTTTTTTTTATCTTTTGATAGACTGAAGCAATTGCGATGAAACAAAGACTAATCACTGCTCCGAGTTCTACACTATATTTGAGTATAAATATGAACCATATTGGTTTGGTACTTTTTACGTTGAGCTTGTTCAAAATCTGTCACATCCAAACAGACAAACAGACAAACAGACAAACAGACAAAAATTCCAAAAATTGAAGAAATGGCATCTGTTGGTTATCCTATAACAGCCCAACTATTTTTTATTTTTTTATTTTCAATGTACAGAAACGCCTCGTCTACAGATTTATTATATGTATAGATATTATAAATTATTTATATATTATTTAACCACGATGTAAATATATGAACCGTGAAATCTGACTTCGTGACTTGAAAGATTGTATGCAAGTTGGAGTAGTAGTAGGTACCTATACATCATTTCAGTTTGTTCAGTGTCGATTCAAGACTTTTAAGGAAAGTCTGGTTTTACTTTAATATTTTCATTCCGCATGTATGAAACCGCGGTAGTGTCATTTCTACTTAAAATTATTTGTCATAGGTATTGTCCATAAATCACTTCATTCAAGATAATGGCCTTCACAATTCTTTGAAGTCCTCTCTTAACAAAAGCCTCAAGGTTCTATAGGTATTAACGAGAACTGTTCATATAAGTATATATTATCCTGTTAATCATTGTGTCAGACTGGAAAATCCTTTCACGTAGAGATTGCGACTGATACCGATACCGGCACGGTTCGTACGATACCGGCACGGTTTGATATCGACCGTGTTATAGGTACGTACGAGGTACGTGTCGGTCACAGACCAACGATTGGGTATTCAATAAAAGACGCGCAATATGAAATAATAATAATTAACGGATACTGATAACGACATAATCACTGATTAATAAATTATGCAGGTTTTTCTTTCGTACCTAATTCTGTTGCAATTGTAATATTTTGGTGTGCAAAAGATTTAAATCTTTCCAAGCACCTTTTTTCAGCTCATAGGTGGAATCGTGTTTCTTGAGTAATCTCAGTCATCAATGTGTGATAAACTACAGTTACTTCATGTCCTTCCTATGAAACAGAAATGCAGAAATTACTTAAACTTGGATAATAGGTGTGTTACCTGTTGACGTAATTTAAACCATAATATAGTAATTCAATAACTACTTTAATATGGTTTAAATTACGTCAAGGTTTAAATAATACTTTTGACGCTGACAGCATGGAGTGAATATTGCATAGGTATACTGATTTGCTAAGTGTGATAGTTTTTGCTGCACACATCCTAGCATCATGGTCGAATGTTGCTTTAAAAAACTGCCGCGTCTATTTTCACCTTAGTCTATAGGACTACAGGTGACTGGATGAATCAGTTTCCGCGAAAGCTGAACGAACTCGGTGCAAGATATAATACATCACCACCAGCCTCGCCTACAGCTTGACTCACAGCCTAAAGAACATTTACCTTTGAACAGCCGCCTAATGGCGGGGGTCACGGAGACACGCATATTTCTTAGAACTTTTTTAACCGTTTCCAATTACAAATACCTGATTAAATATGTTTGATTAGGTGCCAAACAAACCAGCAGCGGTCCACTTGATGGTAAGTGGTCACGCATGGCTGCCTATCATCATCATCATCAACAGTCTACAGCAGTCCACTGCTGGACATCGGCTTCTCCAATCGCACGCCATTCATCTCGGCAAGTCTACCACCACGCCGCCGCCGCCGCCGACTAATAGTGAGCTTAATCGCGCACTAAGGCACCGCAAGTCGCGCAACGAGCGAGCGGTGACTGTGTCGCGCGCGATTATATCGCGTGTCGCGCCTGTTTGTAGGAGCCTTAACCCGTCAAGCACCGCACGTGCCCTATGTAGTACGATACAAAGAAAAATCAATTATGTCTCATTAGCGGAACTTGACATTGACAGGTCGTAGTGAGCTGTCAGAAGTGTTAATCCTTTGCATCAAGTGGAATGCTGCAGCTCACTTCACCTAAGTTTTCACGGTTAGATTTTTATAGAATAGAGCGACTGCAATACCAGAGACATCGTATGGTGCGTTGCCATTCTAGAGACAATGTTGAAATGTATCCATCATTACTGAAATAAGTTTCCTAGAAGAAACTGAAAATTTCTCTACTAAAGTTTCATATTGTGAAAGTTCAGCCCTCTGTAGTTAGGTCTCTGAGGGAAACCCTCAGTAAAAGCAGAATTTACTTTCAATAATTAGTATTATCAAGATGTGTGCAAGATCAGCATTACAAAATGGGGAAGAGTGACGGAAAAAGAGGCGTGTCGGCTATTACATTAATGACGTATGGCCGTCGCGTTATTGATCCCCAAATTGCACTCCCACTCACTGGAAGTGATGAATTAAAGTGGTCCTAAAGGGCAGCCTTATTTGATTGGCACTTCAATCAAAATAGCAAATTCAATAAACATTGAAAATTTTCTAGAAAGTTCCTGAAACGTACAAGAAGAACTTTTTCGAATATTTTCAGTAGGTACCTAACAGTTTTCAGCAACGAATCTCTAGGCAAGTTTTCCTGAAATAAAATTACTTACCTTTTAATTAACGACCCAGACGACCAAGTAAAGTGTCTACCGCCGTGTTTCCCTATTACAAAACCACTCAACCGTGAAATTCTTCTCTCGACATATTAGCACGTGTCACGCCGACGTCATCTAGTTCTCATTCTTATTTTCGTCATGTTGTAGTACCGGGACTCCGAAAATCTATGACTCACACAGTTTTTGCACGTCACTGTACGAGTGTAGGTATATCACTCATGTGCTGGCTAATACTGGTTATCCATTTTACGATTTGTTATTATATTTATCTCACGGTGCGGCGGCGGCCTGTGTCATGTTAATATGTTATCATCTGTTACGTCGCGTTACCAAATATAGTACTTAGTTACCGTATTTTGTGGTTTTCCAAGAATTTTCGTCTGTGTTAGTTTATCTGCATTAATGAGTGTTAAGTCTTTGACGCATTTTTATCATGGTTAATGAGTTAACAGGGATGTTGTTATTTCAGTCTTAATTTCATGTCCGTTTTAGTCTTTATTAAATTGGAAATTATACATAGCGCACATTACGAACATTTTACTCCACCTCGTTCGTCCGTCTGTCTGTCACCAGGCTGTATCTCAAGAACCGCGTTAGCTAGACAGTTGAAATTTTCATAGATGATGTATTTCTGTTTCCGCTATAACAACAAATACTAAAAACAGAATAAAATAAATATTTAAGGGGGGCTCCCATACAACAAAGGTGTTTTTTCGGCGTTTTTGCCTTGTGGTACGGAACTCTTCGTACCACAAGGCGAAACTCTGCGAGTCCGACTCGCACTTGCCCAGTTTTTTAATTAGCTGTATCATGCATGTTAGACCCATAGCATTTGGCAAGGCAAGCGTAGAGCGGAGGTTCTTTTTATGAAAACAAGATTAGCTTTGTATATTCTTAAGTTTTATGTAATTATAACACATTTAAATACATTGCACGACCATTAACTGAGCCTAGATTTTATCTACAAGCTCGTAATATTTTTCCTGTTACAGGTACATCCCACTCTCAGTTTACTCTTCCAATGACGTATTATAGTTTTATTCTTAGCATGTAGGTATATAAGATTGTGTGGCCGTTTTCGGAAAAGCCTACTTTGTGTCAAATTGCGAAATCGGATTTTAACCACTGACGACAGGGTATTTTAAAGGAAAATTATGCGAAAAGACGGTGATATGATTTTCCTAATTCACTCGCCGTCTTATGACGCTTTAAAGTTATGTATAATACAGTGCCTACGTTACTGGTCCTAACTCTGTCCGTCCGTCTGTCTGTATGTTACCTTTTCACGCCTAAACCTCTGAACGGATTTCGATAAAATTTGGCAGAGGGATAGATTGCATCCCGGGGAAGGACACGGGGTTTTTTTATTTTATTCCCACGGGATCGACACTTATGCGGGTAAAACCGCGGAGCGCTGCTAGTTGGGTTAGTAACACAATTTAGAACTCAAGAATGGCTGGACCGATTTTGGTGATCTTGTTGGGTTTTTCTCCGCCCCGAATAGCAGAATAACAAAACATGAGAGAAATCCACGAAAAAAATAATAGGTAATGAAGATAATAAATTTTCTTATCGCAGTTCGCCGGGTCAGCTAGCTACAGATACCTATAATATCTAAATGTAGAAATTTCACAAAGGGTGACACAATGGGCGGTCATATGGCTAAAAGCGAGATTTTAAAGACAACTTTTGAACGGGGGGGAGAAGGAGACACAGGCACGTAAAGTACGGCGTTGTAGAGCTTTATCTCTGCAACCATCATGATTGACTGTCTCTTTTGTTGTGCTATATTAACGCCCAGGTACTGTAGATCAATGACCGCAGATCCACGGCGCCTGAGGGCGGCCTCGGTTTCGCTCGCTACCTCGATGTCACCTTCATGTAAAACAAATGCATGCTAATAGACTCGCACGCACATGCCGAAGGATACCTCACTGCGATACTTCGCGGGCTGCTCGGAGATTTAGCTCGAACCCTGGCATGTGCGTGCGAGAAAGAAAGAAAGAAAGAAGAAATGAGGTAGCGAGCTAAACCGCTACCGCGAGGTAAAGCAGTGAGGCATCTTCGGCATGTAACCCTTACTTAGATGATTTGTGTAGAGTTTCCGGAAACTATCTTCTTCCCCATATCGGTACCTACGAACTATGAGAATAGCTGATGTTGTTAGAAATATTAAGGTAATTGCGAAGTATATTATATATAATAGAAATAAGCGAAGGTAATTGCTCAGGCGTCGCTAGAACGTAAGTATATGTAGACGTATTGTCACACCTGTCAGTCGTGGACTATTTGAAGGCACCTGAAAATCAACCAAGTGTCCTAAGATCAAGTATTCAACATCCTTTCAGGCTTCGGGAGGGTCATAAATCACGACGATTACGAATGCAGTCTGGTATGGTCTGGTGTGGACCATTGATTGCTTCGGCCTTTTTACCGATTTCGAAAAAGGCGGTGCTCGATTTGTCGGTAGGTACCTATATGTTTTTATAGGAACTGTCTCAGCTTTATTACTTAAAGAAGTAATGTACACATTGTGTAATGCGTGACTTTGTAGAAATACTTATGAGCATACGGAATACGTTTCTAGTTTTGTAATGTATACTTTTTTTGGCACTAACCTTCATTTGGGAAAATTACACCTATGGTGCGACATGTAAACAATTTGACTAATCCGTTAATTAAGTAATTATTGATAATCATTATTAACTTATATTAATGAATTAATTAACTTTCATAGTTCATTAATTCATTATCTAGCAAATAGTTTTTCTACGAAATAATTATAGGTATACCCAATTAAAAAATTAAATTGAGTAAGTTGACACCTAATTACAGTGATTACTTAATGTATTAAGTTAATAAGATTCCACTAAGTCATATTTAAATAAGTAAGTGATCCCAACTAATCCGCTAATTGGAGATAGTTAACGCTCACCACGCTTATCTAACATTTATAAGTTTATCTTTGAACGAAAACTACGCACATAGTACTACGGCGACCTCGTTTGCACTTTCATGAATGAAATACCACAGTTTGCTTCCTTCAAACAACTGCCAGCACTAATCATTGTAACTCTGTACTATGCCAAGCTATAACACACTCTATAGTCTTACTTTTAAAGTCAATGTTTCGCCTGTAAGAAATAATGAGAGCTTTCCTTGTAACGCCATTGAATTTTCAACCATATCAGTTAGAAAATAACGTTGCTTTTTGATTGCAGTGTCGTATTATGTTATGCCGATATGGTTGGCGTTATAGACACGACCTCGGCGCGCACGTGGCATGAGCGTGTCGTTCGCACTTCCACAGCACAGGTTGCGCAGGCGCGACACTGTCCATTCAAGCTGCGATGCCGGAGAAATGACGGAATTCCGATATTAGAAGATGTAGAATAAGACCGACATCACGTGAAAGAGCAGAGTAAAAATAAAATGTACCTATCTAAATTACATTCTTGATTGGGTCTCTTTTTGGTATTTTTTTTTGGTAACAATTAGTTGCCCTGTGAAGAGACATACTTACAAAAAACTCCTGTTATAACTTCAGCAGCCTTACTCTTCATATCGGAACACAGCAACCTGACTATACTGGCATAATTATACTTATTGGTTTGGCGGTATTTAACTACTCCGGACAAGCTCCTCCTCTTCAGAAAGAAAGAAAAAGGAACCAGAACCGCGTCCAATATTATCGCTTTCTGCATCACATAATCAAAATTACCTTTTTTGTGGAATTAAGTCATACCGAAAGAATGACTACAAAAATGTTTTGTAACCGTTACAGTCCAAAGGCCATAAACAAGGCCGCGGTAACATCAATTCACACAAGTTCGGCGAAGTACCGTAAGATCCGTAACTCCGTCATAGTCTACCAATGCCGGACACTTGATGTGACATTAGACGGAGTTGCATCAGATTAGTGAAAGCTATTCTCCGAATCGTTCTGGCTCTTACCAACTACGGGTGACAGGTCGTTACTAGTTAACCTCGCGTGACAAGGAAAAGTGTCGCAGTTATTGTTAGCTTGCTCTCTTAATTGTAATTGGATCGTTTATTGTCTAGACTAGGCGTAGTTAAAGAAGCTTTAGGTATTTATATTCTTACAGGAAATTACCTACATTTATATCCCATACATAAGGCTGAAATTATAGAAGAAAGGTTTTTCCCGTAGTCACCATCTACTCGTATATCGGAAAATGACCCAATTAGACATTGCTTGAATGTCTTCATTAAATTATAAGAAACTAGCTGCGCCCCGCGGTTTTACCCGCATAAGTTTCGATCCCATGGGAATATCGGGATAAAAAGTAGCCTGTATGTAAATTGGTCCAGCCGTTTGAGCGTGAAGAAGTAACAAACATATAAACGCACCCCCACACACTCACAAACTTTCGCCTTTAGTGTGATAAATGATTTTATTTTTGTAAGTAGGTTTGTACAAGCACTTTTACACGTCAATAATGTTTTTTTTTTTAAACTAGATGAATTCGGCGTTTCCTATCTGACTACTCTGAGAAGAAAGGCCGAAACAAACTCAGAGGTCACAGTCTCTTTTAAAGTCCAGACATAATCTTGGTCAGGTTATATGAAGACCATGTAGATCGATGTCTGAGGTGTTCTTTTGAGGAAAGAACCACACCGATTGAGAGGACCTGTCCAGTCAGTGCACGCATTTGTCAGAAATCGTGCAGCTCAACTCAAGACTTAAGGAGCTTAACGATTCGATGAACAATTCCAAAGAAAGGACATTTGGGTAGGCCACATAAAGGACCATGGGCACTTTTGAATGAACACTGGGCCCACTTTTCAAAGTTGTGCAACAGTGATGAAACCTATGTCATCTGACAGCTCTTGGCGTGTACTTTATTTCATTCTATGGCAGCTAGGTTCAAATCCAGCGCGAAAATGGTTATTTTATGCGTTTTTAAAAAATTTTCAACATTGTGCAACAGTGATAAAACCTATGTCATATGACAGCTCTTGGCGTGTACTTTATTTTATTCTATGGCAGCTAAGTTCAAATCCGGCGCGAAAATGGTTTTTATATGCGTTTTTTAAAAATGTTCAACTTTGTGCAACAGTGATGAAACCTATGTCATATGACAGCTTTTAAAGTGTACTTTATTTTATTCTATGGCAGCTAAGTTCAAATCCAGCGCGAAAACGGTTTTTTATGCGTTTCTTTTTAATGTTCAACATTGTGCAACAGTGATGAAACCTATGTCATATGACAGCTTTTAAAGTGTACTTTATTTTATTCTATGGCAGCTAAGTTCAAATCCAGCGCTAAAATGGTTTTTTTATGCGTTTTTAAAAACTGTTCAACATTGTGCAACAGTGATGAAACCTATGTCATATGACAGCTCTTGGCGTGTACTTTATTTTATTCTATGGCAGCCAAGTTCAAATCCAGCGCGAAAATGGTTTTTTATGCGTTTTTTAAAAATGTTCAACATTGTGCAACAGTGATCAAACCTATGTCATATGACAGCTCTTTGCGTGTACTTTATTTCATTCTATGGCAGCTAAGTTCAAATCCAGCGCAAAAATGTTTTTTTTTTGCGTTTTTTAAAAATGCTCAACATTGTTCAACAGTGATGATTTACATGTCATATGAAAGCTCTTGAAGTGTACTTTATTTCATTATATGGCAGCTAAGTTCAAATCCAGCGCAAAAATGTTTTTTTTTGCGTTTTAAAAAAATGTTCAACGTTGTTCAACCGTGATGAATTATATGTCATATGAAAGCTCTAGAAGTGTACTTTATTTCATTCTATGGCAGCTAAGTTCAAATCAGCCCTAATAAATACGGCAATATACGGCCTATGATGATCTTTTTAGTGTATTTTTAGTCAAACAAGAGCTATTTATAATCCTAGCTACTGACTGACAGCTAATTATAATTTAATATCAAAACAAAACAGATTTAAAAAAACGCATGAAAAAAAGTTTTTGCGCTGGATTTTAACTTAGCTGCCATATAATGAAATAAAGTACACTTTAGGAGCTTTCATAATAATATGACATATAACTCGTCACTGTTGAACAATGTTGAAAAAGTGAGCCCAAAATGACGCATTTAAAAAACGCATTTAAAACCGTTTTCGCGCTGGATTTGAACTTAGCTGCCATATAATGAAATAAAGTACACTTTAAGAGCTTTCATATGACATAGGTTTCATAACTGTTGCACAATGTTGAACATTTTTAAAAAACGCATAAAAAAACCGTTTTCGCGCTGGATTTGAACTTAGCTGCCATAGAATGAAATAAAGTACACGCCAAGAGCTTTCATATGACATATAACTCATCACTGTTGAACAATGTTGAAAAAATGAACCCAAAATGACGCATTTAAAAAATGCATATAAAACCGTTTTCGCGCTGGATTTGAACTTAGCTGCCATAGAATGAAATAAAGTACACGCCAAGAGCTTTCATATGACATATAACTCATCACTGTTGAACAATGTTGAAAAAATTAACCTAAAATGACGCATTTAAAAAACGCATATAAGACCGTTTTCGCGCTGGATTTGAACTTAGCTGCCATAGAATGAAATAAAGTACACTTTAAGAGCTTTCATATGACATAGGTTTCATAACTGTTGCACAATGTTGAACATTTTTTAAAAAACGCATAAAAAAACCGTTTTCGCACTGGATTTGAACTTAACTGCCATAGAATGAAATAAAGTACACGCCAAGAGCTTTCATATGACATATAACTCATCACTGTTGAACAATGTTGAAAAAATGAACCCAAAATAACGCATTTAAAAAAGGCATATAAAACCGTTTTCGCGCTGGATTTGAACTTAGTTGCCATAGAATGAAATAAAGTACACTTTAAGAGCTTTCATATGACATAGGTTTCATCACTGTTGCACAATGTTGAACATTTTTAAAAAACGCATAAAAAAACCGTTTTCGCGCTGGATTTGAACTTAGCTGCCATAGAATGAAATAAAGTACACGCCAAGAACTTTCATATGACATATAACTCATCACTGTTGAACAATGTTGAAAAAATGAACCCAAAATGACGCATTTAAAAAACGCATATAAAACCGTTTTCGCGCTGGATTTGAACTTAGCTGCCATAAAATGAAATAAAGTACACTTTAAGAGCTTTCATATGACATAAGTTTCATCACTGTTGCACAATGTTGAACATTTTTAAAAAACGCATAAAAATACCGTTTTCGCGCTGGATTTGAACTTAGCTGCCATAGAATGAAATAAAGTACACGCCAAGAGCTTTCATATGACATATAACTCATCACTGTTGAACAATGTTGAAAAAATGAACCCAAAATGACGCATTTAAAAAACGCATATAAGACCGTTTTCGCGCTGGATTTGAACTTAGCTGCCATAGAATGAAATAAAGTACACTTTAAGAGCTTTCATATGACATAAGTTTCATTACTGTTGCACAATGTTGAACATTTTTAAAAAACGCATAAAAAAGCCGTTTTCGCGCTGGATTTGAACTTAGCTGCCATAGAATGAAATAACGTACACTTTATGAGCTTTCATATGACATATAATTTATCACTGTTGAACAAAGTTGAAAAAGTGGGCCCAAAATGACGCATGGTCCTTAGGTACTCAAACTGCCAGACCATGAAAGAAAGAAAATACTAACAGAACAGAGAGAATAATAAACATGTGATAACACATAACATGATAATTATCACGCCTGTATTCCCGATGAGTTAGGCAGATTAGTACCTATAGTACCTATAGTACACCCACATTTCGCCAGTTGTGTTTCCAATGTAAGAGGGCGCGAGCCTGTTGCCATCAACGGGGCACAAATCCGGGTTGCTACTGAGAAATCCCTGATGGAAAAACTCACACTGCCAGGAATCGTAATACTTTTCATTTATATTTTCACTACCGATCAAATTTTCTCAATCAACTTTGAGTTTAGCGATAAAGTTGAAAATCTGTTAAAGGATGACGGAAGTAATAGCTTGATGTGCTTGGCGTCTGTACAAGAAAAGCGTCTGTACAAGAAAATGATTTTGTTCCTTTTTTGTCAAGATGTTAAACTACAATTTACTTAGTGATGTTTTTGTCAAGATGTTAAACTACAATTTACTTAGTGATGTTTTTGTCAAGATGTTAAACTACAATTTACTTAGTGATGTTTTTGTCAAGATGTTAAACTACAATTTACTTAGTGATGTTTTTGTCAAGATGTTAAACTACAATTTACTTAGTGATGTTTTTGTCAAGATGTTAAACTACAATTTACTTAGTGATGTTTTTGTCAAGATGTTAAACTACAATTTACTTAGTGATGTTTTTGTCAAGATGTTAAACTACAATTTACTTAGTGATGTTTTTGTCAAGATTTTAAACTACAATTTACTTAGTGATGTTTCGCTTTACGGAGATGACATACTAAAGCATTCTTCAGCATAAATCATGGTTGAAATCTCAAAAATATTAGGTTGCATTTAGATGAACTGAAATGCAGCCAATATTCTAAGAAAGATGACACAGCATGAATCTCGATTCAAAGCTCATCATCACATTTCAAAGTAATCTGAACTGGAATCTTGCTTCAAATAACTTTCTTCAATAGGTATGGCTGTATTAATTTATAGTAATATTTGTAAGCACAGGTAGGTTGGGTTTTTCCGTCAGGAGTCTCTCAGTAGCAGCCCGGAGTCTGGATTTTTGCCCGCTCAATTGTAAGAGGGTCGCCCCCTATTACATGGGACTTAAAAACATAACTGGTGAAATGTGGGTGTTCTATAAATAGATACACCTCTGCATAATCCTTAGCGGATTGCAGGCGTGATGTACGTATACGTTATGTTATGTTGTAAGCACTTAAATGCATATCTATTAGCAGGCTCGTAAAAATATAGCTATTAAAAAGAGTGTAATTGCTTTATAATTTTAGGGCTGGGATTTCTCTAGAGAAGTAATCGTCAAGCAACGGTTTCCATCGGGGAAGTCCCCCGATGGAAACCGTTGCTTGACCTCCTTTAGCCAAGTTACCTTCCCTCCTTTAGCTAAGCAACCTTTTAAACAAACGTACACAGACAGCAATACTGTTCTATCCCACTTATTATGAAAACCTCAAACGGCGCAAATACTCCAATCTTTTTGGAACTTATATGTTCGAGCCATTTGGGGTTAAAACACTAGGGCCATGGAGTCCGAGTGCCCACATTGCTTTTCGAGACGTCGCCAAAGGGGTTAGTCGGCGATTCTTCACGTGACCAGAGGGCTGGCCTATTTTTTTTGTCAAAGAATTAGCATTGCCATCAATGTGCTATCAGCCTGTTGGGCACTTTTCCTATTGACAGCAATGCGGACGAATTTTTTGATGTCCTTTGTTTGCCCTCCTTTTGATTTACCTACTTGTACATATTATTATTTTAAGACTATTAGCTTTAAATTTACTAAGAATAACATTACCTATTATATCTGTCTCTGATTCACACAATAATCAATTAATCATGTGAACAACCAACAGATATTAGTACCGAACACTCTCTAGAATGTCATCGCCGACACCCACATCACGGCCCTTGCTCCCCCGCAAACATCACGGAATTAATTAAGACATGACGACGATTACAAGATAAAAATATCTAAAAATAATTACCGTTATAGCTATATTTAGCGGGACCTTGAACATATTTAAATTATGAGTTGTTGCTTCTGAGAATTCTTACACAATTTTCCAATGACGCAATGTCAGTTTCACTGACAATTTTTTAAGTAGATTTAGCTCTTTTGTGTATTGATATAAAGCTTAAAGTGTTTGTAGAAGGTTTTGTTTCATAAAATAGTGACACACGTTCGCAAATCACCGGACGTAGACGGTATTGTCAGAAGACATACATCACCTGCCTGCCTTTTCCCAACTATGTTGGGGTCGGCTTCCAATCTAACCGGATGCAGCTAAATACCAGTATTTTACATGGAGCGACTGCCTATCTGACCTCCACAACCCAGTTACTGATTAATACGATACCCATTGGTAAGCCTGGTTGTCAGACTTTCGGGCTTCTGACTACCCGTAATGACTGTCAAAGATCCACGAATGACAGCCGGGACCAAGTTCAACGGCTTAACGTGCTTTCCGAGGCACGGAGGGGTCTCGGTATGTAAAGATGGTCACCCATCCACAGACCAACAACGGCAAGCGTAGCTTAACCTGATCGATCGACCTGTGCGGCTGTTATTATTTAGCCACGGGCCCCTCAGAAGAAGACATACAATACTTAACTAAAATACTTAACTGTTTCCCACTACATCTTTATTTAGGTAAGGCAAGCTTCAACAACCCGTTGATGGGTCTCATTAAATTCAGAGGCACCTACTCGTACTCGTACCTATTTGAAGACATAATTTTTAACCTCATGACCTGTGTGAACGTCTGAAACTAATTAGGTTCTAAAGAAAACTTAAATTACGAGTGTATTTGAGAAACACTCACATTTCGTTTTACCTCGGTCTAAACACCCGAGTTTGACTTTCTTTTTTTTTTAATAGTTCCTAGATCGAGAGACGTAGGCATACTAGGCATGACGTAGGTTTGTATCGAAATTGGGTACCTACTTTGGATATTTGTAGATAACAGATAACGAGTCGCGTATCATTTCGAGGATAGGTCGCTACAAGTTATAACATGACGCTACGGCAGCGACACTAAATCTACATAATTATCTATGTATGTATTTCTATTTCCAGTCCGCGGATTACCTACACCTTTTTATGTAAATATGATAACATTGATGACTTGTGTTTTTAACCCCCGACGCAAAAACGACGGGGTGTTATTAACCCCCGACGCAAAAACGACGGGGTGTTATAAGTTTGACGTGTCTGTGTGTGTGTGTGTGTGTGTGTATGTGTGTGTGTGTGTGTGTGTGTGTGTCTGTCTGTGGCATCGTAGCTCCCGAACGGATGAACCGATTTTGATTTAGTTTTTTTTGTTTGAAAGGTGTATTAGTCGGGAGTGTTCTTAGCTATGTTTGATGAAAATCGGTCCAAGATGGCCGCCGCTACAAAATGGCGGATAACATATTTTTTCACAATTCCCTCAATATGGGTATCAAATGAAAGGGCTTCAATAGTAGAATACTATACACTATAACAAATTTCAAATCCAAGATGGCCGCCACAACAAAGTGGCGAATTACATTTTTTTCTCAACTCCCTCAATATGGATATCAAATGAAAGGGCTTGACTAGTAGAATACTATACACTATTAAAAATTTCAAATCCAAGATGGCCGCCACCACAAAATGGCGAATTACATTTTTTTTTTCACAACTCCTTCAATATAGGTATCAAATGCAAGGGCTTGACAAGTAGAATAATGTAGGTACACTATACTTATTGCAAGGGAGTAAGGAATATTAACTACCTAACGAAATGAAAACTAAAAACTTGAAAAATATAATCAAACAAAAAAAATCTGTTTAGTCTTAAAAATTATTCTTCAACTATAAATTACTTAATCAATATTTTTTGACGGATAAAAAACCTGATTAAACACCAAATTACCAGAATCTTAAAACGGAAGAAAATAAAAGAAATGAAATACAAAAATTAAGGAGTCCCTACAAAAAGCATGAAATAAAAAATTAAATTAAAAATTTAAAAAACCCCCGACAAAAATAAAATTAAGCAATCCCTACAAAAAGCATGAAATAAAAAAATCTTATGGAAGTCGGGGGACCTCAGAATAGAAGCTGTTCCACATGCAGAACGGTCCCCCGACTTCCATAAGATTTTTTTATTTCATGCTTTTTGTAGGGATTGCTTAATTTTATTTTTGTCGGGGGTTTTTTAAATTTTTAATTTAATTTTTTTTTGAGGAAGACACGCGTTCGGTTATTCCACCACTATTTGAACAAGAATTATGAAGAATGAATTATACATAGAAAGAATACAAATTAGTAAAAGTAAAAAAAGCGGAGGGGTTGCAACAAGCAATGGGGCAGTGTCGGCAAAAATAAAACTGGCCAAGTGCGAGTCGGATTCGCACACGAAGGGTTCCGTACCGCAAGGCAAAAACGCGTTTGTTGTATGGGAGCCCCCCTTAAATATTTATTTTATTTTAATTTTATTACCTATTTATTATTAAAGTAAAATTACAACTGAGTATTTTGTGAATATTTCAAGTGCCTACCTGTTGCCATTATTGATATCGAGCGAAAAAGGCCAAAAAAAATCGTGTTTGTTGTATGGGAGCCCCCTTAAATATTTATTTTATTTTGTTTTTAGTATTTGTTGTTATAGCGGCAACAGAAATACATAATTTGTGAAAATTTCAACTGTCTAGCTATCGCGGTTCTTGAGATACAGCCTGGTGACAGACAGCCGGACGGACGGACAGACAGCGAAGTCTTAGTAATAGGGTTCCGTTTTTACCCTTTGGGTACGGAACCCTAAAAAAGAAGAGCGATGAAATGAACAATGAAAGCTCAACATTTTTGCAATTTAAATACTTTTTTTTATTAGGATAGGAGTTTTCCGTCGTTGTAGGTACCACGAAACTGAAAAACACTGAATGCTTTGTCTTTGTAATACCTAAGTCATTTTAACACGCTAAAATATTATCTTGTTTGGTCCTTTCTTATATTTTCTTAAAAATTGATAGAAGTTAAAAAGAAAATTGACAACTTTCCTGTATTCAACTGAACTCTTTCCCCCTTTTTCATAAAAGTTGCTTAAAGTTAAGTAGTGATTCGACGGTTTAACCATACATTTATGAGGTCTACTAAACGTCACTAGACTTTAATCATCCGCTCGTTTATAAATAAACCCCTTTATTTCGTCGTGTCAAAGTACCCCGCTACGAGCACCGAATCACCGATAGCTGAGAGCCTACGACAGACTAAATGATTATTTTGTAAGGTTCAACAATCACGGCGCGGGCGCATAGCAACACAAAATCACACTAGTGTTCGTGATTCAAGTCAAGACCTAGTATCTTAACAAGTCAGCACGTGTTTCATAATAAAAATTTTTGGGAGGTCGATTCGAAACTTTAAAGTGACGTCCAAGTCTTATCACACGTGCGGGCACTATCAGTTGAACATTGTATTACAGTAGCATATTAGGTACCTATGTTTTAAAGACGGATCCTTCCTTATAACGGTCCTTGACCCAAGAACCTTAAAAACCGGTAGTCAAGGTCAGGGTCCAATCCTAAGTCCTGACTGAAGGCTGACGGGCCCCCTCTCACCCGTGGGGTAATTGGGTTAGGTAACACACTAACAGTAAGAATGGCTTTAAGTTTGACAGTTCAACAACATTCATTGCGTTATTTACGTTGTTGAGCAGACACATTTTTCGAACATATGAAGCAATGGATTAGCAATATGTTTCAAAATAATTCAGGTCCTGATCTATAGTGTTTTACGTACCTAAATAGGGTGCTGATATTTGCCTTGATAAAACTTACCCCTTAATAAAACTCTAAAGTACTCTAGACAGTAGTTAGTCATACCCGGTATCTTATAGTACTCTTTGGTCAGGAGTTGCAATGGGCCATTGAGATTAACAACACATAAGTGATGACAATAAGGTCACTATCTCGTTTCCAAGATCCTATATTTTTGAGAAATACAGTAGGTACATAGTTACTAAGTATTTCAGTATTTTCAGAAGTTTACAACGCCAGGCTACTTTTAATGAAAGCGCTACGAAAATTGGGAAAAATCTATATTCAGCCACGCTTCGCTTACATGCCCCTACCTGCCCGACCTCAAATACGGCCTCGGAAAAAGCCCGTACACGCAATGATCACGTGATTGTGAATGAACCGTCGCATGCGCAGCGACTGGCACGTAGCTCTTAACTGTCGTCACATCTAAGTTCATGCCCGTACCTACGTGAGAGTGTAGGCATGTCTCTACATGCCTCTACTTGTCCGGTATAGAAAGTCCCGCGCGTGCACTACGAGGTAGAAAACACGTGGCTCTTGTTTCCAAGGTAATAGGAAAAACTTGTAGGTAATGGAAATAATTGGGCCTTTTATGACCGTGTTTGAAGATGGGGGACCCCTGAGATGTCGTCAGTACAACACGGTGATTTGTAATATTATGGCCGGCTTATATTATCATGTAGAATTCATTATTTATAACAGCCGCATGGGTTAATCTTCAAGGTTAAGCGACGCTTGCCTAGGTCGGTCTGTGGATGGGTGACCATTATTGACGTGTAAAAGTGTTTGTACAAACCTACTTACAGAAATAAAATCATATTTTATCATTAACATACTATAGCTGTCACTCGGAAATCTTTTACAGTCGTTACGGGTAGTCAGAAGCTGGAAAGTCTATCAACCAGTCTTACCAAGACATAAGCAGTCGCTCCAACCCTAACATAGTTGGGAAAAGGCTATGCAAATGATGATGACGATCTCACCTTATCCACA
Organism: Oligia latruncula; assembly: GCA_948474745.1. Lineage (NCBI taxonomy): Eukaryota > Metazoa > Arthropoda > Insecta > Lepidoptera > Noctuidae > Oligia > Oligia latruncula. The sequence continues at coordinate 20,356,765 of OX419688.1, forward strand.
TTTTTGTTTGATTGTTTCACAACCTACATAGTTCACATGAAACAAGCCGATATGTACGTAAGTAGTGAATGTTTTAATATTTTTAGTGAATTTAAGGGACTACGGTGGCTGTCTTTTGGTCTGTCTGAAGTCTGGATATTGAAACAATAAGACCTGCAGGTTAATTGCGTAACACACTATCAGTAGCAATGGGTTTCATTTTGACAGTTCAACAACATTCATTGCGTGATTTACGTTGTTGAGCAGACACATTTTTCGAACTTATGGAACAATGGATTAGCAATATGCTACAAAATGATTCTAATTGAGAGTAATAGTGTGTTACGCAATTAGGGTGCTGAACTTTTTCCAGTCATTATTATTCTCTGTGAATATTATTTTCGTAAACTTTATTTTAGAGAGAAGAGACCATGACCTCTGAGTTGACCATGACCATGACCTCTAAGTTGTTTCGGTATTTCTTCTCAAGGATCAGTCAGCTAGGAAAACCCGGCGCCATCTTCTTAGTTTTAAAATATTGACCAACAAAATATTGACGTGTAAAAGTGTCTTAAAAGATCTAAGTGGGCAATATTTATTACTTTATGTACAGTATTAAAATAATAATAAGAATATGTACAAGTATATAAAAAGGAAAGGAAAGAATCAAAGGGCATCAAAAAATTCATCCGCATCGCTGTCAACAGGAAACGTGCCCAAAAGACTGGCAGCATTGCCACGTTGTATGGCGATGCTGATAAGATCTAAGTAAGTACTTACAGAAATAAACATTTAATTTCATTAGAAAGCTATTTGGGTAAATACCTGTAGAGCTACGTATGTATATATTACCGGTAACACCATCTTGTAATCGTTAAGTATTCAGTAATTAGTCAAATTAGTCGACTTTGCCCAAAAATGATAAATTGCTAAGATAATTATTAGTTTGCGTCCTGTACAAAGTCGAATCATTTATTTACGGGGACATTTTGAACTTCAATAATTATGTAGAAAAGATTACAGCAGGTAGGTAATATTGAGTCACCACTCAGCACACATAATTTGGCTTGTCATCGAATTGAAATAACTATGTCGTCCCAAAGTAGGTATAGATTTGAATATCTAGCTATAAATAGCACTTTATTGCATAACAAAATATAACCTGAACCAAAATATATAAAACCATGAAATTGTTTGTACAATTGGGAGTCGCGTTTCGATTTGCAGTGATATTGTTTTTGTTCGAAAGGGCTTGTGGCTAAGTAATTAATAGCCGCACGGGTCGATAGATGAGGTCAAGCTACGGTTACCGCGGTTGGTCTGTGGATGGATGACCATCTTTACATACCAAGACCCCTCCGTGTCTCGGAAAGCACGTTAAGCCGGTGGTCCCGGCTGTCATTCGTGGATCTTTGGCAGTCGTTACGGGTAGTAAGAAGCCCGAAAGTCTGACAACCAGTTTTACCAAAGGGTATCGTAGGGTTGTGGAGGTCAGATGGGCAATCGCTCCATGTGAAATAATGGTACACCGCTGCATCCGGTTAGACAGGAAGTCAACACCAACATAGTTGGGAAAAGGTTAGGCAGATTGATATTTCTATCATTGAACCAATGATCCTCTGGAGTCTAGAATCAAGATTCTCGGCATAATTTGCATATTAATGTTGAACAGCACGTATTTTAGTCGTCATCATCATCATTTTGCATAAAAACTAACATCAATAGGTTACCACGAATGTAACGTATTGTACCAACTTACTTTAAGTACCTGGTGATTCGTTTAAATGACGCTGGGTTAAAGCTCTACCTAAGATGATCGTCATTAAAATCAGTGTAGGTAACAACGATGACGTCACGGAACAATGACTTGATCTCGCCGACCTATCCGTTTGGGCATCCGTGTGCCGTGCCGTGACGTCATCATCTCTTTCAAACACGTTACAGATTGAAATTAGATAGCCGTTATGACATCAGACACGCTTTTTATAATACCTAATTATTAATGGAGTGGAATCTCGTTAATTTTTTGCTGCCATTACTGCTGCCAAACATATCTAAATGGAATTGGGCTAATTACATCTGTGATCTGCTCATCTGCTGTGAGCCGGATGCTCAGGTGAAAACAAAGACACTGCGGACTCCAACAGCATAAGGCAGCGTTGCAGGACCAGAAGGAGATGGCGGGACTAATTCTTACATGACCTTAAGCGCGGTCACTGTCGATGTCGGACTGCATAGAACCTCAGAACCTGCAGGGGACCTCAGAATAGAAGCTGTTCCACATGCAGAACGGTCCCCCGACTTCCATAAGATTTTTTTATTTCATGCTTTTTGTAGGGATTGCTTAATTTTATTTTTGTCGGGGGTTTTTTAAATTTTTAATTTAATTTTTTTTTGAGGAAGACACGCGTTCGGTTATTCCACCACTATTTGAACAAGAATTATGAAGAATGAATTATACATAGAAAGAATACAAATTAGTAAAAGTAAAAAAAGCGGAGGGGTTGCAACAAGCAATGGGGCAGTGTCGGCAAAAATAAAACTGGCCAAGTGCGAGTCGGATTCGCACACGAAGGGTTCCGTACCGCAAGGCAAAAACGCGTTTGTTGTATGGGAGCCCCCCTTAAATATTTATTTTATTTTAATTTTATTACCTATTTATTATTAAAGTAAAATTACAACTGAGTATTTTGTGAATATTTCAAGTGCCTACCTGTTGCCATTATTGATATCGAGCGAAAAAGGCCAAAAAAAATCGTGTTTGTTGTATGGGAGCCCCCTTAAATATTTATTTTATTTTGTTTTTAGTATTTGTTGTTATAGCGGCAACAGAAATACATAATTTGTGAAAATTTCAACTGTCTAGCTATCGCGGTTCTTGAGATACAGCCTGGTGACAGACAGCCGGACGGACGGACAGACAGCGAAGTCTTAGTAATAGGGTTCCGTTTTTACCCTTTGGGTACGGAACCCTAAAAAAGAAGAGCGATGAAATGAACAATGAAAGCTCAACATTTTTGCAATTTAAATACTTTTTTTTATTAGGATAGGAGTTTTCCGTCGTTGTAGGTACCACGAAACTGAAAAACACTGAATGCTTTGTCTTTGTAATACCTAAGTCATTTTAACACGCTAAAATATTATCTTGTTTGGTCCTTTCTTATATTTTCTTAAAAATTGATAGAAGTTAAAAAGAAAATTGACAACTTTCCTGTATTCAACTGAACTCTTTCCCCCTTTTTCATAAAAGTTGCTTAAAGTTAAGTAGTGATTCGACGGTTTAACCATACATTTATGAGGTCTACTAAACGTCACTAGACTTTAATCATCCGCTCGTTTATAAATAAACCCCTTTATTTCGTCGTGTCAAAGTACCCCGCTACGAGCACCGAATCACCGATAGCTGAGAGCCTACGACAGACTAAATGATTATTTTGTAAGGTTCAACAATCACGGCGCGGGCGCATAGCAACACAAAATCACACTAGTGTTCGTGATTCAAGTCAAGACCTAGTATCTTAACAAGTCAGCACGTGTTTCATAATAAAAATTTTTGGGAGGTCGATTCGAAACTTTAAAGTGACGTCCAAGTCTTATCACACGTGCGGGCACTATCAGTTGAACATTGTATTACAGTAGCATATTAGGTACCTATGTTTTAAAGACGGATCCTTCCTTATAACGGTCCTTGACCCAAGAACCTTAAAAACCGGTAGTCAAGGTCAGGGTCCAATCCTAAGTCCTGACTGAAGGCTGACGGGCCCCCTCTCACCCGTGGGGTAATTGGGTTAGGTAACACACTAACAGTAAGAATGGCTTTAAGTTTGACAGTTCAACAACATTCATTGCGTTATTTACGTTGTTGAGCAGACACATTTTTCGAACATATGAAGCAATGGATTAGCAATATGTTTCAAAATAATTCAGGTCCTGATCTATAGTGTTTTACGTACCTAAATAGGGTGCTGATATTTGCCTTGATAAAACTTACCCCTTAATAAAACTCTAAAGTACTCTAGACAGTAGTTAGTCATACCCGGTATCTTATAGTACTCTTTGGTCAGGAGTTGCAATGGGCCATTGAGATTAACAACACATAAGTGATGACAATAAGGTCACTATCTCGTTTCCAAGATCCTATATTTTTGAGAAATACAGTAGGTACATAGTTACTAAGTATTTCAGTATTTTCAGAAGTTTACAACGCCAGGCTACTTTTAATGAAAGCGCTACGAAAATTGGGAAAAATCTATATTCAGCCACGCTTCGCTTACATGCCCCTACCTGCCCGACCTCAAATACGGCCTCGGAAAAAGCCCGTACACGCAATGATCACGTGATTGTGAATGAACCGTCGCATGCGCAGCGACTGGCACGTAGCTCTTAACTGTCGTCACATCTAAGTTCATGCCCGTACCTACGTGAGAGTGTAGGCATGTCTCTACATGCCTCTACTTGTCCGGTATAGAAAGTCCCGCGCGTGCACTACGAGGTAGAAAACACGTGGCTCTTGTTTCCAAGGTAATAGGAAAAACTTGTAGGTAATGGAAATAATTGGGCCTTTTATGACCGTGTTTGAAGATGGGGGACCCCTGAGATGTCGTCAGTACAACACGGTGATTTGTAATATTATGGCCGGCTTATATTATCATGTAGAATTCATTATTTATAACAGCCGCATGGGTTAATCTTCAAGGTTAAGCGACGCTTGCCTAGGTCGGTCTGTGGATGGGTGACCATTATTGACGTGTAAAAGTGTTTGTACAAACCTACTTACAGAAATAAAATCATATTTTATCATTAACATACTATAGCTGTCACTCGGAAATCTTTTACAGTCGTTACGGGTAGTCAGAAGCTGGAAAGTCTATCAACCAGTCTTACCAAGACATAAGCAGTCGCTCCAACCCTAACATAGTTGGGAAAAGGCTATGCAAATGATGATGACGATCTCACCTTATCCACATTTTTGTTTGATTGTTTCACAACCTACATAGTTCACATGAAACAAGCCGATATGTACGTAAGTAGTGAATGTTTTAATATTTTTAGTGAATTTAAGGGACTACGGTGGCTGTCTTTTGGTCTGTCTGAAGTCTGGATATTGAAACAATAAGACCTGCAGGTTAATTGCGTAACACACTATCAGTAGCAATGGGTTTCATTTTGACAGTTCAACAACATTCATTGCGTGATTTACGTTGTTGAGCAGACACATTTTTCGAACTTATGGAACAATGGATTAGCAATATGCTACAAAATGATTCTAATTGAGAGTAATAGTGTGTTACGCAATTAGGGTGCTGAACTTTTTCCAGTCATTATTATTCTCTGTGAATATTATTTTCGTAAACTTTATTTTAGAGAGAAGAGACCATGACCTCTGAGTTGACCATGACCATGACCTCTAAGTTGTTTCGGTATTTCTTCTCAAGGATCAGTCAGCTAGGAAAACCCGGCGCCATCTTCTTAGTTTTAAAATATTGACCAACAAAATATTGACGTGTAAAAGTGTCTTAAAAGATCTAAGTGGGCAATATTTATTACTTTATGTACAGTATTAAAATAATAATAAGAATATGTACAAGTATATAAAAAGGAAAGGAAAGAATCAAAGGGCATCAAAAAATTCATCCGCATCGCTGTCAACAGGAAACGTGCCCAAAAGACTGGCAGCATTGCCACGTTGTATGGCGATGCTGATAAGATCTAAGTAAGTACTTACAGAAATAAACATTTAATTTCATTAGAAAGCTATTTGGGTAAATACCTGTAGAGCTACGTATGTATATATTACCGGTAACACCATCTTGTAATCGTTAAGTATTCAGTAATTAGTCAAATTAGTCGACTTTGCCCAAAAATGATAAATTGCTAAGATAATTATTAGTTTGCGTCCTGTACAAAGTCGAATCATTTATTTACGGGGACATTTTGAACTTCAATAATTATGTAGAAAAGATTACAGCAGGTAGGTAATATTGAGTCACCACTCAGCACACATAATTTGGCTTGTCATCGAATTGAAATAACTATGTCGTCCCAAAGTAGGTATAGATTTGAATATCTAGCTATAAATAGCACTTTATTGCATAACAAAATATAACCTGAACCAAAATATATAAAACCATGAAATTGTTTGTACAATTGGGAGTCGCGTTTCGATTTGCAGTGATATTGTTTTTGTTCGAAAGGGCTTGTGGCTAAGTAATTAATAGCCGCACGGGTCGATAGATGAGGTCAAGCTACGGTTACCGCGGTTGGTCTGTGGATGGATGACCATCTTTACATACCAAGACCCCTCCGTGTCTCGGAAAGCACGTTAAGCCGGTGGTCCCGGCTGTCATTCGTGGATCTTTGGCAGTCGTTACGGGTAGTAAGAAGCCCGAAAGTCTGACAACCAGTTTTACCAAAGGGTATCGTAGGGTTGTGGAGGTCAGATGGGCAATCGCTCCATGTGAAATAATGGTACACCGCTGCATCCGGTTAGACAGGAAGTCAACACCAACATAGTTGGGAAAAGGTTAGGCAGATTGATATTTCTATCATTGAACCAATGATCCTCTGGAGTCTAGAATCAAGATTCTCGGCATAATTTGCATATTAATGTTGAACAGCACGTATTTTAGTCGTCATCATCATCATTTTGCATAAAAACTAACATCAATAGGTTACCACGAATGTAACGTATTGTACCAACTTACTTTAAGTACCTGGTGATTCGTTTAAATGACGCTGGGTTAAAGCTCTACCTAAGATGATCGTCATTAAAATCAGTGTAGGTAACAACGATGACGTCACGGAACAATGACTTGATCTCGCCGACCTATCCGTTTGGGCATCCGTGTGCCGTGCCGTGACGTCATCATCTCTTTCAAACACGTTACAGATTGAAATTAGATAGCCGTTATGACATCAGACACGCTTTTTATAATACCTAATTATTAATGGAGTGGAATCTCGTTAATTTTTTGCTGCCATTACTGCTGCCAAACATATCTAAATGGAATTGGGCTAATTACATCTGTGATCTGCTCATCTGCTGTGAGCCGGATGCTCAGGTGAAAACAAAGACACTGCGGACTCCAACAGCATAAGGCAGCGTTGCAGGACCAGAAGGAGATGGCGGGACTAATTCTTACATGACCTTAAGCGCGGTCACTGTCGATGTCGGACTGCATAGAAAAGAAAGAGAAGCGTGATGACACAACGCTGGTAATTTATTGCAAAATAATTATGAAGAAATTATCTATTTACAAAAAATCTATTGTTTGGACTAAAAAATTAAAACGCTAATGCTTTAGTATGTTGCTTGTAGAATAATCTGACAAAAAATCAGAATGATTGTTATGTAAAAAGAAAGTTTTTAAAGGTATCTTCATGATTTTTTTCTATTGTATCAAATTAGTTGTGATATATTTCAAGACACTACCTACCTAGCGTATATATCCTGAAGAATATCATATATTTTTCTGATTTTGTTTTGCGTTTAGGTCCTGTAAATGGCAATATAGCGATAGGTGAAAGGAGAGTAGGCTTTTCCCCTTATAATTGGGCACCACCAGGGCAAAGACCAGAGTGGTTGTAGCCGCAGCATCCATGACGCATAGCAACACACAACAGCACGCCGCTTGTAGAGAATTGACTTGAAGATGATAAGTTGCTTAGAGGTCACTAAAGGGTTAATTGATGAGCCCGGTTACTACGCGGACGCGGAGCGATCGCATCGAAACTTTAACTTCAGGAAAAGACCTGCTTAAAATAAGTATATCCTTTATAATATGTGCTATCCCTAAATCTATTGCCATGTAAACTTTTCCACACAATTCCCGATAATGCAGGCTAACCTTACGTCATTCGGAGTGACCTAACCTCTGTAACGACATTATTACGAGTTCCAGTAATTGTTATCTACTTTGAAGCAGCTGCATCGGTTAATGATAAGGAATTGTGAAATTCAGTGACAAAATACTATAATTAACTATGGCTAAGATTTAATAGAATATTTTAACCATAACAAGTAGCAAAGGGATCTAAACAGTACCTAAGTATAGGTAGGATGTCTTTATTTCAAAACTGAAGTAATCGATATTGCTGAGAAATGTGTGCACTGATTGGACAGGTTCATTCAAATCGGTTGTTTCTAAGTAGATTAGTGTCCAAGATGGTTATTTACATGATCTGACTTTAAACGAGACTATGACCCCCGAGTTTGTTTGCCCAGCACATTGTTTGCCCATATTTGCAAATAAATGATTTAGAAATGGAATTTATTTTGGTGTTTCTTAACAAACGCCGTATCTACTCATCTAGTATTTTAAATGTCATTGACGTGTAAAAGTGTTTGTATAAACTTACTAACAGAAAAAAAGATCTTTGATACTTTGTCATTTAATTTACTTTGCAAGTCATGGTGTTTTATTTCCAAAAACCGGATGCGATTATTACACATGGCTCTGATGGTGCAGGATTCTACAATTTTGGATGACAAGCTAATACTTGTCCATCAGGTGATCTACGACAGCCAAGAATCGGCTTGTATATCATTATCACAGGAATCTAAATAAGTCAACTACGAAATTAGTAATAATCAAAATCTTTTCATCACCCACGATGTGATCATCATCATCATCATCTGCCTAGCCTTTTCCCAACTATGTTGGGGTCGGCTTCCAGTCTAACCGGATGCAGCTGAATACCAGTATTTTACATGGAGCGACTGCCTATCTGACCTCCACAACCCAGTTACTGGGTACTTGGTAAGACTGGTTGTCAGACTTTCGGGCTTCTGACTACCCGTAACGACTGTGGTCACTCACGATGTGATGAGGCATCTAATTATATCAAGCACGAGTTCCAGTAAGTTCGCTTTCAGTAAGTGATAGGAAATCATTAACATTTTCAAAATACCAATGACTGATAAGATAACTTTTATAATAATGTAAACATTCCTTTAGGCCTTCCGTTAGTTATTGGCGAAATATGCGAACAGTGTCGTTACGGTATCAATAAACCTAATGATAAAACATGATTACACGACTACACGTAAGTTTTATCATATTTTTATAAAATTATTTGCTATATGAAACAGGAATAAAACGTCTATTGACATAAAATACCTACCATTGGTATAAACGTGCGAATCACCAATTCTTGTAAAACAAAAGCTTTTCACGCGGCACCAGGGTTCCGCAGGGTTCAATATTGGGTCCTTTCCTCTTTTGATTATACTGTTACATACCTAGTTCAGGCGGGTCGCCACAAGTTAAAATGTCAGTACCAAAGCACTTTTCATAGGTAATTAAAATGTGGAAATTAAAGTAGTTTTTAAATATGTATTTAAGCCAATCTTTTAAGAACGTGGTACTACATAGTTGGGAAAAGGCTAGGCAGATGACTATACTTGTATTCCCTGATGAAGCCTGCAGAGGTGAACCTTGTGCACACGCCTGCATTCCCCAAAGGGTTAGACAGAGGTGAACCTATACTAACCACATTGACTGGTGAAAGCTTGGAAGAAGAGGTGTTAGTTAACACCTCTTCTTCCAAGGTTTTTTCGTATTTATAAGTTTGTATGTATTACTTTGTAAAAGGTCCTAAAAAAAAAAGAAAAAAAATGTACTGATTACGGCTATAGTTTTATTACAGGTGACTCTAAAGAATGATCTTACTATTATAGGTAGATACTACTTTACTTACTTTCACAGTACGGTAATTGGTTATGGGGACGGTTAACCACATTTAGAAGTCCCTCAATTCTATTTCTAATTCTTGACTAACAAAAACAGTCTGATTAAAATAAATGACTTTGACAAACACATTCCAAAAACATTTTTTCAATAATAAACTGTAAATAACACAGCTGTAATGTCCAGGTCACCTAAAAAAAAGCAGGAAGAAAACAACACCCTGAAACAATTATGTGGGTCGGTAATTATTAGGAATGTAAGCAGAAGAGACACATTACACATAACATGTGAGTTTACACAGCATTTCTCTATTAATCACAACTTTACTAAATCACTCGAGGAATGTTCATAAATTCACATATTTCTTAAGCGGGAACATTTTCCAGATATTTGTGTGAACGCGTTACGTTTGGAATAGATCTTTCTTAGGCATGTGGGTCACTGAATCACGCGACCGTGACCCATATGAGGAAATCTTTCAGATAAAGTATTTCCCTGCTTCCAATGATGTAGAGAAAATCTTTAGTATACCTAATACACTGTAATGAGATTATGTCTACACTGTAGATAGCATTTATATAGTGTTACCTACAGCAAGGTAAGCACTATATAGGAAGTGGTGAAGGGCGTTTTGGGGGACTGTCTTATGTAATTTTAACGTTCGAAAAGTGCTGATTCTCAGCCTAATTTGAATAAATCACTTTTGATATTGATTCTGGTAATCTGTACTTGCTTAACAAGCTGATTATAATCGGCTGCTTTGGCTTTTCTAGAGTTTCAGTAAAAAAAGAAAATTTATATTAGTTTCACGTGCCTTCTTTTCATTGGGTTTTCATATTTGTCTATCTTTCCAATACTCATTCAATACCTACCTATTTTTTGGCATTCCACAAAGTGAACTTGATTGCAAGTCGACCATCGGGGTACCTACTTGCGTAATACACTAACAGTAGGAATGGCTTTAATTTTGTTTGACAGTTCAACAACATTCATTGCGTTATCCTTCAAAATCTTGTTGGACACAGTAACTAAAAAAAACATACCGTCGAATTGAGAACCTCCTCCTTTTTTGAAGTCGGTTAAAAATAGAAGAAATTATTATTACGTTGAGTTCCTTTTAGCGCGTGTTCTTCTAAACAAGTAAACTTACCGTAATAAATATCATTGCAAAAAAGTATTTGCTAGACTAAACTAGGTGCTATTTTTGTTCGACGCAAACAGACCGTGACTAAATATCTATTTATGTTTTGATAGACGAAACAGTGGTTTATCAACCAAAACCAATAGTGATCTTTAACCTCGATTTATACTCACGACATTTTCATAAATATCTAATGAAATGATAAATTAAAATAATAAAATACGTGTAGGGTAATGCACTGATAAATTTCACTCTTGACAGTCAATGAAGAATGAATACTTAAGAAACTACCTATACTTACTGCGAGTCTGCGAAACAAGATAACTGGCCTAGCAACAATCACTAATATTACTGTATCTGGGGAATATTTGTTGTTTGATTAATAAATATTTAGTGGAAAATAATAACATGACAGATAAGTTTTTTATGCATATATATACATTGTGTAGTAGCCGTAGAACCGATGACTGTTGGAGACGGGTTCTGAAGTGGAGATTGCGAATCGGCAGCCAATAAGGTAGGATGCCCTCAGGCTGTGTGGAACGACGATCTTCGCAGGGTGGCTGGCAGCAGCTGGATGAGAGTTACAGAAAACCGAGTGAGTGAACCGAGTGAGTGAGTGAAGGGCGTGCAATTGGAGAGGCCAATGTCCAACAGTGGAGAGGCCTTTGTCCAGCAGTGGAGAGGCCTATGTCCAACAGTGGGGAGGCCTTTGTCCAGCAGTCGAGAGGCCTATGTCCAACAGTGGAGAGGCCTATGTCCAACAGTGGAGAGGCCTATGTCCAGCAGTGGAGAGGCCTATGTCCAACAGTGGAGAGGCCTATGTCCAGCAGTGGAGAGGCCTATGTCCAACAGTGGAGAGGCCTATGTCCAACAGTGGAGAGGCCTATGTCCAGCAGTGGAGAGGCCTGTCTAACAGTGGAGAGGAATATGTCCAACAGTGGAAAGGCCTGTGTCCAGCAGTGGAGAGGCCTATGTCCAACAGTGGAGAGGCCTATGTCCAGCAGTGGAGAGGCCTATGTCCAACAGTGGAGAGGCCTATGTCCAGCAGTGGAGAGGCCTATGTCCAACAGTGGAGAGGCCTATGTCCAGCAGTGGCGAGGCCTATGACCTACAGTGGAGAGGCCTATGTCCAGCAGTGGAGAGGCCTATGTCCAACAGTGGAGAGGCCTATTTCCAGCAGTGGAGAGGCCTATGTCCAACAGTGGAGAGGCCTACGTCCAGCAGTGGAGAGGCCTATGTCCAACAGTGGAGAGGCCTATGTCCAGCAGTGGAGAGGCCTATGTCCAACAGTGGAGAGGCCTACGTCCAGCAGTGGAGAGGCCTATGTCCAACAGTGGAGAGGCCTATGTCCAACAGTGGACTGTTGTTGGCTGATGATGATAATGAATTGCGTAATTCAAATAAAATTGCGGATAATAACAATGTGTTTGTTTATGATAATTTCTAAGCGCCATCGCCATTGAAAAATAAGTACCTACTGAACAAGTCATACACTCTGTAAATTACATTTTAATATAAACAGAGTGACAAATATAATTTAACAAAATTGTAAGTAAACAGTGGACATTTTTCTAATACCACGGGCGGAGCCGTGTGCAAACCTAGTGTCCGCTATATTTTATGTTTAAGAACATTTCTCTCCCACGATAGTGGCCGGTATCGGAGGAATGTAAATTAATTGATTTACGTACATTATACTTTATAAGATACCTATTTTAACGTAAAACATTGCGCGTGACTCACGGTTATCTACAGTCAAGTGGCGCAATGAATGAACTCTGTAATAGAATTTTCCTCAAATTATAGCTTATTTAAATCATTATTATAAGTAGGTAGGTATCTGTTGGTTAAATTGGTTAATAATAGGTTTAGTGTGGTGTATGATAATCATGATGTAACATGTTTTTTAAATTAATTGCAGTTAGGTCATAATTTATTGTTTATAATGACTAAAACTTGACTAGGCACACGCTGGTACCACGCGAGCTCACACGACCGCAAACATTATTACCAATTTATTAAAGGTTAAGATTTAGGTAGTTTGACAACCAGTCTTACCAAGGGGTATCGTATTACCCAGAAACTGGGTTGTGGAGGTCAGATAGGCAGTCGCTGCATGTAAAATACTGGTATTCAGCTGCATCCGGTTGGACTGGAAGCCGACCTCAACATAGTTGGGAAAAGGCTATGATGATGATGATGAATGTCGAACTAAGATAGAACATAGACACCCTTGTACGATACGACTACATACAGAAAGCAAAGCTCATAGAAATCTCTATTCGAAACGCCTACGCGCCTACTAAGCCTCCTAGACAGCACGTTTCGCCGAAAACTTTCTTGATAGGAAACAGTGTTTGTAGATATCTCGGTCCATAGGAAGCACTATTGACAAAGATCTCTGTTCATCGATAGCATCTTGCAGATAGCTTCTTGCCGTAAACTTTGTTCATAGAAACCACTGTTTCCAGATACCTTGGTTCACATTCACAGAAAGCGCCTTTGGAGAAGAAACTATTAATACTTACAATTTACATATTATATTTTGCGATACATATTTTTTATTGCTCTGATTCAGGGAACCGATCACTTTACCGATAAATTTTTGTTCGAATTTCATTTTGCCGAAAACTATTGACCGACGTCTTTTTTGCTATATGCATTATTTGACATATTTTTAGATCATCGAAGTATCATGTGTCATAGATATTATTTTACCGAACTATCTTTCGCCGATTTACAAAATAACTTTTTGCTATTGGCCGAAGCCTCTTTTGAACTTTTTTCATTTGCCAAATGATTTATTTGCCATATTTTCACCACACCGAAACTACATTTTACGGAATGGTCACAAATAATAGCTGGTTACTGGGATTAGACACTAATTAAACATTTAGTCAAATGATTTGTTATGTAAATAAATATATAGACAAAAATTTTTTTTTGGGAATTACATGGTTTTTCTTACATAATTACTTTTTTAATTACATTGCATGGTTGCGGTCGGTCGATAGGCGACGTAGGATGCAAGAGCAAGCGAAGGGCACTCCGAGGTTCGATTTTGTTAGGTTACTTTAAACCCTTTTCACCCTTTCCCCGCGAAGCGGGGCTCCGTCGACATTGGATGCAAGTCAATATGTTGTGCTTCAAAATTTAGTGGCAGAAGCGAATCGCTGCAAAACCGACTTCACGCAGTCTTGTCTGCCCTACCCCTAGAGTGTAATTTAAGCTCGCGTGGGGCCGTCCAAACCCCGCAGCGCCGGAGCCGTGACAGAAACAATGCTTGCTGCATGTTGCATACCTGCTTGCATATTGCATGCTTGTTTGCACGCTGCATGCTTGCTTGCATGCTGCATGCTTGTTTGCATGTTGCCATATGCCTGCTTGCATGCTGCATGTCTGCTTGAACGCTGCATGCCTGCTTGCATGCTGCATGCCTGCTTGCATGCTGCATGCTGCATGCTTGAAGCAAGCATCCTTGTTTGCATGCTTCTTACTGAGACCACTTAAAACCACTTTTGTTCAAAATCAACTGTTTTATTAGGTGCAATTATATTTAAATAATTAATTAAAAAACAATAGTAGATTAAACTTATATGGAATTAGTTCCAGTTGGCTTAATCTCTATCGCCCGCCAGTGTAATAATTAAATTAGTTTTGAAAGCTCTTTCAAATATTATATGTTAATTAAAACAGTGGTATAATGAATGTTCGGAAACATAATACTTCGAACAAATGTTATTTCGGGTAAGTGTAACTTCCGTAAAAAGTTTTTCGACCAAATGAAACGTCGGAGTAACGAAAAAAATCGAATTGATAATAGGTCAACTGATACAGTGGCAGACGTGACTTCGATGAAGTAAAAAAAAACTTTTCAACTATTTTCGTTTCGTTTTGAAACGAAAATAGTTGAAAAGTTTTAGGTGAAATGAAATTCGGTCAATATATTTTTCGAACTTATGATAGGTAACCCTGATTCAGACACGCGTTTTGACTATCGACGTAGGATGCAAGAGCGAGCGAAGGGCACCCCTAGGTTAAGTGTGGTTTGCAATAAATAAAATAAAAGTTACTATGTAGTGTATAGTTACAGCTTTGGGGCTCATGGCTAAATTATAACAGCCGCACGGGTCGATTATCACGGTAAGCAACGCTTGCCGAGGTCGGTTTGTGGATGGGTGACTAACCATTACTTACATACTGAAACCTCTCCGTGGCACGGAAAGCACGTTCATTCGTAAATCTTTGACGCCGATAAGGGTAGTCAGAAGCCCGAAAGTCGTGACAACCAGTCTTACCAAGAGGTATCGTGTACCTAACTGGCTTGTGGAGGTCAGCTAGGCAGTCGCTTCATTTAAAATACTGGAATTAGCTGCATAAGGTTAGACTAGGAGCTGACCCCTGACATAGCTGGGAAAAGGCTAAGCTGGTGATGGGTGATAATGGGAGTCATTATCAGCCATCATCAGCCTAGTCTTTGGATAGGTACCTAAGAAATATTTTTACTTTCTGAACGTCGCGTCGAGCTTGTTTTGGGCATTCCCCACCGGAAAACTACTAACTAATTCGTTTCCTACTTAAAAATATTAATTCGCAAATTACTTTATCTTATCTTTTCTAATATTTTCGGATTAAGATATTCTTATACTTTTACTTACTTTTACTTTATGCTTTTTACTAGTTTTACTTATTGCAGGAATTTCCCAAATTATTTTTCTGTAGTACCTACCTACCTTGAGTAGGTAGGTAGGTACTACAGAAAAATAATTTGTTATTAAAAATTATGAATATCCTCGCCCCCAATAAATGGACTTAAATATAACTGGCGCATATAAGGTGTACTATAGGTACCTACTGGATTACAGGCGTGATAATATCTAAGTTAAAATTGAGAACATAATTAAAAATTATTGGGAAACCTATTTAGACCCAAGGGAAAGTAGGAAAAACTGATTTATGGTTGTTGGTATATTTTCGAGTAGGACCGAGGGACAAATGAATCCATACTAATATTATAAATGCGAAAGTGTGTCTGTCTGTCTATCTGTTCACACTTCAACCGCTAAACCGATTTAGATGAAATTTGGTATAGAGATAATTTGAGTCCTGGGAAAGGACAAAGAATAGTTTTTATCCCGATATTCCCACGGGATCGAAAATTACGCGGGTGATATCGCGGGGCGCTGCTAGAACCTACTTAATAAATGGAGCGCTATTCCACATTATCAAGTGAAGAACCTTATATTATAATCTTTGGAGGAAACTCCAGCAGAGAAGGCCGGCTATCACACACTAGTACATATTTGTCATAATTTGACCTCACCAAATAAGCAAAGTGTTACATCACATTTGTTCATTTACCACAGTCACATGAATATTAAAAAAAAATACAGGTGAATGCTCCGAATGGATTCATACGAAATGAATCAGCTCGAAGTATATAGTAATATGTCGTAATGGCATAGTAAATAGAACTATAGATTTCGGCTACACGCACAATTAAGGGTTCCGTACTTGGGATGAATGTATCCCAAGAAAAAACTTATCATTGTAGTTGAAAAACATATTCTCATACATTTCAACTGCAAATGTGTGCGCGCATTATTGAGAGATTACTAAAAGTATATCCTGTAGGTAATCTATACAGTACCGCTTTTAGCACTACCAGCGCCCTGGGCGAAATTTCTACGGCGCCCCCTATCTGCCATTGATACCCATACGAAAAAATAAGCAAGGGAAATAATGAAATAACTATTTAAAAAAAACAATAACATTTTAATTTTCTAGCCTTTCTATCGACAAACTAAGACATCAAAGTCTGTTTTCCGCAATTTTATTTTCGATTGACAAAGTTGCTAAGTTTGTCAATCTAGATATTGTTGATCGCAGATAGGTTTTTATCAGCTTATGCTTAGAAAAACTCCTTTCCCCACTGTGGCTACAGTTACAGGTAAAGTGATCAGTATTCGCAATGCTACCCATACATTTGGATACAGTTCTTGTAAGTTGCGATCTTTGATAAATTATAAAATAAAGACAGGAGTAATCAATGGGAGTAACCACATTCTGATCAGTGAGTTCATCGCACAACACATGATACAATCATCTATATTATCTGACTTGAGAGTCTACAGTTAATTTCAATTGGAAATCACTATTGAGATTGAGAAGGTCCGAAATCTTTTTTATATTGTACAAAAAAGACCAAGATTCCGGGTATTCATTTAACTGTTCAAATTTTTCATTGAATGAATTTATGGTAGTGTCCAAAAGAAAGTTGAAAAATTCAACTTCAAATTTCTTTTCTGGAGAAGTTATAGTCTGTAGCTAGATTAAGGGAATTTACTAGTACGTCGGACTCACTCTATGAACAAGCGGATATAAAGGGGCGCCGCAGGCGCCTCTTCAAATCTGGCGCCCTGGGCGATCGCCCAACCGCGCCCTGCCCTAACGCCGCTACTGAATCTATAATTAAGAGTACGTACTTATTATAGAACTATATTATGTTTTTTTTTCCAAATGTTAGTCTGTTTCGATGATAGATAAGGGGGGGGGGGAATGGTTGATTTTCTTCTATTTTCAAACTATTTATTTTAACATGAAGTAAGTATCATTGCACAAAAACAATTGCTGGGACACGACTTTTTTTGGTGTGATTTACTCTTTGCGGTAATACCTAACCTAACATAACCAGAAGGTTCCCAAGTATGGTCCAGTACAAAAAAATTATAAAAAAAAAATGACCGGAAGGACAACTGACTCTCGGCTTCGTTAAGTGTCTTTTTACACCCAGATGGGTGTAAAAAGACACTTAACGAAGCGAAGAACTTAACGAAGCGTTAGGTAGTGGCGCATGCGCACCTAATGTAGATACATTAGGTGCGCATGCGCCACTACCTAACACTGTGGGGAAATACAGGTGTGATTTTATGTTATCTTCTTTCTAAGGCCCGTACTACACAGTTTAAAGACATTTTATTGGTTGAAAATTTAGGGATAATGGCACAACATAAGGATCCGAGGAGGCCTATATTCAGCGGAGGGAACAAAGCCGCCAATAGGCTTTGAGAAAAGTAAGGCAATAATTCTATTGTAAAAAAAAATTACATACCTACATCACAACCTTAGGTTGCACGTTGTTTATATCAGTCAGTTCCTATCTATTTAGGTAGGTAGGTATTAATGTATTATAGACAATATCAAAGAATCTACTAACCCGCACTGGGCCCTCGTGGTGGATTACGGCCCACTCCCTCTCACAGAGAGGAGGCCTGTGTCCTAGCAGTGAGAACATCTGCGGCTGGCAATGATTTCAAAAGTAAGGATACGCCCGTCTGAACATTTTACATAGAAGTTCTTCGTTCGAAGTTCGAAGTTCGCGCGCACCACTGTCAACTGAGTCGCGTTGGCCCTAAAACCGTCATTTTAGGGCCAGCGCGTTGGTGCCATTTAGTCGCGCCGTTAGCCCGGTCCTTACGCTAGTAATATATATGTCAATGGCGGCTGGTAGATTATTAGATTACAGGCTTAAAGAGAGATACGATCAAAATAAAAGTCGATTACTAGTATCTACTGGTTTCAGCAGTCAGTAGGAATTTCAGTCATTAAAAAAACCCTGAGATTACGATATTATTATGTCTTGTCGATTATCTGCCTGTTCGTGGTCATTTTATGACGATTTAAATGACCATGATAAAAATTATACCCACTTTTTTAGGGTTCCGTACGTCCGATGAAAAACGGAACCCTTATAGGAATACTCGTGTGTCTGTCTGTCTGCGTCAGTCGCAGCAATTTTGTTCCGAATCTGTAACGTAAATAAATGTTTTTTTTTTTAATATGGAATTTCATTTTAGAAGGCAATTATGAAAAAAAAAAATTATTATAAAGGTAACGTGTGAAATAATTATTAGGTCCATATCTATGAAATTGCCGATATTTGAAACTGGCTATTGTGAAGATCGATATTATATATTTCATTCTATTTAGAAATCGAAATTCAAATTATTTTTTTATTATAGCATGACATTTTGTTTTTCAAAATCAGTTGTTCATTTGTTTTCCCGCCGTTCAATTTTTTTTAATAAAAATAAAAAATAAATCTTTTCTCCACTGGCTTCTACATACAAAGTTTCATGCGTCTGAACCAGTTTTCGAAACCCTTTTTCCAGTCCGCCACAGACACCTCGTTTAACAGCCTGCTCAAACGCTGAGAGCGCATCTTCCGGCGACGAAAATTGTATCCCTTTGAGCAGATTTTTTATTTTCGGGAATAATAAGAACTCACACGGTCAGGGCTGTAAGGAGGGTGACCCAGGAGTTTGAACGGCGTGCTGTCCAGAAAGTCCCTCGTTTTGAGCGCGGTGTGCGAAGGCGCGTTTGTCGTGGTGGAGCAGTAGCTCGCGGAGCCCTGTGTTTGGTCGCTTGTTGCTAAACTTCTGCCAAGCATAGCATTTGGTAGTATACCATTCAGCGTTGATGCTTCTTTGGTTCCGTAAAGGAATTGACACCAAGTAGCCCGTAACCAGTCAAATTGAAAAAGCTCACGATCAAAATCTTTCCCCCGCTTCTAGATCGCTTCACTTTGATTCGTTTTGAAACACCCAAACCGTCGACTGGCGCTTCGTTTCTGGATCGTATTGATAAATCCAAGACTCGTCACCTCTAATGATGTCGTAAACACCATACGAGCCTGCTTCATATTTGTTTATCATATCACGGCACCATTCCACCCGGGCCTGCTTCTGAGCATCGGTGAGGAGGATAGTTTCACGCTGGGTGCCAGCGTGAAACTATCCTCCTCACGCGAAGATCCACGTGTAGAATTTCGTGAAGGCTTCCCGATCCAACCTGCCTGCAGTATGTGCTGAATCTCTTGATACTGGCCTATTGTCTTGGATTAAATGTTTCACTGCTAGCACGTTTTCTTCCGTAACAGCCGTCAAATGACGACCACTTCTTTCTTCATCCCCTAAAGTTAGTCGACCGCGCTTGAATTCGTTATACCAACGATACACGGTTGCCTTAGAAGGGCATTCATCCATGAATGCCATTTGAAGTCTATCGTACGATTCGTTCGGTTTCAGGCGACACTTTACTTTACTTTTACAATTTTTTAAAATAATTTGTTAATATGTGAGCACCATGTACTTATCTATCGATTTACTTGTCATTGCTTAGTTTTTAATTATTTTTACCTTTTGTGGTAGACTAATTTTATTCTAAGTGCATCGTCTTTACATATTATAATTATACTATGTATACAAGACATTGTAAATCATTTTAAAAGAGTAAGTACCTAACGGTGGAGTTTACGCAAAATAACTTTTGGAATTGGGCGACTAGAATAAATTCTATTTAGTTGTAATAAAGCAATGTTTAAAAGTGCCTTTAATGTGCCTATTTGAAATAAATGATATGACTTTAACCAAACAATGTTGAGGGAAATCATTTCTATTTACAAATAATCATATTTTCAAAATCGATTATAACTGGCCAGTCTCTCACCTACGTAAAAACTTTTTTTCGCAATACTTTCTGAGTGGCCTGGTATGTAAACTAGGCTGAGAATCAACACTTTTCGAACATCAAAATTACATATGACAGTCCCCCAAAACTGCCCTTCACCACTTCCAACACAGCAGAAGTGGCGCAACAAACTCCCCAGCAGCACAGCTGTTCAATGGGATCCCCATTTTATTTTAGGAAAAGGGGATATTAGTTACCATACCTCTTGAGAAGATTATTACAAAATTATTACTTCTGACCGTACGGATCTTGTGCAGTATCCCCTATAAGGAGACACTTAGCAAGATTAAAAAGCGATTTTTTTTTTTAATATTTATTTTTAAAAGAGTAAGTAACCATGGTGTTCCTTGCCGCCCCTTCTCCATAGGAAAACCGTGCATCTAGCTTCTTTCATAAGTGCCCACGTATGTGTGATATGATAAATGAAATAAAATATTTTGATTTTGATGCTTTGGTCTATCGAATAATAGTATTTTCAAAACCATATTTAATATCTAGGTCTTGTCTAATTTCAGGAGACGACCGCTTGAATTTTGTCAAGTGTATGCATACATATTGATGGTCGTGACTGTTGGTCGTTGTGAAGGAGACCGGGGATTTCCCAGAATATCCGGGTAAGGTAGCGTAGCCCTCATTTCGGCATTTATGTTTAAGTCCCATAAATAGGGGGCCAGCCTATTCTTAATTTTAACGCTTCGTATGATCCACGCGAGACACAATGCCTTTTTAATTGTTTCTGTAATTCCTGTATTAAACCGGTTAAATAATGAATATTGTAGGGAACCAACGGTGTACGAGTCTATTTGGTAATAAGCGGTTTTTTATACTAAGCAGGTAGGTACCTAGTACAAACAAACAATTTGGGAAATACCTGCAATAATTAGATCTAGTAAAAAGCTAATCGGTATAAACATCTTATATCTTATGTAATAGGGGCGAGTCTATTGCCATCAACTGGGCAGTCAAGAGAGAGAGAGAGATAGCATCACACTAATATTATAAAGTTTGCGAGTGTGTGTGTGTGCGGCCAGGGGTTGATATTTGACGAATTATTTCTTACTAGCTGCGCCCCGCGGTTTCACCCGCATAAGTGTCGATTCCGTGGGAATATCAGGATAAAAAGTACCCTATATATTAATCCAGGGTGTCAGCTACCTCCATACAAAATTTTATCAAAATTGATCCAGCCGTTTGAGCTTGAAGCAGTAACAAACATATAAACACACACGCACTCACAAAGTTTCGCCTTTATAATATTAGTGTGATATATTTTCTGCGTAATTTAAATAGTGAACAAAGCGATAATAAACGCACAACAGACTTGATACAATATAATTAATTCGCTGTATTAATAATTGTGCACAGAGGAGTTAATGAGCTGCGAAATGATTAGCTAGACATGCTCCGGCGACCTCATCCGGATATTCTGGGAAATCCCCGGTCTCCTTCACAACGTGCAGTCACGAGCATCAATATGTATGCATACACTTGAGAAAATTCAAGCGATGTTCTCCTGAAATTAGACAAGACCTAGATATTATAATATGGTTTTGAATATACTATTATTTGATAAACCAAAGCATCAAAATTCACTTAAACCTACATGGGCACTTGTGAAACGTCTGAAGCTGAAACAATTGGCTTTTACATCGTTATTTCATAAGTAAATCGCTAATTCTATCAGTATAGTCGAGGACTTATCTAAATTACTTACTAGCTGCGCCCCGCGGTTTCACCCGCATAAGTTTCGACCCCGTGGGAATATCGGGATAATAAGAAGCCTTTAATTTAATCCAGGGTGTCAGCTACCTCCATACAAAATTTTATCAAAATTGGTCCAGCAGTATGAACGTGAAGAAGAAACAAACATAAACACACCCCCACACACACACTCACAAACTTTCGCCTTTATAATATTAATGTGATTATTAGCACTCACATCAGTGTGATGTGAGTGCTAATAATATGTCCCCGACTATCTGATAAGTATTTTGAGCAGGATTTATAAGTGTTCAAGCGCCACAAAGAAGTAAGTAATGGCTAATACTAAGAAATTAAGTAAAAGTAAAAGGAAATGCCGGTTTTGTGCACACAGCCTGTTTGATGACGTACTCACTTGCAGATGCAACTGACAGCTGCCTCAAGAGCATGATTTTCCTAGAGCTTGGGAAATTATTTTCCCCTCTTGCTGTTCCAGATTCTTCCGTTGAGGATATTAAATCTAAAGAGTGACATATATAATTATATTATGATGGATTAGTTTAAAGGTTTATTGCATGCCATGCCAACTCGTACATCCCAGTAGCATTTGTGGAGTTTGGATTTGTGCACGGTTGAGGGGAACAGTGCCGTAACTAGCCTTTTATGCGCCCGGTGCGGGCTGCTAATTACGCGCCCTTTTTTTTTTTTTTGCGGCTGGGAAATCATCAAATGACCCTCCCGCTCTGGGTGGAGCGGAAGGGAGTGTCAGACTCTTGCTGACTAAAACCCACCCATGTTCCTTCCTTAGCCCTCCTAAGTTCCGGGCCAGCAGTGACCCTTTGGGACAATCCCGCTGACCCGGCAGGCTTCCGTCCTAAGGGGCCCCTTCCTCGATCCTGACATCTCTATGAGGCGCGCGTGGAACACGTACGCGCCGTCCGGCAAGGGCCTGGTCCTGATCGGACGGTAAACTACCCATTACCCTCCACCCGCAGGCCCGCGCCTACGGAGGCCGGGAGTCGTCACGTGGC
Organism: Oligia latruncula; assembly: GCA_948474745.1. NCBI lineage: Eukaryota > Metazoa > Arthropoda > Insecta > Lepidoptera > Noctuidae > Oligia > Oligia latruncula. The sequence continues at coordinate 20,379,837 of OX419688.1, forward strand.
TCCCGACGCCCGGAGCGTCTCCCACGGCGGCTGGGACGGGAGGCTCTCTCCCTGAGCCGTCCCGCCACCTCCTTTGCTAGCATGACTGCTTCGCAGAAGGAGGTGACTGCCTCCCACTCCCTCTCGCCCCGGACCATGGCTTGCACCAGGGCCGGACGCGAGAGGTCGCCGCCGCTGCCGATCGCCTCTACGAGGACACGGTGGTGCTCCGCTCAAGCGGGGCGGACCTCCACCGTGTCCTCTGGGCGATCCTGGCTATGGTGACACCCGGGCGTTTCCTCCCGCCTGATGATGTGCAGGAACCTCCCGAAACTTCCGTGTCCGGTGAGGACCTGGCAGTAGGTGAGGGCGCCGTGGCGCCTCTTTAGCCACTCCTCAAAGAGGGGTCTTATCGCCGCTATCGTGGCGTGTCCTGCGCTGAGTTGCAACAGTCGCTCTTTCCATGTCGCCATGAGATCACGCCGGAGATCCGTCCGCTCCGCCGCGATTTGCCGCGGAAGCGGATTTTCCCCCCGGCGTAGTGCCTCCGCGCGCCACTCATATGGGCGCGCGAGGACTATCGCCTCCAGATCCCATGGCGGCAGTCCGGCAAGGAGGCTTGCCGCCTCGCCCGAGATCGTGCGGTAGCCCCGGATAAGCCTTACGGCTACCACCTTCTGGGGCGCGTTTAGGTAGTGGGCGGCTCGCCGCCACAGTGAACGCGCCCACACCGGGGCCCCGTATAGTTCCACGGACCGCACGACCCCCGCGTAAAGCCTCCGGCAGGAGGCGTTTGGCCCCGTCCTCACCAGGTGCCCGACGAGGCGGCCCGCAATCACTCTCTCAAAGAGCTTGCCGACCTCTTCGAGCAGCGCGATGGGCTGGTATGCGGACGGAGAGTCCGTAGGGCGCCCTGGCTTCCGAATGAGGACCAGCTTCCCCGTCTTCCAACGGAGTGGAAACTGGCCTCTCTCCAAACATGCGCTTAAGAGCGCCTCCAGTCAAGGCCCGAGAGCCCTCGAGGCCAGGACCCAGGCTTTACCTGGCAAGCCGTCGGGTCCTGGGGTAACATTCGCGTTAATAAATTAGGTGAAAAAACGTTTATTCGAAAATTCTAATTCAGAAACTATTTTATCAATTGCTTCATTTATATGAATTTTCAAATTTTGTTGTGGGGTAAGATCGTAGCTGGCGTCTGAACTTTCTCTCAAGTTAAGTCGTGTCTCTTTACTCGCTTTTTACGCTTTTCAGGAAAATCGTCTTCGATATCACATTCTTCACAAACTTTTACGATTATTATTACGATCTCATAGTCTTTAATATTGATAATATTATTTATTTGTAAGAAGAATATACGCGGACGACGCGAATCCACACATATAAATAAATAAATAATAGGCAGTGTTAGTGGCCCAGGTCTGGTCATTTCTGCGCCCCCCCAGGGTCTGCGCCCTGTGCCTGGGCACCGCTGGCACCGCCCTAGTTACGGCACTGGAGGGGAATAAAAAGGCTCGACCACTATTAAACGGGACTTAAACGTTACCTGGCGGGATGCGGGTGTGCTATAGGTTGTACACCTCTGTCTATCTAATCCTTGGGGGAATATAGCACCCTAATTGCGTAACACACGTTCAATTAAGTTCATTTTGAAGGGTATTGCTAATCCATTGCGTCATATGTTCGATAAATTTGTCTGCTCAGCAACGTACCTAAATAACGCAATGAATGATGATGAAAGCCATTGCTACTGTTTGTGTGTTATGCGATTACCCCGCTGCCGTGGGTGATATGTTATAAAAAAAACTGGCCAAGTGCGAGTCGGACTCGCACACGAAGGGTTCCGTACCGCAAGGCAAAAACGTGAAAAAAACACGTTTGTTGTAAGGGAGCCCCCTTAAATATTTATTTTATTTTAATTTTATTATTAAAGTAAAAAATCAACTGAGTATTTTGTGAATATTTCAAGTGCCTACCTGTTGCCATTATTGATATCGAGCAAAAAAGGGCAAAAAAATCGCGTTTGTTGTATGGGAGCCCCCCTTAAATATTTATTTTATTTTGTTTTTAGTATTTGTTGTTATAGCGGCAACAGAAATACATAATTTGTGAAAATTTCAACTGTCTAGCTACCGCGGTTCTTGAGATACAGCCTGGTGACAGACAGACGGACGGACAGACAGCGAAGTCTTAGTAATAGGGTTCCGTTTTTACCCTTTGGGTACGGAACCCTAAAAAGGCACATCAAGTTAATAATAATACTGCAATGTACCTACTCGTACATCACACATTGTTGGAGAAAAACTAGGTCTCCACTAATATATCAATGTTCTCCACATAAGTGGATAGAACTCTAGATTCTATCTTGGGCCTGTATATATGTAGCTATAGTATTTTTTTTATGCAGCAAAAAATAGCTCTTCCTGCTATCCTCTGATGATGTTACATATCATATTTCAATCACCACGAGAAAAAGCGAATCAAACCGGATTGAGAAAGTTTATAGTGGATAAGACAGAAGAACTAGCAGGGGATCGAGGAGGGGGGCGGATGGAGGGGTGTTCAGATGATCAGACCGGAATAACTCGAACTATTACCAGTCGGCTGAAATGATGTAATTTTCCTTTTTCTACGCATGGGCAGAAGCTAATGTAGGTAACTACATGTAAACCAATTACACCCCGTAATTCAAATAAGGGATGCGCGTCAATAACTGTGTCGTCATAGCCCGGCCTTGCTCGGGTGTGTGAGCAATACAGCAAGTAGCGAACTCACAATGACTAACAAACTTACGTTTTATAGGAAATTATAATGTTAACGTCTACAAGTCTTTAACACAATGGTTGTAATGCACGCACCTGACTAATGTTTAAAGAAACAAGTGGAATTTCTTTATTGAACTTCACTGTTAGGCCATTTTATAACAAAATAGTTATCAAAGATGACTCACTTTCTTAATAGAATGTCAACATAATTCTGTGGCACAGCACAGGTCAAACTTGAGCCCTGCTTATGATTGTCATTCAATGAGGCAGCAGATATAAGATTATAGTTAGGTAAAGATAACTTTTTTCTTTAATATACCCACAAATTCTTCTTCTTTCTTAAGGCAGACATACACAGGTCTGACAACCATGCCAAGAAAATCCTTATTTAATAGAATTACACCTATATTTGAATCGCTTAGCATATATATAACAGTACTATTTAGCTAACTAACTAGGTACGTCAATAGAAACACAATGTCCGCGGAAAGCCCCAAATGACTTGCAGACACGGAGTAGCTACCAAATGGAGTCTTCTTAAGCATAGATTTCTCCTGTCTTCCGCAGAATGGTGTCTTCCAGCGTTCTTTATATGCATTATCGTCATTTCAGGAGAAAGACGTCTACCGTTAGACATGGACATACCTCACCAGTTTCTTTATTGGCGTTATTTAAAACTGGGAGAACCACATTCCCCCTATTTAAACCACAGGTATATAAACTGGACTGGTTTTGTAATTAAATTATTGTGATGACTTATTCAATACATCTTTCTCATTCTTTTTTCTTTTGTGTGTTGTTCTGTCTTTTGAGTGCGCCAAATAAATGGTTTATCTATATAAGTATCTATGTTACACCAGCCAATTTCACACTGTATGGCGTCTCCATTTCCTCATGCTCTGTGGTAGCAGATCTGCCGAAGATAACAGCATAGCGTCGATTCGTTGTGCCCTCGCTCTGCTTGTGATAATTAGCCGTGGTTCGCATCTGCATCCGTCTTGTAATAAAAACTGGTGGCTGTAGGTACGGACAAACGCAACAAGAGGTTTTACGGAAACGTTGGTTGAGAATGAACAATGAAAGTTTTGGCGGCCAAAAATCGTGGGGTTATATTGTATTGATGAAGAAAATGCGGATCTAGAATTCTAAATCGTAATGTCAGCCTGTAATTTCCCCTCTGCCTCTTGTTGTCGGAACGAAAATTGGTCACCAAGCTCTCACTGCAAGAAATCCGTTCAGGAGTTCACCGCAAGCCAGGGTTTCTTTAACTAAAAAGTATGTCAAAAGACGTCCATTGCTGAACACAGGCCTCCCCAAGAATCGCTACAAGAGTCGACGGAATCCGGACTCGAGGCTGCTACTGAGAAATTCCTGATGGAATAACGCAATAAACTTAGCCAGACCTGGGAATGGAACTAAGGACCGAATGCTCAGAAAATTCAACAACTACACTATAGCAACGAGGCAGAATTTATATAGGTATAAAGGGGTTTATTTAGAAACTTAGGACCTAACTGTTTAACAGTGTATAAACTTAGGACTTGACTTTTTAACATTTTTTGACGTTTAAACGTCTCCTTACTTTATGTAACGTAAAAATAAAGGGGCAAATTGTGTACGTATAATATAAACAACAAAGCCAGACATTCCTCTCTCACGTGAGACCTTTTTATACAATAGATATACCTACGGCTACGGCGTGATCTTAATGAACGTGATTCACTCGCATTATAAATACCATGGCATGATGTACGAGTTAAATATATACTACTATAAGAAAATTGTAATGGCATTATGTCTTTAGGTATCCGTGTATGTACCTACCTACATAAAATTATATTCTATACTGAAACTGATGCCTCTTGTATGTCTGTCTGTGATCGCATCACTGCATCATCATACTTTTCATCATACTTAAAAGAAAAAAAAAAAAGAAAGTTTATTATTTGTCAAAGCATCGTACAACTACGAAAGGTTTTGGAGTGGCGACCGCGTACCGGAAGACGTAGCGTTAGAAAACCTCCCATGACATGTGGACCAACGAACGACCTTGTAAAGGCCGAAGGACTCCGCTGGATGCAAGAAGCACAGCAGGGTAATTGCGTAACACACTATCAGTAGCAATGGGTTTCATTTTGACAGTTCGGCAACATTCATTGCGTTATTTGAGTTGTTAGGCAGACACATTTTTCGAACATATGGAGCAATGGATTAGAAATATGCTTGAAAATGATTCAAATAGTGTGTTACGCAATTAGGGTGCTGGACCGGTCAAGTGGTGGTGCTTGGGGGAGCCCATGTCCAACAGTGGACGTCTTTCGGCTGAAATGATGATCGTGACAAGCAGACAGAGTCGCGGGCGCAGATATACATGTAGAATTCAATATTTAGACCGTTCATCATCATCGGTTTACGTTAAAAATATCCAAAATGTTTGCGTTACCTATAAATACCGAATCTTACGGAATTAGCTCTGTGAATCAGCGCTCATGGTAAAAAACAATGTTACATGTTTTTGTTTGCGAATGTACCAGATGTTTGGCAATTAAAGTAAATGGATTAGCAGCTAATAAATAGTTGAAAGATATGCCTTTTTGTATCTGCTAAGAATATGCTTTAAACTATATGTGGCAAAACAATACCAGACATTAGAATGTTTGTAGGAAAGTGATCCTTATTACCCTTTTTGTATTCCTCTGCGGAATGTTCTATCGGAAGTCGGCATCATCATTAAATCTCCATAAATGTCAGCGGCGAGACATAATGCCTTTAAAGTCCAGATTTACAAGGTTTGTTGAACTAGAATCTGTAGGTATTTGCGTAGAATATGTAGGTCGTTTTAAATGTACAATGCCCTGTTTTCACTGAAAATATTTTCTTGTATGGTCATAAAGTGTAGATTTTGAAAAAAGGTAGAGAGGCTATGCCAGCTCAATTGTTAACTAAGTAAAATAGGAAGGAACAATTTGGTCTAGAAATTATGTCAACGACGTATATATACCGACACGAGCATAAATAGATAGGTAGGTAGTAGTAGCGAAGGGTCAATTTTTGTAAGACGTAAGCCGGAGTAGTTCGGATGTTTGTATTTTTGAAGTGAAAACTTCTTTAGGCGCGTTGGGCATTTAAACTCGCGCCACTGTTACCGTAACCGACACCGCTTCGGATGTTTTCGGCTGTCCTCGGGATATACCTACTCGGTTTTAATGTATATCCGATATGTCAGTGAGTGATGGCAAAGTATTCTGTTTGTGTTTTGTTTCACTTCTGTCAGCACTCCTGGAGTGCCACTTTTTTATTGTATGTTGGGCATAACTCCGTCATATAAAGATGGATTTGCAACATTCTTTTTTTAATGGATAAAGTACCTATGCCTCAAGGGTGGTTCCATATAAATTTGATTAACTTTGCTTGGGTTTAATTTCGGAAGTCGGTGTCGTTAGCTCCGCATTTTCGTTTTTTTGACACCGACTTCTGAAACTACAGTTATTTTTCACTCTGCAGTGTTTAAAAACAACATTCATTGTCTAAACCTATTGGAGCAGCTCAATCCCAAGCCTTTTTGTCCTCAATATGTTTTATTCATTTTTGAAGTCGTTTGGTTGTTTTTTTTGTAAAAAAAAATATTGTTTACCTTTGGGAGTCCTTTGCCCAGCAGTGGGATTCCGAAGGCTGATCATGGCCTAATATTTAACTACTTACTAAATATTTACTTTTTAACGAGATTAATGAAGATGAAAGGAAGAAAGACCCACGTAAAGGATGGATTGTAGCTAGGGAATGCAAATCCGTTCTGTTTTAAAATCCGGATTTTTAAGAACGGATTTTTGGTCCAATCCGGATTATCCGGATATTACGGATTTTTCATGAAAATAAACAAATCTACCCATATTAGTTTTTTAATATGATGTTTCTTATATTTGTGTAAATGGATTAAAATAAAAGCACACGAAAATCACATAAAACGATTTTTTTTTGTTATTTGTTATTCAAACCATATAAATACCATAATTATGATGTTATTGCTATAATAATTACGTACTTTTTCTTATTGATAAATGATAAATGATTTTATTTTTGTAAGTAGGGTTGTACAAACACTTTTACACGTCAATCATGTTTTTTTTTTAACTAACTGAAGTCGGCGTTTCCTATCTGACTACTCTAAGAAGAAAGGCCGAAACAAACTCAGAGGTCACAGTCTCTTTTAAAGTCCAGACATAATCTTGGTCAGGTTATATGAAGACCATGTAGATCGATGTCTGAGGTGGTCTTTTGAGGAAAGAACCACACAGATTGAGAGGACCTGTCCAGTCAGTGCACGCATTTGTCAGAAATCGTGCAGCTCAACTCAAGACTTAAGGAGCTTAACGATTCGACGAACAATACCAAAGAAAGGACGTTTGGGTAGGCCACATAAATTACTCAAACTCCAACCATGAAAGAAAAAAAAAACTAACAGAACAGAGAGAATAATAAAAAAATATATAAAAAGACCTACATCGTCTTCACATTCACAATAAAAAAATAATATAATAATAATATAATATTAATATAATATATTAAAAATAATCAGTCTATGACTCGCGTGCTAAGTAACGACGATAAAATAATTCATCATCATCATCAACATTTCAGCCGAAAGACGTCCACTGCTGGACATAGGCCTCCCTAGTGATGTGCCTAGTGGCAATATTGCCACTGCCGGCAATATTCCCAATGTTGCCGCTACCGGTAAAATACCAATATTGCCGGCAACATTGGCAATATTGCCAATGTTGCCTGTCAAATAATACCAATATATTTTATTATTACTGCAATTGTAATCATCGTTTAGTTATATTTAGTGTAGTATATCGATCATAAAATATTTGTAAAGATTTACACTTTGTTATTTCCAATATTATACATATACTTATACCTGTATTTTATATGTATATGAAAAACAAGTACAATATTAAAAGAAACGTTTCGAATTTATGCCTTTTTAGGGTTCCGTACCGAAAGGGTTAAAAAACCGGGCAAGAGCGAGTCTGACTCGCGCACCGAGGGTTCCGTACCATTATGTTTTTAAATTTTCACATTCGAGCTACTTATTATATTAGATCTCGTTCAAACCAATTTTCGGTGGAAGTTTACATGGTAATGTACATCATATATTTTTTTAGTTTTATTAGTTACAGTTACTTATTTTAGAAGTTACAGGGGGCACACACATTTTATCACTTTGGAAGTATCTCTCGCGCAAACTATTCAGTTTAGAAAAAAAATATATTAGAAACCTGAATATTATTTATAAAGACCTATCCATAGATACCCCACACGTATGGGTTTGATGAAAAATTTTTTTTTTAGTTTCAGTTAAGTATGGGGAACCCCCAAAATTTATTGTTTTTTTTCTATTTTTATGTGAAAATCTTAATGCGGTTCACAGAATACATCTACTGACCAAGTTTCAACAGTAGAGTTCTTATAATTTCGGAAAAAAGTGGCTGTGACATACGGACGGACAGACATGACGAATCCATAAGGGTTCCGTTTTTTGCCATTTGGCTACGGAATCCTAAAAACGGGACCCTATTACTAAGAATTCGCTGTCTGTCTGTTTGTCCGTCCGGCCGTCTGTCTGTCACCAGGCTGTATCTCAAGAACCGCGATAGCTAGACAGTTGAAATTTTCACAAATTATGTATTTCTGTTGTCGCTTTATCAACAAATACGAAAATCAAAATAAAACAAATATTTAAGGGAGCTCCCATACAACAAACGTGTTTTTTCGGTGTTTTCGCCTTGTGGTACGGAACCCTTCGTGTGCGAGTCCGACTCGCACTTGGCCAGTTTTATTCAATACACAACGATTTTCAATTCTAATCTCAATATTTGTGTTATTTCTTATAGTCACTACCGTGTATGGCAATATAGGCAATATTGCCGGTAAAATACCGGGAATATTGCCAAAAATGCTGGCAATTTTGGCAATTTTACCCAAATCAATATTTTATTGTACACAATGTAGACTATGGCCTTTAAATGCCAATTTTAAGTATTGTAAAAAGTTTCCGTAGATAATTTGACTTATAATTAAGCAATATTCCCAAATATTTCCACTCCCGGCAATATTGCCGGCAATCTTGCCACCAATATTCCCACTTCGGGCAATATTGCCGGCAACGGCACATCTCTAGGCCTCCCCCAAGCACCTTCACTTCTACCGGTTCTGTGTTTTTCGCATACAAAATTAAAGGCTCCAAGGTCTTTGCTAGAGATCTGTCTATTGGGCAGAGCCAGCTTAGGAAATTAAAGACCGATTATGACAGGATCGAATCCGCCAAACCTGTGCTGTTGAGAGAGATCGAGAGGTTCTATGGTCAGTTATACAAATCAACAAGTAACCCCGTTACGAATCTGGCAAACTATCCAAGAACTAGATTGACCCAACACTACACCGAAGACATCCCGGGCGTCAGCCTGTACGAGGTTAGGATGGCTCTGAAGCAGCTCAAAAACAACAAGGCGCGGAGTGATGACGGAATTACGGCCGAGTTCCTGAAGGCCAGCGGAAAACCCGTTCTTAAGGCCCTTCAGAAGCTGTTTGGTTCCGTCATACTCGAGGGTAAATCACCACATGCATTAAATAGAGGTGTGGTGATACTTTTCTTTAAGAAGGGCGACAATGCCCTTCTTAATTATAGGCCCATCTCACTTCTGAACGATGTGTACAAGCTGTTTTCGAGAGTCATCACGAACCGCCTCGCGCGCAGTTTTGACGACTTTCAGCCCCCCGAACAAGCTGGATTCCGTAAAGGATTTAACACCGTAGACCACATACATACACTGCGACAGGTTTTACAGAAGACCTAAGAATATAACCTGCCTCTCTGCTTAGCGTTTGTGGACCACGAGAAAACCTTTGATTCGATCGAGACATGGGCTGTACTGCAGCCTCTTCAACGGTGCCAGATCGGCTATCGGTACATCGAGGTGCTGAAGTGTCTACGTACGTAAACGCTACTATGTCAGTACGACTGCTGCGAATTCGGTTGCACATAATTCCTGCTGCGGAAAAACCACGCTCTGATTCGACGCTTGTAGGCGGAATGCACTGAAGACACTTGTAAGCGGAATGAATGGAACGATCAAGGACGCCTCACACACTTTCTTGATCCGCGTCCCGCGCCCTGCTTGCTTCCCCCAGAGCCGATAGACTCAACACTCGCGAGACGCGACGCGAGAACAGCGAACTCGCTCGTTTCGATTTTTTTGTTACAATTTCTTAAAAATTAAATTATTCAAAAAATCCGGATTCGATTTTAAAATCCGGATTTGGAAGTCTAGTAAAAATGTGCGGATATCCGGATATTTCGGATTACGGATTATCCGGATTGCATTCCCTAATTGTAGCATGTGGCTTTCTGTAATTTCCCTATGGGAAAATGTAGGACTTAAACAATATATAGGTACTCATATCTTTTTTCTCGATTATGGCTCTGACTTTTGAACTTTAGCTGTTTGCAGCATAGACAACTTCCCCTAGAATTGTCTTTAAGAGCGTTTACGCCGAATGTCATTTCATACAAACTTTCAAGCCCTTGTTTTCCGAAATGAACGAACCGATTTTAATGAAACTTCATACGCATAAGCAGGATACAAAGGTCTAAAAAGTTAGCAGAGAACATTTTCGAAAAATAGTGTTACAGCCAAATTAGACCGATTTTAAACTTTTCATAGAAACAGAGATTTCCAGTTATCTTTTTTTAAATAAGACATTTCGAAAATGTTCTCTGCTAACTTTTTAGACCTTTATATCCTGCTTATGCGTATGAAGTTTCATTAAAATCGGTTCACTCATTTCGGAAAACAATTGCTTGAAATTTTGTATGAAATGCCGTTCGGCGTAAACGCTCTTAATCTAGAGTTACTCTGAAATGAAATTCCCGGAATGCAATGTAGGATATTTTCCTCAACCTTTCCTCGAAAACCTTATCTGAAACTGACATGATTACACAATTCATAGAAAACCTTTTGCTGCACATACAAGCATTGTTCTTAGATCCCGTCATAAATATTCTGCGCTTGATCAATCATTATTCATATTCATAGTCGGTGTGTCTAGCTAGCGCGATGGATCACTTTTCCCAATGTGTCGTGCGCGTGCACTGCTCCGCAGAGCGGAGGCGGGGTCGCGGCGTTACGTCACGATACTCACGATACGTCAGCCGGTGTTACGTCGCGTCAGCTTATCTCAGAGTTAGTGGATAGCGCGGTGTCGACCTTTATTGTACCTACTTGTCATTTAGCCGACATCAGAACATGTTCATTCGCACATTCATTTGGGGTCGGGACAGCATGTCTTCTTCTTGTATACTTCTTTATAAGTCGCCATCTCAGTGGTCTCCCCCTTTCTAGCCATATGATCCTTCACACAGTCCGTCCATCGTTTTTTAGTCTTCCTTGCTCATAAACAGTCTGGCACATTCATAGGAAGGTACTCAAAACTTTCCTTACTACATTTAGGTATCTGGCATCAAGCACCACGCACCACCCCTATTAAGTTAGCTTTTGTTACCCCTATTAAGTTAACTTTTGTTACCCCTATTAAGTTACCGGTGTCTGAATTTTACGATTTTAAAGTTGATTTTACAGCCGTCCGATACTTAGGTTAGTAACACTTTACGGTGTGACGTAGGTACCTACTCAGTGCCGGATTAGCCCAAGCAATTGCTTAGGGCATCACGTCTCGGGCAGGCGCGGTCCGAAGGGGGGGGGGGGGGGGTCCCAGGGGATATGACCCCCCCCAAAATCTAAGGTCAAATTGAAAAATCTCAAAATTTTGCCAAATAATAAAAGGAAATTTCTAGCTATAAATTTATAATAACAGCGATTTTATAATAATATAAAATTGTGTCTTGTGCAATAATGTTTATTTTATTCCAGATACCTATTTTTTATTAGTGTAGGTAGTGAGTGACCCCCTCCAAAATTTCAGGCTGCGACCGCGCCTGGTCTCGGGAGGCACCATAAGGCAGAAACAGCACCGAAACAGTATTTGCTAGCACATGAAAGGCAAGGCTGTTTATCTGCAAAATATTACAAGACCTAAAAGTCACTCAAGCTAGAGATGTGCGCCAATCTTTACAAATCGCTGGGCGATGTTTTGGAAAAATACGAGGTGACTAGTGGATAGGAGGGCCTACAGGCACCTACAGGCGTGGATTGCTTAGGGCATCAAGTAGTCTTAATCCGGCACTGGATGTACTGTAGGTATAGATGTATCTCACCACATGGTCCGCTTCCATTCTTCTATGATCTTCTTCTAGCTCGTTCGGCATGTGTACTCGATAATGTGTAAGCTGTGGTTACCTGTAATTGAGTGTGCATTACAGGATAATGTATATTATACAAGTTCTATAACGGTAAAAGATAATTGTAATATATCTCGTTGGTAATCCTTAAATAAATAAATAAGTTCTATACTTTCAGCACCTACTTACTTTACTTAGCATAATCAGCCTATATAATGTTCCCACTGCTGGGACACATGCCTCCTCTCTTCCAGAGGGAGTGGGCTGTAATCTACTACGCGGGCCCAGTGCGGGTTGGTAGATGTCACATGTCTTCAAATGTTTGGTTCCAGGACATGCCGGTTTCCTCACGATGTTTTCCTTCACCGTTTTGAGAGCAGTGGTGATGAAATAATTAAATACCTACACAAAGTAAAGTGCCTGTCTGGGTTCGAACCTACGAACTACAACTCGTAAGTTGCGGCCGTTACCACTGCGCCACCACTGCTCACTATACTCATTCCTGTCACTGCTCATTTTCTAATTCCCACTACCCGGTAGGTACCTACCTATACATGGAAAACGGTTTGGCGCCCTTTATTACAATATGACCTCAAAATTAAATGGCGAAATATAAGTGTTTTAAAACACCACTTACTGCTATGCCATCCACTTTGAGGGAAGGACTGCAGTGCTATTGGTATTAAGGTAACGTGTCCTGTTTTAAAGAACTTCTTATTTTTTAATAAATTCATGACAACAGGGATGCCTCGATAACTCATTTACCTAGCGGAAACAATTATGTACCTACATGGGTAGGTACTCGCACTTATCTACATTACCTATGTAGTAATAGGTACACCAACCAGGTAGTAAATAAACGTCTTGGAAAACCCTCATGTAAGTAGGTATATATCCATGAGTCAGATTGTATCAACCAACGCTAGTCTAAACTATGCAACTTTTTCTATAAATAAATCATTAAAATGTCTAATTATGGAAGCTAAGTGCTTAATTTTATTCGCTTTTTAGTGTAAGAAGCTACGTCCTGGTTGTTTGAATATTTAATCTGCATTATCTAGGTACCCGTCTGATCATATTTACGTAAAGAGTGGAAAGTCCACAATACTTAACTACCTACAATGATTATTACCTACTATGAAATTCGTGGATTGAAAATGGTAGGAAATGCACCATAATAAACCCTTAAATTCGAAATCACTCATCTTAATGAGTGATTTCGAATTTAAGGGTTTATTATGGATAGGATAGCTTTGGAATCACTAGTAGGTCAGAAAGGTCGATAATTCAATTCCAAGGAAGGAAACAGGAGCATTTATAATATGAAGTCCGTTTCACTATTAAACTCCAGATTAGAGTTCCAATGGTTGGGCCATTGGAACTTCTGGTATCTAAGTCAAAAATTTACTGTGGCAAAAGCGACCACCAGAAAAGTTCTGATGCAATGAAGCTCGACGATTCAACACAACAGTCATGGAAGTGGCGTTGTAGGAGTCTTCGTCCCAGTCACAGGTCCCAGTAGTATAGGCTTCGTCCACTCCACTGTTCTTTTGATTCCAACCTCTCGTTAAAGAGTAGTGTAATCCTTGATTCCAACCGAGTTGAAATGAGGTCAGTGCCATACATCATAAGCCTTCGTTCTCAGTCGCTACCATAAAGTTATTATGTCGATGCACTTGTATTAAAGAGGTCCTTCCTCAGAACAATAACTAAAGTGTTCTGAGGGTATAACTTCTCTTCTTAGTGAAGAGGTCAGTGTGTCGATGACATGCAACATTTTGCTACAGAATTTTTGCAAGGCAAAGATGCCGGTGGGAAGAGAAACTTTATTTTACTCATTATTTTGTTATTAGCATTGTATTTAATAATCTTAGAATGTAAATAATAAAGTGTGAGTTGTTTCCTGTTTGATTAATTAATTAAATATTGTGAGGCTGTATGGATGAAAGTATTTGCTTTCACTAAATAGAAAATATTTGGCATGAAGTGTTACAAAGTAATTATTATGAACAAACAATATGAGTAATTTGAATGTAATATTGAATCAAAAAAATAATTTAAATATCATATCACTATATAAATATTTTAACGTTTATTGAACTTATTTATCCTGTAATATTGTCGTCGTTTTCTTTAGTTTTTTTTTGTAATTGAAATGTCATCCAATGTCTTTAAATATATTATTGCGCTGGCAACCAACGTTGAGTGCTTGCTTACACGTCAAATGATTTGCTAGGTTTTACGATAAAATGTTCTGTATTTATCGCTAAAAGTGATTGAATAAATAATTTGAAAGTGTAGATAGTAAAAATAAAAACATTGGGAACATTTGATGCGCACACATAATACAAAATCATTCCTTAGACGTAACAACTAATGCATTAAAATAGGCTAAGCTTATCAGAAAATGGGTAAGTGATTTTAATTGTAATAAAAATGTATTTTAATCGTGTTTAGCACTTTGATAATAAAATAACTGTGTTGGTATATTGCAGGTGGTCTATTCAGTTACTTCAGAGGGTTGCTAGGGGCGCGAGAAATGAGGATTTTGATTCTCGGCTTGGATGGTGCCGGGAAGACGACGATATTGTACAAACTGCAAGTTGGGGAGGTAGTGACGACCATTCCTACCATCGGTTTTAACGTAGAACAAGTCACATATAAGAACTTAAAGTTTCAAGTGTGGGATCTTGGTGGACAGACCAGTATTAGGTGAGTTAGTGTTGTGCAATGTATAGGTTAGGTCCTGTTTAGACACGGTGATTGTTCTTATGTCATGACAGCCTTCTGTTCTGTACACAATACCTGAAGGACATTCATACTTGTGTTAGTAATGTGACATGTGTTGTTGTTGTTTCCAGGCCCTACTGGCGATGTTATTATGGGAATACGGATGCAATAATATATGTAGTAGATTCAGCAGATAGAGATCGAATAGGGATATCTAAAGATGAATTGGTACACATGTTGAGGGTAAGTTGCATTGTATCTGTCTATCATGAATCATCTTGAGTGTTGAATTTTCCTAAATTTGTGTTACATGTATTTAGACGAGTCAACTTTATTGATGGAACAGTGGTGGCCCAGTGGCAACAGCCGATATGAGTTTTAGGTTTGAACCCAGGCAGGTGCTCAAAAGGGTGAAGGAGAACATTGTGAGGAAACCAGCATGTCCTAGAACTAAAAATTCAAAGACGTGACATCTACCAACCCGCACTGGGCCCATGTGGTAGATTATAGCCCACTCCGTCTTGAAGTGAGGAGGCCCATGTCCCAGCAGCGGGCATATTATACGCTGGTTCTGATGATGAACTTTATTGAAAGTTCACTTTTCAATTTACTGGGGTATATAGTACATCTGGAAGCAATAAAAAAATTAAAAAAACGTATTCTACCACTTCTTGTTGTACTGGCACTCAAACCCTATCATTGTTGAGGAATGTAGAAAAACTAGGGTGACCATGAACAAGCTGATAAGGGGCCATAAAACCTTAATCAATTGGAACCACTAGAAAACACTTGATGTGGCTATTTCCTAATTAAATACTACAATGAGCTGTAATTTAATTACAACCATCAATCAATGGCGCCGATTCTGTTGTTCACAAACTAAACTAAATTTAAGTTCATGCATCTTTTTCTTTCTATTTCATTAAGAAAAGGACAGAAGATAAATATTAGTTTAGTCCTGTCAAATTAAGATACGCCATAGACAACTTTAGACGAGATTAAAAAGTTGGCTACTAAAAATACGTCAATTTACGCCAGGCGCTGACTAATTTGACAGGACTAAACTAATATTTATCTTCTGTCCTTGTCCTAATGAAATAGTAAGAAAAAGATGCCTGAACTTAAATTTAGTTTAGTTTGTGAATTACAGAATCGGCGCCATTGTATTAATCAGCTTTAACCATTTTAAGAACTTATTGTATGTTTTACCTAAAATAAAATTAGTATACCTACAACAATAGGTAAAAAGATGAAGGAGAAAAAGTTGATTTATCATTTATCTGTATGTTATGATATTATGAATTGATTGGTGTACTTGAGTATTTCACACAAATAGAATCTACCATGACTATGTATTTCAACATAAGAATGGAGTGGAGGCACCCCCTCCTATATTATTATAATTAATTTGTTCATACATAGTGGTTTTAATGCTGGGTGTAGGTATCTTGTACTGATTACAATTTTTAAAAGGAACATTTTTTATTTTAACATATCTTTAAACATTACAATTTCTTCATTTTAATTAACATGTCATGTAGATTGGGTGATTGCTCATTTTAACTGA
Organism: Oligia latruncula; assembly: GCA_948474745.1. NCBI lineage: Eukaryota > Metazoa > Arthropoda > Insecta > Lepidoptera > Noctuidae > Oligia > Oligia latruncula. The sequence continues at coordinate 20,396,176 of OX419688.1, forward strand.
TTGTTCATAAAGATTAAAACAATGATAGTGCAAATGGTCTAAAAGGTAATTGTTGGTACCCACTAAATATTATCAAAAGTATGTACTTATGTCATTTCCTGACTCAATCTCCAGATTTACTAAGGAAGTAATTTCTTGTAATAAGTATGTAGTTATTTCCTCAATAATATTTATTATTTGTTTTGAAAGATCTAAGTAGTTGATATGTTATTATTTTATTAATTACTCATGTTTGTATTAGTCGCTCCATGTAAAATACTGGTATCGGCTGCATCCGGTTAGACTGGAAGCTGACCCCAATATAGTTGGGAAAAGGCTAGGCAAATGATGATGACTCATGTTTGTATTCACATAAAGTAAGAAATTCCTATGTGATTCTAGTTAGAACTATCTTGTAGTTGTAATCTTGTTAATTTGACTATAATTTTCGCCTTTACACGGCTTTATTTATTTACTTAAACTTTATGCACAAGTAAAAACTGTACAAAGGCGGACTTAATGCCTTGGGCATTTTCTACCAGTCTACCTTAGGGTGATGCAGAGACAATACACAGTAGGTGCAATACCGATAGAAAATATTTACAACTAGAAAGAATATAAGAACGCACTAGACTATATAATATAATGTTAGTGTTAAAGTCCAGATAAAATTTAAAGGCAGACTGACAAAAATCCCTGTCTGGACAAAAATAAAGTTACTTTGAAGTCATTACAAAGGTACTATTTTCACATTTGTTTTCGCAGACAATTGTTGTGAAGGGCAATGTCTAGTATTTGTTCTGTTTATTACACCGGCTGACTTTTTTTACTACCTGGACAAAAACAGGTCATGAAAGGTGAACAGAGTAGCATTTTAGGTTTTTGAATAAACAAAGAGATGTCTGTGCCACAGGCTTCTACTCCGTTCACCTTTTATACCCTGTTTTTGTCGAAACGGAAAAAAAAGTAAGCCGGTATGTAATAACATTAGCAAATTAATGTTTCCCTCCGAATGTTATTAATTAGTTTGCTTTTTCCTGATGGGAAGTGTTTTGTCCTTAATTTTATTAAAATAGGCATATTTTTTCTACTTTTTAGGGTTCCCGTACCCAAAAGGTAAAAACGGGACCCTATTACTAAGACTTTGCTGTCTGTCCGTCCGTCTGTCCGTCCGTCTGTCCGTCCGTCCGTCTGTCTGTCACCAGGCTGTATCTCGAGAACCGCGATAGCTAGACAGTTGAAATTTTCACAAATTATGTATTTCTGTTGCCGCTATAACAGCAAATACTAAAAACAAAATAAAATAAATATTTAAGGGGGCTCCCATACAACAAACGTGTTTTTTTCGGCGTATATGCCTTGTGGTACGGGACCCTTTGTGTGCGAGTCCGACTCGCACTTGGCCAGTTTTTAAATATAAAGCAGTTTCTATAAAAAAAAAAACGAAGCATCTTGATGCCAAATTATAGTATTCTTATTACAAAACTTGATTCTTATTAAAAAATAAATATACAAAAAGCCTCGCTGTGCTCCTAGGTGATTGATACCTGCTCATCAAACTCAAAAAACCAAACTCAAACCATTTATTTCAAATAAACCAATTACAGGCACATTTGGGTTGTCAAGGGGTCGGTTAGTTAGAAAGATTCAAAAGCGCCATTCCAAAGCCACCTATGGAGAAAAACAGGCAAGAAACTCCACAGACACTCTTTTAAATCATAAAATTGTTACAAAATATTGGTTACGTCTTTTAAGTCGAAATTATACGTGTGAGAACGATGTAGAAAGACATGCACGTTAAAAGCGTTCATCCTAATAAAGATAAAAACAAACAAAACAACATCAGTTCTACTTCTACATTCGCCATCTAACTCTTTTATCATCCAGCATACTTTTCAGCAACTAAATAAAAACTATACCATTCCAGGAGGAAGAACTAGCCAATGCAATACTGGTAGTCCTGGCCAACAAGCAGGACATGGCCGGGTGCCTGACGGTGGCCGAAGTGCACCAGGCGTTAGGTCTGGACGCGTTACGCGACCGCACCTTCCAGATCTTCAAGACTTCAGCCGTGCGTGGAGAGGGACTCGACCAGGCGATGGACTGGCTCTCCAACGCGCTGCAGGCTAGGAAATAACACCTGTAAATGGTGAGTGTAACATTATCCATCAACAACGTTACATGGATCTGAATCTGATCTGATCTTTCGGTGCGTGGCTAAAATTTGAACTAACGCCGCAATCTTGTTTTGTCAATATAGTTTCTGTGACAATTTCACAAATGTTTACCAACAACGCCAACGTCAATGTCATTCAGGCGTCAAAGATCCTTGTAGCACTCTATTTAACCTGTATTGTCAAGACTTCCCTTTTCAAACCACTTCTCACCTCAGCTAATGTGGCTCAGTCCTTTTGGTTGGAGTCAGTTGTTTAATTTATTTTACAAGTATCCACTTGTGTTGTTATTATGAATCTGGCTCTGTATTTCGTTGACAGTTAAAATGTATGTGCTGTGACGACTCATTACTTATTCGTAGGCTGTGACATTCTGGGTACTCGTTGGTGATTTGAGTTTTGAAACGTGTTCAAAACTCAAATCACCAACGAGTACCCAGCGTGTATGCAGAGTGAATGCTTTTGAGCAGCTTCGTGGACGATAGACCTATCGTTGCTACTTCAGCATGAGCTGAAATTGAAGTTCAACTTTAAAACAAATAGTTTAACCATTTCATTTTAAAGCTAATCCAAGTCAAGGCATTCTGGATTCAGTGTCTGTATTCTTTCTTGCATATGAACCTATCCTGGCACACTTAAGGTGGCACTAGTCGATATTTTTTCCACACACATTTCGGGAGGCTCCATTGTTTGACATTGTGCATCCAAAGTTAAACATGATATCGTTTTGTCTTATTATTAATTTTGTTTAAACGGAAACAGAATAGTAAAATAAGAAGCCATTAAAAAGTTATGAGCCAAGAAAGATTCGTTTTTCTTGCTATGTTTATTTAACGTAAATAAGTAATAAAATAACTGTAAAATCATAAAACAAAGTCGGTCCCGACAAAGCTCAGTTATCGAGAAAAGTTCAATAAACTTTATTTGTAAGTGATTTATGCAGTGGTTTTTTCATAAAACTCATTTTCCAAAGGACTTTTCGAGTTTTTTTTACGCGCCTTTCAGTTCGGAACGGTATTTTTGTGCGTGAGAACTAGACGTTGTGCGTGTAGACTAGCATCTAACTGCTCATCACTGATACTGTCTCTGTCGGACACGATGCCAGATGAGACAGCGTGCTTTTTGGCCATGACCACCAGTGAGTTCGAACTCGCGACTAGTTCCACCTTAAGAGCCGGAAGCCCAGAAGGTCATGGCCCTGATAAACACCAATTAGTGTGCCCCTTTAATGCTAATTTAATTAATGTTATCCTTTGCAGCCTACAGCTGATGTGGCCACGTGATACAAGAAGGCTTGATGTGTGCGTGCGCGATGGACAGATAAGTTAGTCACATGTAACGCCATTAGTTTTAGCATTCTACGTCGTCGCCGATACACCATCACACGTTCGGCTGGTTATAGAAGACAGAATTACATGAAGCTTTGTGGCGAAATATAGCAAGTTCCCATCGAGTGCAATGGTGATGTTTTACACTCAGTTTATATAGTTTTATTTGTGTTTGTAACTGTAACTGCAGTTTAGTCATATACGAAGTACTTGTATCTACTAGCGCCTGCCTAGACTAAGAGCTCTGTTCGAGTTCGAAAGTAGTCGGACGAACTCGAAATAAATGTTGCATAAAAATATTTCAGTTCCCGCAACACATGTGACCAGCAAACCCAGGATAAAGTAAACAATATAAAATGTTAAAAGTGGTCAACACGGGACTTTGATCCATTTAAAAATAAACACTGGGCACACTGTAGTATGTCTCATACCAATGAAGTTCTCCTAGGCATAGGTACTATTTTCATAATGCTTTTATAATGGCGTATCAATTCGTGATTTAAGTGTGGCTTGTAATTGTATATAATGCGTATAAAGAAAATGTCAAACGCGTACTTGTACTGCCTAGCTGCCTATGCTAATAGTATTGATGGATACTCAAGTTTTGAACACCTTTTGTCAACCAAGTGTCTGCTAAAACTATTAGTAGTAATTTGTCCTAACAATCAGTTTTAAATTGTGGTAACCACCAGTTAGTACCAAATTCTAATCACACTTGCACTGGAACCACAAAAAGTCGATGGAATGATGTCGAGTATCGAGTAGCGAACTATCGAGTAGCGAACTAGTGGAACCGTGTGTATTCAAACGTTTGGAGACATACAAATGACATGTTGAGCTTTTTATAAGGACTGTCACTTAGGTAACTGACGGACACGACGTTCTAGAAAGCCAAAGTTTTTCTTAAACTCAATGTAGTACCATACTTACTGCCGAGACTGTACGACTTATTGCAGTCGGTTTTGACGAAAGCAATGCGTGACGCCCACCAAATCGTCGCAATCGTGAATTGAATGCAAGTCACATTTGCGACTAACCGACATCAAGCCGACGACTAATGTTAGAACTTCCTCTATGAAAACCATTGAACTGCCTGGTTGGTTTGTGGTACATCAACTCACATCACACTTAGGACTGCATTCCGACAAAATTGTGTTATAAAGTCGTAGTATGCTGCGACAGCACGATCGTAAAGTCGTTGGAGGTGGAATATGGTCAACCGCATGTCAGAAGTAGCACTTGGAAAACCGCCCTTATTACTACGAAACAGTGGCACTGTCAACATCCAACTGTTACCACCCACTGACGTGCAGATGGCTGTAGTGTAGGTATCCTCCTACAGTCCGATCAGTTATTTTACCTCTGTCTGCAGCATCCTAACAGCAACCTTATTGAGACAAGAATAAAGATCACAATGATCTTGACAGACTTGTTAATGACAGCAACCCAACAGCAACCTTATTAGAATGAGAATAAAGATCACTATGATTTGGACAGTGATGCAAAATCAGAGGTAAATTAACTGTGAAAGCTCTGTACAAGGGTCTTATGGCGCTCGAATGACGTTGACAGGGGGCGCTGTTGGTGAACATTTGTGCAATTGTTTAGTGAAATGTATTGAAAAACCAAGATTTTTAACGGCGTCAGTACCCATTTTGGTCACGTGCCAACAGATCTTTGTACAGGTATAGGTACGTGTGAGTTAGCCTCAAGATAAAATTCTGCCTTCGAGTGTTTCGGCCTTCAAGTCTGTTATCAATGCAAGTAACACAGGCGACATTTTTGTAAAAACAAATTGTTTTGTAGCGGGATCGTGCGAGCGGCGACGGGTGACCTATACATAAGTTATTATTAATTAATTACTATTAATTATTATATATTTTGTATCAGTGAAGTTCACCAAGCTATAATTTATATTATTATGCGGTAAGAGAGAAAGATTGTTCCAAATACAATATCATGTATTATTATTTGATGGCGTTTTATTTTGAGTGAACTATGTGGCCGCTATGTGTTTTCGTCGAGTATTCCGCAGAGCCTAAAGACAAGAGCCGAAACGTGGACACTCTCGGTACGGCTGGTCCTGTGGTTCATGGTAAATTCAAGGTCGCTCAGCAAGCTATGGAATGAGCTATGCTTGAAGTCTCTCTGATAGAATCTGGAATGTGGTAATCCGGCAGAGAACCAAAGTTATCGACATAGCTCACAGAATGAGAAAGCTGAAGTGGCTATGGGCCGGCCATATTAGCCGTAGAACCGATGACCGTTGGGGTAGACGCGTTTTTGAGAGGAGACCGCGAGTCAGCAAACGTAAGGTAGGACACCGTCAGGCTCGGTTGCGCGATGATCTTCGTAGGGTGGCTGGTAGCAGCTAGATGAGAGCTGCCGAGAGACGAGCTGAAAGGCGTACAGAGAGGCTATGTCCAGCAGTTACGCTGATGGTGATGTGGCCACCGCAGTTTAAGGAAACCCTAGCTTTTCCAGGCGTCATTCAATTACTTTTTGTAAATTATTTCATCACCACTGCTCTCAAAACGGTGAAGGAAAATATCGTGAGAAATCTTCGTATAAACACACTTTTAAAGCAAATTAGTGGTGTCATACTTTCTAGCGGTGACATGACTATGTACGAACTTCAGTCTAATTTCTAAAATATGTACCTACGCTAAATAAAAAAAAAATGTACTTTATAGACTTCGCAGAAAACAAAAATCAACGTGTCACCGCCAGGAAGTATTCTTTCTAGCGGGCGCTATATATTTCACTAAGTAGTATTCCACTTTTAGACTTTGTTATGGGCCAAGAAAAATGTACGGAAAGTGTATGTTCAATTTCTTTATCAGATTGGGTATATCTATACTCGTAGGTATATTAATAGTTAATAAAACATTCGATTATAAATAATTATTTACTTTTCAATCATCTTCCTAGGTGCATCAATAAATAACACTTAATTGCCTTGGATGTTGATCTTGATACTTTTTACCGACTTTAAAAAAAAGCAGGTTATCAATTCGACACGTATGTAATATTATTGGAATTGCATTATATTCACATATGACAATCTACTAAGGCTTCCAATTTCATTACAAGTGCGGAAAGGCTGTCATTGCAAAGAGTTCCGACAAATGTCTACCCGAGCCGAGGCGCAGCCGAAGGCGAGGGTTGACAGTCGGAACAAGTTGCAATGACGGTTCCGCAGGTGTACTGAACGACTATTTTTAATACAGTTGCGAAAAAATTAAGCAATTTAATAAAATAATAAAAACACAATAAACTCAATTAACTAATCATTTTTTCTGGAAAATGGCGCCAACCGTAGAATATAAGCAGAGTTTTTTTTTCTTCACCCATTTTGGTAGGCAAAGGGAACTATCCATACAGCTTAGTCTTCAGTATATTTTTTTTATTGATATGAAATGAAAATTAAATTTAATTAGATGAAATGAAATGAAACCTAACCTAACTCATTCAATTAAATCATTAAATCTGATATTGAAATAAATTAGTAGCTTCTTTTTAGAAATATACGTACCTATTTGTATGAATCACAAAAACTCTTTAGTAAAAACTTCATGGTTGGTTTTTCTTTTTAATAGACATTATTTTGACAGTTGGGAAAGAGAACGCACGAGTTCGGGAAAGGTAAAAAAAAAACACTAGTATGTAATAGCCCACATCCCGAACGCTATACGTCCCTGCAATACACCACTTTTTGAGCAACTGTATTAAAAACAAATATACAAAACTAGCTGTTCCCCGCGGTGTCACACGCTGCGCGGCTCCTAAGGGTCGTAGCGTGATGTTATATAGCCTATAGCCTTCCTCGATAAATGGACTACCCAACACTAAAAGAATCATTCAAATCGGACCAGTAGTTCCAGAGATTAGCGCGTTCAAACAAACAAACAAACTCTGCAGCTTTATAATATTAGTATAGATTTCATAGACGTATGTATGTATGTTTGTCCACGCATTTTCTGCGAAGTCTTTAATATAGTAATTTTTTTTTTATTTAGCGTACAATTTCGTACATATATTTTAGAAATTAGACTGAAGTTCGTACAAAGTCGTGTCACCGCTAGAAAGTATGACACAATTAGTGAGGATGCTTGCAAGCAATACACCAGAGGATATCAAAAATGGTATTTAAAGATTTTTGTTCTGCTGGCAACGTTAGCGTTGAGAGAATTTAATCTGTCAGTCATGTCCTCAGAGATAACTTAGTCTTCCGACATAATTACTGACCTCATAGAGGACGGCTGTGGCGTCCCCATTATTTAGAAATACACGGTCCCGTGAAACCGGACATAAATAAAAGATATCTAAAGCCGTGATCTTTCATACATTTGTTTATGCGAATTTTCAGTAGTGATCGAATATTAATTTGTCATCGTTTCTGTTTTTCTTCCATCTGTTCCTCCAGTGCGGGCCACCACTTTCGGTTGAGGTAAATTTTTATGCTTTCTTCGCTAAGTTTAACTTCAGCGATGGTGGTGGCTTTAAGTTCTGCGGCCTGGGCAGAGGTGGTAGTGGGAGAATGGCAGGCGTGTTCTTGCGGTGAAGGTTTGCATAATTATGTAATATAGTATATAAGAAAATGGCCGGGCAGGCCGACTACAGGTAGCCATGTGTCTGGTTCATCTGCAAGGCGCCAGGATAGACAGAGTGCCTCAAAAGTATCGGACCCCTTGTCAGCTGGGTTACGTATTTGATATCGCGATCACTCCCAGGGATATTTTCTTTTCTTTTCTTTGTGCAGCTCATCCCTGATTTCTTTAACTTTTTGCAGATGTTCCGAAAGTTCTTTTTGCAGCTTTCCTCTCACTTGTTTTTCTTTTAGCCGCCGATCCTTAATTGTTTCTTCTTCTCGGTCTGTTAGCCACTTTTTTTTTTCAATGGAAATCTTAGGGCCGGGATTTGCTGATTCCGCATCGACGGGTCTGTAAGTTTCACGCGACATATTGTATGCCTTGATGAATGGCTGTTGTTCCTCGGCGTCTGGCTGGTAACACTCCTCGCAGGCTGGCTGGTAACCCCCGTAGGCTGACTGGTCAGTCTCGCCGGCTGGCTTGGTACACTCGACACAGTTAGAGGGGTGATCGCAGGGGCCGTCGTCAGCCCCGTTTCCCAAAAACCCAGGGTTTTGGGAGAAAACGTAGAGCGAGAAAGCGAGTATACTGGAGCCTAATACCCCGGTGATAAGCGGCAGGACGTTGTCGTTGTTGCCTTCGTCGGGCCGGCGTGGCCCACCCGGACCTCGGCCGCTCGGCCTATATCCTCCACTCTGCCTGGATGGCCCGCCACCTGGCGTGCCCGGTCGTCCCGGCCTGCCTGAAATTGTCACTATCATCAGCATCAGAGTAATTATATCGTAGGTGTGTACATTCGGGTTACCGATTGGCGACTGTGTAAGGCTGAGGCTGAGTGAGGGAAGAGCGAGTGCACCTGAGTTTGCACACACACTTGTGCACTAGTAATATCTCTGGCGCCGAAGGCTAGTCTCCGCTGAGATTGGCCATCATGGCCGGAATTCGGCCTGGAGGACTTTTAAAGTCCAAGGCTACTTGCCATAGGTACCTACTTAAGATACGGTATTAGCAGAAGTTTTAGTTTTTTTCAAAGAACTGGTACTCATATATTTACAATCCATCTTTGGGACTTGCAACTGTAACTATTTAGAACGTCACTAAATAATTTGGACACTAGCTGTCCTAATGCCTCATCATTCATCATTTCAGCCGAAAGACGTCCACTGCTGGACATAGGCCTCCCCCAAGCACCCCCACTTCGACCGGTTCTGTGCTTCTCGCATCCAACGGGTTCCTGCGGCCTACTGCAGGCCAATAGCCTATTTTCTCATACAGGGTAAACATAAGCATTGATCTCCACGCTTGCTCAAGAGGGATTTAGATGACAGGCTTAATTATATTTAGCATAAGTTCAGTTCGTTTCTTCACGGTGTTGTTCTTCTACCTACCTATTGGCAACTACTTTCCATTTTGGAGAGACAGAGACTGTCCAATCGCGGCAGACTTAGTTTTTTCACTGCCTAAGCAGACAAAAGCGTAGGCTGGTATCTAGACACGGTGCATTCTCGTGGTTTTTAAATGCTGGGATTTGATTCTTGTGAGAAAGAAGTTTTACGTATCTTAGTAGAGAACGATCGGTCAGCTTGCTTGGGCTGCCCGGCTGGTTGCAGGCATGTTATAGCTCTTAGCCTTAGCTTAGCTTTTTTTCTTTACTTTTTTTAAGAGTTAAATTTCTAGGTATAGGTAGATTATTCTAAAGATTGTCCAAAACACTTACCATTCATATTCATGTTCTGTATTGAAGATATTTATTCATTATTTCATGGTATTATTTGATGGCATAATTTGTTTTTATTCGATAGATCCGAGCTATGATGGATGTTGGGATATTTGGGATATAGGAATGTCAAAATTAAAATTAGTTTTTCTGTTTGTCTCTGATAGATTGAACCAATTTACCAAAAAAGGATGCAAGTAGGAGGTATGTCATGCCAGGCCAGACAGTATCCAAGGAGGGGTTATGTGTTGGTGCTGACATGCTGAGCCTGTGCGCGAGCATGCGCTAAGAGCATGGACGTAATATATAGATTATACAGCATCATATTGTAGTCTTTGAAGACGTCCATGGCTAAGGGTCTTTGAGAGTCGCGTGATTCAGTATAAAAACGAGCTATATAATTGTCTGTAACTCTGTACCTGCAATTATTTGTGCTTCATATTTTTGAGATGAAATTCCAAACATTCCTAAGTATTAAGCATACGTGAACTCCCTCGTTCCAATGAGCGTAGGTACCTATTATGTACCTATTACTGTGATGTTGTTAGCTCGGGGATCACGTGTTTTATCAAAATACGGCGGTTATAACAAACGCAGTCAATGTTGTAGTAAGTGCAATGATTGTGACGGTCCTGTAAGCAGGTGCATTCTACAACTTGAGCGGCCAAATGCGGCCTTATGCCGCCCCAATACGGTGCACCAGCCGCCAAGTTTGGACAAATATGTAGGGAACCCTGTACGGCATGTCTTGTACGAAATAGCAGAGGTATTTGGGCTCGACACTAAACGGCTTTAAACACCAATAGTGATTATTCCATTTTGAACTTTGTCTGTCAGGGTTATAGTATGTTTTCATATGTGCTATTGAAAGTTTGGGACAGAGGTGTGCGGGCGGGGGAGGAGTATGCGGTCTGACTGGTTGCTCGAACGACGACCGGAGGCTGCGCGCGCGCCGGCCGCAGGTACAATCCTGTGCTTAATTTTATAATTAAAGCCCACGTGGTCGCTCAAGATTATATCTTGACGCGAAAATATGCAGTTTAAAATCTGTGTTATCTCCCACCTTGGGTGTTTTCTCGCCTTTTCCTTTAGGTAATAAAAAGATTTCGCTCAGTTTTGGCGTAAATGTTTTAAACATTAAACATCCAAATTGTTATTGTCTTCATTATTTTGCCTTTGCGCTCTGCGCTAAATGAAAACTAGTTAAACTTTTATTTCGCACGATTAATAGTGTTGTCAATTGTAACGAAAAACGTAAGTAGGTAAGTATTTGTTGTTAGGTATTAGGTTCCAAATAATTGTCATGATTATGATCACCCGTTACTTATACTGCTATTATTTGAGTTAGGTATTACAAAACAGCTTTTTACTGTTGTTCTTCTAATAAAGCTATTTCATATAGCATCCTAAGAAACCTTCCGAACTTACTGTAGAATCGTCAGGGGAGCTTTCAGCAAAGCTTGAAAAAGTAAGGGCGGGCTTGCGCGCGGGCAGTCGTGCCGCCGTGCCCGACTGTACAGGGCCAAGCTCTGGCACGAGTCTTGTAAAGAATTTATAGGAGAGCCGGGCGCGGGTCGCGGCAGTGTCGTGCGCGCCTCGCTTGCGCCTGCGCCGCCCGCCGACAGCGCGCCTGTGGACGCCAGCGTACGCCGGGAAAAGTAAAAGTTTTCAGTGCAGTGCAGTGCAGTGGTAGTGAAACAGACGACAGCACTGGAATGGATGGCTAGGTATGCATCGTCTTATTTAGAGGAAAAAATACTCCCACGCTTGTGGGAAATTGGCCTATTGTGGAGCTCGCAGCGAAAGTTCACTAGATGTTTATAGATTGGTAGGGCCTTGGGACTATGTCGATATGTAGTGCTGTGCATAGTCTTAGTTGTAACAACTTAATGCAACGTGCTGGCTCAGTGTGACTTGTGACTGTGAGCCAGTCGCGAATCCGACTTCTACTCAGACCGGTTACTGGCACTGTTCGGATGTTATTGAATGGAATAACTAAAATAATTATATAAATATAAACTACAAAAGTATCTATTTAATCAATAAGTAGGTAAGTATATAGGAAGTTACTTAAATTGGATCCGTTGATTGAACTAAGTATAGCATAACTGCTGAAATGTGGGGGTTCTGAACACCATAGGTGCCGACCATTTCCGCTCTTCGGGAAATGCAGCCATGATTTTATGTTAGGTGAATAAGTTATGTAAGTACCTATATGAAACATGAAAGATTTGTAGGTATTCGTAAAAAAAACAACAGGCCATTTCATTTACAAATACAAACAAAGAAATTATGATAGGTAGGTACCATCTACTTACCTACAACAAGTCAAACATTCCTATTAAAATGATCTTCGGGAAAACAATGCAACAAGAAAAAAAATATAAAAAATATTGTAGGAAACCAAATAACACTAGAAATTATAGAACACGAACGTAAGAAACGGGCACAAGACTAGGTTATTGAGTAGGTACCTACAGTATTAACTAGAATGCCTATCAAAGAAAGTCAATTAGTCATTATGAAAGTTATCCCAACTATGTTGGGGTCGGCTTCCAGTCTAACCGGATGCAGCTGAATATATTTATTTTACATGGAGTGACTGCCTATCTGACCTCCACAACCCAATTATGGACTGGGTAATACGATACCCCTTGATAAGACTGGTTGTCAGACTTTCGGGCTTCTGACTACCCGTAACGACTGTCAAAGATCCACGAATGACAGCCGGGACCAACGGCTTAACGTGCTTTCCGAGGCACGGAGGGGTCACGGTATGTAAAGAGGGTCACCCATCCACAGACCAACCGCGGCAAGCGTAGCTTAACCTGGTCGATCGACCTGCGCGGCTGTATAGTAGGTATTTAGCCACGGGCCCCTTAATAAAATTTATCTCTCTGCTGGTTATCTTAATAAAAATTGGCATATCAAATAAAGTAGGTAATATAATTTTAGGGAACAAAAAGACGTGCTATGTTGAGCTCAGACAAATTGGCAGGCAACTAGGCAGGAAGATAATGAAGCTTTATGAGCTAGACACGGCGAACCGGAAGGTCTAAAATCACTTGGTAATACATTATTATGACAAACATAGTCAAGTTTTCCGATAGGCACCTACGCTGGGTAGATAATAATAGGTGTTGTGGTGTATCCGAAATGGATGCGTTGACAAGCAAGCTAAGGCGATTATCACACTGCCACGCATCACGCAGCGGTGTGCGGGAAAAGGTGCCAAATTCCACGCGCGTGAGTGCGTTTTTATTGAATTTGTATGTAAAAAATCACGCGCGTGATTGCGTTATCTGCGACCCGCTGCGTGATGCGGTGCAGTGTGCCAATCGCCTTACTTAGACTTCTGTGTTCAGTCAAAGAAGCACCAAGCACGACATATTTTTGCACGTCTCCATAGTGGCCCGCAACAGTTTTTATGACAGCACCTTCCACGATGGCTGAACATCCAATACGGAGGGTTTGAAAATTATAGTAGGTAATGTTGTCGAGTCGGACGACAGAACGTGGTGGTCACAGATCGCTATTTTATCAGTACGAGTATCATAGCTTAAAGCGTAGCTTGTTCTGTTAAATAACACTGCTTTACTATATTTCCTACAACTGCGGGGAACATAAAGATAATCGTTGACGCCATTAATTCATTGTGATGGCCATGTTGGTGTTATCGTCTCGGAGTTATTGGCTACACCGGTTTTCGATTCAGATTGATTGCCGTCCGCAATCAGCGGTTCATAATACTTCTCGTTTTAAGATACCTACATTTTATAACACTTCTTACCTATTACAAGTGAGGGGCGTGTGGGTAAGTAATAACAACCGCACGGGTCGAAGGGGTATGGTATCACCCAGTAACTGGGGTGTGGAGGTCAGACAGGCAGTCGCTCCATGTAAAATACTGGTATTCAAGTGCATCCCGTTAGACTGGGAGCCGACCCCAACATTATAGTTGGGTAAGTAAAGTATATGCAAATTGATTGATTACCTAGTGACGCTTAGTGTAAGTAGATACATAAGTGAATAAGTATAGGTACCTGCATAGCCTGTGTGTGATCTTCTTGATCTACTAAAGTGAGAACATGCTCTACCGTCACTGCAGATTTTTTTCGGACAGGTGCAGACCAAACAATTGGAGAAATGGCTTCTATGAAAACGTTCGTTTTATTCAATTTTTGCTTTCACAGTTACCTACTAAGAAAAAGCTTATCTGGGTCATTCTTAAATAAGTTCTAATTAGGCTTAATAGCTGTGTTATCATATTCTCGCTGTGCGGTAATGGGCCACTGTCTGACGAGGGCGCGCCCTGCTACCTGCAGGCTGCAATGTTCCACTTATTTCATTTGCAGTCGATGGCGATACTGTCGCAATCCATGTTCATTTCGTTTCAAATACTGCTTACGATTGCTATTTACAACAGACTTATTAAACCCCGTTCTCTGTCAAAGATATATATCATGGTTAATAGCTATTATTTCATCACTATCCTAGCTGAACTGAATATAGGCCCTTACCTAGGTCAAAACATCACAACAATAATCTATGAATATTCGAATACCTACGTTCTTCCGCCCTGTTCAATAATAAGGTACCTATTATTGAGACTTAGGAATTGGTTGACGAGTCAAGAGTTCCGGACACACTTTCCAATCTCTAAGTGTTAATGGTACCTAGTAATCTAACTTAGAAAGATGTATTTTGATCAAGATACAACCTGACACTGACCTGAAAATTGCAAAAAACGTGAGAAAATTTGAATTTCGCGGTCTCAACTAGGTACACTAACACTGGCTCAAAGGTTTCTAGAACTAAAGTTAGATTTCGTTCTGAAATAAGACGGTTCGGGTTTTAATAATAAAGATTACAATTACAATTTTACTATTGGATCTTTTTGTTCTGCAAAAAAATCGATGACTTTGTCATAATTAGTTTGATTGTCTTGTTATGATCGCGACATTCGACTTACGCAGAAAAACTGTACACCATTCACGAAAATCTAGAAAGCGCGAAAATTTTTGCACTCTTCCTCAGATAAGTTAGATTTTTAAGTAGGTACTTATCAATCGACTTATACAGAAAAGTTTTACACCGTTTAAGGCTATCTAGAAAGCACGAGCGAGCGAAGCGAGCGCGAAAATTTTAGCACTCTGCCTCAGTTATGTTAGATTTTTTAAGTACTTATCAATCCACTTAAACAGAAAAGTGAGTCGCTAGGCTGCAAGAGCGAGCGAGAAGCGAGCTCGAATATTTTACCAGCAACATATTATATAGTCAAATTGTATCGATCGATAATGCTCCAGTCCAACAGGAGCGCCAGCGCTGTGGCAAAAAATTAATGGAAATCGTGCTTTTGCACGCAGGCGTCGGAAAGGGCGGCGCTACACGAAGTAATATTTCTCTAAAACTTTTGAGCACAGAGACGCTCATCCACCTCCGGTTCGCCGCAGTATAGATCTGTTGCAAGAGATATATAGCTAGCCTTGTATAGATCGTCAAATAAAAGTGGAGCATGTGCTTTAAAAACGGAGAGTTCCTGGAAAAATTCAACTGCGACTTAGTCGAACCCACCCGAAAGAGAAAGATAATAAGTGCTGCGCACGCCCATTAATAACAAGTTGCTCTTTTGCCGCCCCCTGAAGTTGGCGCCCGGGGCATGGGCCTCAGATAGCCCTCCCTAGATCCGGGGCTGAAGAGAGTACCTACATAAGTTTTCAGCAGTTTCTAGAGGTATCGAAATACTGAGTACTAAATACAAGACGGTACCTAGGTATTCTATGTATTATATTTACCTTCCCATAAAATCAGCATTGTAAATTAACTGAAAAAAAAAGGTTTAGTAAACATTTTACTTTGCATTTTGAAATCTCTCTTGCTTATTGCTCATGCACATTTGTAGCCCAGACAGGTCACAATCAAAAACATTATTTTGGTTCAAGAAGCCTGTCTGGATAACGTCATGTCAAAGTTAAAAGCTATTAAATACGCATCAGAGTGCACTCGACGTGTTGCTTCGTACATTTTCATAAACCACTCGGGACGAACACTTATGCTAATTTTGATCGACCTCATACGTGCAGCATGGACCATGATGCATGCAGCAATAAAAATACAGCTACAGAGATTTGTGGAACAGTTAAATATGAAGGTAGAGTCTGATGACTCATTTGAAGTTGTTTTAATCTGGTTTTTAGAACAAAATTCATAGCGCCTTGGACCCGGATACTTTTGGTCCTTCGGTACAGGATACAGGATCAAAAATAACTGAAACAAACTCAACTTCTTTTGACTTAAGCGCGGAGAAAAAGCGATAGGAAGAATACGAAATACTTAGGAAGTCATAGATGTCTACGCCTGTTTACCTACATGAATGTTTAAAGCCTGTTGGACTTGCAATGTTCTCCATAGGATATACCTAAGCACAAACTTTAACAGCAAGCGAGTCTGTTGTCAGTCCATTTCATTCTTCTTTCTTAGCTAACAGCTAAAGAAGAGACAGCCGCGATGCTTGCTTTTTTAGAAAATATAACCAATTATTATTTTCATGTGAGAATCCCATGTCGAATGCAAAAAGCATGGGAAAGGCGTCGCGTTAGCTTCTAACCCGTGAAAGTTAAGCAATGTTAGTGAACATTTACGATGATTTGTTGTCGTAGGCATAGGTAGCTTATTTGTCACACTAGGTATATTGTTTATTTGCTAAGATCCTAATGGATTTAATACAGTCATAGGTACCTATTCTTATTGTCTTGTAAGCTGTAAGAAGATGTTAAAATGCCAAGAACAACGTTCTGTAGTAGTAGGTTTTATACTTACATATATTGATTGAATTACAGTATTGTTTTTTTGGTCGTACCTACCCAATTCAAAGACCTTAACGATCTACTTAAGTAGAAGTGTATATCTATGGTTGAAGTAGTCCCTCCCCTCTCTGGAGTCTCCAAGGTTTTTGACCCCTGCATGTCAAATACAATAAATTATTTCCACAGAACGCATGCGCATGCACTTACATTGAAACAAATCATCCAACAAATCTATCCGAGAGCACGCAACGCCCCGCTCTCGATTAAAAACTTAATTCATTCAGGTCAATGACCAACTATTCAGTAGCTTGAAGACTTGACATTTACAAAATGATTTGATGTCATCAAAATATACAGTAAACGGAATATCGCCGAAGGGTATAAAACGAAGGAACGCGTGGCATCCGCGAGGGCCACATAAATCCTCCTTCGGCCAGTTTTTGTCCGTTTTTGGATTCCATTGTGTCAGGTATACAGTAGGTTTGCCAACCGTCGCGGAAGCGCGGGACACGTAAAATGTTGTCTTATTTCAAAATAATTTGGAAGTGAGATAAAACTCCCGCTGTGTGTAAATTGTTCAGTGTAAAACATATTTGCGTTCTACCTTTTTTATGTTACGAAAGCGGTATTATGAATGTTATGAAGTTAAGATAAAAAATGTATTAACATTGTAATAAGAAGATTATTTATGTTAAAATTTTATTGGGCGAATCAAGTTATAAAAAGAGTCGGTTAATTATTTATTCATCAACATTTTTATGAGTTTTTGATGGTCAAATATTTCGAAATGATGTAGAGTTGAATAATCCCCGCATAGCTGATGACAGAGCCACCCTTGTCAGGTAGGTAACATCTGCTGCGTTATCGGGTTATAGTTAATTGATTCCCGATGTTACTGATCGTATTTAGATTGCCTGCTCATCGGATTTAATGAGCGAATAAAGGAGCTTTAGGAGTCATTATAAGTAAATTATTCATTTAATCTTAAAATCAATGTATTTTACTTCATGAGATACAACCCGTTTTCTGTAATCATAGAATCTGTTTATGTTGAATTTTATTGTTATTAAAATTATGAGAAAATATTGTGAATAGATTAAAATAGATAAAAAAGGAATGCTAACTTTACCCTGTCGATAAGGATATTAAACTGCCGCGGCCGTTCGATTGGCAAGAAGATGAAAAATTCCGCGTCAACATATTTTTAGGTCTATTCTCATGAAAACAGTATTTTCTAGTCTTAAAAACTGAATAAAAGTTACCAAATCTACAGCCACACAAGCCATGTATCTAGTAGGACCTACAAGTTACAAAATTGCTTTTAATTTAACGTTGGAAGTAAAAAATAAAACAAAAGTTCAGTTACTAGCTTCTGCCCGCGATTTCATCGTAAGTATGTTTTTTTTAACATTATAAAAATGTCTTGTGACAATCGGCAATATTGTAGCTTCCCATTATTGAAAGAATTTTGGGAATCGGATCAGTAGTTCCGAAGATTACCCCCTAATGTAGGTACAAACTCACAAATACCTACCTCTTGATGTTATTATAGTACCTACATAATACCTATATAGATTTGATAGTTTCGGAAAACTAAGCCTTTTTCGCTGAAAGTAGGTATTGCTAGGTGCAGTTTTGATAAAAATGCAATTTTGCTATATTTAAGTACTTAGGTTCTATAGTCTCGTTTTATTATAAGATAGATATTATTTCAATGAAGTAATTAAAATTCGAAGTCTAATTCAAATAGGTTAATCCTGGTAAAAAGTTAAGTTAAGGTAACTTAATTTTCTTTACCTACCTACCTACTTATACCTAAGCAAAAATATTAAAAGGAAAACGAAAATAAGCAACTTCATCATTGATGCTGTGACCTTTTCGTTTTAATAAAATATCTTTAGAGTAATTGTTGGCCGCCTCGCCGTATCTGTTTGAGATATCTCATGAGAGATGACATGGCGAGGTGGGATGGGACACAAATATTTGTTGTTATTCACGTTTAAACAATGCGGGTGTCTGGCCACGACAAATTACTGGGTAATAAAGAAACGCAGGCGGGCAGAATGTACCTACCGAATGACTAGTCTTAACCAGGCACGGTTGGAAGGAGGAGAGACATGGTTTAACACTTTCACTAGGCGCGAAGCAAACACAACTGACCAGACTAAGTTCTATTTAAACAATCGCTGTAAACGGATTACCTAAAGGATTAACTTGCAAGAACTTACAACTATACAGCGTATACCTATCAGAAAGGTTCCCATCGGACTATGAGAGTGAGGGAAGAGGAAGTGCACCTGTGTCTGCGCATACACTTGTGCACTATAATATCTCCCGCGCCGAAGGCTAGTCTCCGTTGAGATAGCCGCCGGCCGTGGCCGAAATACGGTCTGGAGGATATTATCAGAAAGGGTGAGCGTCAAAATGAAGGTTCCAAATCTCCAATGTCCGTCATACACATATAAAAAAATAATACCATTAATATAATTACTATTTCCTACCATTGCTATAATTTTAGCTACATCATCACATCATAATTATACATAGGTATTATTTAAACAAAATGCTTGGTCCCTCCGTCATGATGCCAATTTTTCAACTGAGTCAATTTCCTACGATGATTCGATGTGGTAGGTATTAGAGTCCAGTGAATAAGTCTCTATTAATAACTACGATATCTACCAAATGTGTTATTGCAAAGAAAAAACAACAGGCATTTTACCTTTTAAATTCAAATAAAAAAAAAACTTTAATTCGAGCTCTTCGCTCATATAGGGTTAGTAACAATGTTCTTATAACTAAGTGTTAGTAGACAACACGATACGATGGCACATGTAACTGACAGCAGTGACTTATATACGGACAGTCCACTCTGTCAGCAATCATTTTCAGAACCCTTTTGGGGCTGGCCATGACTCGAGCCACCATCGATGCTGATGATGCTTTTAGAACATTATAAGTTTAGTTTTTCCATGTTTCCCTAGTTATTGGACTTTTGGAGTGAATCTTTGTAACCTTAATTTGTGACTGGGTAATATAGAGAAGCGCGCAGGCGTGTTGCCCCCGCGCTGCGCACGCGCATTCAACCAGTGATTAATAACAGAATGTTAACTACCGGACGAAGAGCACAACTCAGCTCTGTTTGGAGCTCTTGTTCATTTACTGCGTTTTTTAAGGTATGAAGTTCACGAACTATTTCCAATGTACTTGCTATTGGTTCCCTTTACATCCTCAATACTAGTTATTGTTATGGCTGTCCCCACTATCTTTGTGAACTTAAATATGCACTAAGTTAGCGATAAAACTATATTTATTGCTAACTTGTCCCTAACTGATAGCGCTGAATCAAAGTTGTACTACTTTACAAGAAATTGTCTTATAATTAGGTATCGTAGTACTTACTAATAAATAAAGTCCAGTAGTGTGGACCGCGGTATGTGCTAGAATATTAAAGTTTTTCTTAACCATGATTTGTGGAATTAGACTACCTCGACTTGACATACCAACCTAAGCATACTGAAGATAAACTATCATAACCTGCATGATGATACATTAAAGTGTTCAAAAGACATCTCATTCGCACTTAAAAAAAATGGTTGCCTGTAAAGTCGGTTTTACGGGCGAAAATTTTACGTGACAACGTCTTTTTCTCGGTAGAATAGTTGAGTGGGAGAGAGACGCAAGGCATTCGGCGGGCCTCTCTCTCGTTCGGTGACTCATCGTAACGTTACCGAGCGTTACACTTTTTCATAAGTGACTCCCAGCCGCAACCTAATTTAAGACGTTGTCACGTCAAAATTGTTTGGTCCTTCGATCCGGATTCTCACAATAATTATCAAAAAGGATCAGGATCAAAGGATCAAAAAATTAAAAATTAGAACGTGTGAGAAACTGATAAGTTATTGTGTAAAGTGTGTGCTGTGTGTGTATTTATGACATCGACATAAATATCGTTGCTATCACCGTTTCTACACTAATAAGTTCTATCAAATGATATTAAAATAGCTCTGTTGAAAATGTCGTTAAGGTTCAAATAACGTGCCGCGTCAATATCAATCATGTGGACGTCTAATTAAATGACTTACCAATAGCAACACGTTGAGTTTACTATGAATAATGTGAATTCTAATTATATTCTCGTATACACCGTGCAATATGAGCTTTATCGTGTCACAAGTTTTTGCAACTTAGCTTCATGAAGCTGTTTAACAAAATTATTTAAAAATTAATTCTTATGCCGAAGATTTTACCTATTGCCGAAGGTTTTGCATGAGGTTGCTAACAGCGAGGTTGAGGTGAATAACAGCGAAAATGGGCGGTTCTGAACTTACGAATACAGAAGTCAATGTTATTATAGTCATCACACAATCTTTTGTGTGACGCCTTATAATAATTGACTTCGATAGGGCTCTGGCCCTCGGAAAGAAACTGGGTATTAGCATCTATCTTCTGGGGAAAAAACTGTGCAGCTGAACTTACTTCAAGTGAGCTCTCGTCAAAAGTTTTGTTAGTAACACAGAAAGCTATATACGAGTACAGGATGGAATTTGCGAAGCGTACGTGGAGGAAAAGTACTCTAAATACTGAAGACAGCAAATTTTACTCAAAGGAAACATTCCTTTATTTTTAAAAATAAACAAAACTGCATAAGAGATTTTTGAAAATATGCTTGCCACAACCGGGAATCAAACCGACTAAAATCCGAAAAAATAGCATCCTGTACTTATATGACACCAATCGATAGGGTTCATAAGGATCAAATCTCGGCACAATCAGCGAGAGCCTCAGCCTGCGAAATCTCCAGATCTCACTCCTTTAGATTTTTTTTATGGGATATTTAAAAAATCACCAAAAATCCTATACAACTGTAAACGAGCTAAAACTGAGGTTCACAATACAATTTTCAATATTCACCACAACACGCTACTAAAAGTTACTCAAAATGAATTCCTTAAAAGAATAAATTTGTGCATCCAAGAAAATGGAGCTCATTTCGAGCAACTAAATAATTAATTTACTCGTTTTTTTCGTTCGAATAAAATAAGTTTAGATTTCATTTCATGGTTTTTGTTTAATTTAATTTACCATGTTTGCTGGAGAGATTGGCCCTATCGATTGGTGCCATAGACATATGGTGAAAAAATAGCATCAGTACAGGATGGCTATTTTTTCGGATTTTGGCCCGTTCGATTCCCGGGTATGGCAAGCGTATTTTCAAAAATCTTTAAATGCAGTTTTGTTTCTTTTTAAAAATAAAGGAAGGTTTCCTTTGAGTAAAATTTGCTGTCTTCAGTATACTTAGAATATATGTTGGAGATCCAATAATTAAAAAATAACTGTAACTTACAGCGGTTGAAGAGAACGTACCTACTTTATTGGTCCAATTGCTTCAGCAGTCGTACTAACAGCAATAAATGAATCTTTTGTCGATCACTTATACTCAAGCCCGGTAGCCGCGAGCGCCTCGGTAACTCAAACATCCTGCACTTCGGCAGCTGTCCGCCATGATTGATGGTCCGCAGACGTTACATTATACCCGTCTCACAAATTATTAACACACAACCTAACGTGACCACGTCGCTCATTGGCTGATGGGATTCAACAAAGAAAACGAATGAGATTTGGCATTCTTTTATAAAATACAGCAGCTACTTTTGTTGAAATATATAATATAAGTGCTACAGTTGACTTTCTAAATGATAAAATTGGTTTGACCACTTGTCTTGAATGGGACTTCGTTAGGTATGTTCTGTTTTGCCACCCAATCAATTACCTCAATTCTGTCTTCAGAGACATGGAAAACATATTCCTCATAAATGCGCGGACAATTTGGACATGCACCTTATTGTTAAAATTAAATGATGAGCAGGAATGCATTTCTGGAATAGAGGCAACGTCATTGTCCTCTTATATGATTATAGGGTAATTTTTACCCAAATTAGTCCCAAAATACAGGGTACCAAAGTTAATTTTGGGAATCAAATGAAGTGCCTAGTAGGTCTACGTATCTCTTCAAACACGAACAGATTATTTTCAACCATCACTGTTTTTGTTTCCTTTGTTTCACCTTAGAATCAGAATATTTGGAATAGAATTATTCCTTTTGTCAGAAAAGTTCGGTCTGTAGATGTTTATGGTTTCACTAGCACTTTGCCCGCGACTTCGTCCGCGTGTATTTCGTACTTTCCTCTAAAAATTTAGATAATGTAAGTATGTTTATACATTTTTATCGTTTATTTAGATATTTATGTATTCGGGCCATATGTTTATAGATCAAAGGAATAAGATTAAGTGTTAATATAATTATTTTTGTTTTGTGTCACCCTCCGTAAAGTAGCGATCAAAAATAAATGTCCGGAACCCAAAAGTTTAAAAGTCTGTAACCCAATCAATAGCAGTCAACGAAACACACGCATTTACTTTCGAACCTTCAATGATGGAAGGTTCCGAGGGGTCAGCAAGGAAGTCGCACCCACTTGTGCGATGGGCCGTGCTTCAAACAATGAGTGACGCAGTAACCGTGGCGTCCCGTGTCATTTCACTCGGCCCCTCGTCGTCATTGTTTTATGGTAATGGTGAAAAGTAATGTCAAAGTTTACGAGAAAACCTGCACGTAGGATCTGATCGATTTCGAGGTTCGCCGAACATAGGTCGTCAAAATCATCATTAGTTGTAACGATATAGTATTCTATTGTTAAATTACAATGTATAATTATTATACGATACCTCCACCAGCTATCGTTAAACGTAAGGGATCAATTAGATGATTCTGATGGGCCCCTAAAAACCGGTATTTCCATCAACAATGCTGTAATCATGAACGAACTACATAACTGTACAGATGACAGCACATCAAGTTACTAGAATCTGTCAAATTTCTTTAATAGATTTTCAACTTTATCGCTACAGAATAAGGTTCAAGGTTGATTGGGAAAATTTGACAGTTTCGGTTAAATTTATGTGCTGGCGTCTGTACATGTCTACTGCAATCAGTTCCAGGAATATAACAGGAATAGCAGTAAATAAGTACAAAAACTGACAACAGCCTATTGTGTTCTCTACACACGCGTTTTGCTCATGAATTTATCGCCTTGTCTAAGTATTTTTTTTGAGGAACAGGGTGTAAAGTTTACTCAACCTCCATGGAAAAGGGAGGATCCTCCCAGAAGGGTTACGTGTCAGGCGGGCCACTGCCCTATGATTGATGTCGGGACGTTATAAAATATATGCTAGTTGCGCGGTAAACTGTGCTAGCGAGAAGCAGGATGTAGATGTAGATGCCACCACACCTTGAAATAATCCTTCTGTCCGAATTTTTTTCGAAAGGATCTACAAAGCAAAAATAAGCCGTTCCAAAGCTAAGCTTTATATCACCTACAAACAGTACCGCATATCTAGTTCAAATAGCAACGAACCGGTACCGCAATCCCTTGAGTACGCACGTTCCTGCGCACGCACAATACGCGCATGCCTGCCGCACGCGGTCACAGGGGGCTCATTGTGCCTCCAACAACGGGCGCCTTGTCTGTCGTGCCACGTACGTGATGGGTGCGCAGTTCCGCAACGTTTGAGGGTTCGTGATTGCAAAAATGTGTTACAGGAGTGGGAAAAGCGAATATGGGAGTGGATTGACGTGGGTCAGCTTGTTGGATTTTTTTTTCTTTTGTTGTAATCCGCGATCAGTTTTACTTTTACCGCATGAGCTAGGGGTAAACATTAGCGGGAAGAGCGTGACTCCAGCGAGCCATCTACTCGTACGTATTTGTGCTTAGGTTGTTGTTGCATGTTGGATTAATAACACATACCTACTTTGAAAGTGATAAAAGGCTTTTTACCAACGTCACACACCTGCTCCAGTTGTGAAACCTTTGATAAATCCTCGAATTTCACGAAATAAGTAAGAAACACTTCGACATCGTTCAAGCGTTTTCCAGCGTTGCTAGCGAAAGCTAAGACAACACAACAGCAGCTGCCAACTATGATTGCGTCTCAAACAATAATTAACAATCGTTTGTGCGATTTAAATCTAGGAGCTTAGAGCTGCAGTCCAAAGCTAAGCTTGTTACCACTACCACAAAGCCTACAAGGCTATCTTATTTAATAAACAGTAAAGGGAACAGTTACTTTCTGCTAATAGTATTAGTTTACGCCAATATTTATAATCCTCTTTAAGATAAAATGTATTTTAAGACTGCCTTATCGTTACCGCGTTTTGGGATACTAGGATAACGGAGTCTTATGCAGCAAAGGTCAATTTGTTTACTGCTTGTCCTAAACAGCTATTTGTTAGACTAAGGTTCCGCTTTCAACAGTAGCTAGAATTAATTATGAATAGATTATATTTGCTATGGCCAACAGCTACCGTACCTACACTATAAAAGGGCCAAATAGAATGCAGGATCGTAAGCGCAAATAGGTTTGGCTTTCATGTTTCTGATTTTCAGGGTTTTAGGGATTTGACCACATAAACAGACAAGAAGAAAGTAACAGAAAAATACTTACAAGGTGATGCTTATTTCTAAAGAAATCTCGTCCAGCATACCTGCGATAGGAGAGTAGATAAAAAATAGATGTGATGTCATGTGATGGTTTTGACGATAGTTCTCAGATGATTATTCTATTTTTTTGAGGTTCTGGCTCCATCGGTAACATTCGATGATTTTGCCAATGTCAAGGTATGAGAAGATAATTAACGTAAACTGTTACACAACTATTGATCAGTGTTTGTAGCGGTGACATCAATGGATCCCCATGCTAAAAAAGGACAAAACATTTTTTTGATTAGTAGATGTAAAACGTCACAAATAAGTGTTAGAACATTCAGTAAGTAAATATATATGATAAGTAAATAGAAATATCAACTATAACTGGATTTTATTAATGCTAATGAATTTATAAAGGATTTTAACTGCAGGGGTATGGGCTAAAGATAATAGGAAAGGAATGTTAATTGGGCGGGGGATCAGATGATTAAAATGAAATGTAAGAATGACATTTCAAAATAATATTATTTTCGATTGCTATATTACGAATATTTAATTTACATCTATCGGTACCTACACGGAATTTTTATTAGTGTTGTAATAAAAGGGAGTCAATAACGGCGGACAGTACAATAAAACGGATTGTGTCTACTGGAATTAGAAACAGGGACAAGGTATGATGCTGATGATGATACTATATTAACAATGAGTTTATTGTTTCCAGTGAGGATGCGTGCACGCCGCGAGCGGAGGAGGCGCCGCTGAGCGTTAGCGGCGCCAGCGCCGGCGCGGGGGAGCCGCGCACCGAGCGAGCTTGCGCCTGCGCCGCCTGGACCCCGCGCAGGCAACCCGCGCCGCACGAGATCCTGCGGCCCAAACCTAGAAGGTACCACACATTACTCTAAATAGTATCTAAAAGGTTCAAAGAACCAACCGTGGGATTCGCTGTAGCTGAGTCCGGCTTTTAAGGCTAACGAAAAAGGTTCATTTGTTCCTTGCTTGCAGGAGCAAGGTTCTGACAATACATTTCTAGCTGTTTGAAATTCGGTAGTGAGGTTAGTGTTGAAAGGGTTTCTGAGATAGTATTTCAAGTATTGTGTTGAATAAATGATTGCACCTATTGCTTACGCTTTGTAGCCGTATTCATATTTCATAAAACGTAAATGTCCCAAATGTAGTTAGGTACTAGTTAGTTCCTGTACCCCTACCATTCTAGACTTTATGTTTATATCTTTCTTTATCAAATCTGATCTACACTACACCACCGATGTTTTATTGTTGCGTACAAAAACCATCCTGCGTCCCCACTTGGGCGCTTCCTGTGACCATTCCGGTAGGTAGGCGTAAAGATTGTCAAGATGATTTTGTTACGGTCGAGGCCGTAATTTGATCAGCTATCAAAAACATGTTGTTGCAAAAATGCAAAGCTTCCTGTGTCGTAACACTGTAAGACAGTTCTTATACTGCCTTTAGTTTCTCTTGTTAATCGCTTCCACATGGATCAGCGTATTCTCGCATCCGAATTTCCCACAGCTAACCAAAGCGTTTCCCCGACGGAAATAGCTTTCTACTTACTTTTACAATAAATCGTCATAATCATAACTTGTCCAATGAGAGCTCGTAACCGCGTCTTAAACATCGCAAACAGTTAATATGAATGCATCGTTTTGTGCTCGTAAATGGGACAGATGTGGCAGTATCGTAAGTTGGCGAGCCGTGCCGTGCCGTTAGCCGGACCGGCCGTGCGTCATCCGGCGACGGCCGGCGCGTGGAGCCGTCAGACGCGTATTTAGAATTCCTGGTTTAGCACGGTGAGATAGGATAAGAGGAGGTCTTACTTTTCTTTGCAATTAAATGCATTTGTAGATTCTTTAAATCTGTAGACCGCCGATGCGTCGTTTTCTACAGACTCGTACATATATTTTGAGCGTCTATAGATATGGTCCATGTAAATCTAAAGTCTATCAAGTGTCAGGTTTATTGTCAAGTGCTATTGAACTTGTCTTTATGCTTAAGATTAGCTCGCAGCTCGCTTCTCTCTTTGGCAAAAAGTCATTCCTACGTCCGCGTGGGTGATCATAAGTTAGATAACTACAAACTTGTCTTACTTTCATCTACTTCAAAGAACATAATCGTGACACCAAAAGTCCAAAACCAAAATAATAGGAATCCTAACTCGTATCGTGTCAGGTCCGTCTGATTATGGTGTATTTCAACAAAGGCCTTCTTGCCTTGCTGTCGCTTCGTGCGCTCTCTACCACCATTTACACGGAATCATTCTAGCCATCTGATCTATTGGACTGTTAGACTATTTGATAACAGATATGCATAACAGAGCCTAACATTTGTTGATATGTTTATAGTACTGTCCACAACGCTTCCAATGGTTTTGCTACACAATACCATAATACAAATATTTTCTGTGTTGTTCTCGACCCTTTGCCTGTGCGTGGCTGATTCCATTTTGCAGTTATTTGTTAAACGATTTGAATAGCTGAGAAGGCAACAGATTCCTATGTTAATTCTAAGTTAATCTGAAAAGCTGATGGTTAGCTATTGAAAAATGTCTAAATTATGATCTGTATACAGGGTTATTTGTAAAACACCAGCAACCTCTTAAGAGGTCATTGTACTCATCATTATGAACAACTTTTACTATGGGACCAAACCTGAAATCGCGAAAAAAAAATCAGCTGTTCCCTACATTTATGTTCGTATAACTCGTCAAAATGTAGGGAACAGCTGTTTTTTTTTTCGCGATTTCAGGTTTGGTCCCATAGTAAAAGTTGTTCATAATGATGAGTACAATGACCTCTTAAGAGGTTGCTGGTGTTTTACAAATAACCCTGTATATGATTATTTTATTTATTTATTTTATTTTATGGGTGGCTTACAGCTAACAATACAAAAAGGATAGCAAAGTAATCTAAATATGACGACCCATTTACAGGCCTCCACACAGAATACAGCCACATTTAGTAAAAGAGAAAATTGAAACGAAGCGACAGCAAGGCAGGAAGGCCTTTGTTGAAATTCCTTTTACCTACTCATTTCTTGATTCTGTTTGTGAATCTGAGTTGGGAATGCTGAACTCCATACTTGCATTTCGTTGGTATGTCCGGGTTGAGGTAATTAGAGGACATTTGTCCCCCGGCGCGATACTGTCCGGTCCCGATAGCCGGACACTGATGGCATTCCACATCTCTGATAATTCCTGTTTCTCAATTCTGACGCCATCGCTGAGCGATTGCCGCACGGTAGCCGCGGGGCTGGGCTGTGGTTTCAATTGAATTGGACGTAATATATTTATTTTATTTCTGCGGGCTTCAGAAAGGAGCAGTTGTAGTGTACGAAGGTTTATTTGGCTTAAAGTTTTGTATTGATTATTTTAATGGAATATCGTCAATAGGTACACCCAGTCTGATATTTAGGAAACATATTTTCAGTTCGTAAAATGTGTGATTATTTATCGCATTGAAACATTAAAAACCATAGTTTAAATAAAAACAAAAACTCAATTATGATAACAAAGTTACGTTTCCCAAATAAAAAAGACACAAACATTCGTCAACCCTTCGCAGGCGCAGCGCAAATGACATAATAATCTGCGCTTGTCCACGAATCACGAGACAGACATGCCAAATGTATGCCCATCTCCTTTTAGAATCCCATTATAAATGTATGGAAAATCCTCATATTTTTTTTATTAAAGGTTACAAAAGTTCAACGCTTGTACTGTTTGCTTAGGTACAGATTGACGGCTCAATGAAAAACAAAGAGTTTGACTGAACGGTGATAGTTTTATATTATGTTTGAAACTTATCCAGGTTTTGGTTGCAGTAGGTACCTACTTAAACATAATTCATTTTTTTTATCTCAACATCATATTACAGACACTGATTAATATAATGCAAGCGTGGTGATCAATGTTCGTGCCTTCTCTGTAGGTATGAGAATATGGGGCCTTTGCCCTGCAGTGTGTAGTGGGACATAGGCTGCTCATTATTATTACCTACATCTTATAGGTACAAACGCCAGCACATCAAGCTACTACAATCTGTCAAATTTCTTTAATAGATTTTAAATTATATCGCCAAAGCATAAGGTTCCAAGTTGATTGGGAAAATTTGACAGTTTCGGGTAGCTTGATGTGCTGGCCGTATATATATGGTAACAATCTTGGGTTTTGAATGAATTGTAGGCATTTAATACTTAGAGCTTTTTAAAGCAAGAACCTATAATGAGAAATGATGTCAATACGGTGCGTGTGTATTCATTTTGGTCCTACGCATGTATCGTCAAACTTCTTGCATTGCTCAGTCAGAACCCCTTAGATCTATTACGCTCTCTTTGTTTTATTATTAACTGGTCCTTACAAAATTACAACTTTATTAGCCGCAAACTACGATTCCCAGTCAAATAGGTATGAATAAAAATTATACAGATGTTGAGAGCCGCAACAGAGAACAGTTCATTCATCCAACGTTACAATAACAGGTTTCGCTATCAAAAAACCTCAGGAGCAGCTATTCATTACATAGTATAATAACTAGACGACACCTACAATTAACTGCGAGTTCACGCGAATGCGGGTTTTTATCTCAGTTATCAATGGATACTTTCATTCTTACGTGTAACTGTAATCTGTAACAGAAGGTAATTTGC
Organism: Oligia latruncula; assembly: GCA_948474745.1. Lineage (NCBI taxonomy): Eukaryota > Metazoa > Arthropoda > Insecta > Lepidoptera > Noctuidae > Oligia > Oligia latruncula. Next base: position 20,425,920 of record OX419688.1, read on the forward strand.
TTCTTCGTGCGTAATTTCTGCTTTTTAGGTAGGTAGGTACTGTTAGATGAAGAATTAGAAGATGCAGTTATGTTTGTCGTCTTCAATGAGGAATATTCATTAAATAATAAATGAAATCTAAAGATAAGTAGTTAAGCAACATGAACTTTGTAATGCGCCTTGTAGATTTGCTAAAATGGTAAAACTGCAGTTAGACTTATTAGAGTATATAAGCGCAGTTAAATTTTAATTGAAAACAATAAATTTATAGGTATTAAGGTAGATATATAAATATGTCGCAGCCAACTGGTTAAATTAGCAGTTTAGTTAACCGCCTGGTCTTTGGAAGTAGTGCTCGCCTGGCTTCGCTCTCTTTGCTCGCACGCGGTTGATCACATGCAGTTCTTACCTAATCTAACCCATTTGATCGGGGTGCCCTGGCTTAGTTACTGCGACCAATTCGGCTCTCGCGTGATTGGTTACAGTTCCAACCTAAACTATAATATTGAATATCATTCAGGCCGTTAGGTTAAAAGGCTAGTCGGTTAGCTAAACGGCTAATTAAACCAGTTGGCTGCGACATATACATCATCCTCCTTCTCTCAAGAAAAGTACACAGTAACTGGAAATACCTACAGAAAATTCGTGGAGATTTAAAAATTTCATGATTTACATATCGCTACCAAAATCTCCAAAACATGGCAAAGTAAATAAATAAATAATAATAATAGTGATCAAGTATCTTAGCGTGGGTCGCGATGTTGTCGACATACAATTAAATGTGGACTCAGCGATCCTCGTGCTGATAGTCGTGACAGCCAATGGCCTCGACATAATTACTTCTGAGGAGGCTCTCGTCTGAATCGAGCCCTTCGGCTGGATTCAGAAAGCGGTACTTCTGGACACGGCTGGAATTGTTAGGAGGTTCTCTCTCTGGAGCCCTGACCCGATACTACACCCCGGTATAGGCTACTATTTTTTTTTATATTCATGTTTTTATATTCCAATATTTTAAAATATAATTTATATGTAAGTAAGTAGGTATATAATGATATAAAGGAGATAATAATAATGGCAAAAAATGCCTAATTGCTTGTAACATTTGTAGCGACTAAGTTTTTGGAATAAATTAATTCGATCAGTTTTTGCGATTTCTTGCTGTTTCACTAGCTAGGCAGTTGCGCACGCCGAACAATGGCGCACCATGCGCAGGCGCGCCATGAAAGCTAGTCTAGGAAGTTTAGACCTAATTCCACAGAAGCTTTCTTTATGTACACAAAGTCGTTAAAACGCCAGAAAGTTTAGTTTATTTATACATTGAAACCTGTTTATTTAAATTAATTAGGATATAATATTTTAATTTTAATAGTTTGTTAGTTTATTTAGTATTAGAAGTTTATCCAGTGTACCTATATATTTTATCCTCCTAAATAAATAAGTTTATTTATATAGATAAGATACTCTTTGAGTGCACAAGCGTCACCCAGATTAGGTCAGAAACCCTCGGGACACCCAGATCGTACACAGATGTTCTCAACAGACCAGGAGACTTAATCAGCTTCTGGAGGGAGGTGGGCTGGTTGGAATAACCACCGACGGCCGCCATGGCCCACGCACAATGGTCCACTGAAGGACTAAGTGCGGAAACCAAACCCATAACATAGAACATAGATAAGACAAATTAGCACGTGCCTTATTGTTGTTATTGTGTTATTAGTACATATTTTCTTTCGTTGATTTTACAAGACACGTTTTAGACAAATTATTCGTGATTTAGAACATATTTTTTTCTTTGACTTTTACTTAGGTGTCAACGAAACTATAAAACTTCTTATAACGACATTGTGTCGTGTATGTACGTATTCATCTATAACAAACAGCGTTTTCCATGTGAAAATTAAGTAAAACAATGGCAAAATAAAGTTTATATAAAGCGAAGGACTTTCTCTGGCTGGGATGGGAAATATGTGTTGAATCTCACTATGATTATGAAGTGAACAATACCCGTATTTATGCAATGAAAGTAACTGTTACTGGCTCGTTTTATTATTATTTTCACTCGTTTATTCGTAACTTTATAATAATTTTGTAATTTAAAAGAGTTTAAAAGTTACCTAAGATTTTGGCACAGTTTTGTATGTTAGTTGAATTTACAAAGTAGGTATGTCGTTTTAGCTGAAAACAGGCCGAGAAACACTGCCTTTCCGGTGCCAATCCGCGCCCTATTCGTTGGGCGATTACTTACAGCTGAAGTTATTCCAGCTTTTCAGGAAGAGTAAGGGATTTAGTTACCCTCGTTTATCGTAGGTACATCTTACAAAAATTCAATAAGTACTTAGTTAATAACAGTAGACTGAAAACTACATATTAAAACTTTTACAACATAATTACATTCAAGAGATAATAAATAAAACACTGTTTTTATTAGCAACTGTAGCGTAGCACGTAGCAGAACGCGTAGCGTAGCACGTAGCAGTGAGCGTAGCGTAGCACGTAGCAGTGCGCGTAGCGTAGCACGTAGCAGTGCGCGTAGCGTAGCACGTAGCAGTGCGCGTAGCGTAGCACGTAGCAGTGCGGGTAGCATAGCACGTAGCGTAGCACGTAGCGTAGCACGTAGCGTAGCATGTAGCAGTGCGCGATGCAGATCACGGAAATAGGAAACCTCCATACACAGAAGTGAAAAATGTACATAAACTTAGGTAGGTAACTTTCATTTACTTCGCGAGTCGTCAGGAACACGTGGGCGACTCTTTGATGCTATTAATAATTTACCTAGAAACAATACTATGATCTACTTACATTGTGTTTAAAATATACCAGACAGTAAGTACCCAAGCATTAGTAAGCTACCCAAACCTAAGGGAAGCCCAGGAACAAGGTCCAAGCTAGTTTTAGTCACGGTCGAGAACGTCCTGACTGAAAATTTCAACCTGTGCCGTCAATAACCTCGCGTTAAAGTTTTGGACGTCGGACGCTCAAAAAGCGCCTAATATGTATGAATAAGTATTGATTTATTCTGGCGGATCGGAGGACAAAATAAAATAAATAATGAAATAACTTCCTGTTATTAACCAAAAGAAATATGCGTGCGTCGTTATCTGTTCATAACTCATACATTTATATATGAAAGCATATAAGTCTGTCTGTACGTCCGATATATACATATTTAATTGTTCTAATTGTGTTGATACCGGAACGGAAACGCATAATATTATGCGTTATATATTATAATATAACAGTGGGTGCCCATCATAACATAGTCGGCACTCGGCGGCTGCTATTCGCCACACACTCGATATCGAGGCGTGCGCTATATAAGTAGGTAAGAGAGAAATAGATTTTCACTTGTGTGAAATGAATTATAGACATGTTCTTGGTACAGTTACTGAATTAAGTTTTCTTGTTTAGTCTAATCTTTGTCCATTTAAAAGTGTTTACGTAGCCAAAAACTGAAAAATCGCATTTTCTTCTTTTTAGGGTTCCGTACCCAAAGGGTAAAACGGGACCCTATTACTAAGCCTCCGCTGTCCGTCTGTCACCAGGCTGTATCTCATGAACTGTGATAGTTAGACTGTTGAAATTTTCACAGATGATGTATTTCTGTTGCCGCTTTAACAACAAATACTAAAAACAGAATAGAATAAATATTTAAGGAGACTCCCATACAACAAACGTGTTTTTCGGCGTTTTGCCTTGTGGTACGGAACCCTTCCTGTGCGAGTCCGACTCGCACTTGGTCAGTTTTTTATTTTTTTCCGTAAAAATTGTTGACATTATGAGTATTATGTCAGACATCTTTAGTTTCATCTTCAGTAGTGGATAATCAGATAATATCTCCTCTACGAGTAGGTACCTACGATTAAAATTCATTTCATTCAAAAAGTCCGGAGTCATGGCTGGTGCTTCTTACATCTGTTGGGCTTTGAACATTTGGAAAAGCTCCTCACAATTTTGCGAATTTGTACGAAAGCACCTCAAACAGGTACTTACTTGTAATTAGTGCTAAAGTCAATGTTTTGGTTACGGTTGTAAATTAATTTGATAAGGTTTTCACTTTCTTAATTACAATTTCATTTAAACAATCTTATCGGCTAAACATTTCTTTTTCACGTTATGTAACGTATTTTCATTTCTTAAGTGAATTCGTGCATTTAACGTATTGCAAAACTTTTATCGAGTGTATTTCCTGGTTTATTTGGTATGCTGACGTAATAAATAAGTATCTCAGGAAACAAACTGCAGCCAGCGATTCATGCGCAGGCTCGGTATATCATTACGCTGCGACTGATTCAGTAATAACCCCCCTGTTTGAAGTGTGCTCTATATTTAGCTTACACAACTTATGGTTTCGTTCACCTCGCATTGAATATAGACGAGTTTCATATGCAAGTGTTCCCGTCCAGACTCCAGGCTCCGAGCACCGCCACACATCTCACAAACCACTCCAGCGCCGCCCGACCATGTGCACAACCATTAACTGTCTATAAATATCAAACGACCGATTTTATTAACTGATCTTTTACAAGTAATCAACGGGAGAGCAATTAAAAATTCTCAAGATCGAGCGCATAGAGCTTTTATCAAAACGGTAACATTAATCCATGGATAACACGTGTATCGACAATTACCGCGAGACTTTGTAGCGGGGCGACGGCGACGTCAACAATGCTGCTTGGAGGGCTAACGGCGACCGGCGCCGGCGCAGCGCGCGCTCAGTGCGACCGGCACGCCCGCGCAGACATGCTGTGCCCCGCGCGTTGCTCGTGCTTCCTCTGCCGCGAGCTGCAGTCATGCCGCGCCGCGGACTCCAGGAAACCCAACAACAAAAACAACATGTGCGACAATTTCATACTGAAGAAGGCGGAGGCATGGGAGCCCATGAAGTTCATCCGCGGAGCCGCGCGCCTCTCCGTCAGGCACTGGCAGAGCAGAGACCCCCTCACCTCCAACAAGACGAGGATCGCAACGCACAAGTCCACCAGCTGCGAACAGCTATACCCGCACCCCTCCGAGGAGGAGTCGGGACCGTTCGGCATGCGCCGCGCGCCCAGCACCGACCGGGTGAAGCCGCAGTCGGAACACAAGGCTCTGTTCAAACTCCTCGGGAATTCCCGGAACAAGAAAACAAACATTAGTGATGCTTCAGAATCAAAAGTACGTCGTAGTGTTCTGAATTTCAGAAAGACTGAAGCTCCTACTTCTAAGAATGTTCATGAAAAGTACATTCCTTTGCCGCAGGTGTCGTCGCCCACGGAACATATTTATAGTGAACCCCGACCCTTTATCAGGAGCCCACAATCCCAGTTCGATGAGTGTTGTCGACCGCCGGTATACCAGAGCGTGGAAAAGAGGAAGGAAGAGCTGAGCAAGTGCTCTGCGGACAAAAAGGTATACAGCAACCGGCTTCCGTGTTATGAGGAATTAGCGCAAAGACTTTCCCAGGAAAAGAACAAAAAACCAAACTTACCTCTTACGGAAGGTGGATTAGCGAATAAGATCACACAGAATAATAATAAAGTTGTCATTTATTTTGGAGATTCTATAATTCGGAAACATAATGAGCAAAAGAAGGAAGAATATCGACTCAAAGAGGAGCCCGCTAAAGAAGAAGTAATTTATGCCAATAGACTATTAGAGGAAACGGGTAACTTGGGATTGAGTAGAGAAGTAGATAGAGGAGGAGGCAATACACAGATGGTATCTGAGGTTCAGGTTCCGGAAGCTATATATTCTGAGATCAAAGCTGATGACGGTAAAGATACACTAAACGTTGTGACGATAAACGATGCGACATACAAGAAGGACGTGTTTGGAACGATGAGTTCTGACGGGTTTCTAGTGGTGGAGGTTGAGGGCAATTTCGAAAAAGCTCGACAGCTGGTCGAGCTGGTGCATGGGGGCGGGATTGACCACCACGAGGCTACGGTTCTCGATGAAGATGAGCACTGTGACTGGAGCTTCATCCAAGACTGGAGGAAGCGGTAAGAACGAAAATGCTGTTATGTGTGCTCCAGACGAGATGACCTCGATCCCATCTGTTTTGTTTTATAATCGCAATATTCATAATTTTAACAGTTACGGTGTGACCTGAGAGCTCAAGTATTGTTAATTGTGTAGGAAGCAGGCCAGTCGAAGTAGTGTAAATATTGTTACAGTTTTATAACCTCTTCAAACTGTGGCACTTAGTTTCGTAGGTCACAGTTTTTAGGAAAGTTTAGACAGTCCGAGACATCCATATTAATTCGCAACTGTTCTTTATTAAATTAAATGTACCTATTGGCTAGCAGGCAGTAGAAATCTGTCCCCACTTGTGCCTCGTTAAGAAATCGTTAGTCCTGGTACGTAATTTCAACTGGTATCAATTAACTTAGAGCCGCTGTCACTTCTTAAGAGTTATATTTTCACATAGAGAGAGCGTAGCTAGCGTTCTTTCCAACCGTGTGTTTACAGAGTTTTCTTCTAATTATTCAATGATTCTTATATTTCCTTACATAACGGACACACACACCATATTTTTTCCGACGTGTGAGCGTTCGGGAAGACATTCGCGTTAATTGCGTAGCGATTCCGCCGATAACAATCGTGTGTTGTTGGTCGACGAACTCGTGCGAGCTTCTGCTTCTTTGTGGCGATACCGATCCGGCCAGGTCCGCCCCAACACACGCACTTGCATTCTCGACCTTATCGTCTCACGCCATATCAGAATTTCAAATGACACATCCCTCTTTCAATCAACATCGAGGGTTTCGCTTAACCGTTCAGATGATCTTTTGTTCCGTCTCTTACATTTTCTTGTTTATTGGATTGTCAGACTTTTTCTAGCACCTTTACTTACTTCCCTGAGAATTCAACACAATCAACATTAAAACTGTTTACAATTCAATTAAAAATGGTGATACTCCTAAAAATGAATGTCGGTTTCGTAATAATCCGGCAAGATCTTTTATCTCGGAGTTAATTATCATTACGTTTTATTCAGGTTGAATTCGTTATACTTTTTCGACGAATTCATGTTCATACAAACTTGAATTGGAGAAAGTTTGATACAGTATGCCGTTAATATTTCGATAATCAACGTATTCGAACAACATCGGAGAAATGAAGATAGCGGTGCATTATATTGATATGATCAGCATTGGTCTTTACGTACGAAACGTCAGTCTTTAATAGCTTGTAGTTGTGTTCGCGGACGATTGAACTAAACAACTTAATTAGTATCTTAAAGATGATTACATAATGCTTCCTGATTGCTCATATTATAAGCAAGTCATAATCATAACATCTAAGTTTGACGGACTATCTTTTCAGTTGGTAAGATCAGTAAGACGATCATGTGAAAGTTACGTTATTTTAGTACCATCTATGAAATAGTTGTCAAATGTTTCCGTTTGTTCCTAATGACTCAACCAAGGATGCACGAGTATAAATACACCAGACCACAAGGCTGTCAAAGCCAGGAGACACGCGTTAGCCAATCCGGCACCGACAACCTGGCAGCATTAGCCAATGCGGCGCCCGTAGCCTGGTTGCATTAGCCAATACGTCGTGCTTACCCCATGTCATGGCACTCACGCCCGATTGGGTGCCGAAGCCTAGTTGTCTACTGTGTTGGCGCCTTAATCTATCGGTCACGAGCATTGTCGCCTGCTTGCCTCAATCGATTCGACAATTTTGAGCCAAATCATTGTTGCATGCTGATGGACTTTACGTTCCACTTTTGCATGACCGCAGCTTTTTGCTTACCCAAACAGACTCCGGTGAGTTTGGGTGAGTTGAGTCCTTGACTTAAATTGTTTTGCTAGGCACTGTCAATAACAACAGGAAATGTCTACATTTACGCACATGAACAAAACATGATGATGACATTCAAAATGATCAAAACAGTTAAATGTCCGTGAAGGGTGACCAAGGACAGCGTGTCATAATATCCCGTGATACTATTTTAGTGCTCATCAAGAACAATTTTCAGGGCAACATAGTCGTGATTCGCTTGGAGCGCGTATTGCTGTGAGCAGGCGTTTGTTATGGGCGCATCGCATTGTGTTCATGCTTGGGCGACAATTATTACGAACGAGCTCATTTATGTGACGTAAGAGCTTCACTTTTGAAACAAACATATTTGTACTCCTCAGATAGGCACTTATATTTGAGTATCACATTTTGATCTGCGGAGGTAAATGATCTGACTGTGGCACCTCCTTAACAAAGTTAAAGACCTATAACAAACCGTGTTCGAAGATAACAATCAAGACGAATCAATTATCACAACCATTCAGCAACATCTGATTCATGTTTTTAAACTATTCAATTCGTACATATTGAAACTTTTCGAGTTGACCATAGACAATAACCAAAAAACAAAAGGGGAGATTATTTCCGTGGACATTTTTTATTTTATGCAATTTTATTTTTACCAACCAGGTGATGCCGATATTTTCTTTAAAAGTCTGTCATAACTCATAACCACCTCATAAATTACGTAAATATTATGCATTCATGACCTTCCCTATGTAGAGTTTCTCATTTTAATGTGCATGTATGTTTTTTTATCTTTGTATGATCTTATTTCTCAGATTAGGTAGTTAGTGATAAAAGAAAAGATGGATGGATTATGTGAAATATTATTATGTCTAGGAAGAAAGTGAACACTGAGATGACAGGATAGACATGTAGAGAAGAAATAGCCGTAGGTAACTGTTGCGATGACTCCAATTAAATTGGATTATCAGCAGGAGGACGACACCTAACTAGTGACATAAAGTTCTCTTTACGAAGGACAAAGATCCACATAGCATAATCAGCCTATAATACTCCCACTGCGAAGACACAGGCGTCCTCTCTGTGAGAGGGATTGGGCTGTAATCTAGCACCTAGCACGCGGGCCCAGTGCGGGTTGGTGGATGTCACATGTCTTCGAATGTTTGGGTCTAGGACATGCCGGTTTCCTCACGATGTTTTCCTTCACCGTTTTAAATGAGAGCAGACCATTATTCATATCTTTTTAGTTCTGCATCCCTTACGTAATCAGTTTTTATTCTTCAAGTAGACTGCCAAATCATTTAACGAACGTGCATAGTTACTTAGCTATTTTCTGAATTGGTTTTCTATACGAAAATTTTAATGGTCTGTGATTATTCATTATGGAAACCTCTATAGAGGACCATTGTTAGAGACTCAGGAGGTTTAAGCTTAGCGGTCAGACTTCCTGTCACGTGACTGCAATGAACAAAACAATTGCTCTACTTTGGGGATATTGCAAAACTTAGCAACCGGCTGCGTTTTACAATTGAGCTAGAATATTCTTAGCATAACTGCTACATCAACGTTTTCCTGTTCCTTTGCTTATTTACCTTATATTTTGATGAAAGCAATAATAAGATTTATTTCAAAAAACAAATTTGCAGCTACTTTATTGTCACTCATCGTTGTATGTACTTGTAAACACTTTTGGACAGAATTGCATCTTTATTTTTATGTTCTTGAACGTGACCAAGGAAAGCTTTTATCGTTCTTTTTCTACATTCATATAAAAGATTTTGATATCTACACATTTAATTTGTGTTACTGTCAATCATTCTCAGCTAACGGGAATTCCAAATTGATTACTTCTTTATGGAGTTTTCAATTTCGCTTTATGTTCTTCAATGTAGCTATTACTATGTCATATTATCCGTGCTATGATCAAGATTTTGTCTTTTCAATGCAGGTAAGTATTGTTGAAACCTTTATCTCTTTAGAGTAAGTTATGCTTCTTCGTTCATGATAGCCACATCTTTGTTGTACATTTCCACTCAGGACTTCAGGAGTAATATTAAACATATTGCTTCTTGGTTTTCATTATCATTCCTATTTCCATCTTTATTGGCATTAGTTCCCAGTTTAACCGGAAGCTTTTCAACATCGATTGTTCTTCCTTCTTTGACAAAACACAATCCAAGGAAATTAGTTCACATGACTGGTGGATACAAAAACAGTTAGTTCCACCTGTAACATCATCATACAATTGGCCATGCTAGTCTGCGCCACGGTCACACCCCACAGTCACGCCTCTCCACCTCGTCTGCTTAGTCCTCTTTGTGAATCTATTACTACTATTGTACTATATTTAGGCCGAAGACGTGGTTGTCTTTTGTTATGTTTCGATTCTCATTTTCGTTGGTACATAAAAAAGGTAAATAATGAATTGCGTGACAGTTTTTTTTAATGAAATGGGAGCATTTCCTTTGGTGTTTAAGTTATAGAAAACGTTGTTTGTACGCGTAGTACATTTTGGTCCTTCGAGCCGGATATGAACCAGCGATCTATGGAATGGATATAATGAATAAAGAATACCAGCTTATTATTTTAAGCTAAGGCAGAATTTGCCAATTCTCGATGATTAATATTTTTTTAAGTTACCTTCATCATGAAACACTTCTCGTTTTCTGAAAGAGAAAAAATATAATTGTTGTTTCTTGAAGCTATGACTGTATTTAAGTATAAAGAACTGGCAGGGTAAGTTGAGGGTTGACGAAAAATTTTATTATGTGGCGGTAACATTTTATTTGACAAAACGTAGGTAATGTGATTAAGAAACGACACAAAACTAGATTTTCCAGCACTAACCCTAATTCAGTAACAGTCGCGAGTCGCCAAACCTACAGTTACAAGATGGTAACCTAATCCATAATAGCTCCTTTACGTTAGTCGACAACTCGGTCAATAGGCTCGCAGCATGCTTAGCTCTCCGCATTCCAATCTCCGAATGCAGTTGTGGACAACTCGTGCGCACTTCTTGCGACGATTATACCTTTTGATGTAAAGTAGCATAAGTAATATGTGCTGGAAACGGTATAACGTGCTCCATAGTAGTGTTACAAGAACTTAACGCATCCAGCAGTGTTAATGTAGATGAGGCATAATACTGTCCCCGAAGCATTAAATTCTCATTTATCGGAACGTCGTGCACAAAAGTTTAGTATTACGCTGACCAGTTGGTAGATGTGGAGTGAGATGTTACGAGTAACAGCACATTGTGGCATTAGGGCGATTGGTCGCAGCTGTACCAGCCGCGTGGCTAACTGGCGACTGGTCCTTAGTCACGCACTGCGCCGGATCAGGCGTTCCGTTGACACCGGCCCGGCAGCCCGGCAGCCCGGCAGCCCGTTAGCACGCTAGCCACGCCTCGGGGGCACAGGTTATTGGGAAATCGAGTGCAGCTAATGTTTTTGTACAGTTGACAGTTAGAAGCGGTATGATGAACTCTGTAGATTCATGCGTCAACTTTTAAGATGGATTTTTATATTCTTCAATGGCTACGGCTAGGCGGCTGCATGTTTCTAGCCACACTATTTTAGAAACAAACTGTTACTAATTATCAGCTGGTTATTTTTAATTGTTATGCAACTATAAACTATTTGACCTGAATTGATGTCCAGCTTTTATCAAACATCCTTTCCTGCCTGTATTATAACAACTTTATGCATCCTTTTCTATACCTAATTGCGACTTCATTATATCCATCAACTAAATCTATGTTTAGTCTTTAGTTCATTGTTGAGTTTCTGATTTTTTTTCGGAAAATTGTTATCATTCTGATGCACCTCTACTACCTACTTTAGATCTTGGATAAGGCTCCGTGCACCTCTACTTTTGTTAATGGATAAAGCTCCGCGTAAAACTAGGGAGATTTTTTTAATGCTTTATTAGCATTAATTCGGAATTTCAATTGGATATATACCTACCTTGAATTTTTGAGTCCTTAGATTTATTTATTTAGTTGTTAGAACTCCGTGATTAAAATGTTAATGTTTATGCTCACTAGGCCATCAAGCGGGTGTCGCCCATCAGAGGAGGGGGCGTGGTGCGGCGGCGTGTCGGGCGCGCGGGCGCTGCGCGTGCGCGTGAGCGGGACGGCCGCCGCGCCTGCGCCCGCGCACGCACGCCGCTTGTCACCGCCGCCGCACGCGCACCGAGCCACCACCCCGCCGAGGCCCACTTCACCCACCAATAAACGTAACTATGTTGGACTTTATGAAAATAATAATAATACCTCCCGACCAAATTTCGGTCACGGCGCCGCGCCGGCCAATCTCAACGGCGATTAGCCGTACGCAGGAGATATTATAGTGCACAAGTGTGTGCGCAAACACAGGAGCACTCTCTGTTCCCTCGGCCTCACTCTCATAGTCCGATGGGACGGCAATCCTGCACGACCAAAGAACTCCTTAAGAAAAACTGGGCGCACGGGAGTGACACACACAGACAGAGTTAGTTACTTTTGAATTTATAATATTAAAGTATATGATAATAATTAAAAACTCTAACGGGATTATCTGTGTCTGACTGAGTCTGTACTTTGAATACATTTAAAAATTCTGATGAATTAAGAAATATATAATATGGTTTCCTTTACAAATTATCAAGGAAACAATGTCTTTTTTTGCATTTAATTTATTAAACTTCAGCATAGCAGTTCTCGATCAGAAAATGTGATATCGGGGTAACATGTAGGGAGGTATATATTCGGGCAGCCTTTTCAACTGCAAATCAGCAATCGTGGTAGGATCTTCGCTGGGTAGCGGCTGGATGGCCCATATCTAGCAGTGGACTGCTATGAGTAGGCCGATTATGATGAACAGGATCCAGTAAAAACGATATGTGATACTTGGTGCTGATAAGGGTAGTTCTTCGAAATTTGATTCTTTGACTGATCCATATGGCCAAAATTTAATTTCACTTTCAGCTCTGTAACACATGTTCATAAGAAAATAGGTATACCAAATAACATATATTTGAATGAGGGACTCGTTTTTATAAAGTAGTTTTCAAGATATTGATTTTGTGCCCAGATGAATCAGAATGTGTTACAGATTAATCAGAAACAGAAATAAAAAGTAATAAATACACCGTTAGTTATGAATGTAAATTCTAAACAATAATTATTAATTCTTAAATAGGACTAAGACATATCAAAAGTGTCATATTTAGAACAAGATTATACTCCTGTCATTTTTTTATTATTCATAAGGTTATAGCTAAGTAAATAATAATAAATAAGATCAAAACTACTGACTTGTACACGGTAAAAAATTGGACAAGGAGAATTACGCAACAAAAGCGCTCCTTTCGTGCTGGAGAGGGGAAAAACGAATTTATTTTATTATTCATATGGGGTTTTGACCATACGAATCAGGCACAGATGAATCAGGATTTTGCCTACAATCATGCATAACTCATCATACATACAGACTACATTATTTTCGTTTTTCTACACGAATCTATAACCCAAAAGCATCACACGAAACACAGATTGAAGTTTTAAAACAATAAAATAAATTTTATAAAGTAGGCATTGTAATCAGGATGCCACCTGAACCAAACACAGATGAATCAGGTATTTTCCTTCGTAACACCGGGATCTAAGCCAACCAGCCGCACGTCCACCTTCTAGGTCGTCCGTAGCACGACTGGCTTCCCCCCGCGCGGGAAGCTCATTATTATTACCCGACCAAGTACGGTCAAGCGCAGCTTACGCCACATTAATCAGTATTATACGCCGGACACTTCTTTTTTACTTATTTATAAACAGACTAACGTAGTTATAACTAATACACATTTTTTTTGTAAGAGGACAATTCATTTACTTTCGATATAATTATAATTTATATTGATGTATCAAAGGGAAAATGCGACATCGACCATTCTGTTCCGGAAAATGGCAAACGGACGCGCTATATGAATCAGAAGAACGAACTTCAAAATTTTTTATTTTGTACCTAGACAGCAATTATTAAAAAAAAATAATTTGTCCCAGTAAGGGATAAAGCTAAACTGTACAAAAAAAAATATTACATGCCGTTTTGTTAGTTGGTTACAGAAATATACCCACAGACATCGAAAATTTTGTCCCTGAAGAATTACCCATAAACACTCTCTCCTCAGCTATCCACGAGGAACCCCCACCGCCATTAACGGAAGGTCCCAGCTCTGCGCAGCTGAAGGCAGTGGGCGCGGTGTCCCAGCTCACCGTGGCCAGCGCGCCCGTCCGCAGCGCGCCCGCACAGAACAGCTACGCACTTGAGCGACGACCGCCCAAGCACGACCATCATCATAGACCAGTTGAAACTGCCCCGCCTGTTCAGGTTAGTTCACTATAAATGGTCAAGCATGTAAAAGCCAACAGCAACGTCACCAGGTAAATACAATTAAATAAGTCATAGCATTTGCAGCAGGTACCAGGAAGGCAATCCCCGTATGATTAAGGGGATGCGCTAAGGTAGCTGCGAAATTCAAATTTTCTTACGTTTTTTGCAATTTGCAGCTCAGCGTCGGGTTGTATGTTGATTAAAATATGATTCGCAAACCATAACAAATAAGATTTTACAGATTAATACAACCCACGAGATTAATACAAGTTCATATTTTATAATACTATTGACTAAATATTTCACCAATGACTTTCATTTTGACAGTTCAACAACTGACTGACTGTTGAGCAGATAATTTTTTGGAACATATGAAGCGATGGATTAGCAATATCCTTCAAAACTATTCAGATTTAGATGATAGTTACACACTATCAGTCAGGGTGCCGAATACTAAAAACAAGCAACTTCTAAGTAAAAGACAAACACCATGTTTGTTGATATATTTTATTTATTTATTCAAAATTTCGTAAATAACACCTTATAACGTCAATGCAATGTTACTACGACAAAGACACACATACATCTAACGTAGGTAGATACATTGACTACCCAAAAATACAATCAAAGATACAATCTTATAAACAATTAAAAAAATACAAATAAAATACAATTAAAAATACAACCAGAAATACCATTAAAATACCAACAAAGTGCAGCTTAAGTGGTTCAATTTGACGGAGTAGGATCAGCACCTTAGTACAAAATAAGATGACGAGTAGATACAACAGCCTGTACGACACCAACCGCAGCTCTGCGGTTTCATCCACATAGTTTGATCACTTTGATGCTCTCTCAAACACCGCGGTTTGTAAACACCATGATCTATTTGTGGTTGAGATACACCACAACAATTTACAGTTCACTTGTTGTAATTAAACTACATACAGTTACTTGTAACTTTGGAACAGATCAAAGACCTCGTTATGGCTTCGGAGAAGTATTGTGGGGCACGAGGCATGATAGAATTTTTTCACCTTAAAATTCCTTTAACTTGAAAACTAAGTCGGAATGACAAGAAGGGATCTCGTCATAGCTAATCTATAACAATTATTTGCAAAAGCTGACACTATGTTTTTCTCCTCCAGTCTTCTGAGGACAACTTTTTCTCTAATTTCATCATCATCTTCCTGCAATGTCCTATATTAGGTACTTGGGGTCGGCGCAACCCGCGCAACAAAATTTCTTCTTCCATTCTCCATAGTCTCTCCATTGGTTTTATAAAATTACCACCTATACAAACTACCTAATTACAATCGATACAACCCTATACAAATAAATACTTTGAATTTGACAATAAATATTAAACAGCTCTAGCTGTGCAGGCTGTCATATCATATTTGTTAAATCGGTCTCAATGCAATATTTGTCTCTAAAATTAGGTACCAATCAATCAAAAGTCAATTATTCAAACTAGGCTGAGAATCAGCACTTTTCGAAGGTCAAAATTACAAAACGCCCGTCCTTCACCACTTCCTAGTGCTTTCACTGGGGAGACCTATCCTCCTTATTGTAGGTTTTTTGATGCTAAATACGAGCTTCATTACAACTCTTGGCTTGCCTTTTACAAGTAGGTACCTAACATTTCGTAGCTATACTGCGATAAAAAAACACACTTTGCTGTGCGCTCAAACACCCACAATCCACATAACCTGCGTTTGTCGATGCGATGTAGTAAAGCCCCCGGAAAGCCAAGTAGTCAAATATGGTTGCCCAACAATACTTGTAAAATCAGTTCTTCAATTAATTTTGGTATTACAACATTTAAATAACAAAACAATTGCCAAATTAAATTACCGAAACAATGCTCGTAACGGTTTTGACACCGATATTAACACGCAAATATTATTGTAATACTCGTAGTGTTGTCATTCGTGGTTACTTTAACTTTAGGCTTTTTGGGGTTCATTTATAAACGTCGCTTAAAATTAGGTAATGATTAGCGACTGTTTTTACCAAACATTTTTGACGTTTAAATGTCTCATATCTTCAAGCAACGTTTGTAATTAAAGGGGTGTATGTTAAAAGTTAATAAAATCTGTAGATAGACTTAGTATATTGGTTCATCGCTAAGTAGAATATGTATAAGTATAAGAAATATAAATTTTCTTACCAGTAATAAATTATTGATGTCATCGGTTCATCATGGACAGCGATCGAATAATTTGGTAACTGCGCAAGAGCACGCGATAGCCACGTTATAGTTACGGGATCCAGACATTGGACAGAATAAAAATCTGTTACGTGCGTGAAAATTGATTCACAACACCATGTGCACCCTGGTCAAAATGAGTGCTAGGACGCATTTCACACATTGTCGGAAAATAACTGCATATTATTTGGCAGGTAATCTAACAAGTCAGCTTCCTTACGTCCCTTTTAAGTACATAACATAACATCATGCCTTTGTTGCGCGAAGGGTTAGGCAGAGGTAGGGGTGCACTATTGTACACCCACAGTTCGCCAGTTTCGTACCATGTAAACATAACTGGCGATGTGCCAATAGTGGGCGAGCCAATTATCGAAAAACCCTATAACACTTTACCAGACCCGGAAATAGAACCCAGGACCTCATACTCAGCAGTAGTGCTTGCACTAGACCAACGAGGCAGGCCCTCCCCCCCTCTCGCTCACCCTAAAACCCTCCCCCTTAAACCCAGTGAATTCTTAAATTTCGTGAATACTTCTTCAAGAACATAAAACTTGCTCATCTTTCATTAAGCTACAGAAAACCTTCCTAAGACCCCCCTTTCCAAAGATTATACTATTTCTTCCCCTATTATGTAGGTACCCTATCAACTATCTTTTAGAGACGTTGGGCTTTAACTCATTATTTATGCCCGACAAATCGACATCGGCGGACACCGTCAAAATCTGGTTGCGCAACCGTCATCCAAAACTATAGCCAGATCCATAGATATATGAAAGAAGTGATTTTTACATGGCCAGACCGGCTCTCCAGTCTGTCGTACTTTATAAATGCTAAAGGCTCTTCTGACTGCCAACCCTGAATGTTGATGTGTTTGCGGATGAATACTAATCTGGTGTTATGTGAGAGAAAGTATGCAAGGGAGTCCACTGTTCCGTGTTAGTTTTAAACTAAATGTACAACTTTGTTAACGTAGGATATTAACTCTACAAGCCCTAACTTCATAAACTCTACACCTTAGTCAAAATATGTGTTTGGCTACCGTCACATGGATGAAAAATGTACCTATTCACTGTTCATTACTTTTCTGTTAAGTACCTATACCTACCTATGTACCTATGTTCTTGTAGTAACGAAACTGCCAAGCCTCATAAATTGACTCTAAAGGTGTAGAGTTTGTGAAGTTAGGGCGTGTATAGTTTATGGTTTCTACTATATCTATGGTGTTAATTAATGTAATTCGTACTGTAGCGTTTTAATTAAGTATAAACAAATACATTAATTAATTAATTAACGCGTCTCTAGCTCGTTATTAAATAAATTCGTTCCAGTAATTTAACATTGAAATACTATTAAGAAATTAAGTAAGTAGGTAGTCTCCAAAGCTCATTGATTCCAGTACTGCATTCATCATGATTCGTGAGCTAATTAGTAATTAGTCGTGATCACATCGTCGGTAACCATTACGGTAATTATTATCTGAGCGAGCGTTACGCGGCGAAAGTGTTGCCGCCAGAAAAAATAAATTACCATTGTTCTTAACAAACTCCCACGATCTCTTGATAGGGAAAAGCGTAATCGGTGGGAAGCTTTAAATATTGTTGAAAGCGAAAGCATCAGCGACAATGGCAGCCATGCTGCCATGCCATGGTGATGCTGAGTGCATGCAGGTGCGTCAGCGCGTGTTTCATAAGACTGATGAGCTCTCCTTATCTTAATGAAGACAGATGATTTAATTCGTTGATGTTGTTAAGATTAAACCGAACGTGGTGCTCTAAAATTACTCTAAACAAGATCCTGAGAAAATGTAAATGTTTGTAAAGAAAGAAAATACATTTACCTATTTAGCACACACAAAAATACACACAGTACCTGCATACTTATGCACATGATAAAAAGTGTAAGATCCGACGTAACAAGCTAGTAAGAAAGTGTGCCTCTCGGGTGTGCCAGAAAGGCCCAGTTCAGCAAAAATGCCAGACAACTAGTGCCAAACGCTGGTTTTCAACTGGACCTTGTACTTATTGAAGTACCACACCTACCTAGTGTGACTTTGTGATTGACTCTCTGGATAATCAAGCTGACGAGTCAGTGACTGAATTGATACGGCCTGATTAACACCCTCAGTGGCTCACAAGTAAAACGAAATCCCTTAGTCAGATTTCACTGAATATCTGTATGGGTAGGTACCTATCAGAATCTGGTCGCTCTTCTCTAAAATATGCACACGTATAAAAACTCACGCCTTTTTCAGGAACTGTAGGCAGAAACTGTAGAACTCCACCTGCCGTTATCCTTAGAAATCACTAGACAACTAATTTCTTCCCCAATACAGAATGGCGTCCGCGAATGCAACAGCAGTTCCGACGAGAACAGGTCGTCCGGACACGCGTCCATGTCGGACAGCGGGGGTGGCGGGGAGGCGGGCAGGGAGGAGCCCCGCCGGACACGGCAGCCGCCACACGCCCGGACAAAGCATCGACCACATAATAAGGTATCTACATACCTAGTAATGTGCCTGTGCCTGTCCCACTGCAGGGCCTCTCCTCACATCATCACGCTGTTTCACTGAGAGCTGACGATTCCAGACCATTTTCTCTCTCGACTATTTTACTGCAGTTTTTCAATCATCTTAAATTCTTAAAACCCTAGAATTCGAGAATAAAGTCCCAAACGACCAATGGGGTGACACACTTTATACGGGAGATATTTATTTTCTTAGCGTTTCTGAAATCGATGTAGGTACTTAGCTACGAAAAGGCGAGCAAAGAAGTTTTGGAGATAAGTTTATGTTTTAAATACACTTTTGAACACCTTACGGCTTCTTGTAACAATGATAACCCTTGCAACCCTTCAGTTACAGTCACCATGGCCCGGAGGCGGAGGCCTGGAGGACATCAGGTCAGCTATCAAACAGCTGACACTTCGCTCCAGAGACAGTAGCAGCACCGCCACGAGTGCGTCGAGTGCTGGCGGCGGCAGCAACAATGGGGCCCAGGGTATGTTCATATTCTGCTTAATAGACACATTGAAAATCAAAAATCATTGAATAAAATAAGGCAAAAAATTAGCACGTTATTGAACGTCAAAATAACATAAGACAGTCCACCAAAACGCCCGCCCTTCACCTCTTCCTAGTGTTTTAATAATAATAAATTCTTTATTTCAGACAACATAAGATCCACTGTGTTAGAAAATTCCATAAAATTAATGTTAGTTACATAATTTATTATTTAAAAACTTGTACAACCGAGATCGCTTCATGTGGACGACGCACAAGCGAAGGGAAAGTGCTTCACTCGTTCATCACCCCCACAAAACGTCTCAGAATAGGAGAGTAGATGCTATCCGCCACTGTCCTCAGAATACTGTTGTCACTGTCCCGTAGTCTGGCCACTAAGGACGAGATTTTTTTCCGCATGACCGCATAAAAGTCGTCGGTTCGATTTAGCGCAAACATCTCAGATGCGCTACAAAAACGGGGCAGTCCCAACAGCATTCTGAAAACATTATTATATTGAATGCGCAGGACCTCCAGCGATCTTTTGGTAAAGCTGACCCACAGGCTTCCCGTGTACATACCCTGACAGTACGCTTTGAAAAGGGTTATTTTAACCTGATTAGTACAACGGTAAAACCTGCGCGCCAACATATTCCCTCTGACCGCCAGTGCCCTGCGCTCCCTCTCTATGTCCACATTGTCTTTAAGGTCGTCGGTAAGTATTTGCCCCAGGTACTTAAAATTATTTACTCGCCTTATACTCAAGCCATTCAGAGTAAAACTTGGTTCATAGTCGAGGGCCTTACCAGCGGCCTTAAAAACAATGTATTCACTCTTTTTTACATTGTAAACGAGTCCGTGTGTAGCTGCATAGTTCTCGCATACTCTTAACATTTCCCTAATCGATCCCGCAGTCGGGCCCAGCAGCACCATGTCGTCCGCGTAGCTGATATTATTAATGGTAACACCACTCACGCGGCATCCGACCCGCATGCTACTGAGCCCGGCCAGAAGATCAAAGTCAAAGCATTTATTTCAAATAGGCACATTAAAGGCACTTTTGAACGTCAAAAATTACGATAAATAAAATAGAATTGATTCTAGTCGCCCATTCGAAAGGGTAGTTTTCGTATGGAGAAGAACGGGCAAGAAACTCCACCGTTACTCTTTTAAAAAGTTTTACAATATTTTGCATACATTCATTATATAATAATAATATGTGAAGACGATGCACCTACAATAAAAATTACTATACCACAATAGGTAAAAGAATTAAAAATGAAACCATGATATATAAATTAATTAATTATCTGATAGATACCTACATGGTGCTCACACATTTACAAACATGGTAAAAGTAAATGATTTTCATCTATACATATAATAAATTTGTAGAAAAGTGGTGTCTGTACAATGGAAATATATAAAAAAAAAGTAGCAGGGGTTGTTATTATATCGATGCCGAACCCGAAATTGTAATTAATTTTTTTTTTTGTCTGTTTGTCGGTTTGTCTGTTTGTCGGTTTGTCTGTTTGTCTGTTTGTCTGTTTGTTTGTGCACGCTAATATCAGAAACGGCTTATTCGATTTAGATGCGGTTTTTACTAATATATTGCAGTAGGCTTCACTTAACATTTAGTGTTTATTTCATGTCAATCGGTTCATAAATAAAAAAGTTATGTCAATTTAAAGAATCACGGCGAACATTTGTTAAGGTATTCTATCAGAGTACGTACACGCCTCGGGCCTGCGCGTCCGATCTTCGGAACTACTGGACGGATTTGAATGATTTTTTTTTTATTGTATAGTTATTATATGGCTGGACAACATTCAGGCTATAATTTATCTTGGAAACTTGAACACCTGATGCAGAACCGAAACAGACCAGCTTAACTATAAGAGATACAAAAATGGTACCATAGCAAAAATTGTTCCACGTGATGAGGATTTTCTGCTGAGAGAATAAATTTGAAGATCTGGAACACCTGATGGGGAACTCCAAGAGCCCAGCTACACCATAACACATATAGGAATGACGTCTTAGTAAAAGTTATTCGGTCTGATGGGCATTTCCTGTTGACTTATAAAAATCGAAGATCAGAAACATCTGATGTGGAAATCAAAGCTATCACTAATTTCACCTCCACGCAGTGAAGGCGGTAACAGTTTAGGACTAATTTTCGATGACGATGGTATATCATTGAAAATTTGACTCTACTGGCCAAAACTCCCATTTATTTTTTTTAACGTGAAGAAATGCTCATGCATTCTGCACTACCACGGGGAGATAGTGCAGTTATGTGGGACTCTAACCCACTAAAACTCCACTGTGTCCTCCTCTGCCGCTTACGGCGGGAACATGGGCACGCGTTAGCACTCATCCGTGAACCCGCCGCGGCTGTCCGTCACCGGACTCTCCGCTGCAGTACTGCCCATCACCGGCGCACCAGAACACATAGCACGCCGTGACCACCCCAGGGACCAAACCAGCACATGGGCGCCAGACGATCCCGTGCCTGGGCACCCTTGGTAGGGGAACAGTCACTTAGATTTTAATTGATCAGGTATCTTCATAATAAAACTATAACCATGCCTAGAAAGAGGTCAAATCTTTCCCAATGTTCCAAAGGAGCTAAAAGATTGAGGATCATAAGATCCCAAGAATCTACCGAAGAGCGTCAGGAGAGACTTGATGCTGTTTGAGAACATCAGGCTGCAACTCGCTCCGTGGAAACCTCTTCGGATCGCGAAGCACGCCTGCGTTCTCAGCGTATTTACGCATCTACATCCAGGTATCTAGAGACCCAGTGCAGAATATGATGCGCGACTGACCGCTGATACGGTGAGATTATCATACATTGTTCCGAACACGCACACAACAAAATATTCATAATCAGAAAGTGAGAAAGAAAGAATTGCTGGAGTACGGCATGAAGAGACAGATTAAGAAGAGCGCAACGAACGTTTGAATTCTGATCGACTTCGACATTCTCTGAACAGAATGTCGATATCATCTGAAGAATCGGATGTGTCTCAAGATATAGCCGTAGGGGCATGGCGACCTTCCTTGGGTTGATAAGGAACGGAGTGCATTTAGCATTTACGTATACTCCTATGATTGACTACGCCACATATTCCGCCATCGGAGGTATGGTTGAAAATTTTACTTTTTGTGAAGCTGTTAAATAGCAAAAAGAAACAAACGGTATGTGTTGCTCAGGTGTGAAAGTACATATTGAAATATTACAAAATCCTCCAGAAATATTAAGATCACTGCTAATCGGTGACCATCACAGTCAAAACATTTCTTGGACAATATACGTTCGTACAATAATGCCTTTCAAATGACATCTTTTGTTGCGAAACAGATTTCAGAAGGCCCATTTATGCCAACATTCAAAGTGCAAGGCCAAGTTTACCACCCTATTGGTTCATTATTGCCTGAAAATGACGTCTCGAATCGTCTCGCGCATCCCGTTGTTATCCAGTCCCCGGGTTCTTAGAATTCGACATCAGACGTTTCAGATCTTCGATTTTGACGACCCCGTTGTCGCTGGCATAAGCAACAGGATCCGCGTACGAAGTCGCGGGCAGAAGCTAGTTTAAAATAATAAACAAAAAAAAAAAAAAATTATTTAAGTTGTCAGGGTTCGATCGTTCACATATAGGTTGAAGAGTCTAGGAGACGTCAGACCCCCCTGTCTCACACCGCACTCCAACCTATACGGATCAGAGAGTGTTGTTGACCATTTCACAACATTCGTTTGGTTTGCATACCAATACTGCAGAATTCCGAGCACTCCAGCCGGTATATTCCTGTCCCCCAGCTTTCTCCAGAGCACATCATACGACACGAGGTCGAAGGCTCTGGAGAGATCCAGGAAACAGGCGTACACCGTGGTTCTGCGGTCAGTATAGTATTGGACAGTATTCTTGAGAATAGCACTCTCAGTCGATAGTTTGGACTGAAAACCAAACTGTGCATCGTGCACATGCAGATATTTTTTCAAGCATGAATCAAGAATACTGTCCAATATTTTGGCAATAGAAGTTGCGAGAGAGATAGGACGATAGTTCCCTTTATCAGATATGTCACCTGTTCGATTTTTAACTATAGGCACTACTATTGTCCTCATAAGATCTGCTGGCAGATAGGCATGGCTAATACACATTGTGTACAATAGAGACAGGACCCTTGGCAGATGGACACCCGCATATTTGAAATGCTCGATGCTGAGTCCGTCATGCCCGGGAGATTTACCTCCATTCATATTTCTAATTGCGTTTCTCACTTGTTCCGCTGAAAAATAAATTAATGTTTTACCTGGGAAAAAGAAATGGCGTAACAAACTCCCCAGCAGCACATCAGTCTGTTAAGTTAGAAGAACTTGATTCCACATAATACATAGTATGCAAAGTAAATAATTGAAGCGATTGAAGTACCAATTATTCTAGGACCCGGTAGTTTTATGTACCTACTTATTAATCTCTGACTCCGAGGCCTGCATGGAAGGGTCTTAAAATCAAATGTGTTTTTAAGAACACCCAGTTACCTATGGTCTGACTATGCTAATTGTTAAATGTGTTCATAACGTGTGCCAAATTATTGAATCGTAAATAATTCAAATGCGTTTGGTCCCCTTAAAACAGTGCGTTGACTTTTGTTTTCAGAGAGTGGCAGCGCGGCAGAGGCGCGTAGGAGACGAGCTCCTCTGGTGCGGCAACCCTCACTTGACACAGTCTGCACCAACGTTACCAGCGCCGATGAGTTCGTGTGGGTTGACTCTCACAATAGGTATGTTCTCTCATCTCTAAATAGTGTAATCATTACAATAATAAAATCAATCAATCAATCACCCATTAAGTCTCGTAGGGCCCAGTAAGTCGTTCCATAAAATAAGGAGCAATCATGTCTGTAGTCTACCTGGTACTTATTGCAGGCTGGTGGAGCTTCGCTGTGTGCCCTGGACAGCGAGCGAGGTCAGTCGTGCGCTGCAAGCAGGCAGGTGTAGAGATATAGCGCCCAGGATGGCACCAGACACACCGTCCAGACTCGCCTACTTACTACAAAGGTACGTCCTTCAAAAACGATTTATCCCATCTATAGATACAATCCATCAAGTTTACTCCTGTTTTGGCTCAGATTTATTGTATGATACGATGATGACATCTCTAAGGTGCTTCTGAAATACTAAATTATAAATGAATATTTCTGTTCGTGTGATTTCAGGGCACTGGTGAGGATATCACGCGAAGCCCAACGTCTTTCCCAGAACTTCGGCTTCTGCTCTAAGCACGAGGTAGCTGGTGCGTTCAGGATAGTTCTCAGCACGCCGCTCGCTGACGCGTGCATTAAGGTGAGAGAAAAATAATTTCTAATGGAATGGAGCGAGAATGTTTACTTCTCTAAAGCCGAAAGTGACAATCGAAGCGGTTATTCTTTTCTAGCAGTTATTCACCGTTTTTAAACAAAGTGGTCCTTTACTTGGCAGGGTTGCCAGCGAGCTGCGACAATGTACGCGACTTCGGGCAGTGCAGCGAGACGCCTGGGCTCAGCAGCTCGAGCCCGGACCAGCCTCGCACCTGGCCGGTTCCAAAGGTGGATGCTGGATGTCCGTGTCGCATCATTTGTACATGAGTAAGTGCCTACTGTACCTAATCGAAGTTGTCCTGCTTTTACTGTGACAAACAACACAAAGTAAGCTCCCTATAATGTTTGTCGTGGTTTCCTCGACGTCAGAACGGCAGCTTAGCGCAGTCAATGCTTGCCAATGTATTTACTTAATTTACTTTATTTTACTGTTTATGATAAACTAGCTGTTCCCCGCGGTGTCACACGCTGCGCGGCTCCTAAGGGTCATAGCGTGATGTTATATAGCCTATAGCCTTCCTCGATAAATGGACTACCCAACACTAAAAGAATCATTCAAATCGGACCAGTAGTTTTAGAGATTAGCGCGTTCAAACAAACAAACAAACAAACAAACTCTGCAGCTTTATAATATTAGTATAGATTTGCCAAGCGATGCTCTTACTTATTCTTTAGCATAATTTATATGTTACTGTATTCAGATACGCAGCGATCTACCTCTGTGCTGGCATGGAGGCGCTTCTGGAGGAGATCGCGCTGATAGCCGGCAGCAGTGCAGCCAGCTCTCCCATCACACCTGCTGTGGTGGACCACGCGGTCGCTAACTGTGCTGATCTCTGGGGGCTGTTGCAGCCGTACAGCCACCTGAATGCTGGAAGAGTTGCTTCAGGTACGCAACAAATTGATGTGTAAAATAAATATGGATCACTGTGTCGGACTTAAATAAATAAATAAAATTATGCATGGTCGGGACTCGGGCTGATTGATCTAGTTCGGTTTTCTCGGGTTCGTAAAACCAAATCTCACGTTCATTTAATTGACTAGCATCCGCCCGCGACTGCACCTGCATGGTATGTCGACAAAAGATAGAGAAATAAAGTCTATGTAAAGTGTATGAAAAAAAATCAGCTGTTTCGTACATTTTAGTGAAGTAGGTAATTGAACTTTTGTATGAAACAGCTGATTTTTTTTCGTGATTTCTGAGTTGGTCCCATAGTGAAAGTTGTTCTTATTCATGGGTAGAACGCCCTGTAATAATTTGGATGGTGATAAAAAAATCTTACTGTATGTGTGAAATGTGTTGATATTCATTTTCAATTGACATTATCAAGTAAGTAGTTGACCGATTTTATTTGGAACTGCAGGTGCCTTATCACTGTCTCGTTGGGAATCCATGAGCTCATTGGGTTCCGGATCATCATCAGGACTGTCCCGTCCTGAACACAGGGCGTTGGGACTTAGTCACGATTCTGGTATCACTACCAACGGTTCTGGTACGTATCAAAAGTTCTATTAATATTTTACTTCTTCTAGTTTAGAAGCAGCATCTATACAATAATTGTACGTTTTCTTTTTTTAAATTATGTTATACCATTAGCAGTAATATTTGTCTAATTACCTACCTACTATTATTGTAAGATCATGTTGAATGTATGTGGTGTTCATGTTCTTTATTAAATACATATATCCCTACCGACGAGCCAACATTCTAGACTAGTTTTACTAGTGTTTTTGTCTTCCGCAGGTGGTTCAGGGACCTCAGCTGGCTCTAACAACAGTTCTGGGGGATCAACGGCGTCAGTTTTGTTGACCACGTGCGCTGGGTCCGCATCAGAGCTGCGAGCTGTGTTGCGGAGAGTACATCCGCGGCTCGCACCTCTCTCCCCAGCTGCTGAACGAGCTTTATACTATTTTATGAGATGCTCACAGGTGTGTGTTTTATCATTTTCCTTTAGTTATCATTATTCTGATAGCGTATCACCATGGTATTACCCATGGAAGGACAATTCCGTTTATATATTGACAATATAACAATATCCACGGCGTTGTTTTACTGTCGAACAGACGAAATTTGCAAACACAGAAAGCAATGGATTTTGCTGCATTGTCAAAATGATTCCATAATTTTGAAATTGGAACAAAATCCATTGCTATTCCGAGAGTGATGGCAGCAAGGACACTATTTAACACACACGAGTTTACTTGTTCCGGTTAAATAATTCATGAATGTCCTTCCTACTCGTTAGTTGGAGCACTCCAGCGCGAGCGGCGGTAGC
Organism: Oligia latruncula; assembly: GCA_948474745.1. Taxonomy (NCBI): domain Eukaryota; kingdom Metazoa; phylum Arthropoda; class Insecta; order Lepidoptera; family Noctuidae; genus Oligia; species Oligia latruncula. The sequence goes on from OX419688.1 coordinate 20,452,881, forward strand.
TGCGGCGGCGCGGGGCTGTGGGGCGAGCGCGGCGCGGGCGCGCTGCCGCCGCTGGGCGAGTGGGTGCGCGTGCTGCGCGCGCACGCCGCCCTGCGCGCGCCGCCCGCCGTGCCCGACGCGGATGACGTCATGCAGGCTGCCAGGCTGCTGCTGCCGCATGCCGACTGCCCGCCCAGACCTATCACGTAACATAACATATTTCATTCGCACTCCATACATATCTAGCTACATAACTTAAATTTATTCATTCATTCACTGTCAGACAACAGTGATGCAGCAAGGATTTTTGAATTAATTCATCCCCTAAAGCGGTGAAATAGGGGGATAAACGTTTGTATGGAAGTTCGTCATTTTGCCGATGAGGAATCCTATCGGACACTCGGCTTTTACATAATATACCTACATTAAATTCTCTTTTCGTATCTGTCTGTGTCCCCGCATTGTTCTTCTAAACTACGTAACGGATTTTGATGTAGTTTTAAATATCATTCAAAGAATTAATATCGGAAGGTTTATGTGTTTAACATTAATATTTACCAAATATATATCTTCATGTTTTGTCTAGTCGTAAAAACACTGTGCGAAGCGGGGGGGGGGTCGTTAGTTATTTATAGCAAATTTCTTAAAAACCACAGACTAGAAGAAGCCATAGAGCCAGTATGGTCCCGCTGTGCACGCACGGCTGACGAGCTCGGCAGGGCCGCCGTCGGAGTCGCGCAGCGAGCCTTGCTCAGCGGGAGGCCGGAGCTGGTGGGCGGCGTGCGGTCGTTGCTACCACCAGCCGGCATCGACGCACCAGATGCTTCGGGACTGACGGCACTCATGAAAGTGGCGTTTGCTGGCGATGAGCAGATTGTTGCTGTAAGTCGGTTTTCTGTTGAAAACCTAAAAACTAAATTCTTCCACTTTGCCACACAAACAAACTACCTACCTACATTACATTATTAACTTTAAAATTTGAGATCCACTTTGTCCATTATTCACTAAACAGTTTTCAAAGGACAACTTAGGTACAGCAGGGCTGTATTAGACGATACGATGTGCATTTAAAGAGACTTAACAGCTGATATTTTCGTAGTAGAGGTTTGGGGGTCATACAACATTACTATAATTATAGTGAATGTTTTGCCGGCTCTCAAATATAATGCAAGTAATGGATTTATTGTTGGCTGTACCTATGGTTTTATTTCAGATGTTACTAGAAGCGGGCGCGGACCCTAACATCGAGACAGGCGGTGCGTGCGCAGCTCATTGCGCGCTGCCGCTGTCGCCGCGCTCGCCATCCACACAACAGACTAGCCCCACATACACGCCGCCCACAGCAGGTAACCTCCTAACTTATCAGCCCTGTGCCCATAGAGGTTCACTTGAACTTCACGGTTAGCACTTATTGAGCAATAAATTTTTGCAGTCAAGATTGAATAAAAAAAATAAATAGGTAATTTTCTCTTGCACATATTCAACTCTATTTAGTAATTTAGTTCATTATGAATACAAAGAACACAAGCCAGCATTTTGCTGTTCAGTGTGCGCTGACCCTTAAAATTGTATGTATTGCCAGACATTTAAACTAAGTTTCCCCACAGGTTGGACAGCGCTGGTGTACGCGTGCAGCGGCGCGGGCGGCGGCGCCGTGGAGTGTGCGCGCCGTCTGCTGGCCGCCGGCGCCAGGGTGGACGGCGCGCCCGCGAGGGGAGACGACGTTTGCACTCTTACGCCTTTACAGGTGTGTGCCTAATGTAACTTTTAAGCAGCTTACGGACGACCCATAGATTTGTTTTTTTTTTCGTGTAATGTAATGCCCATTTAATTAAATCTTCTGTTTTCAGGTGGCCTGTGGCGTCGGTAACTTGGAGCTCGTACAGTTGTTACTATCACATGGCGCAGACCCTTTCCTCTCCACGCAACTAAATGATGCCTTGTGCTACTCTGCTGCTGCACAGTATGGGTGCTACAGGTGACGAGTAACAGACAATACCTAATAATCTTAGTAGGAAAATGTTAAAAAATATTTAGTGTTAATTCCGTATTAACTAGATCAAGGCTTGAAATCAGTATGTATCTCAGGTTTATGTGATTATTATGATGCATGATGCTACTATGCAACCCAAACCAAACTCATTAATGTAATATCTAGTGCCGTGGCGGTATGCTGTGCACACGGGCGGCGTGCCTGCCTGCGCGCGGCGGTGCGGGGCGGCGCGCGCGCGGCGCAGGCGGTGCTGTCGCTGGAGGAGGTGCTGGCGGAGGGCGCCGCAGCACCGGCCGTGCGACACCCCGCCTTCACCAAGCAACAGCAGCGAGCGCTACACGACGCCATGTACTGCGCCGCTGAGACTGACCATTTGGGTGAGACTTCGATGACTCTTTCTAATTTCTAATGCCAATGTTTTATACAGTGGTGATAGTCCAGATCGAAATTAAATGTCGATTCGTGCTGAAAAATCTCACCGTGGAAATTTAGTTTATGTGAGCTGGAGCTGTCAATAGTATCAATACCTAGCATCAGTTGGAATGACAGCCCACTTTAAGCTCACTTCACCTAAGTTTTCACGGTGAGATCTTTACAGTATAGAATATAATAGACCGGCTGGTAGTCAGGGCTAAGTCAGAATATCCCTAATTTGTCTGAAAATCATAGGTCAAGTAACAAGTTCGTTCAACTCATTTAGTGATTGTTAATGTTGCCACATAGCAATATTTAACTTACCCTAAATAATTTGTTTTCCAGACATTACACTAGAACTTCACGCGCTAGGCGTGCCGTGGTCACTGCATGCGTGGACTCTGTCACTGGCCGCCGCTGCAGATGCAGCACTTGATAGCGTTATTGATCAACTTTTACAAGACTTCCTACAGGTAGCACTCGCACTCACTCACTCACTTCACATGTTGTAAAAAAAATACTATGAAAATGTAGTACATGTTTTTTGACATTACATTTTATTTCAGGTGTGTCCATCCGACGACAGCCACTACAGTAAACAGTTTATTTACGAGTGCCTCCCCCTGCTGTTCAATATTCTACGGTACAGCAAGGTAATGTGACAAATATTATTGTTTACTTTTTGCCACAAATATTTTAGGTACTGCAGAACTACTGGTCACTTACTAAAATATTTAAAAGCCTTTGTTGGAAAAGGCCGTCAGAATTAATAAAACCCCCTTATGTTTAGAAGGAAGGCACTGTCTTACTGCTGGCTGACATCCTGTGCGCGTGCTACGGACGAGAGGCTGTGCCAGGCGTTGCGCAACCGCCGCCTCCCGTGGCACCAGCACCGGCCAGGGTCGACCCATCATACGTCAACAACCCATCGCTAGCTGACGTCACCTTTAGGTAACTTCTGAATAAAACCACCTTTAGTGTCTAGACTTCCGCCTCATACAATACGTTGATAAAATCATTTCCTTCCTCAGGGTTGAAGGGCGACTGTTCTATGGCCACAAAATAGTTCTTGTCTCTGAGTCACCACGCTTACGAGCCATGCTAGCGCCTGCAAGATCATCGAGCGAAGCCTTACCAGTCGCCAATGCTGCCCCTCCTCTCGTGCAAATCAACGATATCCGGTATCATATATTTGAGGTACGTTTTTTAACTCGAATAATTACCTAATTTCTATTGACTTTTTGGGGGAGTTTGTTGCGCCACTTCTTCCCAGCTAAAGGTCTAGGAAGTTGTGATGGGCTGGTGTTTTGGGGATGTGTTTTGTAAGTTGTGCTGATTCTCAGCCTTGATGTTTTCCAAGAGTCGAAAGAGATTACTTAAAAATGTATTTTGGTTTGTTAACTGTCACAGCAAGTCATGAAGTATCTCTACTCGGGTGGGTGCTCGGGCCTGGACATCCCTGAGACAGATGTGTTGGAGGTGCTGGCCGCGGCCTCCTTCTTCCAGCTTCTGCCACTACAGAGGCACTGCGAGGCAAGAGCGGCTAAGTCTGTAGACCTACACAACCTCGTCTCAGTCTACATTCATGCAAAGGTAAGAACCATTGCATTCTTGGTTAATTTATCAAAAATCATAAACTTCTATTCAAATCACTAAATAATTAAAATAGTGTTCCCAGCCCCAAAGTCTTGAAAACTAAACTATTACTTAGTTTTATAAACCAACGCTAAATTCTGGCGCCCACGATATGTAGTTTGATATGTGCGTGGTTTCGTTGCAGGTTTACGGTGCTACTCAACTGTTGGAATACTGCCAGGGATTTCTACTTCAAAATATGGTTGCTCTTCTCACGTACGATGATTCCGTTAAACGTTTGCTCTTTGGAAAACGACTACCCGGACATAATGTTCTTGGTGCTTTATTGGTAACGCTACAAAAGAGAATTGAAGCCAGAAAAAACCAAGTGAAAAATAGATAACTTTAATTCAGATGTTAAATGTTCGGTGGATTTAATTATTTGTCTAAATAAAAACATAATTTTATAAGAGTTGTTATTGACTTATTGAGTAATCAAGTTACTCTATTTATATATTATTACAATTGATTTATAGAAAATAAAATATTTTCCCAAATATTTTTATAAGGCTTTAATTTTGTCATGCTGAAATACCTTTAAGTAACGAAGTTTGATAATATTTTATAATATAATAATGTAAGTACTAAATTAACTTTTATGTAGATAAGTAAATAGTATAACACGTTAAACTGAGATATAAATGTTTTTGTAACAAAATATATTTTTGTCTTCATTTTGTAATTCTATGAGTAACTCTCATTTATGAAGCAGTTTATGACTGGAAAGTATTATATCTTTGTAATAATTGTAATGTAATTATTGTTGAAATAAAGCTTTGTGTTGTACAATTCCTCATTCATTTACAATATTTTATAGCTTTTTTACCTGTATGTAGATACCTACAGGTGAGATATATACCTATTATATAGGTTCTGCTTTTCACAAGTATCTATCGGTATTTGAGCAGTCGTGCTGTGTACAGCACCTGTATGTACAGTCATGAGCATAAATATATTACTATGGACAGCTCGGCAATAATATCTGACTTCATAATTCATCTATCAGGTCGTTAAGATATGACGGCAAATATATGTGATAATTTGTAGAAGGTGTGATTAACAAGTGGCAGCACAAATATGTGATACAAAAGGTACACGACGCGCGACGACGCCAAAATATAGGATGCTTGCCTTCCACAAATGATCAAATATATTTTAACGACAAATATAATAATAATATATATAATAATATCTTGACAGATCTAATGGATGACTCATGAAGTCAGATATTATTATCGAGCTGTGCATAGTAATATATCTATGCTCCTGACTGTGCATAGGTACATAGTCTTTCGCTTCCTATTTGTGTGAATCATCACATTTACCTTCAGGTTACCACTGACCGATACATAAATGTAGCGCAATCTACTCCCTTGCTCCTACGATCATCGATCCCCGTAGTTCTGGTTAGGGTAAAAAATAAATAATAAATTATTTCATACTAATCGGTAGTCTACAGATGAACCAGCGAAACTCAACATTTTCAACTTGGAAACTCCCATTAGTTCGAAAGGGCGTTTGTTGTACTTTAATGATTTGTGGATTTCCGAAGATATAAAACAGTCAAGGCACATTATTAGTATCGTATTTACCCACAAACTCACTCTTCTAGTAATTTTTGAAAAAGCAATTTTTTCTCCCGGAATTGTACCATAATTTATTTGTTGGCAACATTCTTTGTAACTGTTAATAATATCGTCTATGGCACAGAGCACTATTACTCCTAGCGGAGGTCTATGGCGTACGCGTGGCTGGATGACAGAACATCGATGCGTAAAAAAAATTGTCAAATTGTTTATGGTATGGTGTCATGTCAGAAATTCAGTATAGTACTGTGAACTGTGATGTGAATGTGATTTGCGTTGCGATTTTGCGAATTTATCTTGTGAACATAGTTAAAGGTGGAATTTAGATGTGCATTGTAATGTCGTAACAGTGAAATAAAATGCAGTTCTATAAAGAGAGAATACTCAATGCTGCCCAGTTAAAAAGACTAAGTGAACACAAATATTCTTGTACAAGTGCCAGTATATTGGATGCATGGCTCCAGCCGTGGTGGTGCTGGCTAGTATCTAAAACGCCGTTATGGATCGCGCCGAATCTCATCACAATATTAGGTTTAATAGTAAATATAGTCACCACACTTATACTAGTTTGGTAAGTACCTTGAAGGTTATATCAGTACGTTATAAGAACTGTGTCACAGATCGCGTCCGACCGTAACGACTTTCATTTTCTGCTGGCACTATGACTTTCTAACGGTCTGTAATAGTAGTCTGTAATAGTTTTCCATTCAATAAAATGATAGTTTCACGCATGTTTACATATTATTGTAATGCTTGAAAAAACTGGCGTGCGATTGGTTGAGGCGACGTCGCGCCACCGTCTGTTTCGATAAGATAGCCGGAATTCATTTATAGCTGTCTCTTCAAGCTTATCATTTATCAATGAGGACCTTCAACTATCTTCAATTAGGTACAGGCTGGTACACACTTTGATTTCTGCCTGAAATCTGTGTAGATCTGATTTGACACATAATCTTTTTACTTGTAGGTACTTATGTGTTAAGATATCAATTTACAACTAATCAGCCAAGTCCAAGATTAATTTGCAGCAGTGGGTCAGTATAAGCTAAGTATAAAAAATAATAATTGGTTGTGACAAGGCAGAATATTAAAGGTCTGAATCGGTCTGATTGTGTTACCCTACCAATACATTCTAATAACTAGAAATTACCTTAACCAATGCTCTATTACAAAGTTAAATTCTTCATAAGTAGGTATGAAAGTTTGGTATGAAGTTATTTCATGTAGGTATCAGTATGTAGGTATCAGTATGTAGGTATCAGTATGTAGGTATCAGTATGACTGCTAAAGTTTATGGTAAAGTTACTATAACAACTGTTGTTATCACAGTTTTGAGTTAATGTCAAACGCTGGCTGATATAAGATTAGATAAAATTACTCAATTTTAAATCCAGGTATAAATAAGTACTAACCTAGTCCCTACATTGCATCAGCGTCGTATGACTTGAGTGTGATGTATGAAATTACATTTTTATTACTTAGGAAATATGTACAGATGCCAGCACATCAAGTTACTACAATCTGTCAGATTTCTTTAATAGATTTTCGACTTTATTGCTAAAGCATAAGGTTCAAGGTTGATTGGGAAAATCAGACAGTTCGGGTAGGTTGACCTGCTGGCGTCTGTACCTATATAGAATAGAATGTAATTTCTGGACTGTTTTGTAATAATCTTGTCAAGAGGTATGGTACCTGCTTTTCCTAAAATAAAATAGGGATCCCATTGAACAGCTGTGCTGCGGGGGAGTTTGTTGCGCCACTTCTTCCCAGCAAAGCTCTTGGAAGTGGTGAAAGGCAGACATTTTGGGGGACTGTCTTATGTAATTTTGATGTTCGAAAAGTGCTGATTCTCAGCCTAGTTTGAACAAAATGATGTTTGATTTTATTCAGTTTTGACTGGCAACCCTTTGTCAGTCAAAATCTGTACGTAATCCGAATTACTAACTTAGAATACCAATAAAGATAGCATTTTTATAAACATTTGTACTTTGTACAATGTCAACATTGTGCTATAATGCCAAAAATATAAAACAATATTTAACTTATTCTTTTGATTGGAAAAGTTAATCAAATATTTAACCTAACCTTCATGGTAATTAATATAACATAAGTTTAGTAGTAGCTGGGTAGATATTTTAATTAACTTTATATTATGAAGAATTTATGGAAGATAAAATGTTAAAAAAGAGTTCAAATATAATTATATCTGTGTGTAAATATTATAATTGTATATTGTGTGATAAATTTTAGCATTGCCACGTTAATAATACTTAATAATAATATCTTAATTTATAAATTCTTAATAATAATAATACTTAATAATTATATAGTCTGAAATAAAGAATTTGAATTTGAATACTACTAATACTAAATACTACTACTAATACTCATTACAATATTATTAGTTTTTAAGTAATCTTGCTGCACCCTAACAGGGTCATGTACTGACTAGTTTAAGCCTAGCCTATAACTATGTATGTGTACATTGTGCAATAAATAAATAAATATACTCTATGAAAGGTGGCTGTGGACTGTGGATTCTGTCCAGTCAGTGAACACAAATACATTCTCGTGATTTCAGAGTTGGTCCCATAGAGAAAGTTGTTCAGTTTGATGGTCTCTAAAGCACCTCTTAATTATGATAAAAAAGCACTTCTTCTCTCCTTAAACATCATCATTATTTTTTCTTTGCTCCTGTTTCATGTTTATTATTATATTATGTATATATTTCTTTAGATTAGTATAATATACTTTATGTATGTATTTATTGTATTATGTAAATGGTACACCACAGACTACCTACAGTATTTGTCTGTCCTTCCCCTTTTTAATCCATCCAAAGGTTGTCTTTAAAAGATCGCTTTTAGCGATAAGACCACCCATTGTGTCACCCTATGTACAGTTTCTATTTTTTTATGTCTGTAATTTATATGGTGTACATAATAAAGAGTATTCCATTCTATTCTATTCTCTTAAGGTTTGTCAGGTTAATTTTTAAACACCTTATACTATACTCTATAAAGGTACATATTCCAGTTATGTGTTATTACTTAGTGAGAAGTCAAATATTATGATGTCAATTAAAAGAACAAAGAAAGAACATGAAAGTAGAATAAATGCTGTGGAAATGTGTTTCTTGCAAAGCATGTGTGGTGGGACTATGGATGACAGGCTCAGAATTCCATACTAATATTATAAATGCGAAAGTGTGTCTGTCTGTGAACCGATTTAGATGAAATTTCTTCTTGTTATGTAAAGATAAACCCATCCACGGGCCAACCGCGGCAAGCGTAGCTTAACCTGATCGATCGGACCGTGCGGCTGTTATTACTTAGCCACAGGCCCCTAGTTTATGTATGTAATTAAAAGAAATGAAAGATTGTTCATAAGTTCACAGACCCTTACTCATCAGGATTCTGCACTTGTATTGTTATACTTTAATGCTTATTATTTTTAATTTATTATGAGGTAATACAGTAAGATAATGTAACACTTATTGTTATTGATACAATTATATTGTATTGATAGAACATGAATTAATGAGCTCATAGAAATGAAAAAAATAAGTAAGTAGGTACTTAATATTTCGGGTTTCTGATTTTTCATTGACTGATAATAAATAAGAACTTTATGAAATACAATACCTATAATTAAGTATCTTCTACATGTAACAAAAATAAGAATAATTTCTTTACTCAAAATTATATAAATAAAACCTTGGTTGTTTTTGTAAAGTGCTTTGCGAAATGCGTAGCGCTGATTGTAGTCAATTAATCAATATCCAATTGTGTTTGATTTCCTCATAGCTTCAAATTAGTAAACACACAAACGAAAACATATTTCTCTTCTAAAGTAAGTAGGTAGGTGTAATTTATGGGCGCCAGTACGTAAAAAAGCGACCGATTCCTCATACCAACACATTCCTTGTTTTACTGCTTAAAAACCTCAGGAACTTTATGGATGCGCGTAGGAGACCCCATAGGTACTTACGCAAGCGTCACGCATCATTAGATCAGTCACGCTTGCTTGCCTATACGTTGTAATACGGCAATAATGGTGTTTTCAAAGCAATCGGCCAACTGTCGTAGCTACTTCTCACATTCAATCAAATGTATAGTCAACATATATTCTACATACTTGAGGTCTAAAAATACCATACTGCTATGACCTATCAGCCTTCCGTGCGTAGTGACCTGTAAGGCGTTTAACACCTACGCACGGAACTCAACGGCCTGAGTGAGCCTGTTAACATTTAATAAATCAAGCATAATCGCAGTTAATGACCTTAACGACATTAAACCAGACGATAATGCCACTTTATAGAGTGTGACGAAGAATTATATCGATCTAAACTACAATGACGTCAGGTGTGCCACACGTCAGCGTATTAGGGCCATCTTTGTTCATCATTTGACTAACATTCATCAATGGCTCCTTAATATTAACGAGGTTTCTAGTACTAGCCGTTACAATACTTAGTCTATTTTATCAGCTGTATAACCCCTCATTTGACGCCGCAGGTTCAGTCCAGACGCGAGGCAGGAGCCTCCGCGATGGGCGTGCGCACTATGCGCGCTAGGAGTCTTCATCTACCAGAGCCTGGACGCCATCGATGGCAAGCAGGCGCGGCGGACTGGCACCCAGTCGCCGCTGGGCGAACTCTTCGACCACGGCTGTGACAGCATATCAACAGTGTTCATAGCACTAGGTGCATGTATAGCTGTCAAGTTGGGAGAGTTCCCTACTTGGATGTTCTTCCAGGTAAGTTTAGTTTTGAAGCAATTTTTAGTTAAGTTAAAAACCTCTAATATTTGCACGACCGATCGTCGAATAAATTGTGACGTTAAATAAATTCACACCACCATGTAATAATCTATATTCTAGTACATAAAGGGATCATTCATCAATTCAAAAAGAAAACCCAACTTTGATTCTTGATTACTGGGCAGCCAGGCACGAGACCAATCCAAACAAGTGCGAGTCGGACTCGCACACGAAGGGTTCCACAAGGCAAAAACGCCGAAAAAACACCTTTGTTGTATGGGAGCCCCCCTTAAATATTTATTTTATTCTGTTTTTAGTATTTGTTGTTATAGCGGCAACAGAAATACATCATCTGTGAAAATTTCAACTGTCTAGCTGCCGCAGTTCTTGAGATACAGCCTGGTGACAGACAGACGGACGGACGGACAGCGAAGTCTTAGTAATAGGGTTCCGTTTTTACCCTTTGGGTACGGAACCCTAAAAATCCACCTTGTGGATAGAGCAAATTCGTATATTATTTTTCTTCAGATTTTCCCCCACGGCTGTGTAGTCATTTATAGAAACTGGCTCAAGATACCTACCATACGTTTTTCGCTGATATGTCTGTTGTAGCAAAGAAATTTAGAAAACGATTGCAATTGTACATACAAAGAGACGAATTTATCCAGAACACACAATTACGTCTACTCAATATTTAAATTATTGTTTGTCATTGTCCTGGACACATTGCAGAATTTATAAACTACATAAATTAAGATTATTTAAAACGAGGAAGTTTAATTTGATTTAAATGCAATAAGTAATATGATTTTGGTTTTAAGTTTTGTGGTTATTAAAATTATATTACTGTTGATGATGGATGACTGTACTTGGGATAAACAGTCGGAAGAACAATCACAAGTGAAAACGATTATCCACCTCGTCTGGAGTGGATAGATGAACACACGTTTCTGAGTATCCACCCTAGGGTGGCTGTTTTAGGGTTGATAACGGAATAACCGCGCTAATCTGCACCTTAATTGCGTAACAATATTTCAATCACAATCTGAATAATTTTGAAGGATATTGATTCATTGCTTCATATTTATGTTCGAAAAATTTGTCTCCAACAATATGAATGTTGTTGAACTGTCAAAATCAAAGCCATTGCTGCTGTTAGTGTGTTACGCAATTACCCCGCTGTTCACCTTTGACCGACACTTGAAGCATGAGGGGACTTGGAGGGGATCGCCTCTAGGCTGAAATGGCCCGTTTATTGCTCGATTGTCAACATCTTAATAAAACAGGCACTCACAAGTAGGTACTTAGTATGAATCACATTCTCCGCTCAATTAAATGATTATAGCGGCCTTCTTAGAAGAATTAAGTAATACTTACAATTATTTTGCAAGGCCAAAACTGGCCCCAGCCAAGCCCAGGTGCATTAATTCTTTGATATGCCTTAGTACTATGAGGCCCCCTCCTGCTTATGGTCGTTAATGAATAAAATACTGTTTATCGCATAATTACGGGGATCTTTTAATTCATTCCTAACACTCTATATCATGACATACGCTGAGACACAGAAGAAACACAGTAGGAAACTGACTCCTACTGTGTGTCTTCTATTCTAATACAAATTAGTGCTTGTCTCTTAATTATGCCATCAACTTATCAAATTCATGAAGGTTGTGTGGACGCACCAAATAGGCTATAATCTAGTACACATACTCATAAACCCATCACGACGATGACTACCTATAGGAAATAATGTTGAACCGTAACAGACAACTGCGACTATCACGTATCAGTAATCACCATAATTATTATTAGCTTGCGATATGTCACGAATGCTTATGACTAATTAGTATATTAAAACGTAATTTAGATACGTACTTGATTTATAAGTACTTCGTAATTAACTACCACGTTTCCTTTGGGAATCTATGGAAAATTAAAGGCTAAGTCCCTATAGCATTCCGTGTGTGGACTGTGTTAGTTCCTGCATGCTAATACAATTAGTATTATTTTATTCTTTACGGAAACGTGTCTTGAAGCAAGGTCGAAAACTGACAATTACTATAGGTCGTTGATTCAATTATTAGAAGAATGCCAATGAGTTTAAGTAAATGAGAAATATCTGAGAAAGTAGAATCAGTAAAATATGTAATTAATTGGTACAAAACATGTCGTAACGGCAAAAGTCAAGTTGAAAAGAGTACCGTCATTATGTAGCGGGAAATGTCATTTGCTAGAAAGGCAGGAATGGGCCATATTTCACGCTTTATATCGTTATTGTAATAAGTTTCGATACAAGCTGCATCAACAATGTGTATGATGTCTGGTACCACATCACTCAAAAGATTAGAATGAAACTTGGCATTGTGAAAGTTTATAATTATTACGAAGCACATTACCGTATGCCGCGCCAAACTGAAATTGTGAGAGTAGAAAAGGAGGTCGTCTCAAGAGACCAAAGGCCGGAAAAAACCTAGAGAGACTTGCAAAGATGCGTTAGTTTATCTTCAAATAGTATATAATGGACAATTCAGGCGGTGAATTCAAAATCTTGCCATCTATGGTCAAGTTAGCAGCAGCCTTCAAGTGATCTTAACCTTTAAACCCTGACCAGCGCATTAGAGAATGAGTCGTGAATGAACTCGGTATACGTAGATAGCTATCAATGATGTAACATATACGACTACGTACTTTTCCATATTCGCGACATGGCCCTCATTATATCAATATTCTTATTTGGGAGTGCTGCCAAACAAACGCGCCCGGATACCGCCAAACTCTGGAAACTGGCCAATCTGTGTGATTCACATTTTAAGTTTTACCTAAATATGACCTAGATTATCCAAATCGATTATCTTTTCCTGTTTTGTCTCGTTAATTGGAGATATTAAACTAAAGGCCGTTATTTCTCTGACAGTTGTAACCTACTTGCTGACCGTTTTGCACAATTTATTTTTCTTACGAATTATTTACGTGAAATTTCTCGAATAATAGTCCACGTGAATTATTCGGAAATCGTTTTCTCCAAGATTAGGTACGTTTGATATATTAGCTCATTGCAGAGTGGATAAATGATTTGCTGAATCCAATTCGAGGTTTAACTGCATCTGTGCTTAATCAACAATAGAAAATTTCTTTAATTCCACTCATTTAGAAATTGGACGGAAGACTGATAAAGAAATAAATAGGTCGACCACAGTATTATAAGAATCGTAAGCATTACGAGCCAATAAAATGTTTTAGTTTAGAAAACTACATGAAATGCATGAATCAAGCAATGGTACCTACTTTGAACAACGATGAAATACAAACCTATTCATATAAATGCTCTGTAACTTTCCAGTGTTTCTGCGCCATGACGCTATTTTACTGCGCGCACTGGCAGGCCTACGTCACAGGGACCCTCAAGATGGGCAGGATAGACGTGACGGAGGCCCAGTACTCCATCATCGGCATCCACATGGTGTCCGCCATGCTGGGACCCAGCTTCTGGGCCACACAGGTAACGTCATCCAACTGTTCTGCACTGCGTATGATAGGCTAGCGATGCAAAATGACTTTCAGAATACTGACGTCAAACAAAATTGTTCGCAAAGGCACCATGTTTATCAAAGACTGCTGTAAATGTAAACGTCATGACGTATCAGACATGTTGCCTTCATCGAGCGCAGCTTATGTCCAAACATATTACGTTTGTACTTCTCGGTAAACGATCCCTTGTTGGGATCGTTTACCGAGAAACAGAATGCAAGTCATTTTGTACGCGAGCGAGCCTGGTGTAACACACAAATTATATCGTAATGTTAACTCAGTGTTGTCCGATGTTATCTAACATTTGAATAACACACCACTTACACAGAACAAGTTGTTTGAGATTATATTGATGTTGTCTCACAAATATTTAATGAACACACAAAAGAATTACGGGAGTCATTAAAACTTTAACAGAAGATTCGTCGCACACATTAGAGTTGGAAACAAACCTTATTCGAAATAAATTATCCTTATCCGTAATTGTTTTGTGTTGCACCTAATAATTTATTATACAAATGACCAACTACTAAATGAACCACCAGCCGTTACCGTTAGGTGATGTTTAAAAATACCCACATGCCTGCTATAGTCGTGATCTGTCCGTGTTCCACGTTATCAGGTGCAACTTGACTCGACCTGAACTGAATACTACCACCACGCCTTTGTCCAGTCGATCATTGCACAATCTGATCACAGTTCTACCAACTAGAAGTGGACTATGAAAAGCTCGTGTATCTCATGTATTAGTAAAATATTTCGAGTAATGTATAAGGTTACTTACTTTATTTTTTTCAAGTTTCAAGCAATTGTCTAAGTAGAAACACAAAGGAGTTTCGTAAAATAGTTATTCTGTTAACCCAGAATTTTTAATTCTATTTGGTGGAACTTGGTCGTGGCTAGGCATTGCACACAGGTCGTGCTGGGCTCGGCACACTTGTAACGCACCTGTGCACTAGGTGGGCGGAGGCCTCGAGGTCCGCTACTCGCTGGCGCTGGTGGCCGCGGGGGGCGCGGTGCTGACGGTGGGCGCACTCCTGGCCGCCATCGTCTCCGGCGGAGTGGGCAAGAACGGCTCCACCGTCGCTGTGAGACATCTCTTTAGTCCCACATACAATCGCCCGTGAGAGAGACCAAAATTAAAAAAATATTTTTTCAATGAATTTACTAGTTACTTTTTTTTAACTTATTGCCAAGATGGCAGAATAAATATTGTTGTTATTTAGTTATCTTTCCATAACCACAAGCTGTACCATAACCAACGAAAACGCGAGTAGATTTAGCAAAAGTAGTATAAGGATGATCCCCATCTTGGCAGATATTTTCACTTGTTTTTTTTTACAAATATTTTCTGACAGAATTCATGATCTAAGCTGTCAGAATATTTTGTTTTAAGAAGTCTTATAAAGCATTGTTACTTTCGAAAGTGGAACTCTAGAGTAAGGAGTCCGTTTCAATTTGTGCTTTTAGAAAAAAGAGTTTTTTTTTGTATTTCTTTTCTTTGTGCTGTCATCTTGGCATAGAATGCGTTTGTTTGAATTGAGTCTCCCTCACGGCACTGATTGAGTTACAGATTGGGTATCTAAATTGTTTCTTACTGTATTCATCGTCGGTTGACATGCATAACCTAGCGCCGTCAGTAGCTCGGCTTCAGATTGGCAGCAGTTAGTGATACGGCACTCTCACGCGATTATAACACGATACAGATTTTTAACATACTTTTGCTTATAATGTTTCGTAAAGTACCTACCTGTAATTTTAATTACTGAAAGGTTTGGTTTTAATTTCCTGTTAGATGAAATCTAGATTAACTTTTTTTTAATAAACGATATTATTATAATTTATGTCATTCTTGGATAGATTGTATTATTTATATTATTGTAGGATCCTGTAATAACTAGCTAGAGTACAGTGAGATGTGTGTATTGAAGAATTGCTGTCAATCGTTATAAAAGTTAGAATACACATGTTATATTGTAAGCAAATAGTCAATTATTACTAAAATGTGATATAATGTCGTTCGTGTGAGTGCCACAGTAAACTTAGCTTTGATCTGTATAACTAAGACACTTTTGGTTCCATCGCTTTATATCATGTGGGTTTTTTTAATAGCATGAAATCGATTAATTAATGTAACTAGACTATGCTCCCTGTTGCGACCACGGAGTACCTAAGTACATGTAGTTTGATTCATTTTAACTAAAGTTGAAGTATTTTGTAGAATCAATGTATTAAGTATTTTATTTACAGGTTTTTTTATACGAAATAACATGATATTACTGTCTCTTCATGGAGCATGATCTATGATAAATATTATTTTAAGAATGTCTTTGTTTCCGTGTAGGATTGTTAGTCATGTTGTAACGTGAAGGCTTCTCCATATATATGTGCGATACACTGGTTAGTGCCGCGCAGGTGTGCATCATGCTGCTCCTGCGACGTTCTTCGTCTTGGTGAGAATTTGTATCAAGACCGCAACGACGGACGAACAGTGTATGTAGTACCTGGCCAAAAGAATTGCACTTTGAGTTTTAAAAAACGTTCGCCTTTTTGAGTGTCGACTTTGACAATCATACCTATATGTTGGTCTCTTTCTAAAGCACGACATGTCACACTTACGCGTGAGTTCTGTACTTGTGTCTACTATGACGTACTTATAGTAAATTGTCGCTCGTATTTGGGATAGCCTTCATAGTTAATTTTACTATAAATTATGGCTGGTGCGTCTCCCTTTTATTTTGTCTTAAATGTGTGTCTTCACTCATTTTGAAGAATTCATGCAGTGTACATAAACACGCTCTGTTTTTGACGACCAGCTGTCGAGTGGAATCATAATTATGATATGGTCAGAAAGATGACGAAACAGTTGAGCACGACATGAATGTTGACTGACGTTTTTGTTATACATTGCGGCCTGTGTAAAGAGTAGGACAGGGATGGCGAACCTTTGGTATGCGACAGGAAATACACGGCATCGATCGCAGTGTAGGTGCCTATGAAAATGAAATACCTACAATGCATTTACCCTTTTCTTTCTATAATATAGTGCATTATTCTCATTTTTTTTTTTACTGTGTTTGAAATAATATTTTATGTTTAATAATCTTTTTGTTTAATTTTTCTCAGATATCGGTGGCAAGCTCGTATAGGTCACTGGTATTGAGAATTTGAAGTTGGGAACTTCTTAAACAAGCATTACTTAAGTTGATTCCTTCAACGTTGCCCGCGAATTTTCTTTGAAAAATAACGTCATGTAGTACTTAATGCTTAAGTAGTGTTGAAAAAGTTCTCAACTTCAAATTCTCAAATAGGAAACCGGGTGTTAGTCTAGTTTTTATTTAAACTCAGTTTTAACATTCAGTTAAAAGCTTCGCCATCCCTGCAGTAGGGTGTGTTGTGTCTGATCCCTGGTGTAACGGCCCACTCATGCGCAGATGCCTCCACTGAGCGTGCCGCTGAGCCTGCAAGTTACGGCCACATGCTTCGCCCTACAGTTTTACTTTGCCACCAACTTTTTTTCCACATTCCGTGTTAGAGGATGTGGCAAGAACGGATCGACCGTCGCTGTAAGATTGCATATTGTTTACTTGGACACTCGTTCTTGGGACGTCGGTTCAATGCGACGACTCAGTCTTGGAAATGAGCCGCCATCTTAGTTTCAGTTACAATTTGAATGTCGAAAGGAAATGCGATAAAAATCTACCGTCTCAATGTGAAACCTAATTATAATACAAAGTCGAAACTCGGAAGTCAAGAAATCACTAAAAAGACTGAATCGTCACATTTAGTGATTTAACCAAACTGCATGGAACACATCGTGTAAATAACTCTGAAGATCTACATTACTGTCTAAATGTCTTTGCTTTTTTCATTACGGGTTATCAAAGTGTCGGTAATTTATTTTAATAGATAGAGATATTTGAGTCTTAAGTACTTTAAAAAAAGTAACAAAAAGTGGCGATTGGTCCCATCCATACTAATATTATAAATTCGAAAGTAACTGTCTGTCTGTCTGTATGTTACCTTTTCACGCCTAAACCACTGAACGGATTTCGATAAAATTTGGCAGAGAGACAGATTGCATCCCGGGGAAGGACATAGGATAGTTTTTATCCAGATATTCCCACGGGATCGACACTTATGCGGGTGAAACCGCGGGGCGCTGCTAGTTTCAAATATAAAACTTGGATATGTCAGAATCATTGTTCGATGTTTTATAGGTCCAGATTAGAAAGAGTAACAGTATTTAAAAAGGAGACCTAATCTATGTATATAAGCTGTATTAATAATTAAAGGCAAATAATCAATCTACCGTTCATTCTTACCGCTAACAATTTTCTCCACATTTATTTATTTAATTATCCTCCTAAAACCGATACGATTTATTTATACAGGATACTTACATTTACGTAGTTAATTACTAACTTCTTAGAATGAACAACATTTTGTGGCAAGTGCCCTTGTTAGTAGAAAATTCTTGAGTATAATTAAACTCCCTAACACTCGTAACTTATCGTATTGCTATATTATTGAAAGATATATTGTGGTGTTTACTTGTGATTTAACCATGGGTCCTCTATTCTAAATCTGTCCTATCTATTTAATTCATCATCATCATCATTTCAGCCGAAAGACGTCCATTGCTGGACATAGGCCTCCCCCAAGCACCTCCACTTCGACCGGTTCGGTGCTTCTCGCATCCCAACGGTTTCCTGCGGCCTTCACAAGGTCGTCGGACCACCTTGTGGGAGGCCTTCCAACGCTACGTCTTCCGGTACGCGCCACTCCAGAATCTTTCGGCCCCATCGGCCATCTGTTCTGCGAGCAATGTGCCCTGCCCACCTCCACTTATGTTTGCCAATTCTCCGGGCTATTTCGGTTACCTTGGTTCTCCTGCGGATCTCCTCATTCCTGATTCGATCACGCAGGGAAACTCCAAGCATAGCCCTCTCCATTGCCCTTTGGGTGACTTTTAGCCTTCTTTTAAGGCCAAGAAGAAAGAAAGAATGTTGTGAAGAAAGTTTATCAACTATATGTATTTCGTTTTAAATGCCATAATCTATGTAATTTATATAAAATAATATAATTAAGTTCACTGACGGTAACTCACACACATACCTATGTTTAAGTGCAAACTGCAATCTTCTTTCAATCCTTCATCGATACTTGCTTAATCGTCAAACTATACTATCTACGTATCATCTGTTAGTCAAGAACCACCAGTTTCTTCCACACAGTTCACAACAGCTCAGTACAGTAACACTCCGACCATAAATGAGTGAAGACAGCACATACAAACGAGAGTCAATATAATGGTTGTCGTACGCTTCCAGTCCGTTCCGTTACGTAGTTGATGTAATTGATATTAATGGCATGTATGTGTTTCTCTTTCTGTTATGGCCGCCGTCCCGCGTCCCGACGCCGCCCGCCGCCGGTCTAACCGCATGACGTCATCACGTGACCATCACATCATCGCATATCACGGTCTAACACTACAGTTACCGATAGACATCAGCTTGAATCTGATATCCAACTACGCAGTCGTGTTGCTCACCCTGTACCTAGTCTTCGGTTACGTTACCGTCATTATGAAGGGTGGAGTGGGGAAAAACGGCTCCACCGTCGCAGTAAGACCTTTTGATTAGCATTGTGCCGTAACAATAACACTTAACAATACAAATGCTGCACAGACTGTACTAACGCGCCACCGCGCTATGCTCACGTGACGATGTTCGATGACTGACTCGATCACTAGTGTTGTACCGTCCGTCCTGTAGTGTTGTGCTGTGTCTCATAGTGCACGGGTGTCGCGTTCATTGCATTTACTGTATGGCTTGTTACTAACCGCATGTTTGTGTTTTCGTGGCTTGGTTGACGTCGCATGTTAGTTTGTAACTTTACTAAGAAGTATTAGTGCTTAGCATGTAGCGCTTTGTTATACTGAAGTAAGTGTCCCTAACTTTTTAAAATAATTACTAAAATGATATGAGAATTTTGAAGTTCATTAAAAACTTGCTGATTAATAATTGCCCTAACTCCTTGCGATGACACAGCCTACAATGTGTTGGCCCGTTCGTCCTACGAAGGCCGTGGTACACCCAGTAATTTCCGTAGGGCACGAGTATCCTGTCGCCGGTGATCCCGTTCTCGCTGGTCGTGGTGCCGGCCTTCATCATCTTCCAGAAGAGCGAGTCCAACGTGTACCAGAATCACCCATCCCTGTACATAATGGCGTTCGGCATGGTTGCTGCTAAAGTCACCAATAGACTTGTGGTGAGTGTATTTCTATTATTCACTATGTTTGTGTGTTTTGAGTGCTGTTTGATGCTCTGTTTTGGCCTTTTTGTGGATTTATTAGCTTGAATTTTGCTTTGTTTTTGGATAAGTATCATTATAGTATCATTTACATTAAGAAGGCCCTCTGTGGCTCCAAACAAAATTGATATTTTTGACTATCCATACTAATATTATAAATTCGAAAGTAACTCTGTCTGTCTGTAGGTATGTTACATTTTCACGCCTAAACTACTGAACGGAATTCGATAAAATTTGGCAAGGAGATAGATGGCATCCTGGGGTAGGACAAAGGCTAGTTTTTGTTCCAGTAGCACGTTCCCGTGGGATTATTTCCGACATCCACGCGGGCGATGCCGCGAGCAGAAGCTAGTATTTTATATTTTCAGCATAATTGCCACTTAATATTAATAAAATAAAACAAGACTATAAAATAAAACAATAACTTAATTTCATTCACTATAGAATCTAATCATAACTCCAACATTGTAATGTAAATGTAATTGTTTGTAGGTGGCTCATATGACCAAGAGTGAGATGGACTACTACGACTGGTCGCTGCTGGGACCCGCCATGCTGTTCCTCAACCAGTACTTCAACCACGCGCTGCCCGAGTACTACGTGCTGTGGCTGTGCACGGTACGTACATACACCTAGTCCACTGAACATTCTATGGAATCTGGCAAATAATGATTTCCTGACATATCTACTGGTATACGGGAGTTAGGAAGTAACACCCCATTCTAAACCGCTACACTGAAAACACAGGTAGGATGACTACTATAGAAACGGGTTTTGTGACAAATTGTCTACATTTTGTCATTTTATTTATTCTTCCGTGGTCATGCTAGACGTGCAGGGGACCATCAGGGTTTCAAGCGGTAAAAGTATGCACTCAATTCTCTATCGGATTGTAACAAATATGACGAAATAGAAAACTAACAGTCAACGGACCGAATTTTGACATTGTCTCATTTCTTTTTCGTCCAATATATTCTGCCAAATGTATGTACTAGTACTAGTGTTTACGCTATTTATGTCATTACTAACAAGTCGGATTTATTTGTCATAACATCACGCTTGTAATCGCCGAAGCGTAAGGCAGAGATGTAGGTATCTATATACACCACATTTGTCATAACATCACGCTTGTAATCGCCGAAGCGTAAGGCAGAGATGTAGGTATCTATATACACCACATTTCTCCAGTTATGTTAAAGTCCCATGTATTAGAATTGGGAAGCGCGGCTATTGTCTTTTGTTATCGGATTGAATGATCTGGCGAATAAATGATTATTATTATTTATTTACAAGCAACCCCGCCATTAAATTCACAAAGATGTACTAAATTGACTATAATGAACGAATTGTGCATTGCAGATATGGGTATGCGTAGACCTGGTGCGCTACTGCGGGCAGATCTGCCTGGAGATCTGCGCGCACCTGCGCATCCAGCTGTTCCGCATCGCGCCCGCGCCCGCGCCGCCCGCCGCCAACGGTACGCGCCGCGCCAAGCGCCAGCACTCGCACGCGCACGCGCACTCCTAGTGCCGCGCGGGACGTGGCCGGCTGGCCGGGGGGCCACTCGCCTCTGTTTTTGTTGCTTATCTGTGGGCCGGCAGGCAGATACAGTCATTTTAGCATCGGTGATTAATGATTTGGTCGGTTTTCTGAAAATTGATTGAACGCTAGACTCTGCACTCATTTGGATGCCAGTCGCAGTGACTTTTTGCACTACGCTCAATTTTTTAAAACGCGATGCAGCAATAATGCAGTCGTCAAGTCGCCGATGCTAGAAGTATCATGTCTGCTGTGGCCCTATAAGTTAGTTTTGTACGCTGCTGCGGCAATTTATAACGCGGTCGAAATTAGTTTATTTCATGTGTATATAAATCAAAAAAATTAACGCGATTTTCCAAACGTATCTCTGCCTTAAAGGTAGTCTAATCAGTGTTGTATAAAATACAATGTTTCAGTTAATGTGTATAAAGAAATTTAGTTTTAAAAATTTCGTTGTACTTTCCAAAATGTCGGCAGCGTTCAAAACGACTTCGTTTAACTAATTTGTTGATTAGTCAAGGCTCGGTATGTATAATGTGATGGGATAAGGTTGCGGTGCTCTCACACCGTTCTACTTTCACTTCTCTATCTAACACTAAACTAATATACGAACACTTAGGACGTCCAAATACAAGGAAAATACGTGTTAGAACAAAGTAAAAATAACTGTTATTATAGCGACACAAGGTCGCATTTCGTACCGTGTAAAACTACTAACACTGACCTTAAAATGTTGACAATCGGTATCACAGTATCCGGTTGAGAATATTGCACATCGAGTTTAGCTTATTCACTTCTTGGTTTTATATCAATAACCGTGCCTCCCGGGCCCATCTAATAAATCTACAAATAAATATCTGCGACCAATAGGGTCGTGCAATGAAATAAATAACAAAAAAAAACTAACCCTATGTATCCCTATGTCCCTATGTATTTTACTGTGTGTACATAAATAAATAACATAGGTTCTCAGCCGTATAAATACGTCTGAGGCGGCACGGTCACGATAACATTGGTCGTACTAATCCGACTGGGGCAGTCAATAGGTTAAAAAAAGTTTGACGTTATCTCACGTCGTCTCTATCACTCATGCCAGTCTGACGGTCTCTTTCTAAAGTTCGATGTGCCTTATCAACGCCCGGGTACTGTAACATGTGTGCCAGGATAGTTAGCAAGTAAAAACGGGAATGTACCTTTATCAACGTGTAACTTATTGTATGTAAGAAATCCAAGATGGCGGCGGGTTGCCGTGTCGCGACCGCCAGCTCTCCAATATAAGGATAGATATCCACTTCAGACAATTTCAGTAGCATTGTTATGTATACATTTGTTTTTTATCACAGTTATAAGTAGTATTAAATGACACTGCGTAGTGCGTGTAGATAATCAATCCGTTCCTAAGTTAATGAAAAGATGACGGGAATATCCTTAGGATCTAAGATAAACAAAGCAATGTTTTAATCAGAACCAATAGAAAGTAGTTTACAAGAACGATTTGTTATAGACGATAGCGGGGCAAAAATAATTGCAATTTAATTTATCATACAAGTATTTTTTACACGTTTATTGAAGTCTCAGAAATTAAAATATCTGCATACCTTTAGGTAATTTGAAAAAATGGTTGCACTAAACATAGTTTCAATTATGAATGAAGAAAATAAATTAAACTTTCTAAGTCGCGTCTGTTCTGTCGGCAAACATGAATCTTTAACCAATGCAGGATAGACAGGAGAGCATGCCTTCTACCTACTAACGCTTCCTACTAAAGGTGCTGGGTCCTTCCAACACTAACAAATAACATTATAGTGATGTGTCGAGTGATCGTTCCTTACGAGAATGTTATCGACAAAGCCCATCACTAGTCATATATTGTGCATCATTGTTGTAGATGAGGCGCTACTATTGGATAAAAGTTATCACATATACATAGGAAGCTGTGACCAGTAAGTCAGGGGCTTGGAGGCTTGCCACTTAACCGTAGAACAGAAGGTTACAGACATGTGTGACATCCGCGATGTTGATGTCGCATCGCGGTCCACTTAGTACTGGAAACATTCAATATTAGGGAATTAACTTGCACTTTTGGACGTCCTTTACATGAAAATTTTCTTTATTTCTAATCGAAATTGAAAGCTTGAATTGTCAACTTCGCGGTTGTCTGAATGGACTGTTTAATTAAGCATTTCTTTGCTAATCCAACTGATTCATATCAACATAACACTTATCATAGAGACAATTTAATCGCACTTCGTACATGACATTTATTTCGTCTCATTTCGAGGTTGCACTCTGTTAAAACGCAAACTTAGCTTGCTCAGCTGGTCTCATGTCAATAATACGTTAATTTATTTTTATTTTTCATGTCCATCTGTATTGACTGCCCTTTAATGACGTTTTCGTGCGTTATTTGAAACTCATTTGTGCAGATATTTAAATTCTTTGTTAATTATTTACTGTTTAACAGAATGTGATCTTGAAGAAATGATTACTAGTTATTTATAAACAACTAGCTAGTTTAGTAGACAAGGTAGACGTCAGCTAGAACGAATATATTAGAGATTATGACTGTATGTAAATAGCTAAAAGTGCAAAGTATTCATCAAGTCTTTAAAAACATTTAGTTTAAACAAATGTATATTTTATTACAATTTCTGTTCGTATAAGCACCGTTATACTAAAAGGAAATGTGGTATAGTTTAATAATAGTAAGTAGTTGGGAAAGTGTCGGTCAATGTAAGAAATGGCAATCTCTTAGCCGGTAACTTTAAATTATGATAACTAGCCAGCGGTGAGGCGACTGGCGAGGATTGTAACAAACTAGATAGATATATGAATAACCTACACATTTATATAATACAACTTGTTATAAAATATTAAAACGACTGTTAAAACCCTAGGCAATACTGAGTTTGTGACTTAAAGGCTCAACTCACCAAAAGAGCGTCGAAGCGCAGCGCAGTTTCAGTGTCATATGAATTTTAACTTTATTTTCATTACTGTAATACTTATTATCGCAAATGCTCGGTAGAGAAGGCTATTCGCCGGAATTCCAGCGGCGCCGCGGGCATCCGCGCTACTCGTTCGAGTTTCTCATGCGATAATAAGTATTATAGTAATGAAAATAAAGTTAAAATTCATAAGACACTGAAACTGCGCTCCGTTTCGCCGCGCTTCGACGCTCTTTTGGTGTGAGTTGAGCCTTAGATGTTCAGTCTTTCCATTTCTATAGATCTATATCTAGTACTGTTATTGGAACATGTCTAAAAGTTAAGATATAGATAGCCCATGAATAAAATCTAAATTATGTCCTACTAATAGGTTTTGAATGTATCTTCAATCTGCATTATGATTCATTATCTGCTGTCACCTAACACTTACAGCCGATAGTTGTATCGGCGTTGGCTGCGACTAATCTAATCTTCGCTCCCGTAGCTCTAACTCTACAAAAATACTTCTTCTTTGTAATGTATGTGCTATAGTATATATTATATGTATGAAGTGCTAGGAACGCTTGCAACTGCTAGAGAAACAACATGTTTTCTGTCCTTTCTCATCTAGTCGGTTCAAATGAGTAATATAATAGTTAGTACACATAAATTGGATTAACATAAACGGAGCTCAAAACTGTGAAGGGTTAAGGAGTAGCTATACAGCCGCTGTCGCGCTAAGTGTGTAAATATGTGTTAATTATTGATGTTACACAAAACGAACAAAGCCCGCTGTATCATATACTGTTAAATGTATTTTTTATGTGAATTAAAACAAATGTACATTTTGATTATACTTGTTTTATTAGAGTTCCTGTTATTGTGAGAAAATGTCACAGTTATTTGCTATAAGAATGTATTACAATATCAATGTTTTGCTACTTATTAGTCGCACTATATCCCGTGTTTCACTACCTTCGTAAGTTTGTTGTTAGGTGTCCCATACACTCCACCAGATCCACATAGTATTAAGGTATGCGACACGCTACACGTACGGACGCAAAGGTCAGTGGAGCTTGTGTTTGTTGTTCAAATATAAACCTTGTTTCAAAACAATAGAGCTTATAATTAAAGCAGGTGTTGCAGGTTTTATTTGCTTGATTTTTATTTTCTAAGTGGCTTATTTATTTATTGAAAGCTTATTTCATTATCATTATTGTAGTACTAACCCAATTGTGTTAAACATCTGCTTACTAAATCCTTGAGAATGAGATCCTTTTGTTTTCTATTCTAATACTTAGGGTCGTTTCAACCCTGTGGAGCGCTGATTTTGTACTATCATAATATTAATCATTGTGTGATATTATGCTGCTAATGTACAGTCGGAAAAAGAAATAAGTGTACAAGCAACTAAGCAAGTTACCTGCAACTGGCAGAATCAACTATCACGCGGGCCCAGTGCGGGTTGTTGGTAGATGTCACATGTGTTAGAATTTTTGTTTCTAGGACATGCCGTTTTCCACACTATGTTTTCCTTCACCGTTTTGAGAGCAGTGGTGATGAAATTATTTACACAAAGGGCCTGCCTGGGTTCGAACCCTCGTAAGTCGAAGTGGTTACGACTGGGCGACCACTGCTCAACAATTTTGAATTTGTGCTGAATATGATGGCCATAATGTTTTGTCTGTATACTTAATTCTTGTCGACTATACAATTTAGCAAGATAAAAAAATAGATTAACAATGATATTCTTTCTTTTACAGAGACGAGTGAATGTGAAAAGTCCGACTCAGAAGATATAATACCACTAATTAACAACAATTCTATTAGTTAATTTAAATCATTAGGTTACGAGCACTCATATTATAAGCACGACCAATCAGCGTAGAGAATTATTAAGTTATAGGTGACGGGAGACAGAGCTGAAAGGAATTGAGTGATAATATTTTTTACTAATAGATTTTGTTATGTTTTAATGTAAAAATCTAATTTCCAAGAACAAATACATTTTCTCAAGTTCAATGTAATAAAATAGCGTTTCCTCACCGCGTCAGTTCTACAATTATTAGCAGAATAAATTAAATACCATGTATTGCATAACGTTGAGCGGACTTAGCGTTGAAGTGAACATTAGTTCACTTCAACGCTAAGTCCGCTCTTACACAGTATTAACGAAAGTATTCCTAAACAGTTAAGTTTGTAAAGTTAAAGAAGCATTTTGTTGATTGATAATGATAATAAAGTTATCTTCAAAACTATAGCTGGTTTTATTCGCGCTGAGTGTAAAGGAAAACATGCGAACATAGATAATGATGACATTAACAACCCAGTGTAGCTTCTCCGCCCCCGTCAGTGTTATCAATTTGTTATTTGTTTACCTGCCGAGTGTTATGATATTTCCTGAAGTGTGTACATTGTGCCCGAGGTCTCGGTGACCATGGCTGGTAGAACAAGACGGAGACAGGAATACGAAGGCCTGGGTGAAGGTAGGTGGATATACAAGTGTGTTATTTAAATAGAAACGTTATCTTAAGTGCGGTTTCCTGCAGATAAGTCTGGAGGTATTTGAGAACAGTAATTCAGTATGTGTAATGTTAGTGTTCAGTTTAAACTTTGGAACGTTTCGAGTATTTCTAGATTAAATAAGGGTTTTCTAGTAGTAGTAGTTCGACCTTCACGCATGGCTGGGGTTACTGATTTCACATGAAATCGTGCCAAAATAACATACGCAATCTACCTAAAATAAAAGTACGAGAACATCATTAAAAGTAGGGACTAGGTAGGTAGTGTAGTGTAGGTACTATTTATTATATACGGATTGCTTATCCTATTCCTGAACGGAATGCGGTGGTTCTTCGTCGAGAATCGCGCTATGAGTAACGCTCCTCATTGTTCTAATGCACGTGCGTGAAATTAAAATTGTACAGCCTCTATTGAAGTCAATCCATGAAGTAAGATATAAGTAGACGGACGCAAACAATGAATAGGTACGATAAAAGGGTACCTAAGTATAAGTAGTATTGCGTACCTACAGCAACAGATATAGATACCTACCTTACCTGTACATCATCATCTGCCTAGCCTTTTCCCAACTATGTTGGGGTCGGCTTCCAGTCTAAGAGGATGCACAGCTAAATACCAGTTTATTACATGGATCTGTCCTCCACAACCCAGTTATTGGGCAGGTAATAAGATACCCCTTGGTAAGACTGGTACCTATTTACCTACAAACGAAATATAAAAAAAAAAAAACAGACAAAAACTCCTTTTATCTACGTTACCTTCTTATCATAATTTAATTTGCCGTGTCATGTATCACAGTGATTCAAAAATGTCGTAAGTAATATCACGGTGAGAAAGCAAAGAAGTAGATAGGTCGTTATCACTTTATCAGTTGCCGATTAACTGTAGGTATCTATCATCAATAATGTTAGTGCGTGTGCCGATTGGTGCAACGTACCCCACTGCCTATCATATCATTAGTACTGACTACTACAGGGGCTAGTTACAATATTACGCCACCTGTCGCTTTTCACGCCATTAAGTGCCCACTATGGCGTGCCATCGGGTAATTAGCACGTGATTAGGTGTCAAGTGCTTACGTATTGGTCAACGCGATGAGTAAATTTTGTTTTGTGTTAATTAATTTGCATACAACATACTATTGTATAGAATCAAGTTCTTCTTACTGAACAGACAGCTGTGCTGCTGGGGAGTTTATTGCGCCACTTCTCTCCAGCTAAAGCACTATAGGAATTGGTGAAGGGCGCGCGTTTTAGGGGACTGTCATACTGTCATGTACTCATCTTATGTCATTTTGACGTTCAAAAACTGCTGATTTTCAGCCTAGATTAAATAAATTAGGACCTACTTTTGATTTTGAGTTGGTAGTAGGTATTTTAGCTAGTTAGGATAGGTAACAGCTGAGAGATTTGTTGCGGCACTTATAATAAGTAACCTACTTCACACAGGGTGTAATTTTTTAATAAATTTGATAGTTTGACCACGAAGAATGTTAAAATTCCTCGTGGTCAAATCAGTTTGACTACTAAGTTAGACCACGAGGAAGGGACCCTTATTTGTCATGCTATGTTACGTGTTGCGGTTGCGGGTAGGCGTCAAGTGCCCACACTGCCTACTTAGGTAAGTAGGTACGTATTTTTCATAGCGATGAATAGGTATAGTACGAGTACCTACTTCAAGTAGTTAGGATTGGTTAGGAACCTATTGTTATTAGGCGCAACAGCCGAGTAATTTGTTGCAGCACTTTAGGGACTCTGATATTATGATAGGGACTATGTGTCGCGGGTTCGATACCCGCCCGGTACCTACTTGGCATTAGTATGGTGGCCTTCAAATCTGACAACTAGCCTTACCCCGGAGAGTCAGATTGATAATGATAAATGCATAGATTTATGACGTTCTTATAAATCTATGGATAAATGATTATATTTTTGTAAGTAGTTTGGCACTCGATATCCGTGGTTGGCACAAACACTTTTACACGTCATCAATCATATTTTTTTTAAACTAGATGAGGTCGGCGTTTCCTATCTGACTACTATACTCTGAGAAGAAAGGCCGAAACAAACTCAGAGGTCACAGTCTCTTTTAAAGTCCAGACATAATCTTGGTCAGGTTATATGAAGACCATGTAGATCGATGTCTAATTGATTTATTACCTAAGAGCAATATTTATATAGGTAATGAAACTAATACGAACCTGACCTTTCAGAATTGTTTTTCCGAGTCCATAGTTGAACAAAGTCTGAGCGGTCGCGGGTCGAGCCACTTGCGCGCTATGGCTTGCTTGTCAGTTGGGTCAGTAAGTTAGTCAACAGAACAACTTATTAAACCGGTAGTTATTTAATGAATAAAAAATCAATGTTTCTCTTGAGGGATAATTTCCGACCACACAGGCAAACGCTAGTGTAATATATATAGTGATAAGTATTCAGCTGTATCCGGTAAACTGAAAATCGACTCCAACATGCTTGGGAGAAGACTGCATGGGCACATTATGTGTATGGTCGCTAAACACCTAGTTTTGGGTCTGTGTCTGAATTTAAGATTTGTTTGCTACAACAAAATAGAGGCTATGACAGTCTCGTACCTACTAGAACTTAAGTCAAAGGAAAGAAAACTAAACTTCAATTGGGTTATATCTGGGTACCGTTCGGTAGGTATTAGTCTAACTTGCTAAGCAATTTGTTGATTAACTTAATTTGCACTTGAATCGTTTCAAGCTAATCACAGCAGTAATACTCGGTAGATGGCGCACTAGTCGTTTCAGACTATTTAGCGACGTTTTTTAAGCAGTTTTGGGAAAACTACACTTATTTAGTGGGTTTTGTTTACATAAGTAGGTAAGTATGTGTACCTACTAATAGTTAAATGACTGTGGCATGTACTTTATGGGGTAGTACTATTTTTTGTTGGTTGCTATTTATTATGAATAATCCTGTATTCTTTTCTTTAAATGATAAATAAAAATAAACTATTTATTTATACCTAGGACAAGTGTAGGTACCTAGGTCATACAAATTAATTAAATATTTACTTACCTTCATAATAAAATGGGGCTGAGGTAGGTATACATACCTTGGGACCCATTTTGGGGTCCCATTTGGATCCACTCGAAAAAAGCGGAGGTTCGTGTCCAATCTTCTTCACTACCGAACTAGGTTTAGTGGATCTAGGTGACCCGCTGAGCCAAGGCACCTTCTGAATACTTAGAAATAAATACTGTACCTACTTCTTCCTAACCGACCACAAGTTGACTGACACCTCAATATTCCAGTTTCCAGGACTACAGAATGGCTGGAAAGAGGCCGCACTGTCGTGCGATCGGTACGTCGGACTACAAACAGAGTCCATCGCTACATCCAGCAGACAACGCAGCCTTGGACGACATTATGTAAGTTTTTATTATTTTATAAGTACATACCTACCAAGTAATATAACATAATAACAATCAACCCATATTTGCCCACTGCTGGGACTCACTCAAACTTCCTCTCTCTCTTTGTAAGAGAGAGCGGGCCATAAATACGTTACCATCCGTCCGGATGTGCCCGGACATGTCCGGCTTTTTGTCCCCCACCTAGACTTGGTCCGACTGTCCGGTAAGGTGGCGTCCATTAATTACGTGAGGCGTTTAAGGGGGGAGGGGGTCGAGCCGAATCTCATCCAATCTCACGAGGGGGAGAGGGGGGGGGGATACTTACTGAAAAAATAAATATTAATTATGTACTCACCACGCGGGCCCAATGCTTGTTGCTGGGCGTCGTCGTAGTTAGGTCTTCTTAGGCTCCTGGTCCTGGACATGACGGTGTCACTCACGATGTTCTTCTTTACCATTTTTAAATAGTTTCCAAATTATTTATTTATTTATTTATAGGAGAACCAACAGCTATAACAGAAGCATAACAATCGTTTATGAGACATAAAGCCAATTACAGGTTCTCACGGGTAAAAACAGAAAATGTAGTAGAAATCTTAGGATCACTAACAAGCACTATAAAAGGAATACAAATATAAGGTATATAAGCACTATGCATTTTCAAAAAAGTCAGCGTTCAGCCGAGTGCGAGCAGAATAGGTCTTGGTGGTAAATGGGTCAAATGAGAACTCTTTGCAAAGAATATTAAAGTCTTTACTCGCTCGCACCATGTATGAATTTTGCCTGTAGTTAGATTAGTCACTAAAAAACTAGTAATGCTTAGGTACTTTATGCAATGCGTTCAGAGTCAGCCTTTATGGACGGCCATCAGACATCATCGCAAAAAAAATAAAAATACGACGTAGCCGTTTCATTTTTATTTTTCAACGCAATTACAGGACTGACTGCGGAATTCACAGCGGAGTGAAAAATTGAATAGTGTTCGTTTCTATTTTTGTTCAGAGGCCTATTCTGTAAAGAGTAAAAGCGAAGGTATAACAGGGTCACCGGTCCACTATTAATCACAGGGCACTCCTTTGACTGGTCGGCCACAGTTCATCAAGTGTCACCAACCAGTGCGTGCTGTGCGAATGATAGGTACCTAGCTCGTCTATCACGTTAAATGAAAAAAAGAAATCTAGCGAGACTGTTCCAGTTTTTTTTATGTTGTTGACCTTTTAAATAATTCCGGAGGGGCCCGTGGCTAAATAATAACAGCCGCACGGGACGATCGATCAGGTTACGCTACGCTTGCCGCGGTTGGTCTGCGGATGGGTGACCATCTTTACATACCGAGACCCCTCTTTGTCTCGGAAAGCACGTTGAGCCTTTGGTCCCGCCTGTCATTCGTGGATCTTTGACAGTCGTTACGGGTAGTCAGAAGCCCGAAAGTCTGACAACCAGTCTTACGAAGGGGTATCGTATTACCCAGTAACTGGGTTGTGGAGATCAGATAGGCAGTCGCTCCATGTAAAATACTGGTATTTATTCAGCTGCATCTGGTTAGACTGGAAGCCGACCCCAACATAGTTGGGAAAAGGCTAGGCAGATGATGATGACCTTTTAAATAATAAAACCAAGCCTGTATTCCCCGAAGTTGTACCTAGGTACCTATATTATAAAGTGCTAAAAGTGCTAAAACCCACTTTACGCCAGTTACCTATATTTGAATTGCATTGTATTGAGTCATGGCTTTCAGTTTTTTTATTAAGCCTATACAGGTACTTATACTACATACTTATTTGAGAAGCGTACGGCCCACAAGCCCATAACTTTACTTACCGACATACAAATCAATACATTACCCAAATCAATGGTAATCAAGCCCTTGTGAAAACTGAATGCAGATTTTTACCGACTTTACAAAAAGGAGGAGGTACTATGTTCGGGTGTTTATATGTTTTTTTTTTTTTTTTTTTTTTTTTGGTTTTTTTGTTCATCGAATACTCCGCCAATTGTCGACGGAGTTTCAAAATTCTTTTTTTGTTCGAAAGTAGATAGTTCTGAGGTGTTCCCATTGTCACCAAGTTAGGATCTGATGATGGGATCTTAGAGAAATCGAGGGCAACCCTCAAGTTTTATAGGCTCACTTATTGTTTTTCGCATATTTTATGAAGTATCTTGTGTATTTGTGTATGGCTGTCACCATCTCAGGTAGCTGGGCTGATGATGGAAGTGTTAGTAAATTGTTTTGATGTTTGATAGGGCATTTGCCACATTTGGTCTCATGATCATCAAGTCATGACCTGATGCTGCAATCAGGATAGTCTGCAGAGTACCTAACTCCTCGACAACTACCTAACAGCAGATATATCGTGTTTAGGCTCATTGAAAAGGGCTCGATGTGTGGATAAACGTACTGTTACTGAGGAACACCGAAGACCTGATGCTGAAGCCAGGAGCATCAGAAAAAGTACAAACCTTGAAATTACAGCACCGTAGTCGTGTTTGGGCTCATTTTAAACAGGACTAATTTTAAGTTCAATGCAATGTTGACATAAGTCTGGCCTGATGCTGCAGCCAGGATTATCAGCATCTAATCTAAAAAGTAATAAAAGGAGAACTCCTCAACAATTAACGTCCCTGCATCGAGAAAAGGAATATTTTATAAAAAGGCGATGGGCAAGTTGACATTAGGCTATTGTAACTTAGATAAATTATAAATAGACCCACTAAAAAGCGAGAAATAAAAACTTTTTAACAAAAAAAAAACCGACTTCTAAAAAAAACACTACAAAATGAAAAATAACTTTAATTTCGGAAGTCGGTGGCAAAAACTAAAATACTGACCCCTAAGACACCGACTTCCGAAATTAAAGTTATTTTTCATTTTGTAGTGTTTTTTTTGGAAGTTTGTTTTTTTTTTATCTTTTTATTACGATCCCGTACAATAATTTACACAATCTAATCTAACTAGCCTGTACTGTCCCACTGCAGGTTATAGGCCTCCCTCTCCCTTTTCCACACAATTCTGTCTTTTGCGAGTACCGGCCAGTCCCTACGGTAGGTAGGAGTCAAGCGACACGCACGAACGCGAACGAACGAAACGTCACGAACGTCACACTTTACGTGGTTTGGTCATAATATGTTTTCTGTTTGCATTGATGTTAGTTATCAATTTATATAGGTTTCACGCGTCGCCGCCACGGAAACGGTCGCCGCCATTCTGTGGAAAAAAAAAAACAAAATGGTGGAATGGTAGGTACCTACCTATGCCAGGCTCTAACTAAAAATGTTCAATCACCTTTGGGAGCAGTGAATCCTGCTACCCAGTAGCAAACATAGGATTATTGGAGGAACACTATAGATAGGGATTGAGTCAATGACGGAGGTCTTCCTAGTCGGAGGGTTCCTATATCCATCTACTTCTATCATCCCAGGAAAATGATTTGAGCTTTTTAATATTATAACGGCACCTAAGTACCTATCCCCGGAAGACAAATTGAGTTTGTTTCAAAATTATTTAACATTTTCATAACGTTAATCAGCTTATACCAAAGTGGCATTTACGCTCTTCTGATAGTGACAATTTACGCTCTTCTGATAGTGACAATTTCCAGCAATTTTCGTTAATTTCGAATGGCCAGGAAATGTCCAACCTCGTTATTATTATAATTTTAATCCGTTGTATCCCCAGGGAAGGATCAGGGTGTCAGATACCACAGACAATACGACACGAGCGAGGTTGTCGGTTTATTCGGGATTATATCGGGAGCACTCGGGAATATCCGTGAATAGTCGGGTGTCGTCACCGACCTGCCGTTGTTGACACTACTGGCCCAACAGGAAGCTTTTAGTGCTGAGACATGTCAGGGCTGCCCCCGACTGGCTTCTGAAATGTTAATGTCAAAGTTACAGTAGCTCGCAAGTGTGTTTAACTTACTGACCTACATGGCCATCGTTGTCTTTCAGTTGAAATGGAAACTAATGTTTCGTTATGCTTATTCTCATTAACAATGAATGTACCTTACCTAATCGCCGTAGGTAGGCTAGGTTTTATTTATTTACTAGCTCCGCCCCGCGGTTTCACCCGCATAAGTTTCGATCCCGTGGGAATATCGGGATAAAAAGTAGCCTATATGTTAATCCAGGGTTACCTCCATACAAAATTTTATCAAAATTGGTCCAGCCGTTTGAGCGTGAAGAAGTAACAAACATATAAACACACGCACACTCACATACTTTCGCCTTTATAATTATTAGTGTGATTTTTATTATTGGGTATTTATTTATTTCAATCAACTTTAGATCGTAGAATAAACTAAAATTAAAAATTATTAATCAATTTAAAGAATTACTTCCTTTATATAAATTGAAAATTATACATTAAAAATTATACATTTAAATTGAGTACCTACATACTTAATATATTCAATGTGGTTAATTTTATATCTACCTAACAGCGTTCTTCAGGTACTTTATTCGATTTTTGGTAACTCAATAACTCCCGGCACCTGTAGATACACGTGAATCGTGATAAATTAATTTGCTGGAGAAATAATGTTACTCGTATTTTACGCATGGAAGCGTCTCGCGTCACGTTTCTACGTGGGTGTTTGGAGTCTGGAGGCATCTTTACTGATATTTTCTATACTTTATGGTACCTAGTTGATGTTGGTCGGACATCAAAAGTAACTCTGTCTGTCTGTTCTAATTTCGATGTTTGACCGACAGGTACCTAGACATACCCTAAGATGCTTTTTATCCCGGTTGCACTTTTCCATGGCTAAATTTAGGACCACTACGCGGCCGAAGCCGCGGACAAAAGGCAGTCTTTTAAAAGTAATTATTTTAAATCCTAATCAGCTTGAATTTGTTCATAGTCATGTCCTCATGCGTGTAGTGAGTGAGTTATACAATCTTTCCATAATTGTGGGATTGCGTGGTCAGCAGGCACTCCCTGCAACCTAGCCTAAATATGGAAATATTA
Organism: Oligia latruncula; assembly: GCA_948474745.1. Classification (NCBI taxonomy): domain Eukaryota; kingdom Metazoa; phylum Arthropoda; class Insecta; order Lepidoptera; family Noctuidae; genus Oligia; species Oligia latruncula. The sequence continues at coordinate 20,488,432 of OX419688.1, forward strand.
ATTAAAAAAATTACTACATAGGTACTTATTACTACCCTCATTCCGTCCTCTATAGTCTGAAATGAATTATTACACGCCGTTTATTTGATGATGATTCCTAAGTCACTTACATAAATGGTGATGGAAAACATCGTGAGGAAACTGGCATGTCCTAGAACCAAAAATTCGAAAATATGTGACCCTGGACCCGCGTGGTGGATTACGGCCCACTCCCTTTTAAAAAGATGAGGCATGTATCCCAGCAGTGGGAACATGATTATGTGTTATGTATACATAATTAAACTACGCTGTTTTTTTACAAAGCGTAGATACAGCAGTATTCACAATAATTCGAAGAACCAAATAATCGAATAACCAATGTTGGTGTTCAAAATCTTAATTGGTTACGCTAACATTTAACTTTTAAGACACTTCCCCCTTTATTTATAAAAGTTCCTTAAATGTAAGAGACGTTTGAACGTCAAAAATGCTTTAAGCAACGTTTATAAATAACCCCTTTCATGTTGTCGAAGTCACGTTTGATTGCGCCGCGTTCGCCTCCGCTTCATGATCTCATTTACTTGAAGATTTTCCTTTATAAAACGGAGGACTTTCTCGAAGCTTTTACCTGAGGGTACCTAAGGACTACGGTTTTCTTGAAGATGAATGTAACCTCATCGCCGAGAATATTCGTCTTAAAATTAAAATGTTATTCAATGAAAGAAAATTATTTATTTAGCACCGACTAAGACGCTCACAATGCATTTCGCAGTTTCCTAGATTATCTCAGATTGCTATTGTTAAAGCACATAGTAATAGTTTAACATCATATTGTCATCTAGGGGGCGAGCGTAGATCATGGGCCAAATTCAGAGATCGAACCTAGGACCCCGTGCTTAGCAGTCCTGCTTGCGATCACTAGATCAACGATGCAATTGTAGCACTTGTATCTAGATATCTATATCATCTGCCTAGCCTTTTCCCAACTATCTTGGGGTCGGTCCGGGTCTGGCTGTTTGTGTATGTGAGTTTAAATGTTTGTAAACGCACCCACGATATAGGAGAAATTCCTAGTGTGGGGCAACGTTTTTTAAAAAAAAAAAAAAAAATTTAAATACCAAGTTGAACTAACAACCTGTCTAAATAAAGAAACACCATCAGTTTTATTGACAAAGTGTTTGGCGAATGGCCTTTCGTAGCATAATAAAAATGGCGGCCCAGCCCCCCAGCCCCACGTGAGGCGCCCTTGATATTCAGTGACATTTTGAAAAAATGCGAACTTACCATTTTACTAACAATAACTTCTCTATTGACACAATTCTCTAAGCCTCGGTAAGTTTACGTCCTCGGGAATGTGCCCTCGGGTACAGCCATATACCTACACAGTCCTATGTACTAATAGGCGTTACACCTACCGCATTTATACCTACGTATAATATACATTACATAAGTACATACGTAACTAAAATTTTCACTGGCATTGCTGATGTTATAATGAGTAGCTAAGGCTAAGAATTGGAGTTCCCCGCATTAAAAAAAAAAACATGAAATCAAATTTGTTTTCCGAGATGCACCCGAACGAAGTCGAGGATACAAAGAAGTATGCACTAGTATTCAATAAGTACATTTGTTTTGGGCAACGGCTGCATTATTATCTTCAGTCACATATTCCTAGCCATACTGGTTCAACTGCCTTTATTGGTATTGTAGTCGCTAGCGTGGCAGCTGAGCGCGGTATCCTGGTTTTGCTTCGAGTCGGAAAGAAAAAGGAAATTCCTAAAAGAAAATTCTCGTGGCGTTAGCCTCCGTAGCTTCCCAAACTCGAGATTTACTTCGCCTGCTATTAAATCGGACTTAAAAATAACAATATAATAATGCGTGAGGGTAATACGGGGAAACAAAAATGCGTGCATGCTAAGTGTATATTATATTTCACCTGAACTCGTGTACCTATCGTGTACCAGTTTAAATTTGCCAAAAATGGAGCTCAAGTGACGCACAGCTCGTCACGCGACTATATTCCGTGAAAGCGGAACATTACAAATATTCATGAAGTGTCCGCATTCCGCTGTCGACCACCATACATGTTATGTTCTATGACATTCCTTGAAGAACGCCCCAAATATTCAGGTAAATATGCCAAGTCTTCAGTTACGTTGCAGAAAGAATTTGACAACACACGTTTCAAAATCTTCTCCTTAGCGTATCGATGGCAAAAAGTTCAAACATCTTTGGCCCAAAATTCAGCTCCGCGAACTCTGCTCACTGACGCAGTCATAAGATCATCAAGTGCACAGGTGCCAGGGCGCGGCGCAAGGTGGAAGGTGGGCCATTGTCTGTGGGGAGATGCTGCATACGCACTCGAGATCTGAGCCGTCCGTGAACCCCCATCTGTGGAGATTGTCTTTACTGCGGCCGACTTGGGTTCGAAGTCTTTCCAGTCGGCCTCGGTAACGCGTGCCCAGGCGGAATGCTCTCAGATAGTTCGTTAAAATTGTCACGGGATTTATTACAGCTCCTGCCGTAGCTGTGCCATCTTGCTGTGAAAGTGTTACTATGGGCTGGACTAGCTGTACGTACCCAAGAAAACTTTCCTCTGGGGCACTGAGACATAGTTGTCCTTTGGGTGACGTCAGTCAAATTCGCCCTCTAGTGTTCAAAAATAACTTGATTGGAGTGATTCGGGACAAAGTTAGATTGAGTTTGTCCAATGCCTGGGTTCGAATTTATATACCTACTTGAACATTGTTTGTCTTCTTCATTCATTTGTCTCTCACTTGTCTCAAGATTATGGTTAGTCTTGCTCATATCATATCAATGTTTATCAGTACCCTCTTATCTTTCTCCTAATTCTAATCTAATAAGATTAGAATAAGAAGAATGATAAGTATAATGAAGTCCGGCTCCGGAAGTAATAAAGAGTTGACCTTTGTCTTGACTTAACTTTTGCCTTTTACGGTGAACAATCTAGTTTATTGGACAAACAAACGTTCCCCATAGTCTTTAGTAGATAGTGAAAGGTCAAATCTGGCACGAGGGAGCGCCCGCCGCCGCCGCGCGCCGTTCGCGTGTAATATTACTGTCGCAGACGGCGCGTCAGCACGGTCAGCACTAATTCGGGAACACGATAAATGAAATCTGTGTTCAACTATGATTGATAAACCTGAAAAGAAAGACTATTCAGGCAAAGTGCACTCCTTTAGTGCACTTTGCCTGAATAGTCTTTCTTTTAAGTAGATACCGTCCACTGTCATTTAAGACTTCGGCCAATTAGGATCTAGTTTCTTACCAAGATCGAAGCTGATTGAAGAATCTTATCGAAAACGGGGACCTGGAACTTTATACCGAACTGAAACTTTGGTGTTGGATCGTATTCGTACCTACTTATTACACGTAAAAGCTCACTTTCGAAAGGCTTTCAGGAGTCAATACTAAAGCCAAAGACACATTACTGTGTCGTGTTGTGTGGTTACTGGATACACCAATAAAACAAATCTGTTCAGGACTACGTCAAATCAAAACAAGTTTTGATTGGCTATCACTGCGTCAGAAGGCGTCACGCACGACACGACACAACACACTAATATGAAATTCATATTAGTGTGTTGTGTCGTGCATTCATATTAAGAATCAGGCTTCAATCTTTTATTGCATTTCACAATGTGTACTTAGGTGGTAACTTCAAATTGTATGAGATTATTGTGGAGCCTGTCACAGTAACATATATTCATACATACACACATAAACTGTCACAGTCACATAATATTCATACATACACACATAAACTGTCACAGTCACATAATATTCATACATACACACATAAACTGTCACAGTCACATACATATATTTATACATACACACATAAACTGTCACAGTCACATAATATTCATACATACACACATAAACTGTCACAGTCACATACATATATTTATACATACACACATAAACTGTCACAGTCACATAATATTCATACATACACACATAAACTGTCACAGTCACATAATATTCATACATACACACATAAACTGTCACAGTCACATAATATTCATACATACACACATAAACTGTCACAGTCACATACATATATTTATACATACACACATAAACTGTCACAGTCACATAATATTCATACATACACACATAAACTGTCACAGTCACATAATATTCATACATACACACATAAACTGTCACAGTCACATAATATTCATACATACACACATAAACTGTCACAGTCACATAATATTCATACATACACACATAAACTCACGCCTATTGTCCCATGGAGCTAGGCAGAAACTACAGAACAGATATCAGGGGGCGTAAAAAGGCGCCTTTGGCAGAATCATAAAGGGATAACATTATAAATCATAATGGACAGTTAATCGTATCATGTGAAGGATTTTTCAGTATTTTTATTTTATTTTTGTCTGTGCTAAAATACCAATCAATGCAATCCAATCCCAATCTCTTTGATTATACCTACGTAGTGCAGCGAAAAAAAGAAAAACACGGACTGTCTTCGTCATATTATGATTCATAATGTTATCCTTTTATGATTCTGCCAAAGTGGCCTTTTTAGGCCCCCTGAACTATGTCTATGTTATGAAGTTAAATATAATAAGTAGATGGTTTACCAATCGAATAAAGTTACACATGTCACTGATACACTCAAATGCAAATGAAACTCGTTCCAAGGTTAAATTAATTTGAATAGGTAACCAATTTACCCAACTCCTACTATACTTACCCGTATAAATTCTGCGAAACTGAATCCATACTAATATTATAAATGCGAAAGTGTGTCTTTCTGTCTGTTACCTCTTCACGCTTAAACCGCTGAACCGATTTAGATGAAATTTGGTATTTTGGTTTGGTTTTTTATCCCGATATTCCCACGGGATCGAAACTTACACGGGTGAAACCGCGGGGCGCTGCTAGTATAAAATAAAAGCTTGTAATTGCGGTGAAACTGAAAGGAGTTTTTAGATCGATTGTTCTCTCTGATATTGTACACTACACTTCACAACAAACTTCAAAGCCCTACTACTCCTTCAAGGGCCTTTATTAAAAAGGAAATAATTAGGTATTATACCTTCATAGTCATACTGTATTTTGAACCATAAAGATGTCCACAGGGTATACTAACAAGTCGCCAACACCAATTCAGCTGTTTTTCCGTGATGAAAACGCACCTACCTATTAGTATCTAACTATGTAATGTCCCCGTCACGAAAAGCTATAAATTTTGTAAACACACATTCAGGGTTTCGCAACCTTTGGATCAAATAAAAAAAAAACAGTTTTATAATGATTTTTATTTTGAAATAAGTAGGGATATAATTATGTTAACACACATTTAATTACTGTCGTCAGACGATTCCAAGTAGGTATTCTGCATCTGCAATTCTGCAGCATTGACAGCGTCAGCGTGAACTTACTTCAAAATGGCGCCCCAAATGATTACGTTCCATGAGTCAGACACGTTCCAGTACGACAAAACACAACCAGACCAAGTGAAATTGCTTGTTAGTTTCGTATTACACGTGTGTTACTTTGAGTTGATTGAATTTGGAATTATTTGTTGTTGATTGAATTGTCGCTACATAACTTAGTAGAAGTTCTTTATGTTTACAAAATTTATAGCTTCTCGTGACGGGGACTTTAGGTTTGCATGGATCAGTTAGAACACAAACGTGAACATAATTTTGGGTTGAACAGATCACTATAGTGTAAAATATGTGTAAAATTATAAGATCGGAATTCGGAATAAAATTCTTGTGAACAACTATTAATTGAATGTATAGTTTTACTTGTTAGTGCGGTGTGAAAGTGTTTTTGCAAGCTAATTTGGAACAATTTCATCTTGTGATGGGCCAAGATGAAATTGTTCCAAATTAGTCCGTAGAGATGGCCTGATCCAGGAGTCAGTATCATGTCTCCGTAGAAGTCTGTCCATTGTGACTTTGCCACATTAACCGTGTTACTTGGCAAATTGACATGTCTGCATGTTGTCAGCTTCATTTTTTGGATCGTACTTATAGACAAGTTGCTAAGTATGATCAAGGGTTTTGTAGGCCAACTGTGCATAACCTTTCCATCTAGTGGATATTATGGTAGTCAAATATTGTGTAAAAGTTCCCCATTAGCCGTGGTTCGTTTACCATATAACAGCCATGGTTGGCGCGGTGTCGGCGGCCGGAAGTGCCGGCCACCGTGCCCGCGCCCATTTCCGGCGGCCCAGCCCACTGCTACGTCATCATTACTTTCCCTATTATGTAGCTACAAAGGGTTTGATTTAGTAAAGCCTTTTTTAATTAATTTTTACAGCGTCAGTGGCGTTGATAGATAGTTTTTATGAGGCGCTAAATATAACTAACAGCCGCACGGATCAGTCGATCAGCGAAGCATTAATCTGTAAAGCTTGCAGTTACCAGAGCCTTTGTGCCTCGGACAGCTACATATTCGTAACCAGGAGAAATTATACTCAAATTTACCCTTTATGGTGAATTCCACTAATCACTAAACATTTACACCTAGCTTATAAGTCATACCCTGCATCAAAATCAAATACATTTTTGACGGCTGGCAGTTTTTGCATCGAAAACCTGTCCAAAGTTCACATAGTTTTCGAAGGCGAGACGACTTACCTACATGTATCAACTACGTATAAAAGTTTAGTCGACTTCACCCTTAAACGCCCGTAGGTAGGTGTTTCTATTTCCGGAGTTACCGGAAATAGAATACACTTCACAATAACCACATTAAAAGTTCCTACCTATGTGGTACTATTAGTACCCAAACAAGCAAGCTAGGTACTTGTAGGAAATAATTATAATATCCAACACCATTAAACTTTTCTCTAACCCAACCTCCAAAAACGCAAAAACTTGACAATTAAAAAAAAATAAACCGCTCAGCAAATCGTTCGCAGATCAATCATTATCGGTCGCGAGTAACGTCAAGGTCATTTATTTCAGTATCATTTCATTAATACGTTCCGCTGATAATATCGATTGTTTAAACTCGAGGACACACCGACCGACTGCCGCCAGGAAATCGATGTGTTTAACCGGCTTCCGATTTCCACTGCGTTTCTCCTTTTGTGGCCGCGAAAGGTACGAATGACAAGTGAAGGCTTTCATGATAATTCATTGAATTAGGTATATATAGAGTGACTGGTAATTAGTGACCGATACTTAAACACGTGATTTTACTCATCATTATGAACAACTTTTACTATGGGACCAAACCTGAAATCGCGAAAAAAAAATCAGCTGCTCCCTACATTTATGTTCGCTTAACCCGTCAAAATGTAGGGAAGAGCTGATTTTTTTTTCGCGATTTCAGGTTTGGTCCCATAGTAAAAGTTGTTCATAATGATGAGTAAAATCACGTGTTTAAGTATCGGTCACTAATTACCAGTCACCCTATATATTCCTACCTATGTTATTTATGAGAATAACTCGCTTTTGCCCACGAACGTCGTCTGCGTGTATTTTGTATTTCATCATCTTCTAATACAAATATCCAGTATGATTATTATGATTAAACAGTATGAAAAGTAGCCTTCTCCAGCACCTTAATTGCGTGACACACTATATCAATCGCAATCTGAATCACTTTGAAGGATATTGCTTCATTATCATCTGCCTAGCCTTTTCCCAACTACGTTGGGGTCGGCTTCCAGTCTAACCGGATGCAGCTGAATACCAGTATTTTACACTTAGCGACTGCCTATCTGACCTCCACAACCCAGTTACTGGGTAAGTAATACGATATTCGTAAAAGGATATTGCTTCATATGTACGAAAAATTTGTCTGCTCAACAACGTTAACTCAATTAATGTTGTTAAATTGTCAAAATGTTACGCAATTATACTAATTATATTAATGGGCAGTTCCCAGGCTATCTATCTGCTAATTTCATAAGGTCAGTGGTTTAGGCGTGAAAAAGAAACAGAGTTATTTTCCCATTTATTATACCGCCATCTATCGAAATCAGACAATTCGTTCGATATCATCATAAAAGCCGTTCCATACAAAATGTATGAGAAAATGAATTACCTACCTTTTTTTTCGTGAATTTTTCCATATATTTTATTAGTTATTCTGCTATTCGGGGCGTCCGGCCCGCCGATATTTTTTTCGGAAGAGTACCTATTACTCCACTGTTTGACATTGTGCATCAAAAGTTAAACATGTTAAGACATAATATTAATTTTGTCTGTACGGAAACAGAATAGTATAATAAAAAGCCATTAAAAAGTTATGAGCCAACAAAGATTCGATTTTCTTGCTATTTTTAACGTAAATTTGGGTGTAAATAAGTAATAAAAGAACTGTAAAATCTTCAAAACGAAGTCCGTACCGACAAAGCTCAGTTATCGAAGAATTCAATAAACTTAATTTGTAATTGATTTGTACAGTGGATTTTTCAATTTTTCATAAAACTCGATTTTCCGAAGCACTTTTCGAATTTTTTACGCGCCTATTTTATTTTATTTATTTTTATTTATTTGGGAAAATAAACGGTTACACACTACAGTATTACATAAAATATGAGCTACAGAGTGAGCTATAATTTCGGAACGGTGTTTCTGTGCGTGAGAACTAGACGTTGTTCGTGTAGACTAGCGTCTAACTGCTCATCACTGATACTAGCTCTGTTGGACACGAAGCCAGGTGAGACAGCGTGCTTTTTGGCCATGACCACCATCCAGTGAGTTCGAGCTCGCGACTAGTTTACTCTTAAGAAGCTTTTATTACTTTGTAATTTTCTAAGCATGATAATCCATACTAATATTATAAATGCGAAAGTGTGTCTGTCTGTCTGTCTGTTACCTTTTCGGGCTTAAACCGCTGAACCGATTTAGATGGGTATAGAGATAGTTTCAGTCCCGGGAAAGGACATAGGATAGGTTTTATCCCGATATTCCTCCGGGATCGAAACGTATGCGGGTGAAACTGCGGGGCGCTGCTAGTATTATAATATGTTAGTTCCTATTTCTACCTCTACCCACACGGTATTACCTACGATTTTTTCCTTTACCATTATAAAAGTGTAATAATATAAACGTTTGCGTATTGTGTATAGATTGACATCATCCTGAACTAATAACATTTCTTCTCATCACCAATGTTGTAGGGCCCTATTATTAAGACCTAATTTAGGTACTGTAGAATACGGGGGCGCAGATACAAATAAGACGACTTTAGGACTTTCAATTAGATATTATAATATAAAAAGGGCAACGATACAACTTCGCGGTTAAGATATGAATCACAGCTTCTAGAATCAAACGCCATCATAATCATATTTGACATATGTTTAAACCAACGAATCGAATCATATTTCTAGCCAGTGCTTATTGCTAAAGGCTAGCACACACAGGCACTACACGAGCCACGCCCCACTTTGAATTAAAGTATTGGCCTAGCTCGCATCAAAATACAAGACTTTAATTCTAACGATTCGAAAACTTAAGCGTTCCTACCTATTATTAATCCTATAAGGAAAAAACTACCTAACGCCCGAAGTTAACACTGTGAGGTCCAGCTTTTTCTAAAAGCAGGGCTCAAGTCAGGACAAACGAAACACTTAACTAACACTCACTTAAGTGCCAGGTAAGTCTACATTTAAGAGTGCTAAAATGCATCAACACAAACTAACGTTGTCATGCCTGAACCTCGTCATAACAAAACGAGCGGAAAAGATGCGACTTGGCCTCCTTCGATAACAAATGATGTGAAAGTTCACATCGGCCTGGATGAGGCTTACCGTGTTAACTGAACTTAACTTCAGATCCTTTTACTCCATCGGACGGTATCAGCCAGAGGGAATGAAAAGTTATGAGGCCAGTGTTCAAAAATCTAATAAGTGGCTGAACTCCATTATATCCAAAAAATACTCCGCGTTTATAATAACTATACCATTTATAAAAACTGTGGATGCTCCAACCCAAGCTGAACCATATGTGTCAACTCAACACACTTTGCAAAGGCTATGCCCCGTTAGCAAAGTTGGTTTCAACTTAAGCTGATCACTCCCCCCTCTAGAGAGTGACAACAGTTTTTATACAACCCTCTTCCTCCTATAACGCGCATTACTATTTTCTGGAGTTCACTCACACTAAACATGGCCTATGTAAATTTAGAAAATGAAGACGAAGTTTTTCAATCCCTCAAGCCTCATGGAGCCGTGAGACCTTAAGCCTCACGCTCCCAGCTGCGTCCGAAGTATCTTCCCAGCATATGAAACACACATACAAACACATGTTAATTATATGTAACATATTATCAACTAAAATAATGTATCAACAATCATGATGAACATCCAATTGACATATTTATAATGACAAGACAAAATAAGTATCAATAAAAAAAAAACAATAAACATTTTCATCAATTTCTAATAACATGAAAAGTTTTTAATCCTAATTTAAAAAGTTTTTATCTTTATCCTTCCATTTCCATTTAAAATATTTACTTTCTAGAAATAAAATATTCTTAAACAAATGATAATTATTTTTATCCGACTGCATCAGAAGGAAGGTTATGTTTTTAGCAAATGTTTTTATGAATTTATAACTATTTATAAAACATTTTAAAATTGAACATTTTGTTCTAGCATTTCTACTACATTGGAAACCTTTCTTCTTGCGTACTTTTCTTATATTGATCGTTATACAACGAGATTTATTTTTATTAGACTTAGGGATAACTACATGATGAATGCTTGGGAACGTTTTAACATTATTAATGACCAGATTAATACAATTATCTTCTGCCTCCGCATCTGTAGAAGAACTAAAAGTGCTTTTAAAATGCACAGAAATGTCTTTCACCTCTACGTCTTCATCTCCACTTACATCCAACTGAAAAACATCTTCATCTAACCCAACTTCATCATCCACTTTACTATTCTCAACTAGCAACATGATCATTTGGGCATCACCCTTTTCATTTATAAAATGGTTATTCTCCTTTGTTTCGGAAATATTTATTGATAAATTATTTTCATTAAAATGATCATCATCGATGTTAATTATATCGGTTTGCACATCGTGATCAAATTGCTCTTCCTTCGGTTCTGAAACATAGCTAGTTAAATTAGTTATAATTGGAATGGACTGACCCGATTCCTCGATTTCTTCCTCGTGTTCGCACTCGAACACTTCCATCAGCTCCTCAGCCTCTGCGGGGCTGCATATTTGGCTGCTGCGCTCATCTACATCTTCTTCAACATCTGCTTCTTCACTGCATTCTTGGCTGCTGCGCTCGACTTCAACTTCCTCAACATCTGCTTCTACACTATATAACACAGAAGCATTATCATCAACATTTAAAACATTATTTTGTCCGCATTCTTCAGACGGAACCTTTAACATCTCCTCTTTCCTTGCTTTATAAAATGCTTCGTGACATCTGCACGGGAACTCCTCACGAAAGCCATCGGATATCTCCTCAAATGACATATCCTCGCGGTACATCCACTTAAAACAAGCCAGAGCTGCTCCTTGGAGATAAGCCTGCATTATCAATGCCCAATCACTTTCACGCCATCCATAAAGTGTGGCAATCGCTCTGTATTGTTCAAAAAATTTTTCCAGGCACATATTAGATCCTGAGAAAAGCGCATACATCCTGCTTTCTTTATAAAAAATAATATTTTAACCACTTAGCTTTATTTTTCCGGCGACGATTCTGCGCCTGTTCTATACTCACTCCAACGCAAATTAAACTAAGGGGAGTTTAATCTGCTATCGCATATAAAATATTCTGTGACTCTTCCGTCAAATTTATTCAGCTTGGCTTGCATAAAAATATTCACAACATCTGAAATCATTCATAACACGATGAATTGTGTAGGCTCGTTCGGCGCCTCCACCAATTGTAGAATACGGGGGCGCAGATACAAATAAGACGACTTTAGGACTTTCAATTAGATATTATAATATAAAAAGGGCAACGATACAACTTCGCGGTTAAGATATGAATCACAGCTTCTAGAATCAAACGCCATCATAATCATATTTGACATATGTTTAAACCAACGAATCGAATCATATTTCTAGCCAGTGCTTATTGCTAAAGGCTAGCACACACAGGCACTACAGTACACATCTACTTAACCCTTCATGGATTGCGGGCGTCATGTTACGTTATTTCCAACTCATCGTCTCTCGCCTGTCCTTAGTGCTCAAACTCGAAGCCCACTCATCCGTGATTTCTTTCTAGGTTTTAGTACCTATCGAACTATGTATTCCACATGAGTGGAGTCATGTGCACAGCTAGAAAGTAATATCTTATTACCTCAAGAAGTCTAATATAGATCTGCAGTTTTTCTCACAAGCACCTAAAAAGACACGTGAACAAAGTGCAAATAATGTTCTCCACCCGTGTGCACGCGGCTCAACAAATGTTCTCTACCCGTGTGCACGCGGCTCAACAAATGTTCTCTACCCGTGTGCACGCGGCTCAACAAATGTTCTCTACCCGTGTGCACGCGGCTCAACAAATGTTCTCTACCCGTGTGCACGCGGCTCAACAAATGTTCTCTACCCGTGTGCACGCGGCTCAACAAATGTTCTATACCCGTGTGCACGCGGCTCAACAAATGTTCTCTACCCGTGTGCACGCGGCTCAACAAATGTTCTCTACCCGTGTGCACGCGGCTCAACAAATGTTCTCTACCCGTGTGCACGCGGCTCAACAAATGTTCTCTACCCGTGTGCACGCGGCTCAACAAATGTTCTCCCCCCGTGTGCACGCGGCTCAACAAATGTTCTCCACCCGTGTGCACGCGGCTCAACAAATGTTCTCCCCCCGTGTGCACGCGGCTCAACAAATGTTCTCCACCCGTGTGCACGCGGCTCAACAAATGTTCTCCCCCCGTGTGCACGCGGCTCAACAAATGTTCTCCACCCGTGTGCACGCGGCTCAACAAATGTTCTCCCCCCGTGTGCACGCGGCTCAACAAATGTTCTCCACCCGTGTGCACGCGGCTGAAACTTTAATTAACTCGTTTCGTTTTAATTCAATGTTTATGTGCTACCTCTGCTAACGGTCGTTCAAAGAATTTAATCTCCAATTCCGTGTAAGTGCTTCTGATTTTAATATTAACTGTTTCTAGTTAAATTAAAGTGCTCTACAATACGACGTGAAAACGAATTAGTGTCAAATGCTGTTTTATGTCTAGTAGGTGCTAAACGTGCCAGCGCCGGGGTGTGATGGCTTACCTAAGCTGTTATGATCTGAGGCTGCGCTTATAGGCTTACCCAGTTACCTGCTTTATGTAGGTAAGTCTTACATTACATAATCAGTACCTATACCTATTGTTTCCACTGCTGGGACACAGGCCTCCTCTCTGTGAGAGTGAGTGGGTCATAATCCACTACGTGAGCCCAGTGCGGGTTGGTGGATGTCACAGTCTTAGATTTTTGGGGTTCCGTAGCCAAATGGCAAAAACGGAACCCTTATGGATTCGTCATGTCTGTCTGTCTGTCCGTCAGTATGTCACAGCCACTTTTTTCCGAAACTATAAGAACTACACTGTTGAAACTTGGTAAGTAGATGTATTCTGTGAAACGCATTAAGATTTTCATAAAAAAATAGAAAAAACAATAAATTATGGGGGTTCCCCATACTTAGAACCGCGGAATAGATATTATTCCGTGCTTAGACCTGAAACTCAAAGAATTTTTTTCATCAAACCCATACGTGTGGGGTATCTATTGATAGGTCTTCAAAAATGATATTGAGGTTTCTAATATAATTTTTTTCTAAACTGAATAGTTTGCGCGAGAGACACTTCCAAAGTGGTAAAAATTGTGTGTCCCCCCCCCCTGTAACTTCTAAAATAAGAGAATGATAAAACTAAAAAAAATGTACATTATCATGTAAACTTCCACCAAACATTGGTTTGAATGAGATCTAGTAAGTAGCTCGCCGGTGAAAATTTAAAAACATGATGGTACGGAACCCTCGGTGCGCGAGTCCGACTCGCTCTTGCCCGGTTTTTTTGGCTCTAGGACATGCCGGTTTCCTCACGATGTTTTACTTCACCGTTTTTAGAGCAGTGGTGATAAAATTAAATACACAAAGTAAAGTGCCAATCAAATACACAAAGTAAAGAACTCACGACTTACAACTCGTAAGTAGGGGCCGCTACTACAGTGCCACTGCTCGTCTTACGTTATGTACCTACCTACGAGTATGAGGAAATTATCAGGCCAATGAGCTTTGTTCTTTCTTCGGGATCCGGTGGTAACTTACAGATTTATTGTTCGAACTTTAAGATCTACGCGAGATTAAATTAGATTTCAAGACTGTGACTGTGGCTGTGTGTGAATTTCGGAAGTCGGTATCGTTGGGTTCGCATTTCCGTTGTTTGCCACTTTGTTGTCTTTTTTGGAAGTCGGTTGTTTTTTAATTTGTAAAAAAGCTTTTATTTTTCATGTATAAGTTGTACTTACCCCACACAAATTCGTATAACACTACTGGCTATGTAAATTTCAGTGACAGGAAGTTATTATAACATTATCAATTTAAACTAAGTGGCAAAAATACGTAGGTATTATTGAAGCTAACCCAAAAACTACAGCAAATAATAATAAAATTTAAAATCAAAATTTATCTTTATCTTTAAATTATATAAAAATAATTTTTGAAATCGATTTACATTGCCGGAGATATCGCGTAATAAACATACACAAAAAATACAGTCGAATTGAAAACCTCCACCTTTCTGAAGTCGGTTAATTATGTAAAGATACGGCACTTATTAAAAAAAAAAAACTTATAGCCACAATGCATCCCATGACAATTCCACTGAGCCACCACTGAAAAGTCATAAGAAAGCAAACGACGCAATCAGACTATAGGTAGGTATGTATAATCCTCTGAAATGGTCTAACACAACAATATAGCTCTCAGTCAATACTGACAAGTGACAACTATGACAATGGTGGCTATATGTAACAATGGCGTCGTTAACACTCTAATTTCCTAGAACAAACGCATGTGGGCACATGGAAGTGTCATAAACTCATAAACCTCGTCCTTCCTACAATATAATCATAATATATTAATTATTCAAATCTCATGCAAAACTGGAAATATTCCATAAAATTGCGTCCCGGTGAATTGATCTCGAGTTCTCGACTCGATCTAACCACGCAGTGATGCGGATATGTTAATCTCCTGTAGGTTGTTCTGCATCATCTGCATGCAAAACTAAGGCTGCGGGCACGAAACCAGCGGCGAAGAGGGTAGGATTAAGTATCTGTGAGCATTAAAAATACTTTTACTCAGGTAGGCTGAGGTTGACAACCTTTATAAAGATACTTCCGGGAGTTACTTAGTTCTAAGTCACAATTTAAGTAAAAGGTTTTAAAGAGCTTTCTCACAAGTTAATAATAATTAACTAAGTTGGACAAATTATCGAGGAACGAGAGTCGTGAGGTTGAGGATTGTTTGCTTGTGAAATTAATTAAAAACACCAAATTACGTAGATCGCCTCTGGCAAATTATGATAGAAGCTCTAGACCTTGTGGTAAGTACTTACAGTGCCAGTTTCGCCTACATCAGGTAGGAAACTGGCACTGTAAGTATAACAAAAGAAACTGTAGATATAGATAATAAAAAGAAACCTACATAATATTTTACTATAGTGTAATTGAACATTGCATGATCTACCGCAATTAGCACGTCAACGCAGCGGTATGCTAAATCATTGCGAAAACTAACCAAAACGTATGAAAAAGCATCGCGTAGGTAATCGTAGCCGTAAACGCTAGCGTGCGAACGACTTTATATCTGTAAATTAGATTCGGTCCATCAAGTTTTGTGGGCACGCCAAGCTGACATCCAGCTCGTATAAATACCGCCGTGACAATCCGGCTGTATCCACGGTAGGTTCACAGATTTCCGGTCCGGTAATTCCGGTTCGTGTTAAAAAAGCATTAATTCGGGCTTAGCGTTGAGTAAATAATTAACAATTTCGGTCAAAAAGGCTACTACTTGTTCTAAAAAAATATGAGCGGTTTGGATGTATCAAATGTGATTCTAATTGGATGAAATTCGTTAAGGTGAAATAATCAGTTTTAAAACCAATATTTATAACAAAGGCATACCTAATTAAAAACTAATGCATGTTTTATGTAGCCTCAGGAGAAAACTCGAGTCTGTAAACATGGTAATCATACTTGAAGAGCATCAGTGCTTTTGTGTTCAGACTATCACGTCGACCCGAATCTTCTCAACGCGATAACTGTGCTCGTCGTATCATCGCTAGGATGAATTTCCCGCGAAAACCGAGCCGCGATAACACGACAAACATCCTTTTTACGTAAAACCTTCCGTTCCTTTGCCTAACATGATAATAAAGAGAATCTTACTTTGAACATCTAAAATTCAGAGTCGCTTACCTACAAAAACATAAAGTTTTAAAAGCTTACCTGAATTCACGGTCGCACGATGTCATGAACAAAATGCCTCACCACTACTAAGAACTTTTAAATTTTTCCTTATTTTTGTCTTTTGTAGCATTCATAGGATACGTTGTGTCTATGGTCAGGATAGTGAAGGCTACGTGCCTTTTGTTTTAGTTAATGAATCTTTTGTCTATGTAAGTGGAGCTTTAAGGAGGATACAAAAGCTCCACAACATGTGTTTTAAAGCTTTAGAGGGGAAGGAAAACCAGAGCTTTTGAAAATAATAAAGATGTGAATTAGGTATTTGGTCTTCTATAGGCAGATACAGATTCAGATTCAGTTAAAAACATAATCTCAAAACACATCGTCGTCGTCAGGGAAATCTCCGCAAAGCGAACTGCGGTTAACTCAGAGAGTTATCAGAGCGAACAGTTAAGAAGTTCATTAATGGTGGTGGGCGGCTGCGTGCGGCGCGGCAGTGTCCGCGAGGGTCGCGAGCCGGCCGCTCGTCCGCCCAGCCGCCCGCCCGCCCATATCACCCACATATCCGAAACAGCCCAAAACAAACTTTGTTTACAACGAAACCACGTTCTAGGGAGGGGTGAAACCAATCTAGTTTCAATATACAACATTAATTGTTACGTTTGTTAGTGATTTAGGTAACATTTTCAATTCGGTAAGTTTAAAAGAGTCGTTAGATTATTTTAAAATCTGTATTCTAATATCGCAGCTTACACGTTTTCTTTTACAACGTTTATAAATATCTGTTAGTGAAATCATTCAGTAGTTTGTAGTCCATTAATAAAGTTTTCCCGCCATCGCTACGTCGCGTCGCCTTCAAAAGCTCTGAAAGCTTCAGGTGCAATGAATTGAATGTTTTGTAGCGTTCGTCGAGTTTTTCATTGATTTATTGTTCTATAATAGGAATAAAATTACTACTAAGTAATCACTTCATTCTGCCTGCATTTTATATTGGGTAGGTAGAACCTATTGGCACAATATTTGTAATTGTCGAGTTCATAAATTAAAAAAAAACAAGTTCAAAAATGTCGTATTCAGTTTATATTCAGTTTATTCAAGTGGAAGTCCAAATTTAATAAATAAATGCTTTGAGTTTAAGTTTGAATCAGTTTTGTAAACAGAATTTTCTTCGCTAAAACAAACAGTAGAATTGAATTTTGCGGTGTAGAATGAAGAATCACGTTAAAATAAACAGATGATTAGAATCCGTACTCACAAACATTCTATTACACTAATAGACGACTGCGCTCGAAATAACTTCAGCTCACAAAGTATAATAGTGCGGCTCGTAGTTTTAATAATGCCACTATTAATAGTGAATGTCGTATGAACTTTTCTGTTGTTGTCTGGTCGACCGAAGCAGATGTGATTGGATCATGCAGTGATCCATGGCAACCCTTTCATTAGTAATCCCTGTGAGTAGTGTGAGTTAGGTCTGTCCGGATAGTGTTATAATAAGGTTTTTAAATGATAGATATTTTTTCTAGGGACTTCGCTAGATCTATCTTTGAAATAGGGTTTTTTGCCCATCCCTGGAAACATTACCTTCGGGATGTTTGTAAGAAGGACATTCTGTATTTCTAGACGATTTACAAAAGTCAATATTTGTTTTTCTTCTAACAAGGTAGGGCCGGGATAAATCCCTTGAGTGAAAACGCCAACCTTTTTCATTAAATCCTGCAAAAGTAAATAAACAGATGAAAATTCACGAAACGATCGCCGGACATGTTTTATACTGTATATTTATTTTCGATTAACTGATATGTTTTCATTTATACTGAAACTCTATTTTTTTTTTTATTTATTGACATCACTATAAATTAATGAACCTCTAAAAAAACTTCACATTTATGTATTACTTACAACAAGAAATAATATAATAATACGCTACGCTACGCCTAATCTTTAGTCATCTGATGATGATTATACTGGCTGTCTCAGTTACATTCAGAAGAATATGAAATAAAAAAATATCTGACATTACCTTGGCAGCATAAAAACCTGACATGTAATGTAGCAATGCAACGTGTAACATATATTATATATATATATATATACATCTATCTATATGTATATGTTTTATTGCGTGGGTCGATCATAATACTTAATCATAATATTTTTTTTATTTGTGCAGGTAAGTAACATAAGTAGTGAATACAGTTCTTAAATAAAAGTTGGTCGCTATGTTATGCCAAGAGGCGTACAAATATGGTTGCATGCGAAATAAGAACAATAATTATGGAATTATTTCTACAGTCAATGCATAAATAAATAATCATAAATTACAAGTTAGTCAACTTAGTCTCGCAAAATCTCGAAAATGGCCCGCCCGATTGTGATGACACTTCGGTATATTGTTGCGTGTGCCGGAGAAGCTTCCTAACAAAAAAATAATAAAAAGGCATTGCAACGCATGCAGGTATTAGCTGGTAAATAATAAATATATCGCTATCCAGTCTAACCCCCACTAAGAGTAGAATAAATCTAAATATGCTACATAAATACGATGACCAAAATATGGTGGTCGTGCTTAGACAGGTTTACCTACGTAGAGTGTGATAATGAGGTACTTACCTAAACATTAAACGGTTAAATTATTTTAGTGCAAGTTATATAACAGCTGCCTATAACGCACTGACCCACATACCTAAAGTTATGGCAAGTTACATATAAGTGAAAGACTGCTAAAACTGGTAAACTTGCTCCCGCAACCACCGAAAGGAAGTTTTGAACTTTTAAATCGATACGATTTAGCACTTTAAATCTTCTAAGTAGATACCACTTTAAATCTTAAATACCTACAGTTAAAATAAATCATATTTGACCGCGCCGCTTTCGCTAGCATGTAAACATTTTTCAGCTGATATCGAGTGTCATTTATCTAGAAGATAAAAACGTCTGATATTTATTAGCGGCACAAAGTAGACCACAGAGAACATTTTTCATTTTGTTTTATATTCCGTAGAAAAATATCACGATAATTAAAATGTAACTCGATGTGTTAATTAACGATGTTACTCAGATTATACAGGAACACATAGGAACATATAAATACTACAACTTTTATTACAAGGGAAGAAAGAATCAACTAATCAACAGTGCAAACGTGACGTCATTAAAACTTGAATGTGCAACAAACATACCTGGGGGCCTAAAAAGGCCACTTTGGCAGAATCATAAAACATAATGGACAGTTAACCGTTAAATTAATCGTATCAAATCCCATTGGTGAAGCCTTTTTCAGTCATTTTTTTTCTGTCTGTGCTAAAATACCAATCAATCCGATCCAAATCCAAAACCCAATCTCTTTGATTAGGTATTCCAACGTAGTGCAGCGAAAAAAAGAAAAACACGGACTGTCTTCGCCATATTATAATTCATAATGTTATCCTTTTATGTTTCTCCAAAGTGGCCTTTTTAGGCCCCCTGGTCTCGTCTAATATTCATAGATGAGGTCTCCAATCATTTCCTGCAAGTAATATGGAACCAATCATTCGATGCTGTCAGGCGTCGTTTATATGAAGCGTTGGCATTTCACTGAGATGAGATGCATTCAAAGAGATTCTCTCACATGTCATGCTCATTATGTGCGCGATCCGAGTGGAATATATATTAGGAGCACAAGCTATACTTAAATATGTATTTATTTCAAGTGAATAGCGTTTCGTTCAGTGATTTTTTCATTCAGTTATTCTCTGTGTTAGCTGCGAATCGAATCCTTTGACTAGATTTCACCTATATTTTCCACGGGGATCGATTCTGAAAGAATACAGCTGTATTTCTGAAACATATTTTTTAAAAACGAGAAACCCCTAGCTTGTCTTACTATAAAACAGTAAGTACACTTCCTTTACAGTTTTTGAACGACTCAGCCTTGACCACGGCACTTGAAAGTTGGTTCGCTTTTCCGGGGGTTGCCTGTGTGTCTGTACCGCATCTGTAGCGCCTCCGCGCAGCATCCCAGCCCTGACCTTGACACACTTAGCGAACAGTTCTCTCTCCCCACACCCATAGAACGCAGCACCAAAGTTTCTATAAATCAAGGAATTATCTTCTGATTCTATCGAGAACTTTCCGAAACGCGGTCGGAAGCTCGTCTTCTTTATTTAATTAAGATTTTTATGTCCTTTTAATACTTTTCTATCGTCCAGTTAATTGCCATAGAAAAGAATATTTCTTGCAATTCCACGTAGATATCTACGTAACGATAAAGAACTAGTAGCGCTGCAGTACTTTATAGAAAGTTTCAATTGAAATCTAATTAACTTAGCTCTGAATCAATTCTGCTACAGCAAGAGTCTTATAAAGTGTAATGTTTAAAAGGTGCCACTAGTCGATATGTTTTCCGTACAAATTTCGGGAGAGTATTACTCCACTGTTTGATATTGTGCATCCAAAGTTAAACATGACTTATTAATAATTTTGTCTGTACGGAAACAGAATAGTAAAATAAAAAGCCATTAAAAAATTATGAGCCAACAAAGATTCGTTTTTCTTGCTATTTTTAACGTAACTTTGGGTGTAAATAAGTGGTATAAGAACTGTACAATCTTCAAAACAACAAGCTCAGTTATCGAAGAGTTCAATAAACTTTATTTATAACTTATTAATGTATGTTATTAATGTAATGTTTTTTCATCAAAACTCGATTTTCCAATACGCGCCTTTCAGTTCGGAACGGTGTTTCTGTGCGTGAGAACTAGACGTTGCACGTTGTGCGTTTAGACTAGCGCCTAACTACTCATCTCTGATACTATCTCTGTCGGACACAATGCCAGGTGAGACAGTGTGCTTTTTGGCCATGACCACCAGTGAGTTCGAGTTCGCGACTGGTTCCACCTTAACTGTGCGTGACAACATATTAAATTGATACGATTTTGTTAGACTAATCTGCCCTCGGAGTCAACTTACTGCTGAACATAATGTCTGAACACAATGAGATTATTTTGTCTTTATTCTCACTCTCATAAGCCGGATTTCCTGCCCATTATTAACGCATGATTATTCTACTACTATTCATGAATGCTTCCCAGCTAATAACGAGTTCCTAGTATCTTCTTATTAATAGGCAATATCTAAACGACGAAGATGAAGAAGAAAAATAGGCAAAAATAGGCAATAACCTATAAACGTAGGTATTCGTATACCTGGAACTGGTTACTGGTCACTGTTAGCCCGCATCCCACGGCTGGGCAAAGTCCTTTCTTGGAACAAGGACACAATTTCCTGTGTTGATTTTTCATCAGAAAAGTACTTATCGACAGATTAGTTTTCTCCGCTCTCCCATTTCAGTGAAAATGATCGGAAATTCCAGTAAAATGTCCTCCGTATGTAAGGGACTTTATGACACGAAGCTTTTAAACTATGAAAATAATAAAATGCTCGGGTACGATTCAAAAGCAGCAGCCGCATACATACACATGTATTGTATATATATGTACTTAGGTATTATACGTGCGGTCGGATGACACGTCCAGAAATTGTGAAACTTATTTTATTCAAACATTTCTGTATTTTATTTAAAACGTAGATATTCTTTTATTATGAAATGTACGTATTACTGGTTTCGGACGGTTGGATAACGAGTTCCTAAAAGGTAGGTATTTTATAATGAACACAATTGCTTCAGATGATTATATTTTTGCTTTTGTTTTCCAACAGGAAAATGCGTACCTTTATAATTAAAATAAATAAATAAAATAGCTTTATTTTCCTTACACACTTATTCCTTATGTATCTAATACTTATGTAACTGTTTTTTTTTACTACAGTGTAGGTACAAGGCATATTTTAATTTTCTCTATATTTCGGCTTGTAAGGGGCCATGTCTGACAAGCGTATGTGAGTGTGGGGACCTTTATAATTATTGTGTAAAAAAAATATTATTTATATTTGTTCATGTAAACATTTTAGAACTTAACAAGTAAAGTCACGATAGTGAAATAAGAAGAGAAACTTCTTAAAAATAAAGATTAAGAGAGATTTAGTGTGAAAAAAAGAAACAGAGCTATATCTTTCTTCTCTCTCATGCAAACGTGACTAAACGTGACGTGTCCTCACTCAATTTCACTCTCAATTGTCGTCCAATTATCGAATCGTCTAAGGAGTTTCACTTCAATACAGAGTTGTTCATCCTGGCATTTATCTAGCTGGCTTATTCACAATTTTTCCAGTTTTTCATTCTTTCAAAGTGACATTTTTTGGTCAAAGTGCAATTAGCCCCGTAACCTATTTTGTATTCCGATGTATTCTCGGTGTCCCGGTAATCAAAGATGCGATGTTTTATTTTTAGCCACTTCACAGATCTGACGCATAACACTAAGCTTCATACGTTGGTAAAACCCGCTGTTTTATTTCAATCTCAGCTCATTATAAAGATGACAATCATTAACATTCCCATCCGGTGCCTAAAAACTAATTAAAGGGAGCAGTTTATATATACAGGGCATTTTATATCTACAGGACATTTTATATCTACAGGGCATTTTATATCTACAAGGCATTTTATATCTACAAGGCATTGTATATCTTCAGGGCATTTTATATCTACAGGGCATTTTATATCTACAGGGCATTTTATATCTACAGGGCATTTTATATCTACAGGCCATTTTATATCTACAGGGCATTTTATATCTACAGGACATTTTATATCTACAGGGCATTTTATATCTACAGGCCATTTTATATCTACAGGCCATTTTATATCTACAGGGCATTTTATATCTACAGGGCATTTTATATCTACAGGGCATTTTATAACTACAGGACATTTTATATCTACAGGGCATTTTATATCTACAGGGCATTTTATAACTACAGGACATTTTATATCTACAGGGATTTTATATCTACAGGGCATTTTATTTTTGATAACCGACAAGAAACTTGTATGCCGGGGGGTCTAGAATCATGTGCTAAATTCATGGTAACAGGTTGTGCGTCGGTGTCCCTGCCACATCCCTGCCACCTGTAAGTATACAACATTATTTTTAGTATATGCGAAACCCGAAACACGTGTCTAGTATTTTTATGTAAAGAATCTATGTACAAAATTTCAAAACTGGAAGTATCATGAAAAATCACAAAGTTATAAGCTTGTTAATTTACCTGTTTGTGCGTACAAAAACATGCTCACCCGCGCCGCTCGCGCCGCGCCGCCCGCCCTCCTGCGCTCATTGATAAATAGTAAGTAGGTACCTAGGTACCTAACCGTTCGGCGCGGAGATTGGATAACCTACTTAGTGTCGCTCGGTGTCCAACTTTTAACCTTTTTTTAATATTTTTCGGACAAAATATAACATGGGGTAAAAATTATTGGATTCGATTCAGTTACTTAATTCTGATGAAACTATATTCAGGTTTCGCATATACTAAAAATAACGTTGTATATATCTATTCATTAAGTACCTATTATAAAATTGTAACAAAGAATTTTCGTCTGGATGTACATATAATATGTTCCGGATTCGCGCAAAAAAACCGTTGAACGGATTTGGATGAAATTTGGCACACGTGTAGGTTATAACCTGGATTAACACATATAGTTTACATGGTACTTTTAGTCCCGGTAGTACCGTGGGATATTTCCGACATTCTCGCGGGTATTATTATCAGCAGTAATATAATAGAAAGCAGCCCAACAGTTCACGTAATAATAGAAAGCAGCCCAACAGTTCACGTAATAATAGAGAGGAAGTATTAGAGTTCCTATATCCGGGAGCATATTTCCCAGTCAGTTCTGAACTCGACCGGTCGTCCCCGCGTCAGGACTTCTTTGATGCGCTTTGTGGAGCCATAGAATCAACACATCCAATCAACACGGCTTGCTTGTTCCACCAAGTTCCATCGTTGTGTTCCAGTTTGAAAAGTAACCGGTGGACTTAGGCCGCTTTCACATTAGAACGTTAGCAGCGCGACAGTAGCGCGGCAGAAGCAGAAACCTTCACGCACGCTTCTGTCTAGAATATGAAATTCTGACTGGGCGACGGTCGCGCGTCAGTCGCGCTGCTAAAGTCGCCTAAATGTGAAAACGGTCTTATTCGCACAGGGGGTATTTTAACATTGTCGTTAAGGTTGATAATGCACCGGCAAGTTCTAAGGTGTAATAGGTGCGTAGGTATAGATGGCGGTAAATGCTTTCAAACATGTGAGCCGCGCCAGGCCGTTAACAAACCCGTGACATAAAAAAGTAACAGCCACTAAGGTTTATGTTCAATTAGTTGTGTTTGGTTTGCAGGTGTCTAAGTATCTGTTAACTAACGTTTGTGGTTGGGGACTTCAAAACAAACTTCGACCATTTGTTGAAGGGAACACCGAACTCGTCCAATTTCAATAAAAAATTTACTTGTAAAAGTGTTATTTATAATCAATTTATAAAATCGACCTATTTACCTATTTCAATTAGAATATTATCAGGCACCCAGTTGGTCAAAAAAATTGTAAAGAAGATAGTTGAAGAAAGTTAGCCTACGAGCTTATTAGCCCAAGGTAAAGAGAGTGCAGAGTAAGTATTGATGCCACACACATCAAGCATACATCACGCCCATAGAAATGTAAATATATCTATGATCACGCCGGTATTGCCCGACGGGTACAAGCAGAGCTGTGTAGGTACTACACACACACGCACATATCATTTCGCCAGTAAAGTGAAGTCCCACGTAATAGGAGTCGTGCAAATTGTAAAGTAACAGATATACGAGTACATAGACCTAGATAACGCAAGTAAGTATCTCGAACTGTATGAAAACCAAGCGTGCCATTTTTTTACTACCTACTATGACGTCACAAGCTCGCGCTCTCGCTCACGCTTACCCAGCCAGCAGTACACAGGACTGAGCGCGAAAGTGGCGGCTTACGATTTTGGAACGTAAGCTGGTGCTTTTGGCACGCGAAGTAGTTGCTCTTGAGTTATCTAGGTGTATCTGGTCTGGGGGCACGGGAGTGCCCCCGCCAAGACGAGCCAAGCGAAGCGCAAGGGCACTACCTACCTTTTCTCGAAGCACTTCGTCGTATTTTTGAACCTTCTTAACTTGGGTTTGGATTATACCAGACAAACAAAATTTTCGGGATATGATGTCAGTGGTTGACTCATTAAACCTATAAAGTTTCAATTGCATAGCTCTTCTTTAGATTTTATTGATATCTAAAATACCCCGATTTCGTCACTGACTCACTTACTCACTGACTCACTGATGATCATCAATATTCTAAGGTTCTTCCTGAAGTCCTAGAAAGCTGAAATTTGGTACGTAAGCTAGTAATAGTACACAAACAACAAAAAAACTCTAAAACTTGGAACTTTTACCCTCCAACCCCTTAAGCTAGGGCATGGAAGTTTGTACGAGACTTCCGCAAATTTAGAGCCAAGCTTCTAACTCTACACGCCCTAACTTCACAAACTCTACACCTTAGTCAAAATATGTGGCTTGGCCGTTTCGTTACATATTGACTAAATACTCCTTGACATTGAAAATACGGTTAAAATGATTTTCCAATTTGATAATTTTGTAATATTATTTATTAAGTATGTATCTTGAAAGTAGATTGTAATTTATGTGTAAATTTTGCATGCCCATGTGACGGCAGAGCATGGACCCCTACCCATGTTGGCAAAAATAAATGATTTGATTTGATTTGTATCTATATCTGTGAGTAAAGTAGTCGTTTATAGGCACTTCAGCATTGCTCGGTGCATCTGCCAGACTGCTTGGCGACCCTCCAGCACCCGCCGCCGGCGAGGACTCTCCCTGACTTACGTCGCATATCTCGAACATTAGCCTACCTACTAAGTATATTATATACACAATGTGCCAATAACTATTGTTTTGCTTTCACTTTTTACTGATTTCAAAAAAGGAGCGCGTTGGGCGAGAGCACCAATTTCTCCGTGATTATAACTGGGCCGAGTTACGTGATTATATTTTACCGACTTCAAAATAACACTCATCATAATCAGCCTATCGTTCCCACTGCTGGGACACAGTGACACAGGCCTCGTCTCGGTGAGAGGGAATCGACCGTAATCCACCTCGCGGGCCCAATGCGGGTTGGTAGAATGTCACATTCACAATGCTTCGATTTTTTGGTTATAAGACATGACGGTTTCCTTACGATGTTTTTCTTCACCGTTTTGAAAGTAGTGATGATGAAATAATTTAAACAAAGTAAAGCGCCTGTCTGGGTGAACCTACGACCTACAACTCGTAAGTCGTGGTCGTTACCACTGGGCAACCACTGCTCTAAAAAAATAACACTAGAAAGTGAAAAATAACTTTAGTTTCGCAAGTCGGCGGCAAAATGAAAGAAAATTAAAGACAAAGGCAAGGAAGTCAGTTGTTATCTTTTCGCAATAAA
Organism: Oligia latruncula; assembly: GCA_948474745.1. NCBI lineage: Eukaryota > Metazoa > Arthropoda > Insecta > Lepidoptera > Noctuidae > Oligia > Oligia latruncula. Next base: position 20,515,224 of record OX419688.1, read on the forward strand.
ATTTTTGGTTGACTTAACTTTTGTCACCTGGCTGTCAATTAGAAAAGCTTTTCTTTCCAGCAAACGTTGTTACCTACTTGCATCTAACTTGAAAGCAAAAGCAAAGTTTTTCTTCGAAACTTACCTTCGTCATCCGTTGACACTAAAATCTCAGGTGCTATCTTAAACACGTATGTTGCTCTCTATGAGAATAAAGCAATTAGTTGTCTGTCTGTCCTGACAGCTTCAGTTGCTGCACTCTGGGGACTAACAGCTATCTAACTAAACTGGGTTGATTAGTTTGATACACGAACTAACTTAGCTTTCCATACTCACGTTCAATTATTGTTCTGCGCATAACAAGGGCAATTCTAAACCTACCGTATGAAATAAGTAAAAGTTTCTGAAAAACTAGCACACGATAGGTGAGCAAACACTAGCACACAGAACAAACAGCCTAATGAAACAAAACTGAAATGAATTATTTCAACCATATTCCAACTCATTACATTTTCTTCCTCTACTGAAAACTGGATGATCGGAACATATTTTTACAGCTGTATTTTACACTGCATTAATGCATTCTATCTTCAACATTCCATCTTTAGAAAAAAAAAATAATTTCCTTTGCCCCACGAATGTGAAAGTAGGTACTTTTATTTTATCTGTGGTCTAACCATGAGAACTGTTGCCTGCTAGAACTCATAATGGCGACCATGGCTACCGTGTACCTGTGCTAGCTCAGTTAATTTAATCACTGAAGAAACGATGTCTCGTAAAAGGGGGAGTGACCAGCTTATGTCAGTGTTAAATTCACCCTCTTTGTAATGTGACCATGGGTTCAAGGGGAATTAGGACTCTGATGAGTTTTTTATGCACTACTTATACAATATATTATTATATTTTAATACAAATTGATTTGCAAAAGAAAGTGTAAAGTATATTTACATTACACTTTCTTTCGCAAATCAATATTTTTTTTAAATCATAGGATATGAAAGATATCCTAACTAAATAATTTATAGAGTTGATTTTGTTCTGAACTCAATAAAATCGAGTTGAGAGCTTTCGATAACAGCATCTACTTAAATGAGTATGTGTGACACTAATAGTATAAGTACTCACTACTTCTAATAATAGTAATTATTAGATAAGTACTTGTAAGTCAGCTATGGTAATAAATTTTTTGTAAAAATTTCAAGAACCTTTTAATCCCTTTCAGTGTTGTTTTACTACAAACAAACAGCTTCTTAATAACAGAATGTTTCAGCAATAAAAACAAAGCACTTAGCTGCTATAAATGAAACATGTTTTCACAGAATAAAACTGAATGCAGCTGTTAAGTGAGCGAAAATTAAATTAAAATATAATAATATGAATATCTGTTCCCGGATGAGTTCCCGCTCTTCGTTGATTCTCGTGCATTGTTGTTTAAACTAAGCAATTCAGTATTGTACTATTGTGTGTAGAAGTTCCACAATAAACAGTACTTTAACCACAACATGCATTGAAAGAGAAATATTTTAATAAGGGTAGTATTTAAACGAGTGACTGTAAATTAAAGTTTTAAGTGACAAACATAATTAATTTACGATATAATATTACTAAGTGGGCGACTGACTGCGAGTGACGAGAAATCAACAGAACAGCAACTTACAAACATTAATTTGAGTTACTTAAAATACAAAATGAAGAGGTTTAAAGTAACCTAACACAACCGAACCTCGGGGTGCCCTTGGCTCGCTCTTGCATCCTATGTCGACGGAGCCCCGCTTCGCGGGGCCCCTATTTCTGTGTAAAGGGTTTAAAGTAACCTAACACAACCGAACCTCGGGGTGCCCTTCGCTCGCTCTTGCATCCTATGTCGTGTGTGTGTGTGTGTGTATTGTATCCTATGTGTATGTTTCTATATCAAACGTGACACACCCCTGTATTTCTAGTCGCTCACTTAGTAATTTAGTCGCACGGCTAGAATTTTAATATCTGAAATGGATTAATTACAACCCACTTTTTGTAAGCTCGTTCTGGATTTTAATATTAATTAATATTCGTCGTTAGTTTAGTTAATTTTTCGCTTACTCAAATTCATACCGCTCAAGTTATTAAAACAGTATCTCCTCATCAGTCGCTAAGCTTTTTTTTTATTCGATCGTTTTATAATTCCCCTTTTAATAATAAACACAAAGAGCTTTCTGATTTTCTTTTTAGTGTTCGAAGATAACAAAAATTACACCGGTTTTATTATGCTGTGTCCTACTCCTTACAACTGTAGGTCTGTTTCAACTTCCCTAGGTTTATTTTCTTCAATACTTTAGTGTGCACAGGTATGTAAACCTTTTTAGAGCAGCGTTCCGAGATTTATAGACTTAGGTCCACAATTTGTCCTAGTTTTCTAACCTTATTATTCAACGAGGACAGGTTAGCACTTAGTACACTATTGTTCTAACCTAAAAGGCCATAAAAAAGTCTATCATTAATACTAATATAGGTCCGGATACCGGGCCCACTGTCCGCAGCTCGCGTGGTCGCATGCTTGCTATAAAGCCCGGATTTAATTCTCTTTATAGGCTCACATGACGTCACTAGGCCCAGATGGCCCGGGCGCACCCTAGCCCGCGCCTCTGCTTCATGATGGCCATCCTTCGATGGAACTGACACTGATTATAACCAGCCTTTCTGTTCTATTAAGTTGATAATGGAATTGGTTAATACCGTATATCTCTGAAAGCTCGCAGTGCACGCTTACATCAGGGTTAATGTAGTTGTAGTTAATTATTCATATTGTTCAAGTGTATGTAAAGGAGGTTCGTTAACCGTATGAAGCTTTGATAGCTTTCTTTTATATAATTTAAATCGTTAAAGAGTTCTTTCAACCTACGAAACCATTAATTTACTTTGTCTCTTCACACGTTAAAGGTCGCGTGAGTCTAAGGAGAATAGAAAGTTTGTGTTGGACCTTCTAAAAACTGTGCGCTGAGACTTGTAGGCAGGCCAGTTTTAGATGTTTAGATACCCTTACTTGAAGGAAAATCATTTTGAAATCCTTCAAGATTAATATGAATAGTCGTAACAGAACCTTATTCACCAAGATGTATAATTAATAATGCACAGTTTACCTACTATGTAAGTATGTATTGACTGACTCATGTCACTGACAAAATAATAGTCACAGATTTAAAATCCTTAAGGCCTAAAACAATCCGGGACGGCATTATGGCAGTTTGAAGAGGTCACTGCAGTCGATTTCATAAAATAGTGCTTGTGCAGTTCCATTGCACGTAAATTACGGTCATCTCGAAGTGATCGTATAAGCGATCACTTCGAAATGAGCGTAATTTGCGTCTTCATTCCAGAAGATCTTACATCCTAAGACCTTCCTGAATCGAGGTCCCCAAACTTGAATTGAAAGCTACCTAGTAAGTTCCTCGAAATCTTTTAAAAGCTTCCTAGTTAAATACGGTAATTAACCTAGATTACCTTGCGAGCCACAGATATACTCAAGCATATAATTAACGAAAAAAGGATTATCATGGTAATTAGCTCGCTCTGTGCATCAGCTATTCAAAGCTGCGAATGGCGTGGCGGAGATTATCGTAGAGCGCCCGCCCACAGGGCAATCCGACCCTCTGCCGCATCTTAATAGTATGTGCACTTACTAGTCTTGCTGGCCACTTGTGTATATAGTCAAGTATAGTAGTCATCCCGCCTACATTATCTAAAGGGGGAGGCAGACACGTGCTGGTACCTCATATAACACTAATCAGTTTTTCCTAACGATGAACCTCACAAACACTTACCTAAGTATTCCTTTCTACTGTCGACCCCAAATCAACTCTGAAACCAGTGTTCGCGATCCTGCCAGTAAGATAAATAAAAAGTTCTTTATTATACGAATCACTTTCATACCTGTAACTAAACGTTTGATCCCTTTTCTTAAAGTTGGTATTTGGTTGTTTTTACGACTTTTGTATTTTTACACTAAGAAGATACCTACAAACACATTTTAAGTTTCGGGTTAAACTTTACAATTTTGGCCTTTTTCTGAAGTCAATTGCCAGTTACAGTTAGGTACACATGTCCAGCAACAGCTAACTCTCACTATAATATCCCCTTTTCTAATGTTTTAATTTCCGCCATAAATAACTAAATAATAAGCATGAACAAGATTTATTACTTACGAAAGTCTCTTCTCTCTTGTCGCGTAAACTGTTAGTACTGTTACCACGTAAACTGTTACAACGCTCCTGGCGCTTACAAAGTTCGCTGGAAGAGTTCAGTGAAAGTTTAGCTAAGTTTGCTTCTATAAGATTCTTATTAAATGAAATAGTTGAATAACGTTTCAGTGTAGGTTCTGAAATACGTTTGGAACAGCTCATAATGTAATCTGTTCTAAAAGTACCTATCTGATGAAAATATAAACAAATGTATCAAAAAATTTACCTGTGGATGTCAATTTGCGTCTTACGATTTGAGTGCTTTGATTTGATTATATCATATTATAGGTATGTATGTACTTAAACTCGGAATTCTTATTTTTACATCACATTTAAAATGTTTTTCATTTGGCAATTCAGTTAATTTTATAACCTCAAATTTGAACAGGGTTTGTTTATACTTCCATCTGAATATTTTGGAACAAACTATACTTACAAAATTATTCACTCAAACATGACAGATACATAACGATGATAGGTTTTTAATGCTTATTTTATTTAATTACCTATGAAATTCCAATCACGCAAGTAATTAAGGAAAGCAAAAATGTTTGATTGCCACTTGACCCAGTTGCAGGTAGACTATCGGTGACCGGTGCCATCCCGCGTTGTCATTGGCAGTAATCAGTCTGTCGGTATCTTATCAACGCTATCTGTATGGTGCTTCTTCCGATACATAGTTACTTAGATACTTCAGTTGTCTGCCGGCTCTGATATTTATTGCCGTTTTTACCGACTTCAAAAAAAAGGAGGTTATCCATTCGACACGTATGTATGATATCATTTCGTGTGTACTGTGTAACAATATTGGAGTTTTAAATAAAATATACGCGAAGAATTGAGAACCTCCTCCCTTTTTGGAAGTGGTTAAATTAACGAGTGTTACTCTTGCAGTGTTACATAGTGATTTGTACATTTTAAACGTGAAGTGTGTTGTTGAGACTTTGGTATCTAGACATATGTGTTGGACTATCCATACATACAGTTGTCATCTATATTAATAAAACAAATTCGGGTTCGTTACACTATTTAAGAGGACCAATTTTTATAATATTTGATTTTTTCGATTTGCCTCCGCCCTGAATAGCAGAATAACTAATAAAACATGGGAAACAATCACGAAAAAAAAATGAAGTTAATTCATTAGGTGGTAAGTTCGCCGGGTCAGCTAGTAGTGTCTACAGAGATGTAAGATTTGGACTGTTTACCTATTAATAGTAATGGGTAGGTATTAATGTTGAGTTGTGGTAGCTATGTTAATCACTCATATACATTCCGAACTGTCCACTGTAAATATTTGTGTTAGTTGTTCTATTTATTTGTATTACTACATATACGGCGCGTGTTATTTCAGGCTAGTTATTTTGACGCAGCTTCAAACAATACATTCTGTATTAGTTAACATTTCTATTGGCTCATGTATTTACCCAAGTTCACATCGTAACATGACATGACATCGTGCGTGTATTTCCAGAAGGGTTGGTGAGAGCTAGCACACCCTCATTTCACCAAGAAAGAATTGTGTAATAAATTATCCCTCCAAAAACATTTTCATTTCATTTAATAATTAATTCCAGAAAAGAGGCCTGTGTCCCAGCAGTGGGAAGGTCTGAACATCTTAATACATAGCATAATCAGCCTATAATGTTCTCACTGCTTCCCCTGGCCTGGCCCCCCTGTGTCCCAGTATATTCAGACCCAGGGGGGCTTACTCAATTCCCTGTTCGTATCATATTTGTATTAACTGTTGTAAACTATGTAGGTCATCAAGGTGCAGTTTCAATTTTCCAATCGAGCAAAAGTAATTGGATTTCCCCTATTAGGAAAATTTCCAGTGCCTAACCAATAGCTTAGATGACTACATATTTTATGGCATCAGTTTAAGCTTGGAATTTTCCAATCTCGTTTAAAATTAGTCCCACCCTCGACAGTTCAGCGATTAGTGGGAGTGAAAACACATACCTACAGTACACTGTCTATAACGTTGTCGTTCAGTTTGGGAATTAAAGAAGTAGTCAGTAATACACTGTTGAAGAAATGTGTTGACGTTTAATAGTCAGTCATAATTAATCACGACCTGAACCTAAGCTACCGCTGCAAAGAATACCTACGTCTAGATACTCCCTTTGACGACGTTTCCACAAAGTTTTTCTCGCCTCTACAAAAGTGGTGTTAAATACAGTGGTATAGGTATTTAACCACAGCTATAGCAGTTTTAAAGTCTTACAAATGGTGGAGAATAACTTAAGAGCCAGAGCGGGAGCGGGATGTGCTTAGCGCTGTAGGTACTTTATACTCATAGGTTACTTGATCAACCTTCAAGCCTGGTTAGCGTATGCTTCACACCAACTTGCGAATAAGCTTACAAAGTCACCGCGAAGCATATTACTTGTACCCACAGAATCCACAGATATAGATACACCTAGATAACGCAAGAGCAACTACTTCGCGTGCCAAAAATCGCACCAGCTTACGTTCAAAAATCGTAAGCCGCCACTTTCGCGCTCAGTCCTGTGTACTGCTGGCTGGGTAAGCGTGAGCGAGAGCGCGAGCTTGTGACGTCATAGTAGGTAGTCGAAAAATGGCACGCTTGGTTTTCATACAATTTGTGATATTTGCGTTATCTAGGTCCATGTATATCTGTGCTTGTACCTATTTGGCGCGTATGTCATGCAGGCGTATGTGCAACAAAAGAGATATGTATGTAGTTCAATAGCTCTGCTCACTACATAAACTCAAGTTTTTTGACTAATGACTACGTACTAGTCTACTTAAGTCTTTGATTTTCTTCCGCTTGATTAGCCTATTCCTTCCACTACTGGGACACAGGCCTCTACTCTGTGAGAGGGACTGAGTCCACCATGCAGGCGTTGTGCGGCTGTTATGGCAAGAATTCTCTACAGTGTTGTTTACTTCTTTTCCGAAACCAATCTCTTCAAAGTCTAACCATTTAATAGGCACATAAAATGTACTTTCGAACGCCGAAACTTACAAAAAATTTTTACTAATTCCAGTGGCCCCTTCCAAAAGGTAGTTTAGTTTGTTTAGTTGACTGTACCCATTTGACATTGTTACGTGTGTTTACAGTTGTAATTCTTGGATAGGTATGATTTATGAAACATTTAACTAATTCACGTGTTTGTTTCGGTATTTGTCTTATCGTCGCTAACTTATGAGGTTACCTAAGTACCTTGAGGTGTCGGCAGCACTAATGGACTCATTGAAATGCTATTGAGTATGACGCAACATATGTTTGTTGGTACTTGATATAAACATCGTATACGTTACCATTTAAGAAGTCCTTCAAAAAAATACCTTTTACTCCCGATCGTATCGGCTAGGCTTCTAAAGTTGGTATTCAAACATCGTCAGGTGCAACAGGCTAGTTGAATCATATGCTATAAGCAACCTTACGATAAATTCACAATAAATTACATTTAGAGTAATAGGCTGGCCCTCTATTACACTAAAACAGAACTGCCGGTGGATTCTGTAAAAATCTCACCGTGACAACTTAGGTGAAGTGAGTTTGTTTTTGCTAGGAATTGACACTTTGACAGCTCACTTCACACTCACTTCACCTAAGTTTTCACGGTGAGATTTTTACAGAATAGCACCGCTGAAGTGCGGGTCTGATCATACCCTTGTACGAGGGTAGACAGGCGTCACGATCCTTTGTACCTTCTAATTGTAAATGAAGATATTTTTTTTGTGTTTTTTTCCACTCACAAACAATGCACCCAATATGTTATCTCTCCACCACCCATGGTTGACTGGTAGAAAATACCCAAGGAAGACGTACTTCCGCCTTTGTACCAACCTTTTATATTGCATGAATAAATAAATGATGTGTATAAACTCTACACTGAACTTCACTTAGGCATCCCCACGGGACATCTGACTGACATGCAAGCATTAGGTAGCACGTCTCATGCCTCCATCAGACATAGTTACTTCCTCAGCAAGTCAGCACATCGCTTCTGCCGCTCCATTGTGATGGCACTTCATTGCGATGTTATCGTACATTCAGCTTGCCAGAGCACCCTTGTAATAACACCGAGTTTGGAAAATTGCTGTGATATAAGGGTATTTTATCGGCTCCATTTTTCTGCGTAGTTCATTGCAGATAGGCGACATCTGTGTTCTTCTAGTACACTATAGGGGATATTGAAATGTTCCGTTCTCTACAATTTATTCTCTCATCAATTTGTAGATCTCAGTGGCCAAAAGCATCTTCTTACACATCACCAAAGTATTTACCGAGCGTTGTGATCAGGGCAATATTTATTCACGATTCAGCAGGTCCAGCACCCTAACTGCGATATATCTGAATCATTTTGAAGGATATTACTAATCCATTGCTTCATATGTTCAAAAAATTTGTCTGCCCAGCAACGTAAATAACGCAATGAATGTTGTTGAGCTGACAAAATGAAAGCCATCTACTGTAGGTAAGTGTATTACGCAATCACCCCTCAGGTTTTGCAGGGGACCCTTACAGTCTTATTATAAAACAAGGTTTATCTTCAGACCCTTAAAAACCATGAAACCAATTTTCAATTTCGAACTGTATTCCGACTGTACCAAAGTTTGTTATAGAGAACTGTATTCTAATCACAGTTACGTTTATATTACAACAAGTGGCATCATGTCAAAAGGGAAAACTTGGTTTTTGACACCACTCGTACAGGCCTCCTTATATGATGATGATGCTAGTTATAAGGGTCACTTATATGATGATGATGCTAGTTATAAGGGTCACTTATATGATGATGATGCTAGTTATAAGGGTCACTTATATGATGATGATGCTAGTTATAAGGGTCACTTATATGATGATGATGCTAGTTATAAGGGTCACTTATATGATGATGATGCTAGTTATAAGGGTCACTTATATGATGATGATGCTAGTTATAAGGGTCACATTTAATTAGGTTGTAATTATTCAGTCAAATAATGGAATGTAAGTGCTAATATTCAAAGTGAAAAAAAAACATAGTTAGTTTTGTTTTAGTTCCCAGTAAAACTTAGTTCTTTGACAGCTTTAAACAATCAAAGTAAAATGAACTTAATGCTAATTTACACAATATTAATTACAATGGACTCGAATATAAATCAGAATCAATTTCCTAGAAGACAAACGTAATTGTTTCAGACTTAGGTTTCAGGGTTTCAGGCTGCTTCTTTTAGTTTACGTAGTAATAACAAATCTATCTTAACTTTATTAAAATTGTTATTTCAAGCATACCTAGTTAATTAATAGAAGATATAATAAGTTAGTTCATTTAATTTAATAATGAATACCTATATTTAAAAAAAATCTCTTCTCGCAATAGGTGCTAAATATTGCAGACTTGACTATTCTAGAATACAATTACAGTTTTACTTGTTCCAACATAGTTTCTACCAAGCAACTTAAAATTAAATTGAAACAGTAGCCTGTTAGCAAAGTTTGACCTGTAACTAATTCTTTTTCGTCAAGAACCAAACTTATTTAAACTTGTGTCATGATGGTGCGCAAGTTTCTAACTTTGGCTTACTTTAGATGAAAAAATATGATTTATGAACTAGGTTTTAAGCTTGAAACGATTAATAAAACATACCTACCATACCTGTGTATGCGATAATTATGTTGATGACTGTTGATGAAACTCCGCACACGTGATGTTAGGTACATCATTGACTTGAAATATCAGTGTAAAAGGTGTTTTATGTGTAAACTTCAGAGAAGTGATTAGTGTCGCATTATTAACACGATAAAATTTTCTCAACTCGTGCTTCAAGTAAAAACACTAGACGCGGTCGTTGACTCCTAAAAAAACATAAAATCTATTTTATTTTCATTTTATCGAGTTTAGTTAACGATACTCATCACGTCTGCAGAGTTTCTCTAGCTAATGTAATTTGACCCTGTAGATACCTAGACTAGCCTAGTGAAGTCTGTTATTTTAGTGCTACGAAAATGCTATTCGTAGAGCTTCGTAGCACTCATAATAATCGTTTCGTTTCGTATAATAATTCTCTTGCTACGCAGACGTATGGTAATAGACTATGGCTTCTATGAATTTCTCGAACTATGTAAACATAGCAGTTCAGGTCTTCTCCAGAATATTCAGGACCCTGGTTCAGCGTACCGTTACGTGTTCGTGGAACCTTCAATAACTTTTGCCGCTTTGCTTAGTTTCAGAAATGAATATTTGCGCTTTTTAACGAACGTTTTGAATAATTATGTAACTAAGGATCTACGCTTGGTAATTATGAAGATACATTTCACTGTAAAAACTTTTCCGAGAGCTGATTTACCTAAATCATACTTTGTAACGTGGTTAAATCATCTTCTTAAATATCGTAGCCCGTTGCTACCACATTGTTAGGATCCGAACAATTTGACAAACCTAAAAAAGATTAACTTGTTGAGTGTTTGTGTCGAATGAGGTATTTCTCAAACACATTACAGAAAGATGAAAGTTCCGAGCGCTGTTCACTTCAGCTAACCCAATCCTAAAAAGCCAAAACTATTTGGGCCAAAAATATTTATCCATGTGCCGTAGAACTTTCCTCGAAATATATTCACTCAGTAATTCCTAAGTAGTGATAAAAGTCTGAGAAAACTACAGGCTTCAGAGATTAGCCGTAAGTTAGAGACGCACTCGGGAACTATATTCTATAACTTATTATACCTATTATAACATGACGTAATACCCAAAAGTTTTAGCAAACCGCACGCGTCTTAGTCACGTGTATTAAATAGATTTATATAGTGCTGTTCAGGACTTCGGTTACATACTGGCCCGTTTTAACCCACTCAGGGGTGCCTATAACTTCGGAACATTCTTCCAAAAGAACTTAGCTTTAGAATGTCAAGTTTCTATCTCTTTAAATATTGGTTTCAACATCCACAGATGGCTCAGTCTCCATCAAAAGAAAAAAGAAACTCGTTCGAAGAATCGAATCGGTAGGTACCTATAACTCTCAAGAATCCAATAGACTCTTATCTGTGACGAGGTACCTACTTTCTGAGTCTACTTATGAAATTGAAAGTACTTGAGAAATCCTTACTTACTGGTAATTGAAATGGCGCGCAATCCTCCTGCAATATCCTTTTATGTTATAAAAAGATACCATGAAAATGCCAGTCTACATTTTCATAATGCATAGCAAAATCCTTTACCTTCATGGGGTCCTAGTTGTTTTATAAGTTCTATCCAATCTTCAGTACAATTTCTACTGGCTCAATATAATTACTTAGCTAGAAAAGAAACATCAATCTTTTTTTATTTGTTATTTAGAACTTTAGTTAACGATACCCATCACGTCTGCGAAGTTTGGCTAGCTAATTAAATTTGACCTTGTATAACTACTTATTAGGCACGATACCCGCCCATTGCGCATCATCGATGGCACACCGAGTTTTAGTAAAAGTTTGGCTTTGTAGGGCGTCTCAGTTACTATACCTCTGTGACAGTGTCTTTGTAGGTCGTCTCAGTTACTATACCTCTGTGACAGTGTCTTTGTAGGTCGTCTCAGTTACTATACCTCTGTGACAGTGTCTTTGTAGGGCGTCTCAGTTATTATACCTCTGTGACAGTGTCTTTGTAGGGCGCCTCAGTTACTATACCTCTGTGACAGTGTCTTTGTAGGTCGTCTCAGTTACTATACCTCAGTGACAGAGTCTTTGTAGGGCGTCTCAGTTACTATACCTCTGTGACAGTGTCTTTGTAGGTCGTCTCAGTTACTATACCTCTGTGACAGAGTCTTTGTAGACCGTCTCAGTTACTATACCTCTGTGACAGTGTCTTTGTAGGGCGTCTCAGTTACTGTACCTCTGTGACAGTGTTTTTGAAAGGCGTCACAGTTACTATATCTCTGTGACAGTGTCTTTGTAGGGCGTCTCAGTTACTGTACCTCTGTGACAGTGTCTTTGTAGGGCGTCACAGTTACTATACCTCTGTGACAGTGTCTTTGTAGGGCGTCTCAGTTACTATACCTCTGTGACAGTGTCTTTGTAGGGCGTCTTAGTTACTGTACCTCTGTGACAGTGTCTTTGTAGGGCGTCTCAGTTACTGTATACCTCTGCGACAGTATCTTTCTAAAGTGAATTCTATCTATGCTAATAATAAAGCTGAATAGTTTTTTGTTTTGCTTGTTTGTTTGAACGCACTAATCTCTGGTAGGTACTACCGGTAGGATTTCAAAAATTATTTATTTATTTATTTTATAATTTATGTACACACAGTAAAATACATAGGGATATGACATAGTTATAATTTGAGTACAAAGGTTTTTTTAAGTTTTATAGCCCAATTCTTGAGAAAGGCTATAAACATGTATAGGCGATTTAACATCACGCTAGGAACCTTTGGAACCGAGCAAAAATAAACAAAGTCAGAAAGAATGCGCGATGCGATGCGACTGGGTGGGTCGGGGAACAAGAAATTTTACCATTTTACTAGTGGGTCATATTAACACACGGGTATATTATACCTATTTAGTTATTTCATACATCCTATATCCAATCAACAGAACAACTTCTATACACATCAAAGACAGCAACATTTTAACTAATCTAATACCAAATCGAGACAAAGCATAGTAACGTGAAGGCTGGACATTGGTGCAAGCGACCTTATTGTGTTCAAGTGATACATTGCGTGTTGTGTTCGCGCGAGTGATAGTGATGCGGCTATGAGCCAGTGATGTGTGTGTCATGGCGTGGCCCGGAGGCACGGATGCTGTGGAACTGCCGCTGCATCATGTCAACAACAATGAGGGGGACAGGCTTGCTGTGCCCAACACCACTGTCGTTAATGGACAACAGACGACGAGTGAGTATTATACGATAAGGACACTCTTTTAGATATCACACTGAAATCTGTAAAAGCATATTTGTTACGGTCGCGAACCATATTTTATTAAACATACAACCTGACACTGACCTGCAAATCACAAAAAACGTAAGAAAATTTTAATTTCACAGAATACCCCAGCCTCTGGGGTAACCCGTGAAATTAAAATTCGCTTCCCCTTAGAAGCCGTTAATCTTGGTTGGTAAGTAGTTTACCGAATTCTTTTTTTGCTGTTTAGTCAATTACTCTCACAGACAAAATGGTTTCTTAAACGAATACTGAGGTAAATAATTAATCAGCTAATTATTTTTAAGTACTTAGGTACTTATACTATGCTTCTCTTTATCTACATAGAATAACGGACGTGACAAAATCAGTCGAAAACCCAGACAAAAAATATTACATTTTGTCAGTTAGGTATAACCTAGCAAATTCATTTTACGACTAATTCTAATTTCTTATTTCTGCCCACTTGTCAGAATTTCCAATAAACCGAATACTGCCCATTTTCAACCCTCCAGATTCCAATGTAGCAGGGCCGCAGGGACAGCAACAGGCAATTGTTTAAACGATTTAATTGACAGATGAGTGAGAAGTTTGACTCGAATTCAATCAACCGCCAGCATACCGTCGGAAATGGGAAAATAACATCTTCCAGTGATAGGTAAATGACCTCCATTCCTTCTGCCCCGGGCTTCCCTAATAAGGATTAATTTGCCTTTTCAAAGTCTTCCTTAATTTCCGTGAAACGAATGGAATATGAAACTGTTTGTTGCCTGCGCAAATTATACTTTCATGGCGATTCAATCAGAGTTTCTGTTGTAATATGCGACGGTACAGCGGAAACAAAACATTGTCTTTCAATGGCGTTATTAAGCTGTCATCATGGCAGTTGAAAAGCTTTTATTCTTCACAATGGATTCCTGCTGGGATAAGCTGCACTGCACTTTAAAACAGTTCATTTAGTTTTCCATGAAAGTCCAGTAAAATCTTTATTTAATTTTGTAAAACATGAAACGTTTATTTTCTCTAGACTGTACTTACCTGTCAGAAAGAGTAACCTCGATAAAGTGGATATAAGACAGAGATTAAAACAGAAGACGAACTAGCAGGGGATCGAGGAGGGGGGTAGAGGGGGGGTTCAGGGGATTAGACCGGAATAACTCATAATTATAGTGAGAAACCTGAACTTAAAGTGGTATATAAAATCACCAAAGAGTTGACATCAAGCTTTCATCCTTCTCTGAAATTACAGGCCGATATTATAATTGGTAGGTATTAATTAGTAGATCGTAATTAAGCGCTGAATATTGAGTAGTTGGTCGAAAGTCGTAAACCATTTGGGAGTTGCGGTGAACCGCATTGCCAATTACATGATGGCCGCCAGTTGCAACTGTGAGTTATTGCTGGTCCTAATTAACGACCTATACTTACGTACTGCCGTAACTTGCTAATTAACTGTACCTCTTCGGTTTTACTGATCGTACATCACACTGACGACGACGATGACCGATGAACTTTATGAACTTGAAAAAGTCAAGTAGAATATTGCTAACTTACTGTAAGAAAAGTTCCTAGTGTAAGGCTGGTTTTTCACCAGAGATGGGCGAGGATGTGTAGCGAGGGATGTGTGTAAAACTAACCAATACCAACGCTAACTTAATTCAAGCTATGAAAATGAAGCGATGTTATTGGTTGGTTTCACACACATCCCTCGCTACGCATCCTCGCTCATCACTGGTGGAAAACCAGCCTTAAAGGCTGTAACCAAAACTGGAGACTGTTTTATCAGCCATTGAAGAAACTTTTTACATTTAGTAGCAACTAACATAACTGCCTCGTTGGTATAATAGATGCATGCGCTACTGCTGAGCACGATGTCGTGGCTTCGATTCTCAGGCAAAGTGTTATTGGGTTTTTCCTTGGAATTTTTGAAACAAACTCAAAGCATTTATTTCAATTAAACCATTTACAGGCACTTTTGAATTGTCAAGGAGTCAGTCTGTCAGAAAAATGAAACTAGTTGCCCATTCCAAAGCGTAGTAGGTTCCTATGGAGTAGAACGGGCAAGAAAGTCCATGATGGACATTCTTTTAAATTATATTGTTACAAAATATTAATTAAATATCTAACTGTCGAATTCGTCAAGTAGTTGTTCCGGGTCTGGCTGTTTGTGTACGTGAATTTAAATGTTTGTAAATGCACCCACGACATTATTAAAAGTGTCCAGAGTATAGCAAAAACAAAGAAAAAACAGCCGTGACAGCTAAGATAGAACAATCTGAACTGACGGCGCCCGTTCGCGAACATAACGCATGGATCAGCACCATTCAGCTCAACTATTGTGAAGCTAAATGATCCAACACACGCGCCACCGTCAGCGATACATTTGAGTGAGCATGACATACTATCAGCCGCCAGGGCACATTCAAGTCAATGTAAGACATATTACCCGGTAAATGGTAGCTTTACAGAACATAGTATTCACACCTGTGCAGTAGCAGCCCGGAGTCTTGATTCGAGCCCTCGAGACTTTAATAGGCTCGCCCCCAATTACGAACAAAAGTGGCGAAATGTGTGTGTACTATCACACACCTTTACACCTCTGCCCAGCCCTTCGGGCAATACAAGCGTGATGATATGTTATGTAACATAACAATACAAGCGTGATGATATGGTATGTAACATAACAATACAACCGTGATGATATGTTATATAACATTACAATACTAGCGTGATGATATGTTATGTAACATAACAATACAAGCGTGATGATATGTTATGTAACATAACAATACAACCGTGATGATATGTTGTATAACATTACAATACTAGCGTGATGATATGTTATGTAACATAACAATACAAGCGTGATGATATGTTATATAACATTACAATACTAGCGTGATGATATGTTATGTAACATAACAATACAACCGTGATGATATGTTATATAACATTACAATACTAGCGTGATGATATGTTATGTAACATAACAATACAAGCGTGATGATATGTTATGTAACATAATAATACAAGCATGATGAATAAATGTTCAATGTTGTATGGTGGTAAAGCCTAAGGATCCGTTCGGGCTGATTTTAATGAATTACCGTAATACAATATTTCGTAAATAATGTTATGCTGTACCCAATTAAGCTTCCTTAATGATCGCCAAGAAAAAAAGGCACTGCTCCATACATTTTGTTCATTGACAACGAACTTACTTTTCTCTTTTTCATACGAATTTCATTTATTTACGAGTATTTATTTTGTACTAAAATAAAAATCTACAATAATAAAAAAGGTTATGTTACGTGTGCTCCTGCAATTACAGGAGACCACGGCGCATACACATGTAACTGGGTGTAAAACGATAAATATATAGAAAAAATAAATTATGTTTAATTTTTTTTTTATTATTAATTATGATTTTATATGGTGTACATAATAAAGAGTATTCTTCTATTCTATGAATGATAAATGATAAAATTTGAGGAAACAGGAACAAATGAAAAGAGAATGCTCTGTACTAAACACGAAATAAAACTATCAAAACAATATTGTATGCGGAATATATATTATCGGACATGTAGGATGTAGCTTAGGCTCAAATAATTCTTACTCCGAATAAAATGAAAGTGTATACTATAAAACCGACCAGCACAGCACTCTAATAAACTCAACTAGCCATACTAATGTTCAAGTATTTCTGCGTTAAATCCACACTGCTGTGCATAGCTGGCGCGAATTCGGTCCATACCTGTGGCGGAGTGGTACCGTTCTACCGTTACCGGCGATCTACCTGTTCTACCGACCGGCTGCATTACATTGCTGACTCACTCTCGTACATCGTTCATTCGGACCGAAGTACCGAACCGTCTGTTATGGACTACGGCTCGTAGGCCCGTAGCTAAGTGCTACGGCGTAGCAGTGTAGCTTTTATGTCTAATTGCTTGTTAACGTAGCAAGCATTATTGGATTGTTGAATCGAACAACCGTCGATAATGTAATGTCACATACATATGTAATTTTATATTCAATCATCTCAATTTAAATCTAAAAATTCCTTTAATTCAGTTAGCTACTTACAAAATTAAATTGACATTATCGTAAATAGCCAGATCCTATTTATGTTACTATGCCTCCAGACATTATGTCTCGAGACGGATTAGCGACACAGCCTGCCTAGCCAGGACATTAGTTAGCCTTAGGACCACAACGTGTACACTGTAGATACTTGATGGAAGATGTAAGCCGCCAATAAAATAGATGTATACCCAGCATACCTTGATAACATAGGGAATGCTTGTTAATGAAGACGTCACAAACTAATATCCCTTCGTTCCGTTCGTTGTATCTATTTGTGAATTCTACTTGTTCAAAATATCCAACCCAATTTGAACAGATGCGTCAGTTCAACAAATGAATAAACTCCCCTGCGGGCATGTCAATGTGGACTCGTCCCGAACTCGCCCGGAATGTACGGCATAGCGACATGATAGTACGACAACATTCACTTAGGAAGTAACGCAAGGGCGGGGGTTTGTGCTCGGTGACCGAGTTTTCTTTTGTGTTAATCACTATCGATGTTGATACTGCCAAACAACAGCAGCTCGAAAAAGTACCCGCTACTCGATCAATTACTTACCCACAAAGATGATTGATCACAACAACACACCGCATTTCCCTGAACACACGCCAGAACGCACCACACAACAATGGCGATCACACAGATTTACACACGAGTTAACAGTGTCCCGTCTGTGAACACTACAGCCGACGTATCACTTTACGTAACGGATCATTGTGTAATTGGCATTTGTTCAGCATTCACCTTGCAGTATGGCTTCGCTGGTCAGCCGGCACTCGGGCCAGTCGGAGCGCGGCCGCGGGCACAGCACCATGCTCATACAGATACTGGTGTTCATGTACATCGCTACCTGCGTGCTGTTCTACGTGGCGCACGTCATCGACTATTATTTCACTGTTCTGTGAAGCTCTCGTAATGCTCTGCGATGTGATGTGGCCTCTGAAGTTCAGCTAGACCATGAGGAGGGCGGCGAGAGCGTTCCTCCGCTTCAAAAGGCTCGGTGAGTACTCACGAGTCGCCACAAAGCGGATTGTTGCCACATCCTCAAGTTTCGTAATGCGAGCTCTTGATGTTCGTCGCGTAAAACTTTTATCAACGTTCTTTGTGCGACCGCAATGTATGCGACCACATAACTAGGTCTGTACTTACCTTTTTTTTCGGATGGGAAATCATCAAATGACCCCTCCCGCTCTGGGTGGAGCGGAAGGGAGTGTCAGACTTATACTGACTAAAACCCACCCATGTTCCTTCCTTAGCCCTTTATCAGCCAGCGGTAACCCTTTCGGACAAACCCGCTGACCCGGCAGGCTTCGGCCCTAAGGGCTTCTCTGCTGCTAACATCTCTGTTTGTACTTACCTTCAGTTTCATTTAAGAATTTCGCGAATGCAAGATTCACATCATAGGTGTACCTTTCTTCGAGTATTTTAAACGCGCCGATCGTTTATTTCACAACTAAGGCACATTTTGAATATGAACTCAAAGCGTAGCGAATCAGAAGTAGGAAGTACATCAATGTAGAGTTTAATTCCATTATGTTCCACCTCGCAGCTGACGAAGCAAATCATAATAATGGAGTTAGGGGGAGTGTGTGGGAGTGTAGTTGTCATGTTTAGCTGCTGTCACCTCACACGCTTGGAAAATTATTAATTTTTTCAGCTTTTCTCCTCACCTACTTACTTTATGATTTTCGCTTTTTTTAGGGTTCTGTACCCAAAGGGTGAAAACGGGACCCTATTACTAAGACTCCTGTCCGTCTGTCTGTCTGTCACCAGGCTGTATCTCATGAACCGTAATAGCTCGACAGTTGAAATTTTCACAGATGATGTATTTCTTTTGCCGCTATAACAACAAATATTAATAACCTCCTTTTTTTTGAAGTCGGTAAAAACAGAATAAAATAAATATTTAAGGGGGCTCCCATACAACCAACGTGTTTTTTTCGGCGTTTTTGCCTTGTGGTACGGAACCCTTCGTGTGCGAGTCCGACTCGCACTTGGCCAGTTTTTTTTAATTCTTATGTAATAATTCTGCTCGCAATAAAGTAAACTTTCAAAGGACAATAAAGCATAAACAAACGATTTCAATTGAAACATAATCTCAAAGCATTTATTCAGACTTATTCAAACTTGTCTTGTTTGAGAATGTCAAAATCTCTCTGATTGTCAAAGACCAAGCTGTAGCCCCCGACCCGACGGAAATACTCGCGGAAATAAACTTTGTTACATTTATTTGAAAAAACATTTAAAATAAACGTTTTACGTTTTTTTTTAACAAAAGTATTTTAATCCTGGTCTTTTGTGTAATCTATATACATATAATAAATCTGTAGACGAGGCGTTTCTGTACATTGAAAATAAAAAAATAAAAAATAGTTGGGCTGTTATAGGATAACCAACAGATGCCATTTCTTCAATTTTTGGAATTTTTGTCTGTTTGTCTGTTTGTCTGTTTGGATGTGACAGATTTTGAACAGGCTCAACGTAAAAAGTACCAAACCAATATGGTTCATATTTATACTCAAATATAGTGTAGAACTCGGAGCTGTGATTAGTCTTTGTTTCATCGCAATCGCTTCAGTCTATCAAAAGATAAAAACAAATTTTTATTGCAATAAGTGGATACATGTAACGACATCTATTGGTGCGATATAGTACTAACGAAATCTTATTGTTATCTTTAAAACATTATTATGTGTTTAATCACGTCGTAAAGGCTTGCCTTTATGACGAAATAATTCTGATCCTTATGTCTGTGTTATTTAAAAAAAAAAATGATAATGTTTAAATAAATAATATAAACATAAACATATATAATAAAATCGTAGGAAAGGCAAAACTGTACATAGAATATATAAAAAAAAAATACTTGGAGCGTGATCTACAATCGATATCGAAGCCAAAAATATAGTTTTTAGAATTTTTGTCTGTTTGTCTGTATATATGTCCGGGCTAAACTCAAAAAGTACTGCAAGGATTTACTTCAAATTTTGCATGAATATTATTAAGAGGTCGGGTCAACATATAGGCTACATATTATCACGCTATCACCTACGAGGAGGACCTGTGAATCTTTACTTTTCTTACGCATTCTGTGACAGCGTGTAATCTAACGACGCATATTTAAATGTTGTTTTTGAGTAAGTCATGCTATTATCTAGCTTTACACTATAAAAACTTTTACGCCATTTAAGTAACTTGGGCAGAGAAACATAGTTTAATTAATGTTAGTAGTATAAGACAATTTTGAAGCAGCGCCATCTATGAGATTTCATAAAAATCAAATCAAGTTACATGTCAACACTTTTTGGAAATTAATAATTTAAATTTGATCATGTTGGTGAGGTTAGTAGTTAGTTATTCTTAAAATTCATAGATGGTAATGTGCATTTTCTTCATAAAAGTTGTATCGTATAGTTCGTTTTGACAAATTCAAGTTCCAACAAAACCCTCAAAATCTTGAGCCGAGTTGAGGAAGACAATTTAAAAAAAATGCGGTGTTAAGTATTACAAAAAAGTTATGTTCATTGATGATGATCATTTCTTCATCAATTTCATGTTGTTAGTAAAAAATAAACATTGACTGTTAATACTTTTGTTCGGTATTTATCTGTGTGATTATTGCTTGGTAATTAATATATTTTCATGTCGTATACCTAATTATAAACTTAAATTATACCGTGCATCCGAATAATGGCGAATGCGATTTTCTGCGGTTGTTACTTCACACTGTCCGAGGCAAAGTCTTTCGCCTTTCTGAGGACATTTGATGGCGTGGAGTTTCCCACTTACCGCGCAGCCTGCGTAGCACGTCACCTTCTCGACGGTGACCAAAATTGGGCTGACACCCTCGCGGAGGCGAGCGTCAGTGACAGTCCCAGCCGCATGCGTCATCTGTTTGCCGTCATCTTGGTGTTTTGTGGAGTCGCGAACCCAGTAGCTTTGTGGGAGAAGTATCGCCATCATCTGTCTGAAGATTTTCTACGAGCTTTGAGGCGTGCTACTGGAGACGAAGTCGGAGACGGCGAAATGACCACCATACGAAATGACCATGTCGCTTTGTTCTCTTCAGAGCAAAAACAAATTTATGACACCGTCCTTGAAAGCGTTTGGCAAAACCAGGGTAAAATGTTTTTCTTGGATGCTCCTGGTGGTACAGGAAAAACATTTGTTACCACTGGCATACTTGCAGAGGTCAGGAGGCAAGGCAAAATTGCTATTGCTGTAGCGTTGTCGGGAATCGCTGCCACACTGCTTCCGGGACTGCAAGACAGCACATGCCAAGTTTAAAATTCCCATCGATTTAGAGAGCGCCGAAACGCCTGTTTGTGGTGTGTCACGTAACAGCGATAAGGGACACGTGCTCAAGGATTGCTCTCTGATCGTATGGGATGAGTGTACGATGGCCGAGGATCGAGGGCTGACGAGGTGAATGCTTCGTTGAAACGATCTTCGTTGTGGTCACGAGTTCGTACGCTGCGCTTGACCATTAATATGAGAGCTCGGCTTGGCGGCAATGCACGCGCTCAAGAATTCTCCGATGTCCTTCTAAGTCTTGGCGAAGGCACTCTACCAGAAGAGAGAGGTAGACAGGTGGTGCTTCCAGAGTCTCTCGGTAGAGTGGTTTCCAGCTTAGAAGAACTCATTCGCTGTGTGTACGGGGACATTCAGTCGTATACCGCACCAGCAGAATTCTTGGGTGTGTGAGCGGGCCATTTTGACGCCCAAAAATGATCAGGCTGCAGCAATTAACGAATGCATTCTCTCGGAAATTGAAGGGAATGAAGTGGTCTACACTTCGATAAACACTGTTGTCAAGCAAGATGACGCCACACATTATCCCGTGGAATTTCTGAACTCCCTGTCAGCAAGTGGACTTCCAGCGCATTCAAGCTGAAGCGGTGTCCCGGTTATGCTTCTTCGGAACCTATCTCCTCCGAAGTTGTGTAACGGGACCCGCCTTAAAGTCATCTCGCTCCACAGACACACCATTGAGGCGGAAATTCTTACGGGTTGTGACGTCGCCGAGGCAGTATTTATACCACGCATTCCCCTCATACCTCATAACTTCCCGTTCCAGTTCAAGCGAGTACAGCTCCCCGTGAGTGTTTGCTTCGCGATGACCATCAATAAGTCGCAGGGGCAGACACTGAGGGCAGTGGGTGTCGACGTCAGGACGAGTTGCTTCTCACACGGGCAACTGTACGTCGTCGCTTGCTCCCGCGTCATCACACATTTTGGCTCCTGGCAGCATAACTACCAACGTAGTTTATAGGGAAGTGTTGTAAGGTATATATGATACCTTTGAACGTATTTTTACTCTTTTGTGTCCTAGAATGTATTCCTGCATTATTTTCTCTATTTCCTTCAGTCACCTCTTATGACTGAACTCAGCAGGATTCCCATATAACTCTTTTCACTTGCTTCGCTTGCAAAAAAAAAATTATATTTTAATTCTATTTTAAAAGTTGTTTACTTTATAATGCTATAGCGACACTGGCATCTTAGGTGTTTTTGGTGCTGTAGAGCCTTCACGCAGACGACGTCGCGGGCAGCAGCTAGTAACTAATAAGTACCGTCCAAGCATCAAAATGAGAAACTGTATTATTTACCTAGGTTTGATTGACTCTCCAGCTGCGCCAGTAAACTATATCAAATTTCATTCAGAATATCCTCGACCTGTCAAAATAAAGGAGTTCAGTTTCAATCTGGGGTTCTAAATACAAAACACGGACGAATAACCTCCTATTTTGAAGTCGGTTAAAATGAAAAAAGAGCCCTAATGAGAATCAGATGGGAGAGCGGATAATTTTTTTGTTCGCAACTCTCCGACCCTGCTTTATTGGTCTGTTTTATCTTTCCAGATAACATTCAGAGTATTCACCTTTCTCCTAACCTACCTATTATCTTTATAATTTTCTCATTATCTCAAAGACTGTTATGTAAGCGAGTTTCAATTATAGGACGATATAAAGAATATAGATAAAGCTAGAAAAGTAAACCGTTTACGTGTAACAAACATAACGCCAAGGATTAGGCAGAGGTGGAACTATATGAAACACAATACACATACATTTCGCCAGCTAAGTATAAAAGTCCCATGTAATAGGGGGCGAGTCTGTTGACATCAACCGGGCAACCAAACTTAGGGTAACAAAGTTACAAATAAAAAGGATTAATACATGTCTAAAATTAAAATAAATAAAGTCTTCCAGGCCGAATTTCGCGATCAATCTCAGTGGAGACCACAGCCTTCGGCGCTGGAGATATTATAATGCATAGCATAAGCGTGTGCACTCTCTCTTCTCTCAGACGATCAGGCGCAGGACTTAACGTGCTTTCTGAGCCACGGCGGTACCACACCGTCAACTTGCAAACTCCGGGCTATTACCTACTAAGAAATTCCTAATGGAATACCCAATGAGTGTTTAAAGCTCATATAGGTAGGTACTTTTTATTTAGTGTAGGCACGGTAGTTTCGATATAAAGCCGCTTCCAAGAACGAGCTATTTACCAACCTTGTAATGTTTCATTTATCTTGAGTAAGGGCACAACATATTAAAAATGCACGATCAATTCATTTGGTTGCTTGATCGATCGCGGCTGTTGTTCTACAGAGAGGGCTGGCAACCGACATGCACCTGACGGGAGGATATTGAATTAATGTAGTAACGAATAGGTTATCATGTTACCCCGGTTTCATGTTCGAGTACTTCGAGTGAGTAAGTAGTTGGAGGAAGGGGTCAGCTACAGGCATAGCAAACTGAATAACATTAAATTATGAGTGGCAAAATAAATTAGGTAGGTATCAATACTTTATGACGTTCCTCTAGCGAGGATATCTATTTATTTCGTGTGTCTGTGACCGCGAGGATCTTCCAAACTACGCAACGGATTTTGACGCAGATTTCAAAATCATTTAGAAAATTCCGGAGCGTTTTTATTGTAAATTAAAATAATTAAAATAAAGAAATCTCAATGTTTTGTCGTCAAAAAATCGTGTGAAGCAGGGGCGAGTTGCTGTTTGCGGTGCTAGTCATCAATAACAACAAAATGCAAAAAAAATGGTTTGCATTTTGTTTTGAGCAATATACAAATACCTACTAGCACATTACAATGCCAACGGTTCACAGTGAAAAGGCTATATTGAGTATTCAATCATTCTTGACAGAATGCATTCGCCCAGCCGTGTTTGCACGGCGTAGTAACGATATTTTACAAAGTCTTTACAATATTCAGTAGTCTGTCGCTGGGTGTCGGGCCGATGTGTTCACGCTCCCCAAAGGTGACACTAAATCTTAGTTTCAGAGTTTTGCACACAAAACTCTGAAGTATTTTACCATATTGGTGTTAATTCGGAATAATCGCAAATGTTGAGTTCCAAATTCAGACTTTTGATAAAAAGTACAAAAAAGGTGCCGTAGGTAAAAACAGGGAATTTGATTGTTTATCAAATTGACTACCAACTTAAATTGTCCGTATAATCATTTCACAACTGTCATTCTTTGACAGTCGTTTGAAATAGCTAGTATGGCAAATGGGCGGAGGGTGTCCATTTGATAAACAATTAAAACCTTGTAGGTACTTCAGCGGTAGGTATGGTTAAAATATTAACCTAAAAGGTTAGTATAAACTATTAGAGTACTCCAGCACTTAGCTGACAACTGGCTAGTAGGTACCTAAGCCATCAAAACGACCACAAGCGGCTAAGTGTCTAAACACACTATGCCGAAGGTACACGACCGAAGATCGGCATGATTACCTACGCCTGCAATGCTATTTGAATTACTGGCGACACAATATGCCGAATTTACGTTGCGTTAAATAGCATTGCAGGGGTAATCATGCCGAACTTCGGTCGCGTACCTTCGGCATAGTGTGTTTAGACTGTAGATGTGATTACCTACAGAGTAAACAACATAAATTCTCCACACAAACTCTTTATCTTAAATTCTTACCCACGATACAATCTAGTAAGTATGAATACTTTCTGCTTAGCAACTGTCAGTTCCAGATGTGGTTGGCGGGTGGCAAGAACCACGACGGCAATATATGAAATGTTCCGCCAGCTCTCATAACGCGGGTTTCGAGAACCGGACATTTACGCACGATTTACTAGCCGTCTTTATTACATAGGGCAAGAACATTAACAGCTGTTTTGTTACCTGTCGCGAGGTTTTTGTGACTTACTAACTTTACAAAATTCCTTGTATTTTAAGTGTAACTGTCTGTTGCTACAGTGGGGCAACTTTAAAAAAATAAAAGGGAGTAATTGCCCATTATCTCCGATATTTTGTTGTCATCTGAAGAGCAAACAGTAAGTATAGGATGTTTTAAAATACAGGGTGGTAGGGAGGGACATCGACTCACGACCAACATTGTATGGCAGAGCAAATTTGACCGACAAATAATTGTAATGGTAACAAACACCACGGATAATTAACTAGATAATACCGTTGAATTCAAAATCGCTCTATTATAGATAATAGAAACTGATCAATATTAACACTTTCAAGTAATGATAAACCAAGATTAGATTATTAACATTCTATCTATTCGATAACACAACTCTCATGAGAATAGTTGCCACACTGCTTATCAGTTATATTACAATAGATTATAGTCAAAACACCAGCTGCCTACGGCCATACGACAATTAAACAGCAACACAAATCATCATCAATTGAAAACAGTTCAGTGTTGTTTTCAATATCACTTAAGCTAGATATAACTAATGCTATAGTTATTGTTTCGTGATTGATCTGGCACAAATGCGGCATTCCGTGCACGCGGTAAGTGCCGCACACTTACCGTCCACGATTAAAGCAATTAAGCGGACAGGAGAGTTAAACGTCGTGAATTTGATCCCCATCCGTTGCACTATTGACGTAAATTAATTCCCAGCACAAGCTTATATATAGTTAAGATTATAATTAATGCTATATAATAAACATTAAAAAAATATATTGCCTAGCATGCTAGGCCTAAGGTTGTCTTGGTCCCAAAACTGTGCCCTGAAGACCGCCTAATATTCCCTGGATGTTATGATTTGTTTACACAGTTCCCTATAGTATGTTATACATCACTGATTCTGAGAAATATACTCGCTGAGTAGGTCAAGGTGAATTAAATACATCACTCCCATTCCCTCCAACTTGTTTAGTAGCAGTTAAAAAGTGACTGTATCAAGTCAAATGCCTTGATGAGGTCTAAAAATACTGAGTTATGTCTCGTGAAGAAATGGATTGCATCTGATGCTGACTTCCAGATCAAAAACCAGTTCTTACCTTCTTAGGAAACGTAATAAAAATTGTAATACCTATAGGCATGCAAGTTTTCTGACTGACAAGAGAAAGAGAGATTGTGAGTTTAAACTCCATCTTTGTACTATTGGCGGTAGTCCGTACTCCATTGCTAGAAAGTAAATAAAATAAATAAGAAATAAACGTGGCCCTAGCAGGAATGCACGGGGTAAATCACACAAAATCTACAATTATACCAAAATACTTAAAATTAACCAACTCTATACACTTAAAACATGCATCCTAATACATAAAATCATAACACAAGACACACATTCCCAACTTAACTTTAAAAAGAAAACTTACACATATAACGCAAGACGATGAGACAAAATAGAATTAAGAAAACCTAGAACTAACTATGGTAGGAAAAATATACTATATGAGGGAGCAAAACTTTATAATGAAATACCTGATGACGTGTTTAACAGTAACAGATGTCATACATATAAGAAAGCCCTAGAAGAATACATAAGGACGAAGTACTAACACCTGAATGTCATCAATAAATTTTTTAATTATGTTGTTTTGTATAACTGTATAATATGATCAGTGATCACAGAGACTGTATCTACTTTTTTTTATATAATTTCTATACATTTCTCATTATGTAAGTGAACCGTTATGTTCTTTTTGACGTGACAACGTCTTAAATTAGGTTGCGGCTGGGAGTCACTTATGAAAAAGTGTAACGCTCGGTAACGTTACGATGAGTCACCGAACGAGAGAGAGGCCCGCCGAATGCCTTGCGTCTCTCTCCCACTCAACTATGATCGGAATTCCTTGTTCCTATTGTGCAATTTAATTATATTCATATCAATAAATATTCTACCGAGAAAAAGACGTTGTCACGTAAAATCTTCGCCCGTAAAACCGACTTTACAGGCAACCATTTTTTTTTGAGAAATAAATGTCTTTAAACCGAAACTCCATCTTTGTACTATTGGCGGTAGTCCGTACTCCATTGCTAGTAAGTAAATAAAATAAATAAGAAATAAACGTGGCCCTAGCAGGAATGCACGGGGTAAATTATTATTATTATTATTATCAACCATTTCTGTCCCACTGCAGGGCAAAGGCCTCCCTTCCCTCCTTCCACTTATCGGGGTAAAGTAACGTAAATTCGGACGTTTGAAAAATTGTAAATATTCGTTTCACAGAATAAGTTTCTCATAATATTTATAACTTTGCATAAAATGTTATAAGAAATTCAATTACAAAGTTCGAATTTTCTTACGAAGCGCGTTTCTATTAACTTTATCTGAGGAACTTTCTGCTTAGGTATTCTACAGATTTCCAATCCTTTCCAAAAACCTGGTTGTACGTCAGTTAATTCCATTATAATTAGCCGCCAATCGTTCCGACTGTCATTGGATCAATCGGCGCTGCTCTCTAATGAGATAATGATGGCCAGCTAGGCTTGCGTCTTAACCTTGTGAAGCCCCGCGATCGATCGCGCACTTGACTCCGAGAGTCCACGGGCTCGAGCGTGCAGCTGTTTCGGCAGATTAGGATAGAGGCTAAAAGTAACAGCTTAAGAAGCCTTAAAATTTTTGACGAGTAGAATATTTCTAGTAAGACAGTAAAATTAACGGATGATAGGTTTTTATAGTGGTGAATAGATATTATGTAGAGATAGGAAATACTATGGGAAAGTAAACCGAGATAAAAGTATTCTATGAACTAACCCAGGTCATGGTATGGTCCACCTATGTACAACGAAATTAATAAATAGCTGTTAGCGTGTGAAAATGTAACAGACAGACAGGCAAGCCGACTGAGTTACTTTTTTTTTGTGTTAGCCTAGTTTGTGTCCCACTGCTGGGCAAAGGCCTCCCCTTTTTCCTTCCAAACCTTCCTGTCTTGTGCGATCTCTGGCCATGTTGCCCCTGCGAATGTTATTAGATCGTCACGCCACCTTCGCCTTGGTCTATCTCGACGGCGATGTCCTGCCTCAGGCGTCCAGTGAGTGACGATCTTTGCCCATCTCTCAGTTACTTTTATATCACTTAAAAATAAAAATAATCTCGAAATACTGTTCGTTGGTAAACACATCACTTGAGAACGGTTGGACCGATTTGGCTAGTTTCTGTTTTAAAATGTTCGAATCAGATTTTCATGCGAAGAAAAATTGGAACAGGTTCGCGGAAGATGAGAGCGTCCTTTTTTCTGTGGGATTTTTGTCATACAAAAATATACAAAAAAGGACGCTCACAAAAGAGGACAGGAAACGTCTGTCTAGTCAGCTTGTTTATAATATTAGGTACATGAATGTGTCGAGGCCGTGGCGGTTGAGGACGTCACGATAAATTAAAAGGTGATTGTTGTTGAGTGAAAGTTTTATTCTCCAACTTCAAGACGGACGAAGTCGCATGCACGGGTAGTTAAACAAAAAATAATTTTGTTTTATTATCATGCTTGGTATTCTTTTGATGTATTATTCGTAGGACGAAAGAATATTTTTTGTTCAATCGGTAACGCCTTCCCTTTGTTTCGGGTAAATAGGTAACAATACTTTATATTGAAATACCGGAATAAATCGGAAAATCTACTCTACAAGGAATATTCGAACACCTCACGGAGGTACTACTACATGAAGTATACTTTTAGTGCAATATATACTCGTAAGAATAGCTTAACGTGGTAGAAAGGTAAATTTAAAAATAATCTACTAATTAGGACGTCTGTTTTCAAACTCCGACGCGATTGTGAACGTCACCATAATGACTAGAGTAGGTAATCCTTCTAGACTTCTATAGTTTGTAGTAATACACTACAATTAGCCCAGACACCATTCATCACTACTTAAATAGACGTGTTCACGAATGTAAGCTTTTAAATTATTGATGCCACTTCGTATATTATATACGAGTAGGTAGCTACTTACTTACTGTCCTATGTTGTACAGGTCGCATAGGTACTTGTATATCATACTGAGACTCTTTACATATTGCTATTCTAGAATGGGACTCATTCGTCCCATTTCCACTACAGTTCTCCCCACGTGTTTGATTAGGGAGAGCCCAACGGGTTTAGGACGCAAACTAATCCCTTATTGTTTGAGTTTATCATGTAAAACCTCGAGTTGGATTGGATCTAAACCATACCACATTACAAACACACATATACGAGTATATTTAACGTAAACGCCTACAGACGCTAAGCAAGAAATCTTTGTTTAGAGAAGTTCAAGAAGAATAAAACTGAAGTGACCATAATTTTAGTCCCTTTCGTACCGTCGTCGAACGTTTTATTTGTTTCTGTAATTACGGCATTTAACCGGTTAGTGAGACTAACTCATCACTATCATTGTTTTCTGTTTTTATCATTTTGAGGTGTCTTTTTGTGCTGTAATACCAATAAACGCAAGTTTCTTTCTTCAACTCGAAAAACCGCTGTAAGAGAGCGCAAGTAATCCCACTAATATTATAAAGGCGAAAGTTTGTGAGTGTGTGGGGGTGTGTGTGTGTGTTTATATGTTTGTTACTTCTTCACGCTCAAACGGTTGGACCAATTTTGATAAAATTTTCTGTGGAGGTAGCTGACACCCTGGATTAATATATAAGCGATATTCCCACGGGATCGACACTTACGTGGGTGAAACCGTAAACACAAAAAACGCAAATTTTAGAAACAATAAAAGTATATGATCGACTACAGTAAACAAAATCAGAAAATATATAATATTCTTCAGGATATATGCTAGGTAGATATAGTGTGTTGAAAACAATACAACTAATTTGATTATGAAGATACCTCTAAAAACATTTTTTTTTACAATAAA
Organism: Oligia latruncula; assembly: GCA_948474745.1. NCBI lineage: Eukaryota > Metazoa > Arthropoda > Insecta > Lepidoptera > Noctuidae > Oligia > Oligia latruncula. The sequence goes on from OX419688.1 coordinate 20,545,442, forward strand.
AACCATAGATACTAATATACTTACAAACAATCATTATGATTTTTTGTCAGATTATCCTACAAGCTACAAGCAACACACTAAGCACTAGCTAGTGTTTTAATTTTTTAGTCCAAACAATGGATGTTTTGTAAATTGATAAGTGCTTCATACTTTGCAATAAATTACCAGGGTTGTGTCATCGCGCTTCTCTTTCTTTTCTTTGCAGTCCGACAGTGACCGCGCTTTAGGTCATGTGCCTGCCTTGCCAAGCCTTAATGCTCTGTGTGTTATACTTACAAGCGCATCATGTTGGTCTATGGCTCAGCCGTGAAGTGCGACAGGCCTACCTTCTTTGGCTGTGTTGGCACCGACGCGTAGGCTTATAGGTAAAAATAAATGTGGCGATCTAATTTTATTTCCATGTCGAACGTAATTAGATAGGCAATTAGGTAAACGTAACTTAAGTTAATAATCAAGTATATACGTTTGGCCGTTTGATACAATCAGACAAATAAATTTTCCGGTTCATATTGTGAAGTAGAGTTGAATAGAACCTTTAGGAGGGACTGTCACTGATAGATAAACAATAGGTAGTAGGTATTTATTTTATTTGTTGTCTTTGCGAGTGCTAGGACAATGAGGCAGAACAACTTGGAATTGCTTCTCGTACTTATTTAAGAGTAAATCATGTCCATTGGTCGAGCGCACGACTTGGAATATAGGACCACATCTACCGCAAGACGATTGTTAAGTACTTTGCTACGCGCTACGGGCTACGAGCTACGCGCTACGAGGTACAGGCTACGAGCTATGCGCTACGAGTAATTTCACCCTCCATTAGATACGGATCGTAGTTGGTAGACTGTTTTCTTTGTTTTAACAAAGGAATGAGTATGTAAATACCTACTAGTTGGCATCGACTATTGGTCTTCCTGAGTGGGTGTCTATTACTTTAATACGTTTTGTTTACCTGTAAAAGTTTTCTTCAAAACTAAAAATTAATTCATTCAGTCTTGTTGTTGTTGAAGAAACTCGATCTTTCGATGAGATTTAATTACAATCATGTCTGTGAGATGAGAACCTATTATCTTAAAGGCAGTTTGATACTTATACCGTTGATAAAAAAGTAAAGACGTTTTTGCTACAAATGAGTCCATTAATAGTCGTTAATATTAGGGCATTAATAGTCGTTATGAAAAATAGCCGTGACATAAAGACAGACTGTTTCATTTTAACCTTTTATGTACGGAATTCTAAAAATGCAATCTAGTTGAGCGTCAATGTCGTTGCTTTGACAAGCACTCAAATCACGTACGAGACATGTACCTAATGGCATTATGGGATTATGATTGAAGTACGTTCCGTGCTTACGTAGGTACGTCCTACACGACGCAGACTGTTGGCGACTGCTAATACCTACTTGTTGTGATTGATCACTCCCTCAGGTCCCGCCGGGATGCAGCCACGTGTAACGGAAGGCGCGCGTGTCAAGCGCGGCGCGGTCTGCTTGATAGTGATGTAGAGGGATTTGTCAATGCGGTGCGGCCCTAATGTGCGTCAACCTTTACCAACATAAGCTATTCTTGCATATGTCGTACCTTTTGATACGAGATTAAAATATCCCACCAAAAACATCATGCAAAAAAGTTTGGTAGGTACAATACTTACCTATATATGTAGTGCTCAGAACTACAGTACCTATACTGCATCAAAAGCGTAAGGCCTAAGCCGAGGCTAGGCCACAAGTTGTACTTGTTGTCACGCTTTATGAGTAGCGTATAGCTCAAACCATGTAGTGGGGCTTGCTGACCTAGTTGCGGTAGTTTTAGGACATGTCATGTCCTCACGATGTTTTTCTTCGCCGTTTTGACAGCAGTAGGTAGTGATGAAATAAATTACACAAAATAACACGACTGTCTCTGTTCGAACCCACGACCTACAACTCGTAAGTCGAGGCCGTTACCACTGCTCGCGATGCTGCAATGGAGTTGCCGATAACCTGGGGGACAGATAGCTTACATCAGATTTATAACAGTCTGACTGCATCGCCTATTTGCGTAATAAACAACAATCATATCGCTCCGGTAGGCACTCTGGCAGTCGAAGATATAGCTGTAATGGTTCCCCAGGGAGCATTCACTGAAGCTGCATGCTGGTGCCGCCGGCTCTAAAGACGAATGTTTTCTGAATGATAAGCAGCTCAACAAAATGATAAATATACAAACACGAATACATCGCAGTGGAACTTTATAGTAGGTATTTTCATTATTGTCTGGAAACATTTTTCTAATATAGCTAGGTACCATTAGGTACCTAGCATACTTATCAAAAAACTTCTTTCTAGTTCTCTTTGTTAGTAGTACCTACTTATGTAGCAAAACGGTTTCAAGAACTCGTCTGGGGACATCCATACACACACCACTAGCTAATCTATCTATTTCTTTCGCTCCAGTCTGCAGTTCCAGTTAAAAAGTTCGGATGCCCGCGGTGTACGTAAATATATCTATATTACAGACCCATTTAAGCTTTTTCTCTGAATTTTCATGTCCTTAGGTGAGGATGAACATTCACCATCAGGAGGGCAATTGATTGCCAACCAATTACCCAAAAGTCAAACTCATTTTTATTCTTTGAAAACTATACAATAATCATAATCCTATCTTTATTTATCTAAACATCATACAGGCACTGGGTGTGGGTACATAATAGAATGCATAATCTTAAATAGAGACAGGTGTCTGAACTAGGAGGGTCCTGAGTTACAGATCACCCGAGCACAGATAGGTAATATAATACTCTACACCCGGGGTATATAGTTATATCTTCTTATAAATGCATTCGTAGACAAGTTGGTCATATTTATTTTATCTTTGCTTGTTACTCGGGATTTCTCTGTATGTTAGATACCTACACGAAGCTCTTATATTTGTTTTCATTGCTTCCCGCAGTTTTGATGAGATTCCCAGCACAAACAGTAAAACTAGAGATAGGTACTGCATGACGTCATATCTTCCTGGTTTTATTTCCAAACAAGATTAAAAATATAATTTCCACATTTAATATAAAATATTTTAAGGCATCCACTCTAGATATGAAAAAAAATTTATTAGCAAAAAGCATAGGTAATAATATATTCAGCAGCTCTTCTTTTGTGGAATCTTGGAAGCCGCCACTCAAGGCACGTTTGTATTATAAATAATTTCATGGAATTTTGTAGGAAGCGATTTAAACTCGACTGGAAAAAGTATCTAGTATGTTCTGGGAACCAATACCTAACTACTCACGACATACAGAACGCCACCAGCTTACAATCTTTACAACCATAGCTAGCTACTCCTTTCGCTTCGTCCACGTCTCTAAGTCATTCATACCAACGTACTTGTACCTACATACGTACTGCGTCAAAATACAACACGATTTTGGTCAAAAATAAAAGAGTGACTGGTAAAGTAAATATTGCTAAAAATTAAATTACGGTTACATAAAAGCTCAGTCTCGTAGCTCGTCGCCGCGAAATAAATGGACTCATTAGTTATTTACGAACACGTTTCGAACCTGCTACCCTACGCGTCGTAATCCCTGGATAAGGCTGTGTGTCGACTGGAGCGAAGAAATACAGAGCTAGCAATAGATACCTACATAAACCAAATTGATAAAATAACGCATTTCGCCAGTTACATGTTTAAGTCCCATGCCCATGTAATATGGGGTGAGCCAGTGAGCCTATAGCCATCACAACCGGACACAAATTCAGACTCTGGGGTGCTACTGGATTCGAAACCGGCATCGAACCTAGGATCTCCTCTAAGTAATTTCATGTCATTCACGCTGCAATGGACATCATGGGGTAATCTAATAAAGAACCTACGTTACTCCAGTCTATCATTACGTACCTCATTTACCTCGCTCTGCGAGGCTTACTCGCGCCGCTCAAATAGACAGGCAGACTAAACACCGGATAATAGATACTTTCTGGTAAATGCTTACCTCCAATAAACTACGTAGGTAATATAAATACGTAACAAATTACCTATACGAACTTAAGTATGTACCCACTACGTAAAACGCTGAATTAATAACGCGTAACGTACGAACTGGGCTTTGTTTAATTGTTTTTGATGATTTATTTTTCACTGTTAGAAATAATCTATCTTATAATACCACTAAAGACAATTTAGTTGTCAATAATTCAGTCAATCATGGAACTTTTTTTATTTTAAAATCTAAAACACCTTTGTGAATAGACAGCCTTTACGCTCACATTCATTGAAAGACTTTGAAAGATAATGCTCCCCCACCGAGTATTATACGTATTATCTGTGCCCCCCGGTACAAAGATGCAATAGAAAAGGATTCGTCCAAACTGGCTCAAATGAAAACACTTGATCTATTTTGGCACCCAACGTGCGCCCGTGTGGGCTTAATCATCGAATGACGGTCGTTTGGAATGTAGATTTATCGGAAATTCGCAGATAACCTAAGCACATATGTAGTGCGAAAGGAGCAAACACTACTTGTTCACTTGTTTTCTGCCGCTAAAATTTTTGTAGGTAGGTAATGTCTAGGTACTAGAATCTCATGGTATAAAAAAAATATTGTGATTTTCATAATTATGGATTGACATTGCCAATGAAAATCAATTTTTTTTATCTTAATTTAATGTTTCGAAAAAACACGGGCAGGGGGGGATACGGCTTTATACAATCCGATGTGCAGATGTGATATGCAAAGACTACAATATAATGCTGGTGATGTGATTAGATGTGCGTGATGCGCGGGCCGGTGGTTGAAAATGTAACAAACCCGCGCAGGTTTTTGTTTCGATGTTTATGTGTAATGTTTCTTAAAAAAAAACGGGCAAGAGCGAGTCGGACTCGCGCACCGAGGGTTCCGTAACATCATATGTTTTTAAATTTTGATCGGTGAGGCTTTTAATCGTCAGAGAATTTTAACACTGTGCACTGCGGTGTAGAATATTGCAGTTTTATGTCAGCGCCATCTTTTGACCGATAGTGGAACTAATGTAACTTTTGTTGATGATTTCTGAAAAAGTGTGCTATTTATAGACTTCGTTTTATTTTTCCTGTAATTTTTACATAAACTTTTATCACATTTTTCTCTTTGCAAACTTCGGAGATAACGGGGGGTAACGGTATTTTTTTTTTACATTTTTCATCAAAAGTCGAAAACTGTGCAGCCTAAAAAAAATGTTTGAGAATGTGCAAACTGCGCTCTTTCTTATGATACCCCACATGCCCTAGTAGCCCCAATTCTGATTTTTCAGACCCCTTTTCAGTCCCTGTTGCAAAAAATATACATGTATTTTTTTTATTTCTTTCTTATTTGCAAAATAGTTGGGCAAACGTCGTCTAAACTATTCCAAATTTCAAGTTGATAGTATTAGTGGTTCTTGAGATATCCAGGTGTGACAGACAGACAGACAGACTGAGTCTCACCTTAATTAAGGGTTCCGTTTTACCATTTTGGTACGGAACCTTAAAAAGACACGGTTACATAATCAGCCTATAATGTTCCCACTGCTGGGACACAGGCCTCCTCTCGATGAGAGGGAGTGGGCCGTAATCCACCACGCGGACCCAGTGCGGATTGGCAGATGTCACATGTCTTCGAATTTTTGGTTCTAGGACATGCCGGTTTCCTCACGATGTTTTCCTTCACCGTTTTGAGAGCAGTAGTGATGAAATAATTTACACAAAGTAAAGCGCCTGTCTGGGTTCAAACCTACGACCTATAACTCGTAAGTCGCGGAAGTTACCACTTGGCCACCACTGCTCACTGCTCAAAGACACGGTTAAGTAGAACCAATTCTTCATTCATTCAATATCGTTTTCAGAAACACGAAAGAAATTGCTCAATCCAAACCGGTCATCAATCCGTAGCTCTTGGATGTCAATCCGTAGCTCTTGGATGTCAATCCGTAGCTCTTGGATGTCAATCCGTAGCTCTTGGATGTCAATATTTCGAAGTCTTAAATCGGTCTGACTTGAAATGTCTTCTTGATATTGAGTCAGTTGATAAGCGACATGGTGCAACTTAATGTAGAAGAAACTTCTGTGAACTCTGGTGAACTCGAGAAATTAATACTTACCTACCTAGTTGACGTCTCGTTTAGTTAAATGACAGCTGTGTTCGGCCTTTTGTTGTCAACATGACAGACAGAGTATTATTCTAGCTGTCATTTTAGTCTTTAGAGCAAATTAAAAATCAGAGTATATAATATAAGTAATTGCCCGGATTTTAACCCAAACCCAGTGAATGAGAAGCGAGGCCTTTACCACTGGGCCAAAACAAACAAAAAACATTTAAATCCTAAAAATAATCAAGCTAAATACTAAAAGATTTAAGATTTTAATAAAATTTAATGTCTTTGTATACAAACTAAAAATAACAAAATTAAATCCTAACTTAACTAAAACTATACAGAAACTAAAAAATAGCGTCGAAAAATTCATCCGCATCGCTGTCGACTGGTAATGTACCCAAGAGACTGGCGGCATTACCACGTTGTATGGCGATGCTTAGCCTCTGGCCAAGGTAAAAGCCAGCACTTGGGTCACGGGAAGTGTCAACCAGCTGTTTCGAAATTTCTTTAAAAATACCATGAGCACTCGGACCCCACGGCCCGAGGGTTTCAACCCCAAACGGCTCGAAAATATAATTTCCGACGAGGTTATTATATTTTCGCCGTTGAGGTTTTCCGCAGCCGCAGCAGCAGCGCCAGCATAGCATGCTGAGCATAGCATAGCATGCTGCTGAGGAAGATGTGATGGCCCAAGAGTATCGACACACGTAGCGTCCCACACTAAAGGCCTACCTACCTTCCATGGAAATAAAGACATACCGTCCGGTCTCTTGCCATCGTCGCGTGCCAAGCCATTGGGTTCCAATACAGCTGGAACGCCGACGGTGACAAGAGCTCATCGGATAATGTCATTAATGTTCGCGTGCCGCGCTAAGCGACCCACACTTCGACCGCAATACAGGCCATGGTGTCCGAGGCTGTTGACATTTTCGCCATAGTGACAGCGATGGGGAGAATAGCAAGGAGTGCCTAGTCGTAGGGAAGCAGCGAGGCGAAAAGTAGTGTCGTCGAACAAAGTGCCTATGTTCGACGAAGGTAGTGCATGAAGCCAAAGACCCGACTCCCACCTACCCACAGCCAGCAGCCGCGCACGTTCCGCAGTAGTAGCAGACGAGTCAAGTAAATTATTCTGTATTACTCTGCAGAGCGGCTCATCCCACCGTCTCTGGGAAGATGGATTGTCGGGAGGATCTGTATTCGGGCAAGCGAGTCCAGGCATCCATAGCCTCGGTGAAACACGGCACATAAGAATTAATCAGTGTGGAAGCTAGGATTTTCCTGATTGATTTATCAGTGCCGTGGACCGAAGATATGAAAGCTGGTAAATAGTGTCCGACCGAAGGTGCAATTCTGGCCGAAGCCGAAGCCGATTAATCGGTATTCACCAAAACCTTCGGCCGAAGCCGAAGCCGAAGCCGAAGGTGTCATTGACCTTGAGAAATACGATAGTTACTTTGATCTCAGAATATACTAGATACCTACATATTGTGAGAGCTTTAGAGATTTAGCCCAATAACGAGCCGAGTGACCAACATATACAAGTAGGTAATAAAATATTGTCTAAAATAAATCTTTTTATCTAAAAATTGCATAAAAAAACATACCAACATTGTTTCCATTTAGTTTCCAACCTAACGTTAGATAACATAAAATATTTTAAACAAAGACATTAAAGTTATTAACTAAATCTCTTTGATTTTAAACCAGACAATACTTACGGCATAGATTTATAAGAACCAGATGGAGTGTACCGTACAAAACGCAACGTTCAAATTGAATGCATTTTGTAATGCGCGTGTGCGTGCGGACCGCCCACTACAAGTGTATTATTATCGTTTCTGCGTTTGTGTGCGTGACATTTTCTAATACATACCAGCGCAAAATGATTACCCCAAAATATGGGAAAATTCGGGTAGTTTTCTTATTCATATTGACATAGGTAATTATGTAGTTAATATATGTGTACAAAATGAAACCCGCCTTTTACATTCATACCGAGTGCCTATTATGATAGTTTTTGGAGATTGTTATAATTTTATTTTATAACATGGTTTTCGTAAACATGTGTGAATGAACAAAAAACTTTTAATATCATACTAACATTATAAAGAAGAAAGTTGGTGAGTGGTGTGTGTGCATGTTTCTGTGTATGTTTGTTAGGTACTTCTTCTTAAAGATCGAACGACTGACTGAATGTATTTCTACTTTCGCGCGGGTAAAGCCGCAGGCAGCTATAAAAGAAAAAATAAATTATTTGTTTTTAAATTCAGAGAAACATTTTTCTAATTAAATCAACTACCTATGGTTTTAGTGACAACGGTGTTTACCCTTACAGCCTGTATTTATCAAATGTTTCATTTAATTTGTTTTCACCTATTGTGACAACCCTACCAAAATAGGTAACAATATTACACGTTCTTAGTAAGCTTTCCCTCTGTACGGTTTATCTACTCATGTGGTCGGGACTTCGATTGAAACACGAAAATCGGTTACTGCGCATTCAAAGTCGACCGTCATGATGGTTCAACTTATTTGCCGCGTACTGTACTGCTTTGAGAGTTATCACTACACAAACATACGTACGTTAACGTAACAAACATACCTGAAATATTGTTTTACTCCAAATCCGTTTGTTGACTCAATAATATCGCAATATTTAAAAGTATTTCATACCCTTGGCAACCATTGATATCATTTCTTTTTTTTTTTTTGTTAATAATAATGTTGATTTCGTAACATTTTACATTATTAAAATATCGCAGCACAAAAAAGGGGTAAAAATATTTCACACTGTACCTTGGCAATACTCAAATATTATGGAGTCGTTTTGTTTTTATTTAGTTTTCGTAATATTTTCAAAGAAATTCATCATAAAATTGCAAACTTACAAGTGAAAAGTAATGTTCGTATCCTTATCTTTTTTTGGAGTGTAGTTTTTACACGATTTCACCGCACAAACAGTCATTTTTTCAATATATTTAACAGCGTAGACGCGCTTTGAACGTCTGTCGCGTAATGGCGGCCTGTGGGCGGGGCTTACGAACGAACACGCTATTTTGGTGTGTTTGAATTCGAAGCATTTGGACAGCGCGTACTAGGCATCTGGACGTTCTTATAAATCTATGACTTACGGTTTTTTGGTTCTTAGAGTGCCTCACAATAATGAACGTATCACCACAGGTAACTACTCACAGTAATAAATAAAATAATTTGTAATAACAAATATGAAATATTTAAAAACAAAACACTTATTAGAATTTTAAGACGCGCTCTCAAACTTGTTTTGACTCGTTTAGTTTAAACTGCGATTCGTTTGATCCGGTGCGGCGGCGCGGCGAAACTCTGCTGCTCTGCACACTCTCCGTCTCGCTCTAGCATCGTTCAGTAAATTTCAAATTTTGACAACTAGCAAACCTTCGGCTTCGGCCAAACCTTCGGCAAATTTTTGGCCGAAGCCGAAGATTTGGCCGAAGGTGCTTTTTTGGCCGAAGGTGGCCGAAGCCGAAGCCGAAGCCGAAGCTTCGGTCGGACACTACTGGTAAACTAATACTTACTATAAAATGTTTTTAAATTTTTATCGGCGAGACCTATAAATAATCGTCAGAGAATTTTAACACTACGGCTAGTACTATTTATTCTGTGACTACGGTGTAGAATATTTTAGTTTTAGGTTAGCGATGACGCTAACCTAAAACTAAAATATTCTTGACCTATAGTAGTCGAGCTAATGTACAGACGCCAGCAGGTCAACCTACCCGAAACTGTCAGATTTTCCCAATCAACCTTGAACCTTATGCTTTAGCAATAAAGTCGAAAATCTATTAAAGAAATCTGACAGATTGTAGTAGCTTGATGTGCTGGCGTCCGCAGTGCCGTAAATAGGGCGGTGCCAGCGGTGCCCAGGCACAGGGCGCAGACCCTGGAGGGGCGCAGAAATGGCCAGACCTGGGCCACTAACAATACCTATTATTTATTTATTTATACGTGTGGATTCGCGTCGTCCGCGTATCTTCTTCTTACAAATTAATAATAATCGCAAAAGTTTGTGAAGAATGTGATATCGAAGACGATTTTCGTGAAAAGCGTAAAAAGCGTCTTTACTCGCGTAAAGAGGTCGGCAAGCTCTTTGAGAGATTGATTGCGGGCCGCCTCGTCGAGCACCTGGTGAGGACGGGGCCGGATCTGGCGGACAGCCAGTTTGGCTTCCGGAAGGGGCGCTCAACGGTGGACGCCATCATGCGCGTGAGAACCCTCACGACGGGGAACGCGGTGTCCCGGGGTGGGGTCGTCGTGGCGGTGTCACTCGACATCGCCATCGCGTTTAACACCCTGCCCTGGAGCTGCATTGTGGAGCCACTCCGGTATCACCGGGTGCCGACCTACCTCCGTCGAATAGTCGAGGCGTATTTGACGGACAGAGCCGTCATCTACCCCGGTCGCGACGGGGAGTGGAACCGGCGAGAGATGTCGTGCTGTGTCCCGCAGGGATCGGTTCTGGGGTCGTTCTTGTGGGACATCGGCTACGACTGGGTGCTGCGGGCCGACCTCCCTGTTGGCGTCAGCGTGGTTTGCTACGCTGACGACGCGCTGGTCCTGGCGCAGGGGAGGTCGCATCAGGCGCGGCCGACGCGATGACACGCGGGGTTGCGATAGTCGTGGAGAGGATCCGGCAGTTGGGTCTCGAGGTGGCATTGCATAAGTCCGAGGCCATGTCGTTTCATGGGCCCCGGAACGCGCCACCATCGGGATCCCAACTAACGGAAGGAGGGGTTCATATCGCCGTCGAGACGACGATGAAATACCTGGGTCTCGTCCTCGACAGCCGGTGGAACTTCGTCGAGCACTTCCGACGTTTGGCCCCCAAACTAGAACGGGCCGGGACCGCCTTCAAGCGGCTTTTGCCCAATCTGAGGGGGCCAAACGCCTCCTGCCGGAGGCTTTACGCAGGGGTCGTGCGGTCCATGGCCCTATACGGGGCCCCGGTGCGGGCGCGTTCACTGCGGCGGCGAGCCGCCCACTACCTGAACGCGCCCCAGAAGGTGGTAGCCGTAAGGCTTATCCGGGGCTACCGCACGATCTCGGACGAGGCGGCAAGCCTCCTTGCCGGACTGCCGCCATGGGATCTGGATAGTCCTCGCGCGCCTGTATTAGTGGCGTACGGAGGCGCTACGCCGGGGGGAAAATCCGCTTCCGCGGCAAATCGCGGCGGAACGGACGGATCTCCGGCGTGACCTCATGGCGACATGGAAAGAGCGACTGTCGCAACCCAGCGCAGGGCACGCCACGATAGTGGCGATAAGACCCCTCTTTGAGGAGTGGCTAGAGAGGCACCACGGCGCCCTCACCTACCGCAGATCCGCCTGACACGGAAGTTTTGGGAGGTTCCTGCACATCATCAGGCGGGAGGAAACGCCCGGGTGTCACCATTACCAGGATCGCCCAGAGGACACGGTGGAGGTCTGCCCCGCTTGGGCGGAGCACCGCCGTGTCCTTGTAGAGGCGATCGGCAGCGGCGGCGACATCTCGCGTCCGGCCCTGGTGTAAGCCATGGTCTGGGGGCGAGAGGGAGTGGGAGGCAGTCACCTTCTTCTGCGAAGCAGTCATGCTAGCAAAGGAGGTGGCGGGACGGCTCAGGGAGAGAGCCTCTCCCGTCCCAGCCGCCGCGGGAGAAGCTCCGGGCGTCGGGAGCCGCGTGACGACTCCCGGCCTCCGTAGGCGTGGACCTGCGGGCAGAGAGTAATGGGTAGCTCACCGTCCGATCAGGACCAGGCCCGTGCCGGACGGCGCGTATGTGTTCCACGCGCGCCTCAAAGAGATGTCAGCATCGAGGAATGGGCCCCTTAGGACCGAAGCCTGCCGGGTCAGCGGGATTGTCCCAAAGGGTCACCGCTGGCCCGGAACATAAAGGGCTAAGGAAGGAACACGGGTGGGTTTTAGTCAGTAAGAGTCTGACACTCCCTCCGCTCCACCCAGAGCGGGTAATTTGATGATTTCCCATACGAAAAAAAAAAAAGGGCGCGGATATAGCAGCTCGCACCGGGCGCATAAAAGGCTTATTACGGCACTGGGCGTCCGTACCTAAATTTGGTTGATTTCTGAAAAAGTGTGCTCGTTTTATTGTTCCTGTAATCTTTACAACTTCTATCACATAGAATAATTTCAGATATTTCTCTATGCACACTTCGGAGATAAGGGGGAACGGTATTTTTCATCAAAAGTCGAAAAGGCGGCCTAAAAAAAAATAAAAAATGTTTGAAAATGTGCAAACAGCGCTATTTCGAATGATACCCCCACATGCTCTAGTAGCCCCACTTAGAATTTTTCAGTCCCTGTTGGTTGCAAAAAAAAATATGTATAAATATTTTTATTTCTTTCTTAATATTGCAAAATAGTTGGGCAAAAACGTCATCTAAGACTATTCTAAATTTCAAATGAATGAATAGCATTAGTAGTTTTTGATATATCCAGCTGTGACAGATGGACAGACAGACAGACGGACTCTCTGTATGGTGAATCTCACCGTAAAGGTTCCTTTTTACCATTTTAGTACGGAAGCATAATTAGCAATAAATAGTTTGGGCAGTGCTAACTGCCAGTTCATTACGACGTGTATCTTAGACAACAGGGTGACCCATTTTAACATAATTTGGTGATTTTATTTATAGGGTAGAAGAAGCGTAGAAAGTAATAAGTGAATGTGTGTAAGTCCATGGTGTGTACGAGAAATAACGGAATCTTTGTGTATTTATAATAGCAACTCAGTTTTTTTTTTGCTTATGGCAATCAGATTCTAATGTCAGCTGTCTCATTAGACTCCGCAGATGGCAGCACAGTGTTGCTGTCACTCCGTTAGTGAGGCTACAGTGTCGGTAAACTAGAGTATCGATAAAATAGTCAGTTATATTCGTTGTAAAAGTAAAATAACAATTTTTCTCTCATAACGGTACGGTATTATTTAAGATTAGCTTATGCCGTGTTAATAATATTAGCCAGTGAGCAACATAGAGCGTAATTAGTAGTTAGCAAGAGGGTAACAACTGCTAACAAGGCTGACTCCCCAGCGTAACACACTTTGAATATAAAATATTCATCTGGTCAACATCGTAAATAATTCAAGGAATGAAAATGAATCCTAATGCCAGCAAATAATCATAATGGCATTAGGATTGTGTGTGTTACGCAATTACCCCCACATAGCGTCAATAAAAAAAAATTACGCAACTCATGGAGGTTTTTTTTTTAATGCACTCCAGTTATTTGAGAACAAACCCTTTTTTAACATCTGGGGTTTATTATTTGTAATTAAATAACATAAATTCCTTTTAGACATATCGACATTGCAACTTGTTTGTCATGACATTTGCTCATCACTATTCATGGGGCGGTGAACATGGACAGATCGATCGTACTGAATGGGCTCACGTAGCGGCTGTTTTTATGATGTCAACATGTATTTCAAACACTTTTAATATTTTAAAAGAACCTGTGAATGAAGTGATGTTATTATTTACACTTAAAATTTACTCCACGAAATACGGTTAAAACTTGTGCATCAAACGAAAATGTCGATTATTTAAACATCATTGAACGAAGTTGTTTATAGTCCTGTTCTGTTTTATTTTCTTCGCGATTCTACGCGGTGATAATGAGTGTCAAATTTAGCGTTTTATTAGTGTTTAAATAGTGTTGATCAGGTGTTTTACATAGCGAGTTGTTTGGAGATTCTCTGAAATGGATCCCAGGGATAGAATTGCGCGTTTTTTCCACTCGCGGAACGTGATGGCGCCGTTCTCCAGGTTCTACCGAGCCATGGTGCTCAAGATGAACCAACGTAAGTTCCTTTGGGATATATCTGACTGCCCCACCCTTAGCTAGCTGAAAAACTCTTCGTATTTATTAACATTTAAGACAGGTTTTTGTCACATGTAACTTTTAATCAATTTCACACCTCACTACGTCAATTATTAATACTATTAGTTTCATGTAGTTTTAAAGGTCAGCTAACAGGTCAGAATGCCTCCTCAGAGGCTATATTTAGCAGGTTTTAATAACTGGTACAAAACATTGATTTTCTTTTAAGTTCTTAGTGTGTCAAGAAAATGATGTCATCTTTGTAACACTGCTATAACAGTTTCTTCCTCACCTACTTTGTATGGTGTGCTACTAAATTTTATGGGTGTATAAACAAACACCTGCTTGCTTATCTTTAAACATAAAAAGTAACACCTTTGTTTCAAGTGGATGGTACCTATTTAACTATGACTAGCTGTGCACAGCGGTTTCACCCGTATAAGGCTGGATTCAGTGATAATATTGGGATAAAAAGTATTTTATGTCCTAAACCAGGTCATGGTCTACCCATGTGCCAAATTTCATCCAAATCCATTTAGCTATTATAGTGTGAAAGCGTAACAAACAAATATACAAAACTCAAATCTTTTCTCTTTATAATATTAGTTTAGAAGAATATTAGTATACTCTAGAAATTTTCCTTCATTGGTTTACATCAACAACCAATATTTTAGTTTCCTGTGCGTCTGCTTATATCCTTTTGTCATGTTAATTTATTGGATGGGTCAGTGGGTCGTCTTAGGGGCGGAGTTAAATTTTTTGTGACAACTGAACCCTTTGTATGCTGGAAGGTGGATCCTCATGAGGCACAATGACTTTTTAATTGTTTCTGTAATTATGGCATTCAACCGGTTAACTGTAAATAATGTGTGCTACTGGCCATCTAGAGGAACTCGTAAGTATAGGAATGACAACAGGAAACTAGAAAATATATACTAAAGTTTTTGAAAACCTGATCAGTTCTCTGGTTCTTGTGGAGTTGGTGTTGTGCTCGGTAGAAACCTAATGTAGTATTCAGAAGATAAGACGGCAGACAATTAAATTGAATTCTAGATACAAGAATAATTTATTAATAATGCAATGGAATAATTTAGCTTTCATTTTAACAGACCTCATTAGTTTTACCAAAAAAGGTTTACCTTTTGTTAAGTTTAAACCATTCTCCGAACACCAATTTTCATTTCAGTAGTCTATTTATGTGCTACTATGGGAAATACTATTAGTATTTAGTAACCTACTGGCTTGGCTGCACATTCAAAGACCAGTTAAATTGTAGTGATTTTACATTACATTAGGCCAAAGTACTAATAGTAGTCTATGAGTTCTATGGCCAGGTCATCAAATTGTCATTATCCCACAGTTAACTTTTAGTGTCAGACTTGAAGTAATTTGTCTCCATATTAAAACTCCACTAAGTGACTATTATTTCAAAGTTGTTTTGGACTCATTATTGTCAAAACATGAACTTAATGTTTGGAAACAAAAACTCCTGATGGTTATTTGCTCTTCAAGAATTATTATAATTATTAAATAAATATCTATTTATTGTACCATCATAAATTATAGGTGACCTGGATGTATCTGCGAGTGCTCATTCGAGGAGGGTGGGAAAAGAGTTCCTGGAAGGACTTGGGTGCCCTCCTAAACAAAAAAAAAACTGATGTTTATTATGTTTTGATTGAGTTTTTATCATTACAGATTGAAAATTGATTCTTATCAAAACTTGCTGCAGAAGTATTATTCTTATCAGAAATCACTTGTTAAGCCCCTCTGTAAGACAAGATCGCCTGATAGGATCAGTCCTTATCAGTAAAACAATTATGAGGAAAATACACAGTGGGTACTTTTTACTATCTATTGGTTAAGCAATATTTAATGCAGTAGGATTTAACTTCATGTAGGTTTCACTACATAGTCTTCAAAGTACCTAGCATTCCATTATGTTTCCTTAGCCATATCATGAAAGGTAAGAAAGTAGATAGCATTATCAGTAAACTATGAGTCTATGACACAATACAATTAAAAATGTAGTCAGCCTTGATAGTGTTCAACTGCAATGCAGTATGATGTATAAAAGGCGTTAAAATTCGGCTATAGTATTCTAGTACTGTAATAGTGAGTTTATGGCCATTTTGTCCTTGAAACACCCTGTCTTGAAGCCTGTGTCCTTGACCTTACCGCGTAAACGCGCTATACCAAGGTGTGATAACAATCACCTCATGAATAACATTACTAAAGCGAGTAATAAAGGAAACTAAACAATAACAAACAATTAGGGTCAGCAGTAAGAAGCCGCGGCGGCGGGCGGCGGCGCCATACAAACTTAGACTTACCTAAAGACCTCGTCTATAATTTAAAAGGCTATTTCGTTCTCACGTAACAGACCTTACGTACTAGGTACACTAAACTAAACGTTAAACCTTGGGAAGTACAGCACTAACTGTTTAGTGTCGAGACACCTATTCTCTTAATTAATTCTTGGTGCTCGTACCGCGTCACGGTTATTTATTTTTATCGTTTAGCTACGAGAAAAGCAGGGACCGATAACTGATAATGGTCAATGTTATTTTACATTAAACAACGCGTGTTTTCCGATGTGAGATGCGTCACTCACACTCTGGTAAGCCGTGAGTGGTGCCTAGTGCCTACTGCACTCCCTCTCTATCACATCGCGGAACAAGCCACATCCGTATTCCATCACTATAGTCAACCATGGACGTTTGAGTCTATTATGAAATGTTACGATCAGTTGAGATAAGAGCCTAAGTAAATGTACTCTGTGCCTAAGTCCTGCCTAACACAGAATTGTTATCTTTTGAGGATAATGTCAAGTTCGTTCGATAAACTGTCGGAACTCGAAAGTAGTCACCGTTCGACAAAACGTGACTCAGATGAGGATATCCTCATAGGTAGGTATCTGACCTGACTGCATTTACAGTTACGAAATTGGAAAAAATTGTGTCCTTACAGGTCCATAACTGTACCTATCTTAGCTTTAAGCCTAGTTGTAATTGTAACACCTTTATTCACATTATGGTATGCAAATAAATGAAATGAAATTGAATCATCGTAACCAACACGGTTTACTTACCTATGTCGATATTTTTAACCTCTCCGTAACGTATTCCGCCTGTATCTATTTGTTTTGCATTTTTGATACCGGCGAATATCAGCATGGTCACGTTTATCTCAACAAAACAACCAACGTTAGTTAACATTTTAATTTGAATTCCGTTCCCCGCACTCGGCACGTGCCAATGAGACAATAATGTTCGTTATTAACTGAAACAATTAATTAACTTTGTTGTTACAATGTTGGCTTTGTGAGCCAAACAGAAGCTTCTGCTAATTAATCAAAAACGCACAATGTTTAACATTTAATCAAGCTCTTTATTTAAATTTTTATCATATTTTGATTGGCAAAAAACAAGGCATTATTTCCTAGGATGTCCAAAGGTCAAACAAATTGTGTGGCTTATGAGCAAATTATCATTCTAACGTAAAGAAACTGGTTGCATCTCGCCGTTCCGCCTGTAGACGCTGCACTGCCCACTTCACCTTGAACACGTGTCTGCGATATTTCTACAGCTAGACAGCTGTATAAAACTGCACAGTTTTTCATTTGAAAGTTTTCGATGCAAAGAGCTAAACGCTTCATGTTTTCACGTTTTACACTGACCTGATTACGATCAGCAACGATATTTTTGTGATATTGATAATTTTAGACGTCCATCATCCATGACTAATGTTTTTCGAACATGAGATCACTCGAAGCCAATGATTTCAAAAGTAATGCTCGAAGCACATTGCCATGTCATAAAAATAACAATATTGTAAGGGATTTGACATCAGCGATGACGATGTTTCGTCGAGAGGTTTACCTGCACGACTAATTCTGCCTAATGACAACACTAAATGCACATTTTAAAATAAGCTATCTGCGACCACGCTGCGACCTTTACCTCGTTGTACGGTCGGCAACGTCCTGGAATAATTTCAGACGTTACTTATTGGTTGTTATTAACGTTGTCCATGATTTCATCTGAGCACTCACGCAATTTAGCTGGAATGTTTTTGCGTTTTCAGATTTATTTAAAGCTCTTAGCAAGAGATTGTGCAAAGGTACAGCGATACATTTCTAGAAGTGGTTAAATTCTACCTGATATCTACACAGTCGTGACAAGCAAAAAAGCTTGCCTAACCAACTTCCCGAAATTCTGAAAATATTTTCGTAGAAATCGCTTAACACAAATGTCCCACGGCTACGAACGACGTTCTATGGTCCCGAAATAACGGCTTTCTGTTATTATAACTTTCGTAGAGTTCTTAAAGTATTCCATGTTAATTAGAGAATTTTCAACATTGGGTCAATGGGTCGTCTTAGGGGCGGATCTTTGCTTTGTGTAGGTCCTTTGCCGGGTTGCTACAAACTGGATGTTGTTCAAATAAGAGGCGTATCACAGCGTGCATTCGTTCAATGGTGACATATGTATGACATATGTATGACATATGGCTGTGTAGTCTTCGCAGACGCAAAGCCCCACCACATGCATAGGATGCAGACCCTTCAAAACCGTTTCCTCCGTAAGGCTTCGGGATCCCCTTTGTTCGTTCGAAATGAGATCCTGCATATTGACCTCAAAATCCCCACTATCCAGCAATTCATGAAACGGCTTTCAAAGCGTTTCGACACCGCCGCCAAACACCGCAACCCTCTGGTTGTCGTGGCCGCCAGGTATACCCCCTCCAAAATTAGTAATTATGTCGCCGTCCAAGACACGTTCTCACCGACCCTGATGGCCCCATTACCCTCCCCCAGGAGAGCAATAGAGCAACCAGTACAGTGTACAAACACAAGAAACCGACATTCCGACCTCGCCGCTGAGGTCCCTCGCGACGTCCCCAACTAAATCCCCCCCCCCCCCCCCCCCGACCCTTACTCGATGAAGTGCCATCTCGCGCCGTAGCTAAGCCTGTAGCTTTAAATTCGCTACTGTGAGCTCTAAGTTTGTTTCGGCCTTTCTTCTCAGAGTAGTCAGATAGGCTGCCTGTCCCATCTTGCTGTCCCCTCCCCAGCGACCTTAAGCCGAGGTTGGTAACCCACAGGGGGTGCCCTTAGCGTGCAGTCGCTTAGTCTATTAGATATTCGCACCTGGCTGAAGGCTTTGAGTTTTCTTAAGGCAACCACAGGATAGTCCGGTTAAGTAGTCACGACCTCACAAGATCAACTACGAGAAGACATTTCCTAAAAAAAAAAAATAAGAGGTGAATAGTCCCAGAACTTTCACTCGTAATGTAATATTATGCGGGATTCTAGTTTTAAACATTCGTCACGTGAATTTTCACATTAAATTAGTCATAAAGATTGTGTCCGCTTCCCAAAATGTTAAAAAAAAAATCTAGTAGCGAAAAAGACTGAATGCCAATGCCAAACTGTTCGCTAAAACTTTCTGAAAAGAAAATCTTATGAAATTATTATTTCGTATTTTTTTAAGTACCCTAATTGTCTTATTTTCTGTGCCAAGATTTCCAAGCCGCTTGAGTTTTGAAATAATTATGTGTTTTTTGTTTGTTTACAGATGAAGATGAGGCGACGACATCGGGCCTGACGGACGGAGCGCCGCTCGAACAGAACAGAATTATCTTCGTCAACAGACCACAGCCTATCAAGTTCATAAACAATCGAATATCAACTGCTAAATACAGGTAGATTTAAGTACCTAGACTTTTTACCATCATCATCTACCTAGCATTTTCCCAACTATGTTGGGGTCGGCTTCCCGTTTAAATGGGTAACACGAATCACGATACCACTTGGTAAGACTGGTTGACAGACTTGCGGACTTCTGAAAGATCCATGAATGACAGCCGGGACCAACGGCTTAACGTGCTTTCCAAGGCACGAGGGGTCTCGGTACCTATGTAAAGATGATCCTTCATCCACGGACCGACCTCGAGGAGCGTAGCTGGACCTGATCCATCGACCCCTGGGGCTGGTATTACATAGCCACGAGACCCTCGTGGACTCTAACGTAACCAAATTATGAAATTCTCACAGAGAGGGGCCTGTGTCCCAGCAGTGGGAACGTTATAGGCTGATTATGAGAAGAATCGTGTACAGTCAACGAAAGAATTCACGATTTCAATATAAAGCAGTTTGCTTGCTTACTTTATCTCCTTGGTTGACTGTACATGTGTGGCGCCGCCTGTGCCACAATGGAGCACAGAACATGATATCGAGCTCAAAAGGCATTCCCTCCCGCCATGTTCCATTATAATATGGAACGCGGTCACAATATCTGCATTCTAAATATTTGCTGGTGTAATACGATCCATGGAACGAGAAAATGCAGTGTGGTTTCAGAATTACTTGTATAAAGCGTTGGAATGGATCACGGTCCAGGATCTAGACTAGATACAAGGCATCTGGAATGCCTAACTCCTCCGAACTTAAACATTACACATGATGCTAATTTTCAGTTCATGCAACTGAGTCATTACGTTAACGCAAATATATATGTATACAGCAACTATAAAAAAAAACAAATAGCATTAGATATTTACTTGGAAGTGTACATTTCGTGTGCAATTCCGTTTTTATCTCCAATCAATCGAGCCACGAGCCCACGATTGATGAACAAATAAACAAACACAAGACCTTCACTTTATGAAGCCGGTTGCAAACGAACATGCTTTATTTTCTTTCATTTTTCAAACACATCCGCTTCGTAGATGTGACTCATACTTTCTCCCAAATTGTTATTTTGTTTTATTTTTTGTTTGTGTTTTTATGTTTATGTCATGTTTGCCGCAAATAAACGTATTTTATTTCTTTCTTCGTTTCCGCGGAAGAAAATTAAAAAATTCTGACGTCACATGTCTGTCGTTTAGTACGTATGTATGTGCCTTATTTATGGCCTCGCTTCTCCATTGGCAGGCCATTCCGGCCGTCGTAAAGTTTGCCTGCCGACAATGAGCGTGCCTAAACAGCAGTACAATGTATACACGGCACATTGTTTACGCGCCGCGACGCTTGGCCGCCTGCCCATAGTGCCCATCCACCGTACTCTGATGTCATACGCGTTAATATATCGCTACTGTCTCCGTGGGAACTACTCTACTTTACTATTTTGGAAACTATTTGACTTTCAACAAGTTTTACAGCAGTTCCCTAGAGACTCATGACAGGAGATCGTGATCCTTATTTCACTTTTCATAGATTTTTTTTGCATTATTATAGTTTCTGCCCGCGGCAATGATCCCACGAAAATGTGCTATCGTGACAAAAAGTAGCCTATGTCCTTCCCCAGGATTCCATCTATCACCTTGCTAAATTTTATTGAAATCCGTTTAATGGTTTAGGCGTGAAAAGGTATAGGTAAATATTGGATTTCATGGGTTTTAATTTTTTGCGCGGAACTCTTTAATTCTTTGTTTTAAATAGTAGTTAAAAGTTTATCCTTATGACAGCAGCTATCTGCCAGTGAAAGTCCCGTCAAAATCAGTCCAGCCGCTTCGGAGTCGAAATAAACAGACAGACAAAAACTACCACATACTATACCATCAAAACGGCGGCGGGTCCCCGGTCCCGCCTGTTTGATTGCCATCCGATTTAACATATTATGTAAACATTACAGTTGAGCGGTATACATATATATGAGCTACGCCCATGATTTACTTTTTCGGATCATACACTTTTTGTTACATTGTGCAGTGACTTTGAAACTTCATAAAAGGAGGTGACTCAGTATGACAGCAGCGCGTTGCAATGAATGCGTGGCTGCTAATTACAATGTTCCCTTATTGGGACTACGGCAAACACTGCCGGTCTTCGCGAACTTTCCTCTGCTCCAGACATTATGCTGAGATTTTCTTGAAGAAAATCATTTTCGCATTGTGGATGGAATCTTTGTGCGGAGTTTCATATCAGTTCTGCAATGTTCCTTGTTCATAAAGCGCTCATTGAATACTTCGTTTTGATAAGGGTAAGTACGTGTTGGTATGTCCTTGTCAGTGACTGTGACATGTCATACAAGTTGAGCACCTGCGCTGGGGTGTGCCGTGACGTCATTGCGAGCGTGTCGTCGCAACAGCCGGCTAACACTTGTTCCGTGCACATTATCCAATCTATTTCGCGCACTTCTACGTGTTAAAGAATGTTCAGTCACTTATGGAACTTTATTTCTATCAAACAAACGAAGAAGTCTGAATGTTATAGAACTTTCTTTCATGGTGCCAAATTCACCTTCTTCTTCACACGTTTTTCTGCGCAGTAACTTAAATAGTTCGTGTTCATACAATTACGTCTTTTCTAAACCGTTACTTAAATAAAACTATTTAGTGAGGAACGTTTATTTATAAGTAAATTATAAAAGGATAACAAGTGGGCTGATAGATGAGCAATAATTATGATCATGGTTATTAGTTAGAACATAAAAATAGTAACAACGCAGGCGACGAAGTAATTAGTAAAGCCTAGGAAACAGTGCGACCCACACTGCACTTCCCTTGTAGGGAACAAATATGTAAAACAACAAACAAGACAAATATATATATCAAATATATTCTATGTGTCGCCTGATGACGTCACCTACTCATATTGTTGCATTAAATTATTATCATAAAATTAACAAACATTATTGAGACGCGAAAACGTTCATATTTTCCGATACATTATTATGAATCGCTGAAACTGATACCGACGGGGTTTCCGTGATTGTAATGAGATAATGTCACGGAATTCTAGGACGCAATGTTGCATTGTAAGTATTGGAATCACACTAATATTATAAAGGCGAATGTTTGTGAGTGTGTTTGTATGTTTGTTACTTCTTCACGCTCAAACAGCTGGACCAATTTTGATAAAATTTTGTATGAAGGTAGCTGACACCCTGGATTAACATATAGGCTACTTTTTATCTCGATATTCCCACGCGATCGACATTTACGCGGGTGAAACCGCGGGGCGCAGCTAGTTTAACATAATTCCGCAAGACCAACCCAGTAGACAAACATTTTTTTTTTTAATATCTTTTACGTACATCCACATGTACTTACCTATAATGTATGTAGAACAAACCTTGTATTTTACCGTTCATTCAAAACAAATAATTTCTTGACGGTTGATAAATTAAGCATGCTCCGTTCCTACGTCCTACCTATAATTTATGATGTTTTCACTACAAACTACTTTCGATACGATCAAAACAGCGAACCCATCATTACTTAGGCATTGTTGTCAACTTAAAGCCCCCATGTTAA
Organism: Oligia latruncula; assembly: GCA_948474745.1. Lineage (NCBI taxonomy): Eukaryota > Metazoa > Arthropoda > Insecta > Lepidoptera > Noctuidae > Oligia > Oligia latruncula. The sequence goes on from OX419688.1 coordinate 20,568,636, forward strand.
CTACTTATGTACAGTCAACAAAAGAGATAGTATATTATATATGCAGGATCGTCTGATATACCTAGTTGAAGTTTAGTAAGAAACCGATGGATGTTCTCGGATATATTTTTTTTTTATTATTAGAAAACAAATAGCTCATTTATCAAATTAAATTTCAATCGACAACATCCATCGGTAAGACTCCCTTGGTAAGACTGCAGTCAGACCTTCGATCTTCTGACTACCCGTAACGACTGTCAAAGATCCACGAATGAGAGCTGGGACCAACGGTTTAACGTGCTTTCCGAGGCACGGAGGGGTCACAGTATGTAAATACGGTCACCCATCCACAGACCAACCGCGGCAAGCGTAGCTTAACCTGATCGATCGAACTGTGCGCCTGTTATTACTTAGCCACGGACTAATAGAGAAGTATGGAAGAAAAAGACATGTTGCGCCGACCCCAAATAAATTGGGATAAGGGCCGGAGAATGGTGAATATGGGTGAATTTGTGATTGGTTTCATCTCGAATCGTGTAGAAACTTTTTCTAGTTATGGGAAAACCAATTTAAAAGTGTTACGTATCAGTGTTAGTGTTATCGCATTCGCGGCTGAGCGGTAACCTAACCACTATGCGACCGTAAAGTATGCACTAACGTTATTTTCCTAATAGCCATGGTTCATTTAGTTAGGTAATCATGCTGAGCGGCAGACCCACGGGACACACTGAACTGTGCAAACTAAATTATGGAACAGTCGGTTTTGCTAATCAATTCTAGTGGCATTTCCCCATTAACGTTGATGTTATTAATTGTGAACGCAATGAGAGTCAGTCGAAATCGAAATGTTACGAATTACCTAAACATAATTAAATTCACCACAGCGAGAGATTTTCAATACCTTTCAGAAATACAGCACTTTGTTCTTTTTTTAATACCAAATAGCTCTTCGACTTATTAGAATTTATTATCGACTTCGGATTTTACGAGTCCGCTCCTATAAGAAAGTACGTATACCTACAAACACCCATACAACAAATACCAGCACCATAGTGAGATACTGAGAACGGGGGGGGGGGGTTAGTCATAGATACCTAAAGTGCATATAAAAAAGACAATTAAGCAAGTTAGCTTGAATAGGACTTTGTTTTAATTTATTGTACTGTTGTTTTTTTTACTCTTCCTCTTCGATTCCCAATAAATACTTTTTCTTTCTACTAAAACTGATCTGTATTAAAACACCCTGCCCTTCCACAGCGTAACATCATTCATCCCGCTGTTCCTGTTCGAGCAGTTCCGGCGCTACTCCAACTGCTTCTTCCTGCTGATCGCGCTGCTGCAGCAGATCCCCGACGTGTCGCCCACGGGCCGCTGGACCACGCTCACGCCGCTCATACTCATCCTCTCCGTCAGCGCCATCAAGGAGATCGTCGAGGACTTTGTGAGTACACCTTTGTACGAGAGGGACAAATGCCTGGATTAATTTTGTACCCCTCGCACATTAGAGCTAGGTCATGGGTAAAACGTTCCATCCCCACTTTGTTCAGAATGTGGAATAGTAGGTTTCTTACATATTATGGCGCAATGTTTCCGAAACTAGGACATCAGAAGGCCAATTCTCGTACTTAAAAAACGTTCAAATTCAAGTCGCAATCTCATCTCAGCGTCAATCAATTTCAAAAACTGGTCAAAACTGTAGAGAAATTGGAGGTATTTTCGTCGGAGTGCCCGTACATTCTTTATGAGGAGGTCTGCAAGACTCTTGAATTCTGTAGATAATTGTGAAGTTATGGTCATAACAATAATTTAATCCGTGGTTTCCGTCTCCTATAACAACTAGCGATTATTAATAAATTCGTTATATTTTTTTGTCTACGAACAAATAATTTTGTCTTGGATTTTCCTCGTCCCGGACGCAGGAAAAAGTTATACAATCTTAAATAGCTTTTGTATACAGATACGATAATAAAGTATATGATTTACTTATTTACTAATAAATCATTTTTGAAGAAGAGTAACCGTGGACCGTTCTTCATAGGAAACGACCAATTGGACACGTGCACTTAGCTTCTGACGTTTCATAATTGCCCGTGTAGGTTTAGTAAAAAATTATGTTAATAAAATATTTTGAATTTTGAATGAAATATTATCCATTCGAGTACATACCTGGGTATATTACAAGCCTATTACCTACTTACTAGATCGTGAGCATTCGTTTAGACTTAAGATCGATAACTCTGTTAATTTGTTGCACTAAACGTTTTGTTTATATAATATGGTTTATGATTCATAAACCGCCACATATTATCTGGTACTGAAAGTTACTAAGTCACCTTCTTGAAAAAATAACTAAAAAGACTGTCCCTCTTTAACCAGCTTGATGTCCATGTCGCAGGATAATTAGAAAAAAGGTATTAATGTGACAATACCGGATTATTATACACTAAGAAAGATTTTCGTAATAATACGAGTTAATATCAGGATTTTTGCAAAAACTTGCTTCTCTTAGATTAATCGCAATTAACGACGTTGAGTATGAACGTTGATTGGCTAATGTGAACGTTTTGCTCTGATTGGCTAACAGCAACATTCAAACCATGTTCTGACAACCAGAATAAAGATTTTAAAAATTTACTCTTAGTTTAGCTTAGACAATCAGCATTCAAGTTTCCAATCGTCCTAGATAGACTGGGTTGTTTTCCCATAATCCTGGGATTTTCGTAAAGGTTCGTTTTTAGGGTTCCGTACCCAAAGCGTAAAAACGGGGCCGTATTACTAAGACTTCGCTGTCTGTCCGTCCGTATGTCTGTCACCAGGCTGTATCTCAAGAACCGCGATAGCTAGACAGTTGAAATTTTCACAAATTATGTATTTCAAATACTAAAAACAAAATAAAATAAATATTTAAGGGGGGCTCCCATACAACAAACCTGTTTTTTTTTTTCGGTGTTTTTGCCTTGTGGTACGGAACCCTTCGTGTGCGAGTCCGACTCGCACTTGGCCAGTTTTTTTTCAATTCTTCTGCATAAAGTTCTAATTTCTTCTTTTGACCTCAAAAATTAGTTTCATTTAGTACTGTTACTGACATATTTCTATATTGTCATAAACAGAAACGCCACCGCGCGGACGATGAGACGAACCGGCGGAATGTGGACGTGCTGCGCGAGGGCCGCTGGCTCACCGTGCGGTGGGAGCAGCTGCTGGTCGGCGACATCTGCAAGGTCGTCAACAACACCTTCTTCCCGGCTGATATCGCCTTGCTGTCCTCGAGGTAAGACATGGCTTAATTTGCCTATAGATATTTTACTCTTTATTATGTACAACTTAAAATAAACAGATATAAATGCAGAAATACGTCTATTTACCAAATGGTCTGTGTACCAAAACGTCCAACTATCGAAACCTCTATACAGCAATGCGTCTAATTAGGATATCGTCTAACTTTTATAAAGCCACGCACTTGGCACGAAAATACATAAAATTGTTTTTGAGATCAAACGTAAAATGATGTAGTTCCCATAGCATAGGTTAGATATCTCTTTATTAGTATTGGCCACTTGTAACTGAAATACAGCAATGACATTTACAAGGGTTTTTATAATATTAAGAAACAAGTGGTTTACCCGATGGTAAGTGTTCACCGCTGCCTATGGACGTTCAAAATATAAGCGTCGCAATGCCGGCTTGACGTCACCACGTCAACGCCGGATGTCGCTGAAAACCAGCGCTGGGGCTCTGACTCGCATAGGGTCTTAGCATTGCCGAGTGATGGCCGTTTTGCGTGGATACGACGTATATTTTGTTTGTGTTCTTTCTCTGTATAATGATTAGCGCAAATGAACGTCTTTTCAAATCCTACTTTCTACTAATATTATAAACGTGAAACTCTAATCCTAACTAATAACTCCCCACTGCTCGGAGTTCTGCTACTTGTGTATGTTTCATGTAAAATAGCTCTCATCTAAAGAGAATATGGCTCACAGTTTCTTTCTCCCCGACCAAGACATTCCTTGATTCAAAAGAAATAAACTGTAGGAGTGCTTGTTGAAATTCTAATGACTACTTTTCGGATTCAAAGAAATTTCAACAAAGTTTATCCTTTTGTTCTGATGACGCTTTCGGTCACTGTTCTGTCGACCTACTCATTACTCAAGTCACCAAGGAAAAACATAGCACTTGTTTATGTCCCCGCACAAGTCTACTCATTTAACATTATACACCCATTAAAAGTAAATGTCCGCGCAGATTTGCGTGACCGCTCATTGGCTGGATATTTAACGTCAGTGGCGGTACATTGCAATTCATCAATAATCAAATGCACTGTATCATTGTATGGACATATTATTAGGAATGTTTTTTTTTACGCACTAAAATCAACATATAACATAGCGTTTTCCTCGAAGGGTTGCGTAGGTGTGTCCAGTACCCATTATGTACACCCACATCACGCCAAAATTAAATCAATAAAATAACTTATATATTTCAGTGTGGCGAGTAGGTTACTTATCACATTAATAGAAACCACGTATTGTACATTACGTGTTCTAAATATTCACAATTATAATAATATATAACAGTTAACATTCTAGCCGAGGGACCTTTTTTCCGTTTTAGAATTTAACAACATTAAACTTAATATGTGATTATTTGGTGACAATACCATAGTTTGTGTTGAATTTTTGATACCATCACCCCGCGCGTGTCTAGTGCCGCATTATCAAGGGTTTTATTTCGTGTCAATTTTTACGCTATTTATTTTGTTTAAGTAAGAAAAAAGTATTTATTGAGACTCGCACAGGAGTGATACAGACCAAATATACACAAACATAGAATAATAAATTAAAAAACACATTAAACAAAGCATTCAGTCTGTTAAGTTCACCACTAATCTAATACATAGGATGTATTATGAATTCCTTTACAGGCGTCACGACACGAAACTTATTGTGGCAATCCACTTTTTGCTATCATCAACTAACAAAAACCTACCACACTTTGCCTCAGTGAACCGCAAGGCATCTCCTTCATCGAGACCTCGAACCTGGATGGCGAGACGAACCTCAAGATCCGACAAGCGCACCCGGACACGGCGCGCCTCGACAACACGCTCGCCCTCACCGACTTCACCGCCACCGTGCAGTGCGAGCAGCCCAACAGGCACCTCTACGAGTTCAACGGGCTGCTGAAGGAGAGTAGCAACAGGTAAGTGTATTGTGGAACTGCTATACAAGGTGGCAGGGACACAGACACGCAACCTGAACACCAATTCTCGTAATTTAAAACGTTAAAAATCTAGTCGCAGTCTCATCTCGGCGACAAACAAATGTCAAAAACTTGACAAAAATGTAGAGACATCAGAGGTATTTTTGACAGATGACAGACAGATCAGATTCTTAAAATTACGAGAATTACCCCTCTCTTACCATAGATTCAGTACATGGTTCTGGACACTGGTTGAAAAATTTCTTCAATTATTAAAAAAAAAAACGTTTGCTGTTCCATACATCTTGACCGCGTTGGTATTGCACTTTTCTATGAAACAGCTGATTTCTTTATTGATAACTGAGAAAAAAATTTAGTTCGAATCAAAGACCGAGACAACTCGTAAGTCGCGGCCATTTTTACTGGGCCACCACTGCTCTCTCTGTATATCTACGTCATATTAAATGCCCTCTTCACCAACGTAGGTCCGTCCCGCTGGGGCTGGACCAGATGCTGCTGCGCGGCTCCATGCTGCGCAACACCAACTACATCTTTGGCGTGGTCGTGTATACCGGCCACGAGACCAAACTCATGAAGAACTCCACTAAAGGTAACTATAGCGTACACTATAATAACGTGTGTAAAAACAAGCTTAACGAATCCGAATGTCACTTTTACTTCCCGCCATTATGATAATTTTTTTGTACTGGACCATACTTAGGCACCTTCTAGTTACGAAGTTTTTGATAGTCTTAAGTTTTTTTAACTTTTTTCACCAATTTTTTTTTAAATATTATAAACTTAACTAATACCCCCACAACACCTGTGCTATAGCATGTACCCATAAGCACAATGTTTGCGTGCGTTACATTGCGTGCTGCAGTAAACAGAGATATTTCACACCAAAAATGAAAATCGTTTCCTAGCAAAAAATTTAGCTTAGTTTGATGTACATAACGGCTATGTGATGGGTCTTCTAACACCCTGCATGTTGAACTGGTCAAGTAATATAAATTCCTATGTCCCCCAGCCCCACTGAAGCGTTCCACCATCGACCGTCAGACGAACACGCACATCCTCTTGCTGTTCATGATCCTGCTGATGCTGTCCCTGCTGAGTGCCGGCTTCAACGAGCTGTGGATGAGGGCGCACAGCGACTGGTACTTAGGGCTCCAGGGTAAGTACACACTTCATCATCATCATCAGGAGCCCTCCATAAATTACGTTACACGTTAAGGGGGAGAGGGGGGGCAACAAACTTCAACTCTGACGAGAAACTTTAAAATGTCATAACTCTATCAAAATGATTACAAGTTTTAATTTAAAATGGCAAAGTTGTGACGTCATACAAGAGGAGGCAGAGGTCATTCAAAATCATGAAATTTGTGACATTAATAGCCCCAGCGCAATACGCGACCAGCTCGCGCGGCCAACTAGTTCTTCCGTGACGCTGGCCGCCGACTAGTGCGCGCATATGTTACGGAAGAATTAGTTGGCCGCGCGACCTGGCCGCGTTATGCGCTGCGGCTCTAATGTATGGTTGTCGCTCATCATCATTCGCACAGCCCGACTTCACCTCCAGCGCTGGTCATGGCCCACTGTCACTACAATATTGGCAATTAACCAAATCTAGGGCTCCTAACCTTCGATTTAAAAAAAATACATGATTTCACCTTGGGCTGTCCTGTTTTTGCGGTTCTTTTGCATTAGAAGTTAATCAAAATACTTCCTCCTAATCTGGCAAGGCTCAATTTGATTTGAAAACCAAGATCGTATGAACTGATATTGGTCAAAGTCAAAACGTTAACACGAACGAAACACGATGTGACACTCTATTCTCTATTTTATGTCCTTTATGAATCTGCATCAATGAATAAACCCTCAGGCTCAGTGGTATTGGCCAGTAAGTTCAAATCCAGGCAGGCAATTTAGTTTGTGTAGTTTTTTTTCATCACCACTGCTCTCAAAACGGTGAAGGAAAACATCGTGAGGAATCCGGCATGTCCTACAACCAAATAATTCGGAGATATGAGGCGTCTACCAACCCGCACTGGGCCCGCGTGGTGGATTACGGCCCACTCCCTCTCACAGAGGGGAGGCCTGAGTCCTAGCAGTGGGAACGTTATAGGCTGATTATTTTGATATGCTCTACAATGATTAGTTTTGCCGTCACCTCTAATAAACCTCTAATAATGTACTGACATTGTTTTTCTCATTTTGTTACAGAAGCGCAGAATGCACATTTCGGATTTAACTTTTTGACATTTTTAATATTGTACAACAATCTTATACCTATATCGTTACAAGTTACTGCAGAAATTGTTAGATTTTTTCAAGTAAGTAATAAACATTGTGGTTATTTTTATACATAGGTTCATTGTTAACCGTAGTTTATGAACTGTAACATAACAGGGGTTATTAAAACACGAGAATGAGTTTATAAACTGAGTCGTAGGCGAGGTTTATAATATTATCACACGAGTGTTTTACTACCGTGCCGTAATGCCTTAGTTATGTGCAATTTCAAACACTATTTTATCAAATCTCGTGCAATTTTATCAAAAACACAATAAGTAATATCGTAAATCATGCGCCAAAATCAAACATTCCTCTCCACAGCAGCCTTTATCGCTACAATCACACAAATCATTGCAAATTTTGAGTATTTTATTAGAAAAAACTTTATTTTAATACTAGGGAACTTGTACAAAAGTATTTAATTTCACATGGATGAAGTTTATCATTATGATAACATTTTTTATTTCAAAATAAGAACTTTACGATAAGAGCATAAATAAGCGATTCATGAAATGAAGCTCATTGTTAAAGGTCAAAAGGCCAAGGAAATGTGATTCAATGTGCAGGTTTAATCCCGTTGAGAGACTTGTCATCACTGCAGCAATTTGTATTACTATGATGTTGTAAAGTAGACTGTCCCGATGGTCTAGTATTTAGAGCCGGAGTTCATCTCAAATCAAGAAATTTTTGATGGAAAAACCTGATAACTAGCTACTGGTCAAATACTCGCCCCCATCGGCGAATGTATGGCCAAGAATCGGGCTTATGTACTCCTTCGGGGAACACATTTTAATAATTTATTGTTGGAAGCAATATATCATTGCAACGTATGGAGTATGTTCACTTAGTTCTGACCCCCCCCCCCCCCCCAGGCCAAGTTCATCGCGATGGACGTGGAGATGTACCACGAGGCGACGGACACGCCGGCCATGGCGCGCACGTCCAACCTCAACGAGGAGCTCGGCATGGTCAAGTACATCTTCAGCGACAAGACCGGCACGCTCACCTGCAACATTATGGAGTTCCGCAAGTGTAGCATCGGGGAGGTGAGTGTATTGACTAGCGTACCGCCTCTACTTTGCACGGGTGTTATGTACCTACTGATGTGGCGACATGTCAAAACATGAAAACTGTGCTATAAGTATCTAAGTTAAATATTAATGCACATAAAGCTTCCGCAATTGACGTCGGTAAGAAGAGGCTGCCAAACCTCCGTTTTGCTGACGACATAGTCCTTTTTGCCCCCACAGCTCTAGAACTTCAGACCATGCTCCAAGAGTTGAGCATGGCTACCTTTAAGGTAGGACTTGCATGAATCGGTCTAAAACCCAACTTATGAATAACAGCACCAAACGTAGGGTCGAGGTAGATGGGTAGGAAATACATTATCTCGATGAGTATATCTACCTAACAGGCAGGAAAGGGAAATAGGGGAATCGAATCAGGCTTACGTGGGACTGGGCGGGTCACATCAAGCTCACGTGGGACTGGTTGGCTGGACAGGCTGGTTCGAGGTGACGTGGGAAAGGAGCTCCTAGAAGGACTTGGGGTAGGCCTTTGCCTAGTAGTGGGACTGTATAGGTTAAGCAAAAAAAAAACTTTCCGGAATAAATTAGCAAAATGATGTCGAAAACTGCACCAAAATCCATTGTGTCGTTTACAAGAACTAAGCGGACACAGACACGATTGACTTTGTTTTTATATACTACATAATATTGATTGGGCGACTGTTAGACGTTTTAAGAGCGGGTACATATGTACATATGCGCACATTTTTTTTTATAGTAAAGTTCAAATGTAATATGTTCGCTAACAGATAATCTACACCATCCCCGGCCCCAACGAGAAGCTGGAAGACACGCTACTGTACCGGAACATGCAGCGCAACCACCCCACGGCGCCCGTGATCCAGGAGTTCCTCACCATGCTGGCCGTGTGCCACACCGTCATCCCGGAGCGCGTGGGCGACACGCTCAACTACCACGCCGCCTCGCCAGGTGCGTGCACGACATATACGAGCTGTTATTATAAGTGAGACAAAGCCAACAGCCATTTTTATGTCAAATAATTATTTTTGTGGTCATTATTTTGGAGGTCAACTACCAATGTTTACCCCCAACTCATCCGCTAAAAGTAAAACTGATCGCGGATGACCAAAAATAGTAGATTGTTTGCCAAGGGAGCAAACAACTATTTTGAAGGCGAGAGTGTTTTTTTAGAGTGGAATCCCGAGCGCAGCGAGGGGTTCAAAGTACGTCACTCGAGCTTAAAATAGTGTTGCTCCCGAGGTGGAACTTATGAATATAAGACAAGTATAAGTGCAACTTATAGAATAAAGGATGATTTCCATCAAACGGCACGCATCGCATCGGATCTGAAAGGATATGAACGGATGCGGCGACAGCCGATCGCGTCCGGCAGCATGTCGACGCCGCGCCGTCGACGCATACGATCGGCTCCGTACCGTCACTTGCGAACATATCCGTTTCTGCGCCTACTCAAATAGTTTCATACCTACCGTGTTGACGTGTTCTAATTTTTGAAAATGGTTGAATTTGACGTAGTATTGTTGACTATTGCATTAGAAGAAACAAATAATTCATCATAAAACACAGAAGAGGAAAAGAAAAATTTGGACGACGATAGCCGAAAGGGTTCGATCGGATACGACGACAGGCGAACGAAGCCGATCGCGCGTCGCAGCATACTGTCGGCTACGGTCGCGTGTCGCGGAAGACGCGCGCGGTCAAGCTGCTGTGCGCGGCTTGGTAATATAGACTAAATACTGTGTACACGATTTAATATCGTTTAAAGATACAATAAAGATCCGTTCCGATCCGATGCGATGCGAGCCGTTTGATGAAAATCAACCTTAAGAATAGTACGTTTATTTATTTACATACAATTACTTGAGGAAGACATAATCATTTTTTATAAACCTGAGTAAAATCCTAATTTGAGTAAACAATTGCGTTTTTTTTTTCACATTTTTTTTTTAATTTGGCTCGCGCATTTTACTTTGTCATTCAGCCTGTTACTTGTTCATATAGTGTTCGTGATTAATCTCTTTGGTGATTGAAACTTAATTTTACTAACAATATCCACATTCCAAATTCAAATCACTTTTAGTCCCTACGGATCAAAGAGCTATTTTAGTCCCTGTTTGCGAAGAATACACTAGCTCTTTTTGAATAGATGTGATAAAAAAAAATTTCGACATGACCCATAATTTAGATGCAATTTCCAACTCACCGTCGAGGTTACGCGCGCGATTTAATTATGATTATGAATTAGCGCTCGTCGTGCATGTTAGCCTAACAGGGCGGCTATCTTGTATTTGGAATCTATTTCAATGAAATTTACCATATAAACAAATCATATTTTGATCAACATACAAAGTGACACTGAAATGCAAAATGCTAAAAACGTGACAAACGTTGAATTTCGCGAGAGACGTGTCGCGAGACACAGCTAGAGTCCGGCCAGTAACGTGTACAAGCGTGCCGCAGACGAGCGCGCGCTGGTGCTGGGCGCGCAGGCGTGGGGCTACGTGTTCGACCAGCGCACGCCCAGCGCAGTGCGCATGCGCGCGCCGCACGGCACGGAGGAGTACGCCGTGCTGCACGTGCTGGACTTCACGTCGGCGCGCAAGCGCATGTCCGTCATTGTGCGCACGCCCACAGGTGACCTGCGACATACTTTTATATTGTATTTAACCAACCATTTTAACCGACTTCCAAAAAGGAGGAGGTTCTCAGTTCGTCGGAATCTTTTTTTTTACAACGTTATTTTTAGTATAATATGCGAAACGTGAATATAATTTGTTCAGAATAAGTAACTGAATCAATTCCAATAATTTTTACCCCATGTTATATTTTGTCCCAAAAATATTTAAAAAATGTTGGACACCGAACGACACTAAGTAGGTTATCCAATCTTCGTGCCGAACGGTTAGGTACCTAGGTACTATTATCAATGAGCGCAAGACGGCGCGGTTGCGAGTAGCGCGGGTAAGCATATTTTTGTACGGACAAACAGGTAACATAACAAGCTTGTAACTTGGTGATTTTTCATGATACGACGAAGCTGCGAAGACAGCTTCGTGGTGTCATGTCCTAATATTTGTATTGTAGACCTATTTGTAATGTACGAACATCCAATGTACCGTGTTCCTGAAAAATAAATGAAGTAGTTCGGCTGCGACTAAGTATGTAACGCCACGACACCCTGTCCGGCCGCAGGAGACATCAAGCTGTTCTGCAAGGGCGCGGACTCGGTGCTGTACCCGCGGCTGGCGGGCGCGCCGGCCGCGCGCTACGCCGGCGCCACGCTCGCGCACCTGGAGCTGTTCGCGTGCGACGGACTGCGCACGCTCGTGTTCGCCGTGGCCGACATCTCCGAGCAGTTCTACCAGGTCACTGCACACCATATTCTCTACTGACTGCAGTGCAGCAATAGACAGTGTGCCGTAAACGCGTTATAAGTGATGTCATAGACCAAGATATATATAATATCTATGATAGTAGCAGATGACAATTATACTACTTATAGACAATTTTACTTTTTTTTAATGATCTTATTTATTTTTCTTTCGGATTTTGGCTTTAGTTACCGTGTTTAATTTTCTTTGTAATGTGCATTTTATTTGTGCAGAATATTTTTCTTCATTTCTGTCTAACCGCGATTTCTTTACTACCAATTATTTCAATGACTTACTAACGCCTCGCGTCGCGATTCCATCTAGGAACCGCTTTATTTTACTTGCAACTGTCAGTTTGATTTTAGAACTTTTTAAAATGTATTGTATTCTAACATTAACACTGGGATCCTCCTCTCTCATATCGTAATAATGTATATTCATTGTCCAGGACTGGGCGAACACTTACCACAAGGCCACCATAGCAATACAGGACCGCGAGCAGAAGATCGAGGAAGCCGCCCTGCTCATAGAGAACAACCTGCGTCTGCTCGGCGCCACGGCCATCGAGGACAAGCTGCAGGTCACACATACACACATACACTAACATATATAACACGCAAGCTTTTGCCCGCGACGCGATTTGTGCACTGTTATCTATACTAATATTATAAAGAGGTAAAGTTCGTAAGTTTGGATGTAGCAGTTAATCTCCGAAATGAGTAATTGCTACGCTATTGCTGAGTGCCATAGGATGTTTTATGTTAAAACACGCGGACGAAGTCGCGGACAGAAGCTAGTTATTTATAAATATAGATTCCCTGAGATTTGACAGGCTATTGAGCAAGTGCTCAACTGTCAATATCCGACGGAGAGGGTATTAAACTGACACATGATTGTAAACAGGAAGGCGTCCCCGAGACGATAGCAGCGCTACTGAAGGCCAACATCAACATTTGGGTCCTCACAGGCGACAAGCAGGAGACGGCCATCAACATCGGCCACTCGGCCCGGCTGCTGCACAGCAACATGCCGCTCATCATAGTCAACGAGGACAGCTTGGATGTGAGTACTGCTGCCATTCTACGGAACATTATTATACCTCTAAGGCACCGCACCCTTGGCGAATAACGAGAAGCGAGTAGAGGTAGAGACTGAAAAAGAGTTAACGTGCGGCGAGGGCGCGACGGTAATGAGATCTTAAGACAGAAAGTTTTGTTCGCATTAAGTAAAAGATAGTATGTAGCTGCAAAACATTTCGAAAGAACAGCCAGACTATCGTTGACATGTAAGACATCCGTATCTTTTCTAAAGAGAAGTGTCATCAGCGAATATAATTACATCCGATAAGTTAGCCATTATGTAAGGAAGGTCATTAATACAAACTAGAAATAGGAAAGGACTTAGAATTGAACCTTGAGGTACGCCCATCTTAAGTTAGGGCGCGCTAAGTGAGAGCTCGGACAGCTCAATAAAATATGCTAGTTCACGGTACTGATAATGCTGCTAAAGCTCGAAAATTAATCGCCGTCATCATGTTGCATTTAATTGCATACTGTTGCGGTTCTGTTGTGCAAACTTCAATTAACAATTTTGAGCACCATCATAAACTATCTTTTGCACAAGCCTTAAGGGGGTTCATTTTAGGAATTTTAATGCCACCCTCTGTTTTTCGAGGAATCTAGATAATAACATTTTTCCATGTCCAGCCTTTCTTACTTTAGAGTTTGTCTCCCAGGGTACCCGCGAGTGCATATCCCGTCAGATGGTAGAGTTCGGCGACAACCTGGGCAAGCAGAACGACATCGCGCTGGTCATCGACGGCAAGACACTCAAGTACGCCATGGGCTGCGACCTCAAGAAGGACTTCCTGGACCTCTGCATATCCTGCAAGGTGGTCGTGTGCTGCAGGGTGTCGCCCATACAGAAGGCTGAGGTTGGTACCACGGCTAATTAAGATTATTATTTTAATTGCGCCGTCAGTTGGTCAGTCATTTCTTAGTTGCCACGGTTTATTTTAATTACTTATTTCATTTCTGAATCAATTGCTTTTGGCGCTGCCGCTGGGCGCTTTTAACATGCATGTCTTTATACATCGTGCTCACAACATTTACCTATAATTTCAACATGGATGATGTAACCAATATTTTGTAACAATATTTTGATTAAAAAGAGTGTCCATAGAGTTTATTTCTCGTTTAGCTTCATGTCAGAAACATGAAGCTGACCGACGCCTGTAAATGGTTTGTGTCATCGCAGGTGGTAGAAATGGTGTCGTCAGCGACGGGAGCAGTAACGCTAGCGATAGGCGACGGCGCCAACGACGTGGCCATGATACAGCGCGCGTCTGTCGGCGTCGGCATCTCCGGCGTGGAGGGGCTGCAGGCCGTGTGCGCGTCCGACTACAGCATCGCGCAGGTACGTAGTGCTACCATGATACAGCGCGCGTCTGTCGGCGTCGGCATCTCCGGCGTGGAGGGGCTGCAGGCCGTGTGCGCGTCCGACTACAGCATCGCGCAGGTACGTAGTGCTACCATGATACAGCGCGCGTCTGTCGGCGTCGGCATCTCCGGCGTGGAGGGGCTGCAGGCCGTGTGCGCGTCCGACTACAGCATCGCGCAGGTACGTAGTGCTACCATGATACAGCGCGCGTCTGTCGGCGTCGGCATCTCCGGCGTGGAGGGGCTGCAGGCCGTGTGCGCGTCCGACTACAGCATCGCGCAGGTACGTAGTGCTACCATGATACAGCGCGCGTCTGTCGGCGTCGGCATCTCCGGCGTGGAGGGGCTGCAGGCCGTGTGCGCGTCCGACTACAGCATCGCGCAGGTACGTAGTGCTACCATGATACAGCGCGCGTCTGTCGGCGTCGGCATCTCCGGCGTGGAGGGGCTGCAGGCCGTGTGCGCGTCCGACTACAGCATCGCGCAGGTACGTAGTGCTACCATAGAAAAAACAAATAAGAAAGCCAACGCGAGCCCCGAGCGAGCGATAATAGCCTAAAACACGTAGGGCTGTCACTTATAGTTTATTCAATCGTCAAAAATGCATAGTCAATCTCTATACAAAACAATTTTCCCCTGTAGGGTAAGCATCAGGGATCTTTAATACAAAGTTTTTTTTTAATTATTTTTACTACATAGACCAGCTGGAGCTAACTAAATTTTTTTCATTAAGTACCTACGTATTTTTTTAGCCCCAAAAAAGTGACATCCACTTTTTATTGAAAATTTCTACTCAATAGTTCACTAAAAATGCACGAGTAGAACTCCCAGGTGCCAATTTTGTATACTCTATTTTTTTTTTAAATCTTAGTTTTCGTTACCTTGAAGGTAAAAATATTGAAAATAATTCGTACAATAACAACTGTATATGATTGAGTTTTGTTTGAATTGCATATTTATGAAGCAATTCTAGACGCATATTTTCCCGTTTTTTATTAATCAGAAATCATAATAGAACCTACAAAAAAAAAAAAAAACCGAAACCTTTTTTTTTTCTTGTTCGAAATAGAACCTCTGTCTGGTACAATTAGATTCCTTATATTAAGATTTATCACCTACTACTATGTTTTTAGAAAATGATTTTTATGTACTAAGGTCAAAATTCCAAATTTAAAGTTAGCAAAAAAGGTCAATTGGCTGTTTTATGATTCAGATGTTGGGCATACATCACCATAATTAATTTTAGTTAATCATTAAACAGTCAATTGACCTTTTTTTGCTAACTTTAAATTGCGTGTGGCAGCAGGGCTAGCATGGCCGGAGACGTTTTATCCACGGGGAGAGGACAAAATACTGTTCCCCTCTGTCAATTTTGTCCACCCTCCGAGCATGGCGACATGGGTGGATAAACTATCACGGTGGACAAACCAGGGGAAACGCTTGTCCCCGAAATTATTGCCATTATAAGAAAATAGCCGAGAATATCGTCTTAAACCAAAGTACTTTCTTCGTTTTATTACATCTGTGCTGGATATTTATTTTGTTTTGTTGTCAATGTCTCCGAGTATATAAATTCAAACCAAAAAAAAAAAAAAAAACTGAAAAATCCGGCGGAATTCTGTGTCGAGCACAGAGTACTTTTTGATAGAATTCAAAGGGATTAGGAATCGCGAATTGGACGCCGGTGTATTTTTCGCTCGATTTTCTCCCTTTCCGACGACAACACTAAGCTCCAGTAAGCACGAGACATTTTTATATTACAATTAATTATATTTTCTCCAAGAGATATACTTAAACCCACCATCTAAAGACGAGGACAAATTTCTCCCTTTGTTATGTCAAAATATCTGTAATTTTTCTCTTCCACTAGTCGCCATGCTCTATGCGGGGGGTGAGTATCCACGTCTAATGTCAAAAAGTGATATAATTCTCTTTCCCCCTGTTGCCGTGCTTTGGCAGGTGGATAAAATATTTTTATCCCTTGTCAGTGGAAATAACCGGTGGACAAAAGTTTTATCCCCAGCCCATGCTAGCCCTGCTGTTGGGCCTGATTATCTGTCTTAGAAAAAAAAATAATTTATGCACCGAAACATAAAAAGCGTTTTTATGTCGCCTACGCACAACATAAAGTCAAACTTTTAGAGCATGAGAAATAAAAAAATTATTTATCTAATTATCCACCGCGACTAACTTCTGAAAACTGACGTCATATTTCAGCTGAGCGCTTCATGAAGTCCTCCTTTTTACCGACTTTACAAAAAGGAGGAGGTACTATGTTCGGATGTTTGTATGTTTTTTTTTTTTTTTTTTTTTTTTGTATGTTTGTTCATCGAATACGCCGCCAATTATCGACGGATTTTCAAAATTCTTTTTTTGTTCGAAAGTAGATAGTTCTGAGGTGGTCCCATTGTCACCAAGTTAGGATCTGATGATGGGATCTTAGAGAAATCGAGGGCAACCCTCAAATTTTATAGGCTCACTTATTGTTTTTCGCATATTTTATGAAGTATCTTGTGTATTTGTGTATGGTTGTCACCATCTCAGGTAGCTGGGCTGATGATGGAAGGTACAACTCCTTAACAGTAAGAAGTTACTCGAACAGGCAAGGACTGTTTTAGTAAATTGTTTTGATGTTTGATAGGGCATTTGCCAGATTTGGTCTCATGATCATCAAGTCATGATGCTGCAGTCAGGATAGTCTGCAGAGTACCTAACTCCTCGACAACTAACAGCAGATATATCGTGTTTAGGCTCATTGAAAAGGGCTCGATGTGTGGATAAACGTACTGTTACTGAGGAACACCGAAGACCTGATGCTGACGCCAGGAGCATCAGAAAAAGTACAAACCTTTAAATTACAGCACCGTAGTCGTGTTTGGGCTCATTTTAAACAGGACTAATTTTAAGTTCAATGCAATGTTGACATAAGTCTGGCCTGATGTTGCAGCCAGGATTATCAGCATCTAATCTAAAAACTAATAAAAGGAGAACTCCTCAACAATTAACGTCCCTGCATCGAGAAAAGGAATATTTTATAAAAAGGCGGTGGGCAAGTTGACTTTAGGCTATTGTAACTTAGATAAATTATAAATAGACCCACTAAAAAGCGAGAAATAAAAACTTTTTAACAAAAAAAAAAACCGACTTCCAAAAAAAACACTACTAACTGAAAAAAAAAACACTACAAACTGAAAAATAACTTTAATTTCGGAAGTCGGTGGCAAAAACTAAAATACTGATCCTAAGACACCGACTTCCGAAATTAAAGTTATTTTTCAGTTTGTAGTGTTTTTTTTTTCAGTTAGTAGTGTTTTTTTTGGAAGTCGGTTTTTTTCTTATAAATAAACAAGCGACCCGCCCATGCGCACGGGTGCAATGGTGACATGTCAAAACATCGAGTTGTGTTCTATAACCGAGTTAAATATTAATGTATTATACACACAAACCTTCTAATAAATGCTATTTTTGGAATGCATGAAGAAGCCTCCTTGTGCCAGCCACACAGGCAGACACGTTGAGCGCTTTGTTTGTTTTAGTTCTTGCCTGGTAGAAAGCCATTAATAAGCGCGTTAATGGAACGAGCATACCTAGGAAAAACCTGTTTACTTGCAGTTCCGTTTCCTCCTGCGCCTGCTGCTGGTGCATGGCGCGTGGAACTATTCGCGCATTAGCAAGCTGATCCTGTACTCCTTTTACAAGAACATCTGCCTCTACGTCATCGAGCTTTGGTTCGCCATATACTCTGCCTGGTCAGTATAAAGCATTACAGTTTATTTGTATATCTATAAAACGAGCCAAGTGCAGATTTAACTCATTTCAAATCGCGATTTTGCAACCTACGTACTTGCATTTTTTACAACACAGATCTAAGGGGCCGTATTTCTCTCTTCTCTTCTCTATTTTTCTCTATTTATTTTCTATTTTCTAGTCTTAGCCTCGGTCAGACACACCGCTAATTTACATTATTGACTAGTTTTTGACATTGATTGTTGAGATTGCGACTTGAATTTGAAGGTTTTTTAAGTACGACAATTGCCAAAACTAATGGTTCCTTTGACCACTTAGATTGTGATATTGGCTGTAAATTCCCACTTAAAAAGAAATCCGTATGGGTTATAAAGTTGTGCTATTTAGGTCTTACAAAGCAAGGTTTCTTAAGCTTCACAAAGATCCAAGAATCAGCAGTACTTTTGTATTCTTCTATCTTTATGTATTTGGCTCTATTAACTTTTTTGTGTGTACATAATGAAAAATATATGTATAACAAATTCAAAGAACCGTTTAGATGCTTGTTGTGGTATGTAGGTCGGGTCAGATCCTGTTCGAGCGCTGGACGATCGGGTTCTACAACGTCATCTTCACAGCACTGCCGCCCTTCGCCATCGGACTCTTCGACAAACTCTGCTCGCCTGAGACCATGCTTAGGGTAAGTTGTTTTAACGTCGCGACGGAATCATAGCGACGAACGTGGACGAAGCCAAAGGCGTTTGTAAGAATCATATATAGTCTTGTTCTGTCTGCACCTTTTGGTAAAAGGCGTAGCTTACGTATGTATGTGGGTCAGATAATACTGTGCGAACGTGTATGTGAGAGAGAAAGAGTTAATGGGAAGATGGCAGCGTGCACCACGTTGCTGCATAATGACGTCAGGAGATTATAAGACGATCTCAAATGAAATGACATAGTTCGGTGCGTGTACCCGCAGCACCCGGTGCTGTACATCCCGTCGCAGCAGGGCATGATGTTCAACGTGCGCGTGTTCTGGGTGTGGGCGGTGAACGCGCTGCTGCACTCGGTGCTGCTGTTCTGGCTGCCCATGCTGCTGTGCAGCCACGGCGCGCTGTGGCCCAGCGGGAAGGACGGCGGGTACCTGCTCATGGGCAACTTCGTTTACACCGTGAGTACACCCGCATTATTACTTCATTGTATTTTAATGTCTTTCTGTATGTTCTGTGCAACGTCTGTCCCGCAATCAGTTAGGCAACCCAATTAACTTGTGTGCTTTGCAGTACGTGGTGCTGACGGTGTGCTTGAAGGCGGGCCTGTCGACGCACTCGTGGACATGGGTCACGCACGTGGCCATCTGGGGCTCAATGTTCATGTGGTTCATCTTCATACTCATCTACAGGTCAGTACTCCATGCAGATGCTACCTACTTATAGTTTACTTGTTGACTGAAGGGCTACAAAGATCTTTTAGCGCTCGAATGACGTCGACAAGGAGGCGCTGTTGGTAAACTTTTGTAAATGGATTGAAAAACAAGATGGCGGCGTTAGTTCCGATTTTGGCCGCGCGCCAAAACTTCCTTGTATAGTTATAACTATTATTGATAAAATCTATGTCAACCATTTAGCGATTTTACTAATTGTATGCCGCAGTCGTTGACACTAAAAAGTCTCGCGTAGTATGTCTCGCGCAGACCTACTTTCGGGACAAAGGCATACAGTAATCAATTTTCCAAGAGTTAAAATTATCTGTCTCAATCATCACAACAAAGCAAGATTAAAAAAAACTAAAAATTTTAGTTCGTGTAAATTTGAAGTTTTTGTGGCGTATTTACGGAACTCACGGACGTAAAATCTCAGAGCGGTAACTTTAACTTAGATCTTAATGTCGTCATTTGTAATATTACTATCAACGCGTTAATTCAATAATTAATTTGTCCTCAGCAACGTGTACCCAATAATCCTGATTGGTTCGGTGATGAGGAGCATGGACAGCATGCTGTTCAGCTCGCTGGTGTTCTGGCTGGGGCTGGTCCTCATTCCCATCACCACGCTCATCCCAGACGTGCTCTTCACTGTGTGAGTACCATGCATCAGCTACTGCATACAGCTCATCATAATCTGTCGGCACTGTGAGGGCGATTGGTGCGAAATCCTCTTCATAATCTGCGGTAATTTCGTAATACACTTACAATGGCAATACCTTTCATTTTAACAGTTAAACAATAATCATTGCATTATTTACGTTTCTGAGCAAGCGAATTTTTCGAACAAATGAAGCAATGGATTAGCAATTTTATTCAAAACCCTTTGACTTGTGATCAAAAGTGTGTAACGCAATTAGTGGCTGAATGTCATCGCATCTTCATGGCCGACGATTTTAATACAACTTTAGACATGGCACTGTAATATCGGTCCAGAATTTAAATTAGTTTTTAAACTGAGGTTTGTTGTTTTTTCAGGGTTCCGTACCAAAATTGTTTATAGGAACCCTTTACTATATTGGGCTTGTTCCAAATGTCCACCACTAACGAGACATGACACTGCATAGTCAAATAAGGAGTAACTTTTACTAAGACGCCCATAAAAGACGCGTGGTACTTTCTGGCCGCGCCACAGTCGCATTTTGAATCGGTGTTAATAAGAATAAATGTACATAATATGTTCATTATTATACTAAATAAAATAAAAATAGTACTTGAAAGATTCGCGAGATATTTAACAAAATCGGTGGCGCGGCCAGAAAGCATGCTTCCTAGCCGCGCCACCGCGTACACTGCAACAAATAGGATATTTATGTTCAAACTCAATGGTAAACAATTGTACGACTATTGTTTATTCTATTCGTGATGAGAAATAGTGAAAAGTCATTACCTACATGATAAATTTAATAATATCGAAACTAAAATACTACTTCGACTATGGCAGAACTGTCAGACAGTTACGATCGTTGTTCCTATACATTATAATTATTTATTGTCAAATTAAAAATAATATGATAAAAAAAATTCATCAGAAATTAAAGTCCAAATAATTTCTATCTTTCGTACTTTACGGGCCGTCATAATCACTTTTATTTAGACAGGTAAAAATAACAAAATTAAATTCTAACATAACTAAAACTATACAGAAACTAGAAAATAGCGTCGAAAAACTCATCCGCATCGCTGTCGACTGGTAATGTACCCAAGAGACTGGCGGCATTACCACGTTGTATGGCGATGCTTAGCCTCTGGCCAAGGTAAAAGCCAGCCCTTGGGTCACGAGAAGTGTCAACCAGCCGTTTCGAAATATCTTTAAAAAGACCATGAGCACTCGGACCCCACGGCCCGAGGGTTTCAACCCCAAACGGCTCGAAAATATAATTTCCGATGAGGTTATTATATTTTCGCCGCTTGAGGTTCTCCGCAGCCGCAGCAGCAGCGCCAGCACAGCATGCCGAGCCAGGAAGATGGGATGGCGCAAGAGTATCGACACACGTAGCGTCCCACACTAAAGGCCTACCCACCTTCCATGGAAATAAAGACATACCGTCCGGTCTCTTGCCATCGTCGCGTGCCAAACCATTTAATCATAATGAATAAAAACTTGTAAATGTTTTTTTTTATTCCTCATATTAATATAACATAACCTATCAATTCTGAACCGTCCCTGAAAATTTGGCTTGTCATTGAAAACTAATACGGGGTTAGCTTTTTCAATAAAAGACCTGGTTTACAAAATGTTTATCCAAAACTTTTTTACGAAAAAAAAAACAACCGACTTCCAAAAAACAGTACAAAGTGAAAAATAACTTTAATTTCGGAAGTCGGTGTCTTTGGATCTGTATTTTAGTTTTTTGCCACCGACTTCCGAAATTAAAGTTATTTTTCACTCTGTAGTGTTTTTTGGAAGTCGGTTGTTTTTTTTTTGTAAAAAAGTTTTTATTTTTCACTTTTTAGTGGGTCAGTTTGTCATTTATCTAATTTACAATAGCTTTTACAAAATATTGCTTTTCCCGATGCAGGGACGTTAATTGTTGAGGAGTTCTCCTAGTAAGAACCAGATGAACTGGAGCTGAGAAGTCACCCTCAGCTCCACTTCACCATAAGCATTGTGACGAGCATAAATTGCTTAGCAACCACATTAAAGTACCTAATCGAATCGTAACCATATGTGTTCTTCATCATCATCAGTTCCACTTCACCAAATGGTGCTTTCCGAAAGCAAATGCAAGAGTTACTATAAAAAATACCCAAATCGCTATAGGTGTTCCTATAAAATTTTAGGGTTTCCCTCGATTTCCATGGGATTCCCTCATCAGATTCCGAGTTGGTGACAATGGGACTACCTCGAGACCATACCCTTTCAAACAAAAAAAGAATTTTGAAAATCGGTCCACACTTGGCGGAGTAATCGCATAACAAACACACAAAAAAAAAAACATACCGTCGAATTGAGAACCTCCTCCTTTTTTGAAGTCGGTTAAAAAGGGCAATTATTTTATTTAACCATTCATGACTTAATATACATAATCAAATGAGAGTGTACTAGAATTTAATCTGTTTTTAATTTTAACACCTTTTTAGACATATCGTCGTAACATTCCCAACATTTTTTTTAACTGTACGTCGACAATGTACTCTATAATGTCCCACTCCAGAGCCATCACTTGATAGAGGAGGCAAGAATTCGAATACTGCACTCAATGCAAAAATGTTATCTTGTACTTAACATAATTTCCTCAGGAATGTCGTTTCAAGAAAGATCCATATCCAATTTAAAAAATATGAAATAATTTGAAATTTAATTTTTTTTTTCTGTTTTCCTTTGCAATGATCGGTTTTACAATCATGCTCAGAATCTTCAATCATTGTTGAAGCGGCTTCATCTAAAGCGTCCAAACCGCGGTCTGTCAGTATAAGTAAATGTAAAGGAATTATGGGACAGTTTCTAATCAGAACATGGTTGCATTCAGAACAAGATTTTGTTAATTTTCCGCTGAATATAATATTAAATAAGACCTTTTCTAATAAATAAGTGACGTTGCAACTGCAATCTATTGATTCAACATTGCCTTGGAATGTGCTCTTGAAAAGGGAAAAAGAGGACGGAGAAAGCTTTTATAATGAGTCTGTGTTTTGAAAGAGCCCTATACTGCAAGAAAATTGGCGTGACAAAGCAGAAAATAAGAAATCACTACTATTAAGAGATGCTGTGCAGCCAAAAAAAA
Source organism: Oligia latruncula (assembly GCA_948474745.1). Classification (NCBI taxonomy): domain Eukaryota; kingdom Metazoa; phylum Arthropoda; class Insecta; order Lepidoptera; family Noctuidae; genus Oligia; species Oligia latruncula. Next base: position 20,591,910 of record OX419688.1, read on the forward strand.
CGTTACGATCAAATTGATTTTCTACCTATCGGCAATATTTCAAGCTCTGGAATTAGAAGGCGTCATTAAGAAATACTTGTGCATTTGACGCACTGACACACGGAATCGTAGTAGCTTGTACCATTATATCAATGTACGAATATATCAATGTTCATCAACTCGCATCAGTCCAAATTCTCACTAATAGTTGGTGCGTTGAGACACAAAGAATAAACTTTTGACATTTGTAAAGAAAGAACAGAGTATCTGAGACCCTTTTTCAAGAGCACATTCCAAGGCAATGTTGTATCAATAGATTGCAGTTGCAACGTCACTTATATATTAGAAAAGGTCTTATTTAATATTATATTCAGCGGAAAATTAACAAAATCTTGTTCTGAATGCAACCATGTTCTGATTAGAAACTGTCCCATAATTCCTTTACATTTACTTATACTGACAGACCGCGGTTTGGACGCTTTAGATGAAGCCGCTTCAACAATGATTGAAGATTCTGAGCATGATTGTAAAACCGATCAATGCAAAGGAAAACAGAGAACAAAATTTGAAATTATTTCATATTTTTTTAATTGGATATGGATCTTTCTTGAAACGACATTCCTGAGGAAATTATGTTAAGTACAAGATAACATTTTTGCATTGAGTGCAGTATTCGAATTCTTGCCTCCTCTATCAAGTGATGGCTCTGGAGTGGGACATTATAGAGTACATTGTCGACGTACAGTTAAAAAATAATTTTGGGAATGTTACGACGATATGTCTAAAAAGGTGTTAAAATTAAAAACAGATTCAATTCTAGTACACTCTCATTTGATTATGTATATTAAGTCATAAATTGTTAAATAAAATAATTGCCCTTTTGGATAAACATTTTGTAAACCAAGTCTTTTATTGAAAAAGTTAACCCCGTATTAGTTTTCAATGACAAGCCAAATCAGGGACGGTTCAGAATTGATAGGTTATGTTATATTATTATGAGGAATGAAAAAAAACATTTACAAGATTTTATTCATTATGATTATGACGGCCCGTAAAGTATGAAAGATAGAAATTATTTGGACTTTTTTCTGATGTTTTTTTTTTTGATATTATTTTTAATTTGACAATAAATAATTATTATGTATAGGAACAACGATCGTAACTGTCTGACAGTTCTGCCATAGTCCAAGTAGTATTTTAGTTTCGATATTATTAAATTTATCATGTAGGTTATGACTTTTCACTATTTCTCATTGCGAATAGAATAAACAATAGTCGTACAATTGTTTACCATTGAGTTTGCACATAAATATCCTATTTGTTGCAGTGTACGCGGTGGCGCGGCTAGGAAGCATGCTTTCTGGCCGCGCCACCGATTTTGTTAAATATCTCGCGAATCTTTCAAGTACAACTTTTATTTTATTTAGTACAATAATGAACATATTATGTACATTTATTCTTATTAACTCCGATTCAAAATGCGACTGTGGCGCGGCCAGAAAGTACCACGCTAAAAAACACATAAATAATTTAACCTAAACGGCTTGATTATATATTATTTGATTATATATTATATATATAAGGCCCAATCTCTAAGAGGTTTTTGTTTGTGTCGTGAGTTTTTAAATTTTAATAATTTAATTAGTTGCTGACAGATTTTTTCATTGGTCTCCTAATAAAAATGACACCCCATTTCATTCAATAGACTGTTCAGTTACATAGGTCTTGTTAGTGGTGATTAGGGCATTTGGATCAGATTTGCTCCTTGCCATTTTATTTATGCGGTTCCGGAAACTGAAAATTGAACAGAAAATGGAATAATATTTTTTCTTCCAAGGTACGGAACCCTCGGTGTGCGAGTCAGACTCGAAATATGCGGGTTTTTCAGGACGACTTCGCTTCAGTTGCGTAGAGGCAGTAAAGTGCGAGATGATACTTAGTGTAGATGTGATGTGGCGTGTAGTGGGCGGCACGAGGCCGATGTGTCCGTGGACGGCGCCGGGCGCGCGCTGCAGTCGCTCGTGCCCGGCCTGCTGCGCCGCGCGCGCGCCTGCCAGTGGCGCCTGCAGCAGCGGCCCTATCTGTGGCTGGCCCCGCCGCGCAGTGCGCTGGGCCTGCGCGAGCACTCGCACTACTCGGCCGTGTCGCCGGCCGGCCGGGCGGCGCTGGGCGGGCCGCCCGGCCACGCCAGCAAGCGAGGACACCGCACCGACACGTTCCTCTGCGAGATCAGCCTGAAAGCCAACTTCACTGTCGTACTGACCACCTAACGTTATCTCCGTATCTAGGTAGTTTGCAGTAGTCTCGATAGTGCTGGTTGCGTGTAATCCTGCAGTTTCGTTTGGTATTCTACTGTGTTTCAGGTGTAGTTGCAGATTGAATCGAAGTACGTTTTCCATTAGATCATCTGTTTGAAGTTTATTTTTTTTTATAAAAACGTTGCCTTGTATATTGAATTTAAACTGTAAGTTACGGTTTTTATAAATTATCTTAAATCTTGAAGTAGGAAAATGTTTGTTTCCATTTTAGTTTGTTCGTAGATTGTAAAAACTATGGAATTGTTAAAAAATATATCTTTTAACATATTAGAATGAAGCATTACTAACATAGAGATTGTTCGTTATAGTCATGCCACGGCGCTATACCTAATCAAGATATGAAAACATGAACCTTTGTTATCTCTACCAAGTATGCACTCAAATACCGGGCAGGTCAGCCATCTTTTTTTTTTGTACTTACTTAATTATTTAGAAACAGTTGTAGTCCAAGAAATGTTTTGACAAAATTACGATAGTTCAATACTTATGACTTCTTTACGTAATTTTTGTTAATACATGTCAAAATATGGTGTAAAATCTTTACTATCGGCAGAGTTCATAGTACTTATAGTTAAATTTTTAAAACTCGAGTCTCCAATTTGTGAAAACTTATACAACTCTCGGGCGTCCACTGCTGTGTTTTGCAGTACTTATCTTAAGTACTGTTATAAAGTTTACGGCTATTATTTTCTCCTTTCACTCCCTTGTGTAACTTTTCGTGTACTAAAATATATCTGTCTCATTCCAGCGTTCACAACTCAGCCTTCAAGTCGATGACGGAGGCAGTGCGCGAGAGCGAGATAAAGCAACGCGACCCCTCCGCGCTCCTCACGCATCCGAGACACTCGTAAGTACTCCATCTTGTTAGCGACACGTGTTGTTACGAGATAAACGTCATATTATTGTACGTACGAGAATGCTCTGTCGCGTATTACGGTGGGTAGGAGTTTTGGAACATCGTCTCAGTAACTGGCTGTTACTATGGCATAAGCAATTTAAAAAAGTTCAGCTTTTGAAAGGTGTAACTCGATGTGCTATATTAATGACCGGGTACAGTAAGTTCATGTATGTGTGAGTTTTTAAAATTATCATTTAGTGTTAAAATTGCACAACTTAAAACTGTGTGGTTTAAGTATATATTTCGTAATTATGATGGTAGATGGGTTTAGAGGGTCTTAGGGTTTTAGTACCAATTGACAAATATATATAACACTACAGAGCATTTTCGACTTTCGATATTGAAGACATACCGAGTGCGTTCCTACTACATGATATACCATTTATATCCTGGGAGCACACACAATATTATGAAACTACCACACAATTCATATGAAAATGTACGGTATTTGGTGATTGGGGTCACTTTGTGGTGGGTTCACAAGCACGGGGACAAATTTTTTGTTAGGGCTGGCATGAAACATGATTTTCTTGTATATTTTATGAAATGTTTGTTTGAATTCAAAGCTGTGTGTGTGATCTCAGATAATAGTGTTCAGAATATGTTTCACGGACTGACATTCTTATAGAATATTTAGCCCTTTTTAAAGCATTGGGGTTTACACACCTTGCTTTTATTGCTGGTAAAAATTAAGGTGTGATTCTGTTCGTAACTTATTTGTTTGGAAAAGAGGAGAACCAACTCCATTTACCCAGTCTAACACTCGGAGACTTCTGAGAGGCTAATATGGACAAAAAATGGATTAACAGATAAATACTGTCAAACTAATGCTAACTGCTGTGATTGACTGACAGAAATGATAACAGTTAATTACTTCACTTGACATGAGTTGGACAGTCTGTTATGTTTAAAACACTTGACTTGAGTTGGACAGTCTGTTATTTTTAAATCACTTGACTTGAGTTGGACAGTCTGTTATGTTTAAATCACTTGACATGAGTTGGACAGTCTGTTATGTTTAAAACACTTGACTTGAGTTGGACAGTCTGTTATGTTTAAATCACTTGACATGAGTTGGACAGTCTGTTATGTTTAAAACACTTGACTTGAGTTGGACAGTCTGTTATATTTAAATCACTTGACATGAGTTGGACAGTCTGTTATGTTTAAATCACTTGACTTGAGTTGGACAGTCTGTTATGTTTAAATCACTTGACTTGAGTTGGACAGTCTGTTATGTTTAAATCACTTGACTTGAGTTGGACAGTCTGTTATGTTTAAATCACTTGACTTGAGTTGGACAGTCTGTTATGTTTAAAACACTTGATTTGAGTTGGACAGTCTGTTATGTTTAAATCACTTGACATGAGTTGGACAGTCTGTTATGTTTAAATCACTTGACTTGAGTTGGACAGTCTGTTATGTTTAAATCACTTGACTTGAGTTGGACAGTCTGCTGTTATTTTTTTGTATTATTTTTGCCTTTTATAAACCAGGTGTTAGAATGAGAGTATATTACGAATATAATCACACTCGAGAGTTATTCCAAAGCTATACAGGGTAGGAAAGACATCGCCGCGCAAACTACCACGAATTCAGCAAGATTCTGAAAAGCTTTAAAATTTTCTGTCGGTTTAAAAAAAAATGCTGTTTCATACATTTTGACCGCATAAATGTTGCACTTTTCTATAAAACAGCTAATTTTTATTTATAACCGACGAAAGACTACTCATGTACGGAATCCACGACAACAGGTCGCGCATCGATGTCCCAGCCACCTCGTATTTATCTCGTTGTTCGACGATAACTTATTCTGAGCATGAACTGCCGAGGTTGTAAAGTGTCGAAGTGACACAGGTGACACAGAGATCGATACAAGATGAACCGATAGTTTACAAAGCAGAATGCGTGTGTTTTGCCTCGTATGCTCCTACGTCTGCATTATTTTGGATTGCATATACTGGACTATTGACCTACTAATATTCAGATTGATTTAACAGTTTGTATATGTGTATATATTTTTCGTAAATATTGGTATGTATGAAGTATCTACCTCCCTCTTATACGCAATTTGAGCCATAAAACAGATGGCTATAGTATTCTTATTGAAGTATTATAAAACGGCTAGTAGCTGTAGGTACTACATACATGCTATTGTTTCCCGTTATATCTCCACACGTGTATATTGTCCTGTTGTTCAAACGCCACCAGAATACTGTAGCAGTTATACCTAAATGTAACCGATCTCTGCTCTGTGTTCTGGCGGCGGTCCATGTGTATCATATCACTCGTATTTTCATTATTCTATGCATTCCGTACGTGCGTGTGCTCCGTTGCCGGCTGATTTCCTATATATCGACGCTTCTATGTATTACACGTAAAGCGTAGCTCTATTTAGATTAGATTTTGTACTCCTCTGTAGTTTTATATGTATAGCAAAATTTTGTATTTAATCTATGGAATTCTTGTTGTTCCACACTTGTATTGTTATTTTCATATCGTATGTTATGTAGTCGCTTGAATAAGTAGCAACTATACTACCTGTACTGTACCTGCCGAACGTCTCGTTGGCGATCAGCCGGCAGCGCCCGGCGCAAGCGTCAGTGCGCACGCAACTGTCCGCACGTACGTTATGTTACGTGTTTAGTTTGCTTTGCATCGCCCCTCCCCGCACCCACTCGTACGCTCGCCACGACCTCCCGCTACTCTATGTTACGGAGAATCGGTACCACCGCGTCCACTCCTACTAGAATGCACCTCCGCGCGGGATACCATTTCAGATATACGTAAACCGTAAAAATCGAGGGATCAGGTACAGCAAAGTATCACGCCCGGAGGGGCTCTTCGTTCACGCGAAACGCGCTCGCCGAGGTCGCGGCGAGCGTAGGGCGCCAATAACTTGTGTTGTGGCGCGCGCAGCAAGCCGCGCGGCTCGCCCGTGGTGGGGCTGCGCTGGCGCCGCGCCGGCGTGGCGCCCGCCGAGCGCCTGCACGTGGTGTGACGCGCCGCCCGCCCGCCGCCTGCGCGACCTGTCGGCCAGCCGTCCCGCCGAGATTCCTCCCTCAGATCTTCCTCCGCTATTTTTATACGCATTTATATCGACGATGTAGCCGATGTGATACTGTTGTTGTAGATATTAATGTAAACTTTTCATTCCGAGGTGGGCGTACGTCAAGTATATCATAAGAATAAGAAAAGGGAGTGCTATTAGATGGTAAATATTATATGAATGTTAGTAGAAGTCGTATGACCGCTCGCGAGTGCTCGACGTCCTGACGACTGGCTACAAAGTGCCGCTAGTTTGTATGCTTATCTAGATCTTCCTACACTTTGAATCTTCGAAATCTTATCATGAATTCGTATTCCATTTACTAAAAATTCAATAAAATAATGATAATCTAATGCCGCTGGGCAGAAACACAGTGTTGCTCATATATATGATCTTTAACGAATTCGTATTCACTCAATTACTAGGTATTATTATATTATGAACTAATATTTAAACAAATTATTTGTTTACTGAAGTAATTAAGTTATTCCTATAATAACATTCCAGTATTTGTAGTTGTGATGTGGAGAGGTATTAGTGTGCAACAATTTACGAGTTTTATATGTGTACGGAACGTGCACTTGAAAAAGAGGAATTTATATTAAAATAGCATACTCCTTGAGAAGGCTAGTTAGTGGAACTGTTAGATATGGAGTGTCGTAGTATTTGTGTTAGTGTGTGGAGCTGAGTACGGGTCACTAGAGGTATCGGCCTACGACACGCCCGCCGAGCAGGCTCTGTGCGGGTAGATGGACATACTGCAGGGAAAGTACTCCAAATGAAATGATAATGATTCAATATTTTACTATCTAAAGTAATATAGTCTAATAAGTTTAACCGCTCTGAGCTCTAAAAAAATCTTTTAAATATATTATAACTATTATCGTCGTAAGCCATTGCAATGCTACGGTTTAAGGTGTGCGCCTCGACAATTTTCGTGTTTGCGAATTATTACGAGAACGAATAAACTAATGGCTACCAATGTCCGGCTGTCGTGCTTAGTCATCTGTCACTCAAGAGATCTGAAAAGATTTTTTGAAGTGCATGAAGTTGTTAATCTTCTCAGTAATTGTCCATTTAGATGTGACTAGATCAGTTTATGTTGGTTCTAGCAGTTAAAGTTATTAATCCCAAATGTCGAACATGTAATCCATGCCTATCACATTCAGACTAAAACTATAAAGATACAAACTAATCACTAAATAACGTTTGGTACATGTAATTTTTTGTGGCAAATAATAAGTTGACTACTTACTACTTTGGTTGAACTAAAAACAAAATTTAATTATGCAAAAGCTCTTATCTATCTAGGAATCCGAATCGCGCGTTCGCATCGAATATTGCCGAGGTGCACAACTTAAATCGTATTACTGCACTTAAATTATTGAAATAAATTAAATGTATTCATATTTTATATGCCTTATGTCTAGATTAAATCTATCTATTTTTAATAAAATATTTATATACTTATTAGAAAGTTCTGGTCTAATTTTTGTGGCCGTCCATCGTAGCATTGCGTTAGCAAGTCGGTCGGTTCCTATTATTGTTCCTAAAACTTTTACTTATTTACAATTAAACTATAATGTCTGTAGAAAGTAATGTCCATGCCCCAAGTGAGTCCCGACAGCACAGAGCTTGTTTTGTGGAAACGTCACATTATACGTATAACGTACTATTTAGACAGTAGTATAAATAAATATGAATATTTTTTATATTTGGACACGTTTGAACGTTTTCTATATTTAGTAGGAGTAGTGGCTTCTTGAGCAAAACAATCGTTGTAAGTAAGATATAATTACCTATGTATTATGTACGCGGTACTTGTTTGTAAATTTTGATCCTCACTTCAAAATATAGGTACGTTGTTTGACAATCTTCCTTTAAAAATGTTGTATGTATAATATTATAGTTGTATATTTCATAAAGATCTCTTTGTGGAAATAAAATATTTTGAATGAACTCGCATGCTGCGAGAGATTGAGAGAAATTAGTTTTTGCTTTGGTATATAAAGTACCCGCCGCCGCCGTGGCCGCGGGGAGGTAGCGGGAAGGTAGCGGGGTGTATTAGTTTCTACACTTGTTATGTACGTAATAACATTCCACATATCACGTACACTTATGACATAATTTATAAGAGAGAGATATATTCCTTCTGAAACGAGTTACTTGAATAGTATAGTACCTATAGTAAAATAGTACAAAATATTTTTTTTACTTCCGCCTGTGAGTAATTGGGACATACTTTTATGAGCAATAAATTGAAACAATATTTTCGAGATAATCAAAATAAGGAGTTATTTGGCCTAACGATTGATAGTATTTTTTTTAAGCTATTATAAATTCAATAGAAGCCACGTTTGTAATAAACTACCGTAAGTTTAATCAAATTAAATTTTCCATTTAAATTCTTTGTTTGTATCTACTAATTTGTTTCACAATGACTTAATGTACATTTGTATGAAATAAACTGATCCACAGAATATTGTGTAGTTCTTGTAAATATGTGTACATACCCTGCGCTACTTTCATTTGCTTATTTTTAGTGTAGTTTTGTTATTAATTCTTGTAAATGTTATAATTTTCATATCTGCGGCTGGTTGGCGTGACGTAGCACATACGTGTTTGTTTCCTCAATGTGCCATGTTATTATTAAGCACTTTTTGTTGATCTGTCCTATGTACTTGTGTCAGTATTGCACATACTTTTTCTCCAAATTGGATATCATTTTGGGAAAGCGATCGTTACCATAGACAAAAGACTGACAGTTGAAGTAAATAATATACCAGTACAAAATAATCACTGAATATTCGAATTCGCCTTATACTAAAGAACCGGTCAAGTGCGAGTCGGACTCGCGCACCGAGGGTTCCGTACAAATTTGTAGGTATGTAACTACAAATTTAAGATATTCGGATTTTTTCCTTTACTTGTGCTACATGAAATTGCTTCTTGCCAAATTTCATGATTCTAGGTCAGCGGGAAGTACCATATAGGTTTTGATTCCCTTGCGAGGCGAGTGTCAAAATATGCAGCATAAACGAAACATAAACGCCCGTATCTTTTGATTGGGTTGACTTAGAAGTTTGATTTTTCACTGCTTCAAGGGAATGCAGCCCTGGGTATTTCATATTAATTTCAACTTGATAACTCCACGCGTTCCTGAGAAAAAGGGTTTTTCCTTTTAAGGTACGGAACCCTAAAAAAAACATCGTAAATTCATTTGAAACATTATAACGATTCGCTGTACTCGTATCAGATGCATCACATTTAAAATAATTCGAACTAAGTGAAATTTTAATATTAATTAGGAACTATAATTTAGTTTGAGCGGCGCCAACCAGTCGGAATATTCATTTGTGTTTATTATGTCATCTAAACACTCATGTTTATGTTCGTTATGTCTTTTTAATCTGTAATTTTTAATGCTGAAGTTTCGTTGGTATAACCCACAGTAATCATTCTCTAAAATTCTATATCATCAGCAAAGTATAAGGTGGAATACAGGCTTGGTATGAAAGTGTATCGCAGCGACACTTCAGCTTATTACATAGTTTTATGTTCATGTATACTGACTTGAAAACTAGACTGACTTGTGAAGAACTTGTTGTCAAACAATTTTTTGGTAATTCATTTCAGGTCTGTTTTCTTAGCATGTGTGGGTGTATCTTTAGCTTCTCTCTCGGCGTACGCGCATACTGGCGTGGCCATTAATTTAATATTTTTAGCGAACCTTTTTAGGCACACTATCGTGACACTATCAAAAAGAAAATTAATTGCAAATCGCCAGATTTTGTTTATTTTTTCTGGTCACAGTTCGCGAACTTTGTCCGATATTATAGTTTCTGCACAAGTCTGTCTAGTTGCCATTAACATAAGCGCTAATAATTATAACTGTTAATTTGTCTTATGACGTCATCAGCACAGTAGCTACGTGTACAAAGTATTGTAAGTAATGGAAGAAGGGACGCGCCCTGTTGTTTTACATTATTGTTTAATAAAACTGTTGAAACTACCCCGTGTTGTATCTTGTAGTCCTAAGTAATGCCAAAATAATGCTTGATCTGTTTGTATGGGCCTGTTGATGCTCGGTATGCGATTTGTTCTATGTTAGTTACTTGACTGTGCTATCACTAACCTATGTAGCTGCCGATAGAGCCTTTACACACGGCCCGACTGTCGGGTAGTCGGCGCCCGGTATCCGGTGGCGAAGTGTATAGGTAGGCCGTCTTTATACTTACCCATACTGGTCGCAACCGGGTTTCTGGCACCTACAACCGGTAACCGGACCGTCTGAAAAGACACTTGAGATAAGACATACAACTCAAGAAGCTCCTTAGATCCTTCTTATGTCAATTTATTCATCAAAGCGACTGTATCGCGGCCTCCCAATATGTCTTATCTCGTTAGCAAGTCGAATATTATTTTAACATCTTAGTCGCCACACTATAATCGCATACAAAGCGATCTCGAAGGCGATGCAGACTATTGTTGATGAAACCTCTCAAAATTATTGTAATTGACACGCCGCATACCTTGAAGAGATTAAAAAAATGGGTTTTTTTATGAAAAATGTTCGACTCTTGCCGCATCTTTAGCTGCTCCAATGATGTTATATGTATACTAACGAAAAAATTTCCTAACCTCTCACTCAACTAACAAATAATTAACAACCCTATTTTTTTTTTTAATTACTCTCGTAGTAACTTTTCGTGTGCGGTGTGTCCTACAGACAGACAGCAAGCTATACATATACTCGAATTGCTTTATTGGTCAACGTGACGGACGTAAATACACACAACCTTCGTATGGCGTCGCTAAATATTCGTGTAAACTATGGTCATAGAATACATAGATACAGAATGCCGGCTGCATACAACGAGCAAAAATACAAGTACACAAACACGGTATCCGTGTAGCGCGTGCAAGCGCACTCGTGACTAGAATTCGATTGAGATCCCCGGACGTACGCGTCTATGCGTGCGTGTGCCTCTTTTCGTTCGTCGTTTGTGGTCGCCTTTCTGTGTTTATCTATTTCGAGCTATCTTAGTTGTGTGTATGCGCGTGCGGCCCGTACCAGATACAGCAAATAGAGTAAATGTACGGTATGTAGACTGTATATTGGCATGTATTGGGGTATGTGTAACTAACTGATGGTGGTTGTTCCCGAGCAGCGCGGCGGACACGAGACACGCGCTCGTCCGGCTCGCCACGTGTAAGTACTGCGGTACGTCGCTTGCATGGCTTGGCAGACGCTTACATACGCCACCGCTGATCACGCGACCATCAGCAGTGGCAGCGACACTCACGCTTCTTAACTCTATTGTTACTTCTATCGATTGGTTATGGTTCATTATTTTATGTTCTGTTATAAAAAATTGCCCCATGGTTACTCGAAATTGTCGTCGATGTGGGAACGATTTTTTAAAGAAGCATCAGAAGCGATGTATCTATGAGTAAAGTAGTTGGTTCCCTATTCGACGGTGCATACGTCCAGCCCTCGAGGGCGGGTGAGTAGGGCGTAGAGCGCAAAGTTCAGTAGTCACCGCGAGCTCTGTGTGGCAGCCTCACGGAGACGGCGCGCCTGCTGCAGAACGTTCGCAGCGTGTTCAGCCGCCGCTCCGCCACGCGCGCCACCATGGAGCTTGAACTGTCGCGTGAGTACACCATGGAATCGACTGATGGAATGCTAATATGCTTGAAAAACTGCAGTAAAAATTTGCGACCAGCATTTGTTTTTGCGGACTTCGCGATTTTGCCCCATATTAGCACTCCATCAGTTCCCCACTCCGTGGCCCACACCACGCACCGCTGACGCGTTTAACACACATAGAGACACCCTTTATTTACTGCAGACCTGTTGAAGGAATTATCAAGGTATTCATTAATTTTCTTTTAAATTCTCAGTTCACACAGTTTGTGTTTATCACACGATTGTATAGTGTCATCACGCTGATTCGGATAGAATCATTGTCTTCATTTTTGCCGTTTCTACACCATTAGTTGATGATTTATATTTTTTTATTTTATGTTTGTTTTATAAATTAATGATTTTGAGTGTGTGTGTAAACAGACGGGTTCGCGTTTTCGCAAGAAGAAGGAGGCAGCGTGTCGCAGGCGGACATGATCCGCGCGTACGACACGCGGCAGCCGAGGCCGCTCCACTCGTGAGCGCGGGGCCGCCAACCGGGCCCCTCGGGCCGCCTCCCGGGCCCCTCGGGCCGCTCGCCCGCCTGCTGCGCGCGCGCGGCCCCACACCTCACACCCCACACACGTACAAACTCTTCTCACACACACTCTGAAACAATATCACTGTTGTCGGTTTAGTTAGCGTCTCAGACAAACAGTATTGTTACATGTTATTATTTATTAATGACCCACATCATGACAAATATTATAATGGATGTTTAGCGTTTACTGTACTTAACATAGGACTGTGTGCATGCACGTCGTCTATATTCTATATGATATATAAATAACTAAACCTATGTATACAAAGTATAGCATAATGACTGTAGATGGTATACATCATCTCCGGGTTTTCTATCTATTTTGAATGTTTTACGAGTTTCGGTCACAGGGAATCATGATTTTAAACTCCTAGACCAAAAATTAGATTAAAATCTTTTTAAAAATCTGTATTTTAGTTGTTACTGAACGTGTAAGGCGCCTTTCCACTGAAGTCTTGTGGTATATGCATCGTTGCCGCGTTGGTGGAGAATGTGGAGATGTCGGCGAACGATGGAATCGTTCCCAATCATTTATTATTGAAATGTCACGGAACAAAGTCTATGCCTTTGAATACCAAAAGACTTGATCATATTATAACTTCTGCCTAGTGTGGCTGCTGGCTGCTGGCTGCTAGAACCCTCTATATTATCTAACCTTGTTACTGTTTTGTTGGTAGGTAAGAAATAATAATTTATTAATTCCTTAAGCAATGTTGTTTCAGCTTAAAATAGTTAATAAAATAATATGAACTATATAAATTATGGTTTATTTTTTATATTTGTGGGGTCTTTCTACATTTTACTTTTGATCACATGATAAAAGACTTAAACTTCAAGATTAAAGTTGATTTTGATTGAAGTTATTAATTATAATTATTATAAATGTTCTTATAAATAGAATTAAATGTCGTGCCGGGCCGAGTTCAATTAAAGTAATGTCCAATTTTATGTCATAATTACATTTTAAGTATACTTTAGGTAGGAATGTTGGAAGACCCAGACGGTTTACATTTATTATTTAGTTTACAATTTATAAAGCTGTAAGTACTCGATATTATTTTATGTATTTCTCAATAGTTGAAGTTAATACATGGCCTAGTTTCCGTTGTGTCACAATATGCATTATAATATGAGTGTGTACAACCGAGTATGTACATATTGTATCGCTTTATTAACTCGGTCGTTATGTCCTGTCTTCAGTTTTACATAATATGCTTACATGTACATAATATATAAACAATTATTAATATACACATGTACATGCGTCTAAAATGTGATGTCGCTTAATAAGTAGATATTTATTAATTATATTAAAATACCACTTATGTTTTCTCGATGCATAAATCGATATACAATTCAAATAAATCTTTTTAAATGAAAATTTATAAGTACAGAGGCGGCCAGCACATCAAGCTACTACAATCTGTCAAATTTCTATAATAGATTTTCAACTTTATCGCTAAAGCAAAAGGTTCAAAGTTGATTAGGAAAATTTGACAGTTTCGGGTAGCTTGATGTGCTGGCTGGCGTCTGTACATAAATCGAGTATTGTAACTTTGAAGCACCTAAGTATATGAATCTCTGTGCGTATGTGCACTTGATACTTTAGACACCTCCATTGGCACAAAATTAATTGATTTGGCATTCCTACCTATTATCTAGTCAGTCAATTTGATAGTTTTTCGAACAAATTATAATCATAGCAGCTTGTTAAAGTCCATGTATTCATAGTTCAATAGACGCTTGTGTTGAACGTGAAGGGAGAAAGATTTCGAAAAAAGATAAGTCAGAAAAAATATGTCTTTAAGTTGAAAACTGGTGGGTTCATAATCTCCGGTTACTTCAAACGTAAATTACCAGTCTGTACCTAATGAAATTAGCTATACTCTACTGAGTAACAACAGGAAGTTTTATGTAAAACAGCGTCATGAATGACTTGCACCTACACCTAGTATCTATAATTTAAGAAAACGGAACTTCCCTAAAACGTTAAACACAAGCAGGCTGCGTGAGTAGTTCCAGTGATTTAAAACTAATTAAAGTAAATAATTGTGATACGTACTGAATGAGGTTAACATTTTCAGACTCTTTACATGGTCGCCGGTCGGTAAGAAATATTTTAAAACAAACTGATATTGTCGCGTATGTTCTCAACAGTTTATTATTGTTAACTGTTTAACTTGTGGTTACTTTCGACGGCGTTTGAGATGTGCTGGTTAGTTGATACATACACGAACCATGTATATTTAATTTATATAACAATATTTCACTAGTTAATCATTAAAATGCCTCTCTATATTTTCTTCTTTATCAAAATTGTTAAGATCACTTGTTACTGAAATCAGTGTATGGAATTCTGACGTCTAGGTTTAAATAGCGCTTTAGTATTCCTATTTGTGCTTCTTATCTCTAATAAAACGTAATTTTAATTACCGTTTTTTTAAGCATTTTATAAATGAATGCGTATACAAACTACATTCATGTTTAATTGGTTGTTAACGTAGCTATTCGTATTCTTGAAGTTGCTTCAGATTTATAAAATGGTGGTTACCTATTTCAAATTGGGTGTTTTTCATTCAATACACAGACTTAGTTGAAATTATGGAAATAAATAATTGTTAGGTATAACGTTAGATTTTTTTTAATGCTAGCATTTTTTTTTTAATAAAATAGTTCCCAGTTGGTCCTCACGCCTTAAGAATGACTTGAGAACACCAAAACTTTGGACCAACGTGGGTTTTACAGCATTGTGACCATGCACCATGCTTTGCACCATGGTGTGGCCAGGCCATGGGCCACTGTTGACCCTTGTCAACACATCTCGGGCGCCCTCGGCTCTTAACTTGTGGATGTAACAGATATAAATTATATAATTTGTTCTCGTTCTTTATATGGCAGTTTTATTTAACCTTTCACCCTAACCTTATTCTTATATCCCTTACCTATGTATTATTCTGCGCAGCCTAGTTACTCGTAGTTAGATGCTACACAATCATCAGCACTGTGGACGTCGTCGTTATGCTACAAAATCATTAGGTACCGGATTTCCATAAAACATAAAGGGTACCGAAGTACTTCAAAAGATTAATAATGTATCGCATTGGTTGAGCGATTGGTGACTGCAACGTATCTTTACGGGTTCGATTCCCGCACGGAACGAATGGCTGGTTAGTAGCAGCTCTGAACTATAAATTCAATCATCTTATATTCTATATGGCAAGTCATTGCTTGACTGATATCGACCATTCTGCCACTACCTACAAATGATTGTAATAATTTACCCACATAGGCTTGAATTATTGACTTTGACAGTTAAACTTTACTATCAAAATCGAAGAGCAGCTAAGTAGCTGTAACGTGTGTCGACACACACACACACGACACGTTTATACATAAGTGTATGATGGTAAGTACTTCTATAATGTATAGGTACCTACATATAATAAAATCGTAGCGAAGTCAACTGTAGTAGGTACACACATTGTTTTATTTTTTAAGTATTTTTTTGGGAGTTCATCTGGGAACGATTCTAATGCAGAATAATCTTAATAAATAGGAGAGTCCATTGCCCTTGGGTGATTTTTAGCTTTCTAATTAGGTCCATTGTTAGCGACCACGTTTCTGTGCCATAGATCATCACTGGCAACACGCACTCTTCAAAAACGTTTGTTTTGAGACACTGCTGTATGTTGAGAAGATATTGGTAGCTTCCCGAACGCTGCCCAACCGAGTCTGATTGCACGATAGACTTCTCGAAGTTGGACCTACCTTACTAAACAGTTTAATTGTCCATGTTCATTTAAGTCCCACTCTTTCGGACGCTCGACTGAGGTCCTCCTTGCCCGTAGTCTCAGCCATGAGTCCATGACCACTGTATCGTCGGCAAACCGAAGGTGAGTGATGTTGATGCAGACTGAACCTTGAAGACATCCTCCAATTCAGCGGTGAAAGTTTCGGACAGATTACGTCTCCCAGACTCACACCTCGCTGCAGAAGGATTGGTTTCGAGGTCTGATCCTAGAGTCGAACTGACATAGTGGCGTTTTCTTTCAACTAGCTTCATCTTTCTGACTGACTAACCCCTTGACAATTCAAAAGTGCCTGTAAATACTTAATTGGTTTATTTGAAATAAATGCTTCAAGTTTG
This sequence comes from Oligia latruncula, assembly GCA_948474745.1. Lineage (NCBI taxonomy): Eukaryota > Metazoa > Arthropoda > Insecta > Lepidoptera > Noctuidae > Oligia > Oligia latruncula. Next base: position 20,608,528 of record OX419688.1, read on the forward strand.
AGTTTTCGTACAGACACTTCAGCACCTCGATGTACCTATCGATAGTCGGTCTGGCACCGTTGAAGAGAGCCGTACCTAACTCCGTCATCACACTCATCAAGTCATCACCGGCGCCTTGTTGTTTTTGGGCTGCTTCAGGATCATCCTAATCTCGTACAAACTGACTCCCAGAATTTCTTCGGTATGGTATCCGGTCAATCTAGCTCGTGGGACGTTTGACAGATTCGTAACGGGGTTACTTGTTGATGAGTATGGAGTATGAATGTCCAAAAACCTCACGATATCTCTCAAAAGATCCGGTTTGGTGGATATGATCCTGCCATTATCGGTCTTCAATTTGGTAAACTATAAGCTCTGCCTAATAGATTGATCTCATTGCAGTCTTGCTAATAGGTACCTTGGAGCCATTTATTCCACTCTATCGCGTGAATAAAATACGGTCTGTTTTAAAGCGAGGCGTGGTCGCTTTTCAAGGAACTAGAGATCCGACTACGTACGTGAGCGCATTCGTCTGAGCACTGCAGGATCATCTCGTGCCTCTCCTCCATTAGCTGAAAAGTAGGATCAGGGAGCCTCTTGTTTCTATATATACGGCGGGTCTTGAAGTATGGACCCGACTGTATGGACAGTTTTCAAGGACTTATCGTTTTAATCGTCCACCTAGGCACATGAAACGATTCTGAAATTCAAGCTGAAAGCTCTCGGGTGCTCTCGACGACTGCTTTGCAAACTTAAGTACCTAACCTAAGTTCGATTCCCAACAATTGATATATGTTGTGCATCTTTTTTTAACACTTTGTAGAGCGTACTATAGAAAAACATAAAGTTTAGGCCTCCTCTGTCATCTTTAGTTATAATACAAACAAATATTGGTGTTAGCTATTTTTATAACATAATGTGCTTTGAAGTGAAGGAGTTCTTATCCGTGTTGGGTCTCGACGAAGTATATTTTGACTGCATGTTATAAAAAATGTAGTGTTCTTTCACAAATACACCAGCTTGCATTATGAGAAGACCAGTTAAGATTAAAAGTTTAAAAAGGACTATCGTAATACAGTTATTATTAATATAGATTGCCATAGATTTATGCATAGGGGAGTCCTAGATCCATAATCAACCAGAGAGATAGACCGTCACAAATATAGGTGAACAGTGGTATGTGACCGCAAGTGTGTTTAAACGACATAGGACACATTACGTTGATACGTCACAAATGTAGGTGAACAGTGGTATGTTATCGCCAATGGGTTTAAACGCCAGTAGGACACATTGCGTTGATACCTCACAAACGTAGGTGCACAGTGGTATGTTATCGCCAGTGGGTTTAAACGACAGTAGGACACAATATTACGTTGTTAGGTCACAAATGTAGGTGAACATGTGGTATGTTATCGCAAGTGGGTTTAAACGACACTAGGACACATTACGTTGTTACGTCACAAATGTAGGTGAAAAGTGGTCTAGGTCCGCAAGTGGTTTAAACGACAGTAGGACACATTACGTTGTTACGTCACAAATGTAGGTGAACATGTGGTAGGTATGTTATCGCAAGTGGGTTTAAACGACAATAAGACACATTACGTTGTTAGGTCACAAATGCAGGTAAATAGTGGTATGTTATCGCCAGTGGGTTTAATCGACAGTAGGACACATTACGTTGTTAGGTCACAAATGTAGGTAAACAGTGGTATGTTATTGCCAGTGGGTTTAAACGACAATAGGATACATTACATTGTTACGTCACAAATGTAGGTGAACAGTGGTATATGTATGACCGCAAGTGGGTTTAAACGACAATAGGACACATTACGTTGTTACGTCACAAATGTAGGTGAACAGTGGTATATGACCGCAAGTGGGTTTAAACGACAGTAAGACACATTACGTTGTTACGTCACAAATGTAGGTGAACGCAGTGGTATGATATCGCCAGTGGGTTTAAACGACAGTAGGACAGCACCTTACCACCTTACGCTCGGGAATGTGTTTAATTGCTCTGCGAGCGAAATCTGCGCACGCGATGTAGCTCGTAGGTACCTATGTGTATAAAATACATAGTAAGTACCTATGTACCTGTGGGCTGTGTCTAATTGTCTATTAATGAAAGCAAATCTAATCGCTAAGGTCTAGGTAAGTTGGCCCATTCTGAATTAAGAATCCAGTCTTCCTATATTTTGACTAGTTCAGACTTCAGACTACATACCTAGGTAGTTACAGGAAAAACATGTCGACTAAATGAAAAGTTGTGTAAATAGACAATATCAACCTGCCATCTACCTATCAATTAAGCTATTACTTACCTATTACTTTCCTTTCAGCCATGTCATTCGCGAGAACTGGGTCAAGTGAATAAATGACTCCTATAAATCTCGAAGAAGGAATAGATTAAAAGCAACGCAATGCAATCAAAAGGCAATCATAACACACGTCATTGAATGCTATCAAGGCATTGGAGGTTTCAGATTTACAATAGTCGACGCCGACGTCAATGTTCTAAAACTTTTGCTCTACCTTCGCATCCGCATTTGCAGCACCAATTTTAAGAATTTCAATATCTAGCATAACCTACACCTTATTATCTTTCCCCTTGTTGATTGCCCCATCACCGGCACAAACCTGAATATTCCGATGACCATGACTCATGCTGGTTGTAGCTGTGTGGCTCTAGCAACCTTGGCAACTGGTATAACAAAGCCGAATATTTGGGTTCCCCTCAAATATTCCACGAGTGAAGATTAAGCTAATTGCGTTCGTGAAGGCATTCGTTCACTGCTGCTAATTTACTTCGCACCGCATACATAACTTCATACTTCCACGGAAACAAACATGCTTTGATGATTATAATTACCATATTAATACTACGATATTAATTAAGGTCCTCAAACTACAGACCTCGATATTTGGCGGCAATAGCGCAAACGAATGGATAGTGAGAGATCGTGATTTCATCCCTGCCCTTTACTCTGTCGATGTAAATCCAGGAGAGAATAATATGACGTAGGTATAAGAGGACCCATGTGGTTTAAATTTCCATTATGTAAGTGCTTATGTGTCAAATTTTGATGTATATGTAAGTAGCTCAGACTTCAAGACAGACAAAAGCAAAACTGTGACTGTGGTGTTAAGAACAGTGATTCGCGAGCGTGCGTGCTATCAGTGATGCAAGCAGGTGTGGCCCGCGAGGCAGCGGGCGAAGCGCCAGCGCGCCACGCTGCCCGCCGCGCCGCCGCCGTCGTGGCCGCGCCGCAGTGCCGGCTCCTCGCCGCACCACAACACAACACGCTCGCTCAGCTCAGTGCCTCGCAGTGCCTTCCACACGACGCTCGTGCCTTATACCTTACGTATCGACTCGCTCACTTCTCTACTCTCGCAACTTTTCCTTTGAATCGTCCACAACTAGCTTGTACTTTGTGTTTCTTGAAAGTACTCGGTCTCGTCGTGAATTGTGATTTCGCGCGAAAAGTTGTTTACAAACAGTGTGCGTCAAAGTATGCCGGCTGTTTACTGTGTCAGCTGTATGTAGTGCAGTGCAGTGAGTGACTGAGTGCGTGCCATGCGTGTGCAGGAGGCTCTATGTCAGTGGCGTGTGACGGCGGCCGCCTGAGCGCCCCTTCACCCTGGCTGTGGACAACGAGATGGCGCGCTCGCCGCGGAGGATCGCCGCGCACCGGCGCAGCCGCAGCCGCTCTCGGGAGCTGACCCGGCTGAAGACCCAACTCAATGGGAAAGGTACCTATACAATCTCATCATCTGACACTGCTTGCTTTACGTATCTCTTTGTTTGATAGAGCGTGATAATAGTTATTATCATAATAAAACAGCCTGTTTTCTGCTGGTAAACACTAGATAACTATCTGTGATAAATGAAATGTCTTATAACGTAGTTTAGGTACATAACTGTAGAAAATACTGACATATTTTATTGTTGATTTCGTCGCTATTTCACGATTATTATGTAGGTAGGTCCTACTATTTTATTCCTTCATAAAATAAACACATAAAACTGTTCGCAAATAATACTATTCACCAATAAAATATAGTAAATGATGTTACTAACGTGTAGCAGAAAAATATAGGTATATATAAAATCCAATTTGATTGCTATGAGCTCAAATGGTGCTGATCCTATAAATAAATTGACTACTTAATATAAACACGTGTGTTTGTCGTATAAAAATGTTGTGTAGGTTGTGCTGCACAAATCCTGAGAGAAATAAAATAAACTCATTAATCGTATCGAAACTATTACATGTGGCGAACATAGAGATATCCGTGGTGGCGAAGTATGTGACTGTGATCTTAAAAATTAATCGCTTCACACATTAAGCGGCACACACACATAACAATGCTTTGAGTCCAATGACACGTGTAAGCCTTGTGATTGAACTGACAAATCACACTGAATTGTTAAAGCAGTATCCGCGCCTGATTGACGGGTTTCGTGCTGTCCATTGATATAAAATTCATCCATGAATGGTGCATTTGAGCGGCGACGACAGTGACTGACTGTACCTACCGCGGGACACGATCCCTACACCTACAGCTGCACCGGTACCTGTAGTGTAGGTACTGTAGGTAGTAGGTACGTCCAAGCACGTTATAGTGACAGGTTGTAGAAGTGGTGGGCTGATCACGACCGGCCTCGCCCGCGGCTCTTGGCGGGATTTCGCGTGGTAATTAGTAAGTATGTTAGCTTCTGTAAGTTGCTCCCGAGCGGATTTAACTACCTAAAGGAATCTGTCTGTAGTTAAAATTGCTAAATGTAGCTGTAACCTCCGTCAGGGTGGATCTTCATTTTGGGCAATCATTTACCACCCTGTTGTCTACAACTAAAGTACCCCACTATATTGCGCTATACCAGATAATTGAGTATACTTTATCAATATAAAGTATACCTACACAAGTAATCACATAACTTTAAAAATCGCATCGGAAATCGCATTGGGCAAGGGCATGGCTTGTGCAATCACAAGCCATGTCCTTGCCCAATGCGATTTCCCATCAGCAAAAATGACGAACTTCCTTATAAACTTAAATCCTTTATCTACTATGAAACCCTTAGAAATGTACATCATATATATCGCCTCTTTGCTTCAATAACGTGATAAGTCCAACAATTTCAATTTCCAAGATACCACATTATTGAAGCAAAGAGGCGATATATTCATGATGAAACCCCATTAGGATGAATTTTAAAAAATCCCTGCTTACCATACCAGACTGCCCACTTTCGTTAATTTTTGTGCAAAATAATATGCTTGAACCCAATGATTAAGGCGAGTTATTTCGTTCTGATCCCCTGAACCCATCCTCCACCCCCCCCCCCCCTCCTCGATCCCCCTGTGTGTTTGTCTGTCAGTGAATTTATGAATTTTATCAAAATCAAATAGATTGGGTAGATAGGGATCGATGTAAGCTACGGAAATAAGTTCGTTTAGTGAGCGGATATCCGCGTCTATCGGATTACCTACCTGTAGGTACATAATTTGGACATCAACCTTCACGCAATTTATTTATACCATTATAGAGTTAACTGAAGTGAACATAATTATTATGATCAGACCGACCGTGACCGGTACATCAACGAAATTAACAACAGGTACCTATATAATTATAGGTCAAGCCAAAAATTAATATCCTCATGAGACCTCGCGAAATTCTATTCGCGAATTAATATCTTTAGAACCATAAGTACAGACGCCAGCACATCAAGCTATCCGAAACTGCCAAATTTTCTCAATCAACTTTGAACCTAATGTTTAGCGATAAAGTTGAAAATCTATTAGAGAAATTTGACAGATTGTAGTAGCTTGATGTGCTAGCGTCTGTACATAGACTCCAATCAATTGTGTTTGACTTTACAAACAAATAACAGGTTATGTAATGTTATATTGTAAGTACCTACATAACCTAAATTAGACATAATCATAACTTCCATATTAATAAAAAACCCATATTCTATCACTCATGGACATAGTTGACCCTTAACGTTGGTGTCACGTATTTGGGAACAATTGGGACTTAGTCATCTCATTTGCTGACTGCTTAACTCTAATCATATGACCTAATTATGATGGGTATTTCAAAATGTAGAGTCGAATGTGGTGGAGCTGTTTATAATTGACATGGATGCAAATGGCTGAATGGAGGATGCCTCTCATGCCTCCCTATGCTTTAGGGATGTCACTGATACTGTGATTAACATGGACTCTTACTCCTAAGGTGTTCTGCCCAACCTTAACATAAAGAAGACTTTTTTACCTAGCTCGTTAATTTTTTTCACCTTGTCTTGGCCGGTATTTCTACTTTACTTAAAAATAACTGTTAGAACTTAGAAGGGCACTTCGACACCACCACATTAGCTAATTGGTTTATAAGAAGTAGCACCCGCGCCGTATATTAATTTAATTTTCTCTGAACTTTTACCGCCTTTAATGACATAACGGTTATAAACTTGATTGATGCTACAAAAGTGTGTCTTACCTTACCTCCACTTTTGTTCGCATATAATCATAAACCGATGTAACTTGCAAAACTTTAGTTCTACTAGCAATAGGTCTAACTTTGACCCTGAAGAAGCAAAAGCTTCCGTCTACGACAACAATGTCTATGTTTGTGTCGTTTCACACCATGACACCGGGAAAGCTGTATTATTTGACATTAGCAAAGGTAAATGTGTCAAGGCGGTGGGCCGCGCGCCATATAACGTAATCACGCCACGTTGCTGAACTGAATCAGCCTGAAACTGACCCGAAACCATCAGTTTGTGTGCCTACATCGATAACAACGTGAACTACACCTACAGCACCGGCGCGGCGGCGTAACATAGGTAGGTACATGGGGGCACCCAGTTGGGCTAGGCAGCACTAGCATCAAAACTGTTGTTGAGTAGGTACCTTCGTACCTAACTAAATATGTGATGTTTTAAATAGACAAGATTTTCCCAAGAATCGACCAAACTATGTGAGCAAAATGTAGATTTAATAAACCTACTCCGTCTTATTACAAAACGAAATCTAACTGTAGTTCTAGCCTAAACTAAATTCATGACAACTTATCACCGAACTAAGCTGTCATTTTTGTACTGAAGTATGGGATAAAAATGATAGATGATTGTGATGATGTTGTTCGATAATTTGGTATAATGATGTTAATTAATAAATCTACCAACGCTACAGTACAAAGAACTGCATTTTTATAACAGTTAGGTTCTTAATTTAATAACTGGCTCGGTGGTCTGATCTAAAGAAAAACCTTGTTTTGTAATAAAGGGGAACGTGTCGCGGCACCTAGGTACAAAACAACAGACAACAGTGGACACTGTGGACAGGGTTGGCCTTCCCTCGAGCCTTATAGCCTGTTAGTGCCATTGGTGGCCACAAATTAGGTAGCTTCGCGACTAAAACACTAAAGCTGTCTGCAGACCTTGTGAGTTGTGTGAACCACTTCATCGGTTACATCACACTTTCAAATTAGTTTATAATTTGTATTTAGTCAGATAGTCATTTAATTATGGTACCTAGTGTAAATATTGTAAAAGTCAGTAGACCAATAAACAAAATTGAATTTAAGCCATTTCTGGCTGTATACAGTCGTCCAGCTAACAACTGCCTCCGATTCCGAATAAGTAAGTACCTAGATATTAATTGAAATCAATTAAATATCTACTTCAAACTAGCTATTAAAAATGTGTTCTGCATAGCTATTCACAACCACTCGATAAGCTTCCGTACCGTATCGAACATCTATCAATGTTATCGTAGGAGTCTCTAAACACTGTTCACAAGTCCAAAACCCGAAAAATGTTGTCAGTGTAGGTACGAGTATATCAAATAGACGACCGCTATTCTTCCGACAGCTGTTTGCAGTCCGAGGCAAATCAGGTTATCGAAATGTGTCATTTTCGATACGAAAGCCTGTCGGATAGTTGTGAGTCGCCTTTGATTTTCATTGATTTCGTTTCTCTTTGTTTTCTGAATGGTCGTAATAATCTAGGAAACTAGTAAAGTAATGAAACAGGACACTCTTGTAGTTTAATAGCCCTTACACATTACATGGGTATAGTTCTGATTCTTCTGGGAACAGACTAATTACCTGTGACACGCGTGTTACAGACAAAGTCACACGAATTTCGTTCACCTACAGTTGTAGACCAATTAGATATTACGTAGATACTCAATGCTTGTGTATTCGTTGACTTTATTCTATTCTTTTTTATTAGGTACCTACATAGAAGAAGAAGAGCTAGTGAGAAATGCTTTCTACATATATGGAGAATAAAATCACAATTTTTGACAGCTCGTATAGACCTCTCGCGGAACTGAACTACTGACCATATCGACAGATTGGACCCTGCCCTTCCTGGAAGGATAATAAAAGGCTATTCCAATTTTTTATAGAACTACTTTAGTACATACTTTTATAGCACTGGGTAACCCATGGATGAGCTAAACCCGCATTTAAGTCACTCTTGTCTGTGACTTAAGTAGGCAGTCAGTCCATTTTTAAACGGAAAACCGTGACTTAAGTGCGGGCTACATAGCACACGAGCTATAAAATAGTGTACCTACGATACGGTCGTGTGACTTAAGTAGTCTATTAAAGGGGACTACAGAACCTAAACGCAAAAAACGCAAGTTTTATAATGCCAAAAAGTACTTAAGATCGACAACAGCAAACAAAATCAGAAAAAAATATGATATTCTTCAGGATATAGGTAAGCTAGACAGATAATGTGTTGAAAACATAATCCAACTAATTTGATACGGTAGAAAAAAATCATGAAGATAGTACCTCTAAAAACTTTCTTTTCACAATAAAAACGTTAAAAAAAAAGTTATTCCTAATATTTTCATAGTTAATCGAATTATTGCTCGCTTTTTAATCAAATTGTGGCTAACAAACAACGTTATAGTTATTTATAATTATTGCATATTATTATGACTGCTGAACCTTTATGAATGAACGTAGGTAATATTTTATTCATTCATATTTATTATTAAATACGTAATAATAAACTTCGGGGAACTCGGTCTATCAACCACGGCTACCGAAGATCACCCTAGAATTTTCTCTAGTTCTCTAGAAAACTGATTGAAAATAATGTAAATCTTTAGATCAGTTTTGGGTAATATTTTGCTCTATAGACATCTGTCTAAATATAAATATGTCCACCGATTCGATGCCGTGAGCGACTGCAGCCCTCCGCTAGGAGTAATAGTGTTCTGTGCTGCAGCCTTATCACCTCCAGAGTCACATAGTTTGAGTATATTGTCACAACTCATAACCTTATCTCACTCATAATAGTATATTTTCACCTTTATTGCTACTTTATGTCGGATTTTACGTTTATAAATATTTTTTGACGTGACAACGTCTTAAATTAGGTTGCGGCTGGGAGTCACTTATGAAAAAGTGTAACGCTCGGTAACGTTACGATGAGTCACCGAACGAGAGAGAGGCCCGCCGAATGCCTTGCGTCTCTCTCCCACTCAACTATCATTCAATTCCTTGTTCCTATTGTGCAATTTAATTATATTCATATCAATAAATATTCTACCGAGAAAAAGACGTTGTCACGTAAAATCTTCGCCCGTAAAACCGACTTTACAGGCAACCATTTTTTAAGTTGTAAACAAACCGTCACATGAATTTCCCAGCGGTAGGTACGTTATGTTTCCTAAAGTTTTTTATTGAACCATTTTTTTTACCTGTCTTCGGTAATAACATGATCTCACAGACAAATCTGAAGAAGTGTAGACCATAGAAAATATTTTGCTCCATGCGGAAATCGATGATCTACGACCCGTAGCGCGTAGGCCTGAACTGAAATTTACGTGTTCGCCTGCTACTGCACAAGCCGCTACCCGTAGCGCGTAGGCCTGAACTGAAATTTACGTGTTCGCCTGCTACTGCACAAGCCGCTACCCGTAGCGCGTAGGCCTGAACTGAAAGCTACGTGTTCGGCTACTGCACCTATCGATCCTTCACTAAGTTATGCCATAGCACAGATAAGTTATGGTGACTGATTTATACCTAAATGTGTCATTTGTCAGGATTATGAGTTCTGACATTAATGTTATGTGTTACTGTGCTTAGATAACTTAATTACGCACTTACGCAGCTCTATGTGAAAGTGAAAGAAAATGTAACACACCGGCTGATAATGTTCCCACAACATGTAATGCCAATAATGGTATCGTCGGGTGAACCTTATAGTGTGTGTGTGTCCGTCCTACTACTTATAACAGTACCTACTTAAATGTGACCAAAATACGGTCCGAATACAAACGGGATATTATTTCATTTTTAGATATATAGCACTTACCTACCTTAATCGTGTAGTCTTCTGCTTCTTCTTCTGCGGAAACATTTTTGAATAGGCCCGAGAGTGATGTTTTCTAACTTGTTACTATAGGTACATACTTATTATACCTCCAGTTAGTCACTCTTTGGGAAAAATAATCATGTTTTCATATGTAGGTATACTTAGATAATACAATACAATAAAACATTAAACATTTAAATACAATATGCAATTTCAATCGAAAACAAAACATTCCATCTCGTGTACATGATTATATTACGGCTAGTTACGATAAAAACATGAGGTATTACTTAAAGTGAGAAGCTTTCTCTGTGGCCGTGGTGTGGCTGCCGCGTGCTGGCTGCGGCTGTCGGCCCGCGGCCGGGTGTCGGCCGGCGCACAGCTCGGCCGCACCGGCTTTCTAACTGAAGAAAAAACTCTGGTGTGTCATGTGCAGGTGGTACAGACATGCATGTGTTGAGGACCAACTTAAATCTTCCAGAAATCTTTAGATCCCACCAAAAACATTTGTTTTTTTTTGTTTTTGGTGGGATGTTATTACCCTGTAGGTACCGTATATATTTATCGGTATTAATTAATGATTAAGTGTGTGATTATTTATGCCTATATTTAGTTATCTATAGGTACGCTTACCAACTGAAAACATTCACTCTTTATAGTACACTAGCTTCTGCCTGCGACTTCGTCCGCGTGGAATTTCTTGTACCCCCACCCCGTCGCAACACTTCGTATTCGCTTAGCGTTCATTCTGACTTTTTTTCTTTTTGCTCGGCTCCTAAGGGTCATAGCGTGATATTAAATAGCCTATAGCCTTCCTCATGAATTAGGCTATCAAAATATGCAAAAAGATTTTTTCAAATCTGACCGGTAGTTCCAAAGATTATCGCGTTCAAACAAACAAACTCTTCAGCTTTATTTATTAGTATCTAATAGATAATTTTAGATTTAGAGTATTACTGACCTTATCATGTGAAGATGAAAATGCAATTCTTATGTTAACGTCGTAAAGTAGATACCTACCTGCCTACAACGATTGCCCTTGTATTACTTTATTAAATAACATCGATAAACCATAAGCTGTAGTAAAATTATATACAATTCAAATTTTTCATCTCTTTATTAGGGTTGTAATGGGAATCATACACTAGGTTTTATTAGGTTTTTATTTTTTATTTATCCTTTTGATAGATTCTTATTTTGTAAATGTGAGGACTTTGTAGGCCTTGTAGACTTTAGATCTGTAGACCATTTTTTATTTTATCAAGTACCTGATACTTGTTGACAGGCCTACGTTATCCTCCCATACCTACTGTAATTTGAAAATATTGTAAAAGCCAATTATTTTTAAAAAGAGTAACCGTGGAGTTTCTTGCCGGTTCTTCTCCATAGGAAACGACCAATTGGAACCGTGCACCTAGCTTCTGACGTTTCATAAGTGCCCATGTAGGCTTATGTGAAATAAAATATTTTGATTTTGATTTTGAACAAAACGCATCGGAGGCGATGTGATTGATAATAAAATTGCACATTATAATTATGCATAGACTAAGATACTGACCTTACAATAAATCTTGATTGCCACTTTAATTTGGTCCTGTTGGTCATATTTTTCTTCAATGGAAATAAAAAGTATAACTCTTTTTTCATTGCAGCTGCAATTTCCTAAGAACCAAAACTCTACATACATACCTACATAAAAATATTTCGCTTGAATGGTCAAAGAAATCACATTTCCATATTTGAAGTTTTGTCTGTGTGTGAGTTTTGTATGTGTGTGTCTAGGTTGGTTGTTTCAACTTTCAATCTGAAGCAGATATAATCTCCTGTCCTTGGTCAACATGTTAAATCAAACGTGCATCTCACTTGATCCATAACGCACTCTCTAATGTTATCTTATCACACAAAAACAAGCCTACCTCGTACCAACCGTCCGACCGTCTGTCCGTCTATCAGCAGCCGCTTTCTCCGGACACAGATAGCTCACGTAAGTATCGCGCTCGAGGCAATATCACACGTAGCTCGGGTTATTGAGCAATGTTTAGAAAACAGCAATTTTATTGTCTTTATCTTTCTTTAAATTCGATATTTTGGGATATAGTCAATTGTTGATATCACTGTTTTAAAAAGAAATATTGAAATCTTACATCAATATCGTTAAATTATCAGTTGCCTATTAATTGATTCTAGAAATTGATAACAGTTAAACTACATGGAGCACTCTCCTCAGTCCTTGAATTTAATTTTTTAGAATCATCAATTGGCTAAAACGAAATATTTTCAGTTTTCTTGACGACCAGTCAGATTTCTGTTCACCAAGTTCTTTTGCTCATCCATGAATTATACTGACATCGATTACCGTGATTTTGCAGAGCTTTATCTCGTAGCCAAATTCTAGGCTGACTATACCTACCTATTATACATGTGTAGGTTGCCTCCGACACGCTAAGAAGAAGAAGAGGATTATGAAATAAGAAGTTAACAATTATTGTGGCGAAGATTGGCACGACGTGCCAGGTACTGAGGAACATCTGAGAAGCCATGGCTGCACAGCAAGATCAAGAGCCTGATACTGAAGGCACAGTCTTGGATACGTGGGCATGTCGAGACTCGAGGAGGTTCCTTCCGCAAGATCTATACAGTAGCAAACGCCAAAGGCAAAACTTCAAAAATGGTGTAAAATTTCGATTACATGAAACAATACGAGTATGTAAACGCAGCGTGCTGTAAATCTTTCATCGTGTTGAGAATATTTAGGCGCGGTGAGTCACGCGCAAGCGCAACTCTCGGCTGTTATTTATCGCCTGCTCTGACGGCCGGTATTTTTGTTAATACATACAGGTAACAAGCTTCCCGCTCCTACGGGAACTGGTGATTTTTACAAAGAGAATGTTATTTAATTAATTTGTGTTATTCCTTGAAATCCATGTGTTTGTTGTAACTTTGTAGGTAGATGTGTGTAGCACGCACCTACGGCTGATTCATAAAGTAACTTGTGAAGAAGACCAAGGGTCCACCTCCACTTCTTCTCTCAGTTCTCTTAGAACCATAGGAAGAAGAGATCCTATAGAGAGACTACATAGGTAGGTGGTGCACACCATGTAGTTAGCATAAACATAATCAGTCTATAATGTTCCCACTGCTGGGACACAGGCCTCCTCTCTGAGAGGGTGAGCCGTAAGCCACCGCGCGGGCCGAGTGCGGGTTGGTGGATAATACCAGACCATGTAGACCATGTAGTTAGTTACGTGGAAACTTCACAACAAACAGATTCCCTGTTCACAGACTGAAAGCAACTCAAATCCATAATAATATGTCAGTTTATAGACACAGGACACAGCCGCTTTCTAACTACCTACAAGCAGATAACACGAGGTGGACGCGTCTACGTACGGCTACGTGTCGGCTACTTCAAACGGAACATCGGCATCGCTCTCTGTCATAAACAAATAACTGAATTTCATCTCTCGTGGTGCATTAGAATGAAATGTGTCTGAATGCTGTTAGCTGTTACTGTTCCTGGTGAAGCGTGTCTAATCTGCGTAATGTTTAGCACGTGGCCAAGCTTGCTTGACGTTTTCTTTCACTGTTGAAGTATTTTTATTTATGTTTAATAACAGGTAATGCTTTTTAACAATTGTTATACGAACTAAATGTTTAGACTAGGTACAATATCAAATAACTATCTAATCTGGGGGCACGGTAGTGCTCCCGCCAAGACGAGCCAAGCGAAGCGCAAGGGCACTACTACCTACCTTTTCTCGAAGCACTTCGTCATATTTTTGAACCTTCATAACTTGGGTTTGGATTATACCAGATAAACAAAATTTTCGGGATATGATGTCAGTGGTTGACTTATTAAACCTATAAAGTTTCAATTGCCTAGCTCTTATACTTTACATTTTATTGATATCTAAAATACCCCGATTTCGTCACTGACTCACTTACTCACTGACTCACTGATGATCATCAATATTCTGAGGGTCTTCCTGAAGTCCTATAAAGCTGAAATTTGGTACGTAAGCTAGGAATAGTACACAAACAACAAAAAAACTCTAAAACTTGGAACTTTTACCCTCCAACCCCTTAAAATAAGGGATGGAAGTTTGTACGAGACTTCCGCAAATTTTGATGCTAGAGTTCTGAAAATTGATATAGGGACTCCTTGTTATAAATAATAAAATACGTATTTCAGGATTTTCAGTAAATAACCCCCCAAACAATATTTTTTTATTTCATAAGCTACTTTCAAAAAGATGTGAAATCTCACCAAAAACATTTTCATGTAAAATGTTGCCAAGACGTGGTTCGCACTGTCAAAAAGTTATCAGATCTCATGTAGAGCCAAGCTTCTAACTCTACACGCCCTAACTTCACAAACTCTACACCTTAGTCAAAATATGTGGCTTGGCCGTTTCGCTACCATCACATGGGCGTAAGGTGAAAAATTTATTCACTGTTCATTACTTTTCTGTTATACAATAGTTATTGTAGTAACGAAACGGCCAAGCCTCATATTTTGACTAAGGTGTAGAGTTTGTGAAGTTAGGGCGTGTAGAGTCAGAAGCTTGGCTCTACATGAGATCTGATAACTTTTTGACAGTGCGAACACGTCTTGGCAACATTTTACATGAAAATGTTTTTAGTGGGATTAACTATACAAGAACATTTTTAACTATACAAGAACATTTTTAACTATACAAGAACATTTTTAACTATTCAAGAACATTTTTATTAAATCACTTATTTTGCGACTTTCTCAGCGTATCTTTTGGGAATCTCTAGAGATGGATAGGTAGTAAGTGTTATTCCAGGGCGTTTTTACCAGAGTCTTAGAAACCCGTAGGTAAATCTGTATAATTGCTATCGTAATAGACTAATGCATAGTCTTGGAAATAAGTATACTGCATCTCCATCAGATGTCGTCGAGATCTTTCGTTCACTTTTTTTTGTGGAAAAAGCAAAAATCTAAACTCGTTATATCGAAGAAAGTCTACCACATAGATTTAGATGTTCTTATAAATCTATGGTCTACCATATGATTATCGCTAAGCAAGTCTTAATCGTATTAATGCCTACTCAGCCAGCTGCCAATAAAAAGAAACGCACAAAATAGCTCTCAGGCCGACTTTATCTTATTTTATTGCTTCAGATGGAATCAGTGTAATGTATCGAGCTCATTGGAGCCGGCTTCAGATTTATGAGTATTTACTATTTAGCTCTCGTGCTGAGACAGGTGTTGGTTCAAGGGCGCGGAAGGTAGCGGAAGTTTACATTAAATAAATATAAACTTAGACAATGGATCTGTCCAGTCTCCTTGTATTACAAATGATGTGTTTAATGTCTTTAACTAAGAACAGCCGGTGTATTCTGTAAAAATCTCACCGTAAGAACTTAGGTAAAGTGAGTTACAGGTGAGTCGTCAATAGCGTCAAACCCTTAAGTATATCACGCGGAATGACGGCTCACTTCACCTACGTCTTCAGGGTGAGATGTTTACAGAATAGGTAGACGAGTGCAAACTATTCTAAAAATAACTGATGTGAAGGTATGTGAACATCTATCAATTTTATCTTGAAGGCCTGCGTTGCTATAGGTAACTTAAAAGTTGCTGTTAACTTCGCTCTAATCTAAGAAAATATAAAAGTTAGGTGTTTCAGTTAGATTAATGTAATGTACAGGTAGAAGCAAATTCGCATTGCGTTAGTAGATTTGTTGCCAATAAACATATCATTAACATTACCTCAATAACGTGCATAGAGTAACCTCTAGATAGCTGAGAGAGGACGTTCTCATTGAAACTGTTCCCTTCATTCATGATTCTAGCTATCTAATGAATAGCTACTTAAGTTGTAGTTACTTATTAAATATGCTGTTTCCTATGGAGGAGGATTTTACTGAATGCCAGTGGCTCTCTTCATATTCCAGCTTCTTATTCCATAAATTCCGATTCCATTATCTTTTCCAAGTGTTGGGGAAAATATCAGAACCTCGAGAAGACGGCACTCAGCAATCAAGTGCCGAAACTTCCCACGTTACGGCAGGTGTTCCAGTGGGGTAACCTCATGCCCCATGTGCACGTGCATGTCAGTATGTGGGTCAGGGCTGCGCGCGCGCCGCTCTCTAGGACGGAGGACGAGGCGCACCTGGCGCTAGTGACATAAAGTTTTATCGTCTATGGTAATTAACCTATCACATGTGGAGATGTAAAGTGGTCATAAAACTAGTATGTACCTAGTTTATTTAAACGTTGCTACTGGTTCTATAGGATAGGTAGTTACTTTCGTGAGTTCAAGGGGAAAAAGCATAATAATTTTAATGTCTATTTGTCTTTTCCTCCAAGTTTTGTTTGAATGAAAATGAGTTAGACAGGTGACGTAAAGCAGGTCGATCGTCTGGTCGGTAACCCGTCGGTGGTGAATCGCGTGCCTTCAGTGAACGGGTCCTGAGGTGGCGTCGCGCAGCGTCTCACCACAAACTCTCTAATACTTCAGCGACCTGCCAATCCAGGCGAAGGCCGCCATCCATCCAGATTTAATCATGCGTGGCCCAGACGGCACGATCACCGTTCTCCACACCACAAAGCATTACCAGCAGTAAACCAAACACCATAAAGTTCACAATACCTTGTCGTGAAAGTGTACAATATAGTCGGCACGCTGGAGGAATTTATGTTTTGCAAACCGACGTTTTATATGCAATAAAACAATTGTAAGTACATGTAGTCAAGCATTTTCTTTGACTGTGTATTAATTATATACCTATTATGTTGTTACCTAGTCATCATGGATCAGGACTTCATTACACACCGTAAAATATACTTAGGTAGGTATTTCATATATTTAAGTGGTATTATATATTTCTGGTTTTCAGCTAGGAATGAAGCCATCTCCATTCCCTTGACTTGGGGTGTAGAATTCGATGTAAAAGTAAGTAGTAGCTTGTAGTTGTAAAGCGTCTCTGGATGGCAGCACCAGTTACTTAGTTGGAGGAGGAACCTACGCGATCGGTATCTTTTTAATTAGCACTCATCATCTACCTGAAGCAATCCACAGCATGAACCATTCTTATTAAGTTCTTGGCGATACGAGAAATAAAAAATCTAAACATAAGGTTCTCTTGCCAGTGATCCTCGGCCGGTCATTTTTCTATTACAAGCTACTTGAAGAGAATTAGAGATGATCATTATTTCCATCTCAGCTGCGTCTGAGCTGGCTGGCTAGCTGTGTTTGACTTACTTATTTATTTATCTAAGAGTAGGTAGGTAGGTACCTATTATTCGGTAACAATTTGCACTACATCACTCGACCCAAACTGACTGAAACTCTAAACATCAGACAGTTTCCACGTTTTCCGCTAAACCTGGATTAAACTATCGTCACACAGTAAACAGTGGCCGCGTGTGAAGCTGTGACGTCAGCTCCACGTCGGCTCACCGTGACGGAACAGCTCACTTTGATCCCTCGCTACTGCACACGGCTGCCAGATTTATTGAGGTAAACAATGCAGTTCTCGATATGTACCTACGATGTACGATAGTGAATATTTGACATATTTATCGCGTGTTTGGAGTAACAATACTGATTCTGATTAGAACTGGGGGTGTCTTTAATTGCGGTATTTCATAGATACCTACTAGTCATGATCCATTGATGTCCTAATCTATACTAATAATTCTAATATTATTATAAAAAGGTAAAATTTGTTTGTTTGTATGCTTTGTATTTCAAAAAACGCTAAGCTAAAACGAAGTAGTAGCATGGCCGAGCGATGCGATGCGATGCGATGGGTCGGGGTCAAGTCGGGGGCAGAAGCTAGTTACCTACTTATTATAAAAAAAACCAATGGTTAGCTAGGAGAGGCGATAGATTATTTTTCACGATTGAGATGACACAGTAGGCTGCAGGTGTTAGACATGTAATGTAAGACAAGAAAGTCAGTGACAAAATAAGATTTCTCTTAAATTAACGAAACGAAACTTGTCACGACGCAAGCTGTAGGTACAGACGCCAGCACATCAAATTTTCCCAATCAACTTTGAACCTTATTCTTTAGCGATAAAGTTGAAAATCTCTTAAAGAAATTTGACAGATTATAGTAGCTTGATGTGCTGGCGTCTGTACTTACTTACGTGTAAATAATTAACGTTGACGTTTGTTAATCATTTAAGTATCATTAACATTCGTAAAAGTTTAATTTAAATCCAATCAACGTTTCCACACGTTACTTACCAAGTGGTTGAAGTTTTAAACTAGTCAAACTAGTTTTCCTGCAGTCTGACTAGTCTGACATTGACACAGAACGAGGCAGATCGAGTTACCTTTGAAGTGACACTGACTAACCCGTCTAGACGAGTCGTTGTCGCACTGTTTTGTCTAGATCTAGACCAGTGTATAGTTAGGTAAAATTATTTTCTGTCCAGAAAACTAACTGGGAGGAAGCCGAAGAGGGAAGCTGGCTGTTACTTGTACATTTTTGAGGAGTTTTGTACTTACTAGCTACTGTGAGAGACAAGTGGTTTAATCAAAATGACTTTTTCTCATATTTGTAATTAAATAATCGAGTAAGGTATACATTGTATAAATAAAGGACAATATATCAGGAGATCTCTCCAACTCTTCCATCAACTAACAGATCTGAAATGTATCTCAGTCAGTTTATATTCATCGATCTCTGATTAGAAAATAAATAACATCACAAAAAATTGGTCCAATAACCAGTTCCAAGGCAAGAAGGTCACAGCAACTAAGCTATGCATTCGTTGCAGCAATGACGTCACTCTTGCAGCTGTACTGCTCAACCTAACCGGACGTAGTGATGATATCACGACACTTAAATATCAGCCTTGACATTTAAAAGAAAGGCTTGCTCCTCAGTCCTCAACATATTTAGTTTCAAGACAATCTCTCGTAAGAGTATAATGATGATGGCACTTTAAGTTATAACAAAATGTATCTATTGATTTATTAATCAAATTGTACAAAATACAAGATTAGTTTGAACGGTGACCCTAAAACTAGACATATACCTATTTTGTTCAGCAAAACATCACAACCTTTAGGTAGCTAGACAAACCGGTCAGAAGCTTTTCGTGATAAAATGAAGACAGAGTTACCTACAACAGCAGTGGATCGTTACGAAATACCGGAGAATGTCGGCTAATGACTTGTGATAATGACAATAAAGAATGATCTGCCGTAACAAATACGTTACCGATGGATTAATAATATTAAGTATTATAAATAAGTAGCATGTAGCATGCGTTATGTGCTTCATCAAATTTTATGGATTAGGCATTTTATGAGATTAGAGGTGTGTTAGAGAAGATCTTCTTAACATTATAAAACTTGAATTATAAACTTAAGAATCTACGTAAGAAGTTTATTATATGTTTCTCTAGTCATGAACAAATCGATCGTAACTTCCTTCTTGTCGACTCTGTTTGGGTGCAGAAATTTGGTTTGTGTACCTATTCTTTGTAGTAGAAACCCATCTTTATCCTTTATTTATTTAATACTTTAAGCACAAAAATATATAGAGGCAGACTTTCCTGTTACAAATTCCGTTCCTGGAATGATCGAAACTCGAGCAGACACGGCCGTACCTACCTACACAGCACACTCCAAGCAACTCGCTCTTGTTCCTAAAATAGCTTTACTTCCTTAACTTTTCTCAGAACCTAGCTTTTAACTTTGAAAACTGTCAGATTAAGAAGTCTACTGTCAAACTCTGCTCTGGTACAATTTTAATTTATCAGTTGGTACCTAGTTGCTATTGTTTGTGTGTAGTCATTCGAAACCGCGCATCTATAACATCAATATATTGTATATAATAATCGGGATTATCTTTAGTTGAGTTTTACTATGGCATCGAGACGGAAAATTAAACTAGATTATTACGACATACCTAAACAAACACTTCAAAATAAAATTGTAGACACAAGAACGTACCTACTTTTATAAAGACTTAGTAGGTTAACTAAGTCGTTAAAAACAAAAAGCTCTACCCTAATTCTCGTATTTTAAAAAGGTTTCAAATCATTTCATACAGACAAGGCTATAAAAATCAATAGTTGTTTGAACTGGTAACTTTCCCCGAAGCTGTTAACTTGTTACGATACATGTTTACATCGCGGTCTAACCACAAGCGGTCTAACTATGAACAGTCGACACTTTGAGCTTGTTCTGCCCGACCTTGCCACTCACTGTCACACATATGGCACCGCAGACAATGCTGGCTCGACTATTCGACAATATGTAACGCGACAATAGTTTTGAAGGACTATAATAATATAGAAGCCACGATTATAACGTGCGGTATTAATAAATACTGGGAGGAATGGAGTATTTTTTTAATGATTTATTTATCGAAATGAACACACAATGCACAGTTATGAAATCATAATATTTTATTAGGATAGGAATAAGTAAAACACAAAGTTATAATTCCAGAAGTCGAGGATCGCAACAAAATGTTTCAATATCTATAAATATCGCTTTAAATATTACACTCCGTGCTTGCCGGCTTTTTTTTGTAAAAAAAACATGTTTTTCTAAATCGTGCTTGGATTCGTAGCTCGTAGCGTTCATAGCGTTCTGGGTTGTGGAGGTCAGATAGGCAGTCGCTCCATGTAAAATACTGGTATTCAGCTGCATCCAGTTAGACTGGAAGCCGACCTCAACATACTTAGTTAGGATAAGGTTAGGCAGATGATTATGATGTTCACATACATCTACTTACCTATCTTCTACAATGCTTTGGGAAGTCCGAAATGAAATATTATCCGGAGACCGTTCAGCCTTCTTCTTCCGGCTGTTCCAATCTCCTCTGTCAACCGTCATATTGTCATTTCCTATATTTTTATTCATACCTATCCTCTCATACATCTTCGAATTATAGGCAGAACAGTTACATTGTGCGCGCAAGCAGTAGTTTCAATGACATATGCAAGGAATATGATTTTGATCCATTCACAATTAGTGTGAATTCAGCCAGAAGGTGTTTAAGCCTCAAATTTTTCAAGTAGCGGTAGGTTATATTATTTGATGTTGTTATTATATTATTTTCTCTATTATTTTGGGCATTTAATTGCAAACTAAGTATTTAAATTGCTTCTTAGCTTTAATTTAGGCGATGTGTTTATTTTTTGTTTTTGTGCTCACACCATAAATTATTATTATAAGTCTATACGTGAGGATTTGTAATTGGCTTTCGGGTGACTATGATTTGCTTTTTTGTTTGTTTTTACTAGCTGTAAGTCCTCCATGTACTAAAATAAATAAATAAAATCACACACTCCTTCCATGACTACTTTAGTCTTCCACTCCCTCTCCCTCTCCATCCATCAACATTGATATTTACCAAAAGGATGTTGTGCTGTCGTAACAAGCACGGGCACAAAAGGATGTTGTGCTGTCGTAACAAGCACGGGCACAAAAGGATGTTGTGCTGTCGTAACAAGCACGGGCACAAAAGGATGTTGTGCTGTCGTAACAAGCACGGGCACAAAAGGATGTTGTGCTGTCGTAACAAGCACGGGCACAAAAGGATGTTGTGCTGTCGTAACAAGCACGGGCACAAAAGG
The DNA here is from genome assembly GCA_948474745.1 of Oligia latruncula. Lineage (NCBI taxonomy): Eukaryota > Metazoa > Arthropoda > Insecta > Lepidoptera > Noctuidae > Oligia > Oligia latruncula. The sequence goes on from OX419688.1 coordinate 20,630,436, forward strand.
ATGTTGTGCTGTCGTAACAAGCACGGGCACAAAAGGCATAAATGAAAAACGATAACTCTTAGAATTGATCATAAACTACAGTTAAGTAAACTTACGGCAATAAACACAATTTTCCACATATTCCTGCCTAACCTACCTCGGGTACTATTATCTACTATATTCTCATTATCTTCGAAAGTAGCTCAGTGTCAGTTACCGTGCGTCCTTGACCGACAGGGAGCGCCGGATGACCTGCGCGCCGCCCGGCGCCCGCCCGATCATCGGCCGCTTCGCCGCTTCCGACAGTCCCCACTGAACGATATACACGTCGGGCCCGCAAAACCAGACGCGTATGATGGACTTGTTGCGTCACCGATGTATCGAGATTTTGCAATCTGTCACGGAGCGGAGAACAGTTTGATGTGTGCCATCCACGTTGACACCAATAATAAGTCGAGCCTTATTTTAGTTTCCTTTGTTACTAGAAATGGTACTCAACATGATCTTGGATAAGTGGTTCCTTCCTTCCTTATGTTCTAGCCACCATTTTAAGGTAGTCTTTGCCGGTTCACGAACCTTACTTAAAAGACTCTTCTACTCCAAAATCCGTCGGTCCTTCGAGACATGGCTGGCACGCGGCCATAGTATAAGTAGGTATACAATGTATCGTTCCTTCGGCACCGTCATCTCGTTCGCGTTGACGTCCCGTTGACGGTGGCGGTGAACAAATGGCCTAAGAACAATCAGGACTCGGAACATGTTAAAATAAAATAGCAAGTCCACGCTACACACAAATGAAATGAATCTCTTTGTTCAGTTATAAAAATGTCCGAACTGTCACATAGCGAGAATGTAGGTGACGTAGATGTTGAGGAGGCTGATGACCATGTCCACGTCAAGGGTAAACAGACGGCACACGGAGTACCTAAAGGGCCGGTGGTCCAGGAATGACCGGCAGTCGTCCAGGACTTGGCCACAGTAAAGATATGAATTCTTATTCATACTAATAATATTATAAATGCTGTCGGTTTTTTCTTTACCTTTTCACACCATAAGGGGCTCACATGCAGTGCCGTAAATAGGGCGGTGCCAGCGGTGCCCAGGCACAGGGCGCAGACCCTGGAGGGGCGCAGAAATGACCAGACCTGGGTCACTAACAATACCTATTATTTATTTATTTATACGTGTGGATTCGCGTCGTCCGCGTATACCTATTCTTCTTACAAATAAATAATATTATCAATATTAAAGACGATGAAATCGTAATAATAATTGTAAAAGTTTGTGAAGAATGTGATATCGAAGACGATTTTCCTGAAAAGCGTAAAAAGCGAGTAAAGAGACACGACTTGATAGAAAGTTCAGACGCCAGCTTACGATCTTACCCCACAACAAAACTTTAAAATTCATATAAATGACGCAATATTGATAAAATAATTTCTGAATTCGAATTTTCGAATAAATTTTTCTCCTAATTTATAAATGCAAATGTTACCCCAGGACCCGACGGCTTGCCAGGTAAAGGCTGGGTCCTGGCCTCGAGGGTTCTCGGGCCTTGACTGGAGGCGCTCTTAAGCGCATGTTTGGAGAGAGGCCAGTTTCCACTCCGTTGAAAGACGGGGAAGCTGGTCCTCATTCGGAAGCAAGGGCGCCCTGCGGACTCTCCGTCCGCATACCGGCCCATCGTGCTGCTCGAAGGGGTCGGCAAGCTCTTTGAGAGAGTGATTGCGGGCCGCCTCGTCGGGCACCTGGTGAGAATCTTGCGGACAGTCAGTTTGGCTTCTGCAAAGGGCGCTCGACGGTGGACGCTATCATACGCGTGAGAGCCCTCACGACGGGGGACGCGGTGTCCCGGGGTGGGGTCGTCGTGGCGGTGTCACTCGACATCACCAACGCGTTTAACACCCTGCCCTGGAGCTGCATTTTGGAGGCACTCCGGTATCACCGGGATGCCGACCTACCTCCGTCGAATACCTAGTCGAGGCGTATTTGACGGACAGAGCCATCATCTACCCCGGTCGCGACGGGGAGTGGAACCGGCGAGAGATGTCGTCCGGTGTCACGCAGGGATCGGTTCTGGGGCCGTTCCTGTGGGACATCGGCTACGACTGGGTGCTGCGGATCGACCTACCTGATGGCGTCAGCGTGGTTTGCTACACTGACGACACGCTGGTCCTGGCGCAGGGGAGGTCGCATCAGGTGGCGGCCGACGCGATGACACGCGGGGTTGCGATAGTCGTGGAGAGGATCCGGCAGTTGGGTCTCGAGGTGGCATTGCACAAGCCCGAGGCCATGTCGTTTCATGGGCCCCGGAACGCGCCACCATCGGGATCCCAACTAACGGTAGGAGGGGTTCACATCGGCGTCGAGACGACGATGAAATACGTGGGTCTCGTCCTCGACAGCCGGTGGAACTTCGTCGAGCACTTCCGAGGTTTAGCCCCCAAACTGGAACGGGCCGGAGCCGCCTTCAAGTGGCTCTTGCCCAACCTGAGGGGGCCAAACGCCTCCTGCCGGAGGCTTAACGCGGGGGTCGTGTGGTCCATGGCCCTATACGGGGCCCCGGTGTGGGCGCGTTCACTGCGGCGGCGAGCCGCCCACTACCCAAACGCGCCCCAGAAGGTGGTAGCCGTAAGGCCTACCGCACGATCTCGGGCGAGGCGGCAAGCCTCCTTGCCGGTTTGCCGCCATGGGATCTGGAGGCGATAGTCCTCGCGCGCTATATGAGTGGCGCGCGGAGGCACTACGCCGGGGGGAAAATCCGCTTCCGCGGCAAATCGCGGCGGAGCGGACGGAACTCCAGCGTGATCTCATGGCGACATGGAAAGAGTGACTGTCGCAACCCAGCGCAGGGCACGCCACGATAGCGGCGATAAGACCCCTCTTTGAGGAGTGGCTAGAGAGGCGCCACGGCGCCCTCACCTACCGCCTGACGCAGGTTCTCACCGGACACGGAAGTTTCTGGAGGTTCCTGCACATCATCAGGCGGAAGGAAACGCCAGGGTGTCACCATAGCCAGGATCGCCCAGAGGACACGGTGGAGGTCTGCCCCGCTTGGGCGGAGCACCGCCGTGTCCCCGTAGAGGCGATCGGCAGCGGCGGCGACCTCTCGCGTCCGACCCTGGTGCAAGCCATGGTCCGGGGCGAGAGGGAGTGGGAGGCAGTCACCTCCTTCTGCGAAGTAGTCATGCTAGCAAAGGAGGTGGCGGGACGGCTCAGGGAGAGAGCCTCCCGTCCCAGCCGCCGCGGGAGACGCTCTGGGCGTCGGGAGCCGCGTGACGACTCCCGGCCTCCGTAGGCGCGGGCCTGCGGGCAGGAGTAATGGGTAGCTCACCGTCCGATCAGGACCAGGCCCGTGCCGGACGGCGCGTAAGTGTTCCACGCGCTCCTCAAAGAGATGTCGGCATCGAGGAAGGGGCCCCTTAGGACCGAAGCCTGCCGGGTCAGCGGGAGCAGAGTCTGACACTCCCTTCCGCTCCACCCAGAGCGGGAGAGTCATTAATTTGATGATTACCCATCCGAAAAAAAAAAAAAAACAGGGCGCGGATATAGCAGCTCGCACCGGGCGCATAAAAGGCTAATTACGGCACTGCTCACATGACCTAAAGCGCGGTCACTGTCGGACTGCATAGAAAAGAAAGAGAAGCGCGATGACACAACGCTGCTAATGTTATTGCAAAATATGAAGCAATTATTTAATTACAAAACATCTATTGTTTGGACCTAAAAATTTAAACACTATTATTTTAGTATGTTGCTTGTAGAATAATCTGACAAAAAATCAGAATGATATATTGTATGTAGGTGTATTATGGTTTTTATTGTAAAAAGAAAGTTTTTAGAGGTATCTTCATGATTTTTTTCTATCGTATTAAATTAGTTTTATTATGTTTTCAACACACTATCTACCTACCATATATCCTGAAGAATATCATATATGTTTCTGATTTTGTTTACTGTAGTCGATCATATACTTTTATTGTTTCTAAAACTTGCGTTTTTTTTTTGTTTAGGTCCTGTAAGCCCCTTAAAGGCTGAACGGAATGTGATTAAATTTGGCACACACGTAGACTATGAACTGGGTTCTTACCTAAAGGAATCCTTTATCTGTTGTACCTATCCTACAATAGACAAAGGATTCTTTTTCATCCCGATAGTACTTTCCGTGGGATTATTTACGACATCCACGCCTAGTCATCATAAACAGCCTATAATGTTCCCACTGCTGGGACACAGGCCTCCTCTCTGTGAGAGGGAGTGGGCCGTAATCCACCACGCGGGCCCAGTGCGGGTTGGTAGATGTCACATGTCTTCGAATTTTTGGTTCTAGGACATGCCGGTTTCCTCACGATGTTTTCCTTCACCGTTTTGAGAGCAGTGGTGATGAAATAATTTACACAAAGTAAAGCGCCTGTCTGGGTTCGAACCTACGACCTACACCTCGTAAGTCGCGGCCGTTACCACTTGGCCACCACTGCTCACAATCAGAAACGCCTAGTACCCTGTTGCAATTATTTACGGAACAGATGCAAAAACAGTCACAATGATCTGAAAGAAGCGAATGACGATCAATTTATTAGAATAGAAACATTAGGAATGATTAGAATACGTACCATAGATTTCACTGGAATGTTCGATTTCTGGATATTATCAATATTTGATTGCAAATTAACATACATATTGCCTTATGCTTTCTCTTGCGTCTTCAGTGTCCTGTAACCTATTACAGATACCTACTCGAGACAGAGTGTTCTCCATATATTGTCTGAACATCCTCACTCTGTTCCACAATAGCTCAAACATCATAATTCTCGTGAAATTAGTCATTCCGTCTAATAATATAAAAAAAGCAATAATAAAGAACTTCACTTGAATTAATATTAGATATTACCGTGGCTGTGCTCAACGCTTGCATCTCATATCACCCAGCCTCGATGTCGCAACAACACAAACACAACTCGTTTGTTTATTTACCACAAATACATCGACCACCTTGACATTGTTGGATTTCAAACAATCCTCACTAGTTGAAAGAATACTTTTATTTTTACATTCATTAACATTTTTGTGTGATATGATGACGAAGTGGGTCAGACAGAACGTCTGGTGTTGTGTAAGAAGTAAAGAACATTACTCTTGTAGCAGATGACTGGCAGGGTGGCAGACAGTGTTACGTCATATACGTAGTCTTATCACAACACGAGCTGTTGACTGACACGTGTTTGTTGTGATTCCCGTTATTACTTTTGTCTTACAATGCATTTCATTAATCATTCGTTTGGAAATAGGTAGGAACTAGGTATACATATTATTATAAGCTTATCCACAAACTATCCTTGATTGTCTTATGCTGGGTACCGACCTACACATCATCATGAAACGTAACATAAAACGTAACATACGTTGACACCAACGTGCCGTCTAGATATTTGTGATGCAACATGAACACGCATTTGCAATGTAACACGTTGAAAGACATTCGCCTTGTTTTTGTTTTGCACACTTAGGCAGGCCGCACACCAGACATACGATTGTATTAAGACAATTGTGACGCCATATTTTAAACACGACACGTTTAAGATTTAATGCCCCCGTATACCTCGCGCGCGCGCAAGCACGCACACCAAGTTTTTTTGTGTTTGCAGTTTGTTTGTGGCGAGACGTTTGCCGCGCTACAAGAATAATTAAGATTGAACACATTCGTATTTCGTGGCGCGGAGATTTGCAAAAATTAAAGGCATCATTGAATTTTACGTTGAGTTTATTGTAGAGGTTGAGAAAAACCCTATAATTATTTGTTTTGAGACATTCGATGGTATAAATGAAACTTTTCTTCGTCGAACCGTAACTCTGGCGAAATTTTGAAATTACCGTAAATTGTAGTACTCCCTTGATTAAATGGGTAAACCCAATAACGTCTTTATTTATTTTTATGTCGACATTCTGAAAGCTGCGCCACAACTGTGCGTCCGATGTGCGTGTACACGATACATTTGCTACGAGCTAAACTGTAGCGCAGAAATGTGGCGACGTAAATGTAGAGTGCGTGTAGCGTGTGGCGCCGCCGCCGGCGATGTGCTGCCTCACTAATGTGTACCCACCTTTAAGCTCTTTTTTTACGGAAACGTTATACACAGACAATAGGCAGGTATATGTACCGATACAGTTAAAACACTTTTGAATAATTAAATAAATAACACAACTTGAAGGTTTGAAAGACAGATATATTTCCTACATAACTATACATTATTTATTAGGTTATTGGCAATCCCATGATCCGACCGACCGATACAATACTTAGTCATAATTCGCGTGTCATTCGACGTAATTGGTCGATATATTGGCCATAACTCTGATGGTTCCATTACATCCACACCGAGGCGTGGCGGCGCGGGACGGAGGTCAACTGGTGTCCCGTTAATAACCGTGGTTCATTAAACACGACGATAATTAGTTAAATGACGGCGGCACGCGACTCTCGTTTTAACTACAAATCGTTTGCGTACCCCTTGCTGAATAACTTAAATTAAATGGCGTTAATTTCTTGCTATACCTGAAGGAAACTTTTGGTACAAATATTGGTACACTTGCGAAGTTTTGCTGTTTCCCAAAATTACGCTTAATGGTACAGCTTTGCGTAGGGTGTCTAAATTTAAGTACTTAGGTCATAATTGCTGACCTCTGACCTCAAGGACAATGATGACATCGAGAGGGAACGGAGGGCGCTGGCAGTGCGGGCGAATATGATAGCTCGCAGGACAGAAGTCAAAATTACACTTTTTAGGTCTCATTGTACATCATTCTACACGTGCAGCCTGTGGGCCGACTATAGGTACTCAAAAATCTTACAGTGCCCTCCGAGTCCAATTTAATAATGCGTTCAGGGGTGTTGTTGCTGTTAGGGTTGCGGCGATTTTGTAGTGCATCAGGGATGTTTGCTGAACATCGCGTAGACTGCTTTTACGCTACGATGCGTAAAAGATGCGCATCCCTGGTGCGTAGAGTACGTGGCAGTGCCAACAGCATCCTTAGCATGATAGCTAGTCGGCTGGACTGTAGCTACATCAATCATTGCGGCGCCATTTGTCATGGAGTTGAGTTTATTTTAGTTTATTTATTTTTATGTTTTGTTGTGGGTAGTTTTAAGTATGACTAACACTAGTCTATAAGAACATTGTTACTAACAAAATGGACACCATGGTCTGAAATAAAGTATCTATTTATTATTACTATGAAATAAAGTATTTATTATAAATTTAAAACGACGTCGAAAATGTTCAGTTGGTATTTTGTTAGATAGCCAATATTACCACCAGAAGGCGCCTAGCAACTGCCCTGATACCTATTATTTATTTCATAACATTAAGTTATCGCCCAACAAAATTCAGTGTCGTGCAGGTACGTCCTAAGCAGTTGCGTCAAGACCGCGCCCTCTGCGCGCACTCATATTTCAGGAGAGTTACAGCGTTTTTTCACGCAACTCCATCCATTATGCCTTAACATTGAAATATTGTGAGGTAACCGCGACTTACCTTATTAATGGCCCATTATGCCAATTACATCGCGATACAAATGCCCCCATAAATTATATCGTAAATACGTCACATAAATTGTGTAGAGCCTACGGCATCAGTGTGACTGATCTTTTCTGTTAATTAGGAATTAGTGAATTGGTATCGTTTAGAGGGATTAAGGGCATTGAAACACGCGAATGTCAATCGTCTACTGCGACCTTCGCTAAATTATAAGCATCGTCAACAACGACAACAACACCTAAATCACATCATTCATTATAATAATTATAATAGTCTGAAACGTGAGCCCTATGTTCATTAACATAGGCCTTCTAATGACGGCTATAATGAGGAATTGCCATAATCTCCTAGCTTAACAGACGGATTAGTGATCACAATTACGTTTAGTAGATAACTGCCTATCAGCAGATAAAAGATGCTGTGAAGTCCTGATATAGGTACACTCGCTGTTTTTAAATTATAACTTTATTAGCTTAGTTGTTAACTTTATTGTTATGTATCATGTAAAATATAACATAGCATCACGAATGTAATCCCCGAAGATTGAGGCAGAGATGTACCTACCTACAGACGTTACGCCACCACATCAAGCTACCCGAAACTGTCAAATTTTCCCAATCAACTTTTAACCTTATGTTTTAGCGATAAAGTTGAAAATCTATTAAAGAAATTTGACCGATTGTTGTAGCTTGATGTCTGTACCTATAGTACCTACACCCGCATTCTGTCCCATGTAATAGGGGCGAGCCTATTACCTACTGTCAATAATATGAAAAATAAAAACCGGCCAAGTGCGTGTCGGGCCACGCACAGTGTAGGGTTCCGTAGTAGCCCGTTATCACAATGTAGTATGATTCTGTTGTTCTTTATTATGAATATAAAAAAAAAACATATTTTGTTTTTCAATGCAAGTCTTTACCCGTTATAACTAAGCAACTACTTAATCTTAGTCACTTTAAAGGATTAATGCTAAGGATTTTGTATTTGGTACAAAATTATCCAACACCCAAGTTCAACGACTATTACTGCTAAACTAATAAAGTTATCTTAACCGCTATAATTTTCCTTTAAAGTTCATGAAATGCACTATCATTGTGAATTTTTCCAGATGTTTTCAAGCCCGCAGTTTGGGTTTTAGACGGGGGGGGATACTGGAACAAAAACTTTCACTTTAAAGCTTCGATCAATAATAGTACTAGATGAATGATTAGGAACAAAAATAAGTCGCTAAAGTGGCCACGTTTGCACACAGATAAACATTTCTATTTCTTACTACGAACTATAGAAAAACGTTTAATAATATTAACAACTTCAGATTATTATAAACCTTAACACTCTAACATAAAGTTTAATTACGATTGCAAATAATTAATATTTAAGTCCTTCTTTCATCGAAGCAATACATTTAAAATGTCACTTGAAAATAAAAAGTCATTTTTATAATAAGTACAAAAATATTTACTCTAAAATGAAACTTAACGTCTAAGCAATAAGGTTAAAAACATTTTGTTGACAATTTCGTACTTACTCGAATTTGGAACTAGACGTAGTTCTTGGAATTACATTTCAATGCTTCAATGTTTGTTAGAGTAGTTGGCGCGTTGTCGCAAACATTGGCCAAACAATCATAATATTTGCTAATTGATTTATATTTACTGTTTAATTGTGTTACTATTTTATGAAAAACATTTAATGATAAAAACTTACCGAAAAAAAGATATTGCTTCCAAAATCTTGGTGTTACGGTGGTTATTTACACAACTTTTGAACGCGCACTGAGGTATTTTGACGTCTTAACATTGGCTATGATTGGACCATACTAATTTGACATAAGAGCACAAAAGTATTCGTGCTCGTATTTTTCGGGCCGCTTTTGAAGCGCTTATCGGGCATCTAGTACTATTATTGATCGAAGCTTTAAAGTTCAATATTTCGTAAATGGAGCATTAAATCGAAAAAACATTTTAGCAACCCCCAAGTCATTTTAGAAGACCTATTCAACGATACCCCACACGATGGGGTAGACGACGAAAAAAATATTCATCCCCACTTCACATGTAGGGGAGCTACCCTAAAAAAAAATATTTTCCAAAATTTTATTTTACCACTTTGTCGGCGTAATTGATATACACACTCCTACAAAATTACAGCTTTCTAGTAGTAACGGTCTCTTAGCAAAACCTCCGACAGACAGACAGACCGACAGACGGACGGACATGACGAAACTATAAGGGTTCCTTGTAGGAACTACGGAACCCTAAAAAGGCACTTAGTTTGCAGAGTGTAAGTATACATATAGTGTCTCTAAGTAACATCGGCAGGCACTGTGTTTGATTGTGGATGCAGGTCGTGACGACAGCCTGCCTTCTACGGACGAGATTAGCACCAGCCTAACTGTGCCTTGATCTACTAAACGTGCCTTCTATGGGAACAGTGCAAATTAAAGTCTGCGTGATTCTAAGTAGCAGTTACAACCACGGATTAGTACGTCGTCGTCGTATGAAATAAGTGGTGCAAAGCACTGGCAGCTGTTTACGCATAATTCTCTAAAAAACAGCAAATTATAGTTCTCAGCTTCCGTTGACTTCGAGCATCATCACATTGGGACGACTTTATTTGATGCCACTACACCATTTGTCACCACAATTTTGCTAATATTCAGTTTTAGATGTTGGGACTCTGGTTTGGACAAATTACCTTGCGCTTACACAATCTCACACAAGCTAAGCTTAAACTGCCGAACAAATAAAATATTACGCGTTTCAGAGAAAGTTATTATGAGCTATCTGTTTACTGAGCAAAGAGGCGCCGACAGTTACCGGTACGTAGAGTATTATATTATCTGTGCCGGTACTAACGTAAACTAATCAAATGACTTCGCGTTAATGCACCTTGCGTGACGGACTATAGACAAGTTTGTAATTATTGAGTCAAAATGTGCGTGTTACCATAACAAGTGAATATCTAAAACATCGACTTGAAGAAGAAGAAGTGAAGGTCACGATTTGGTTACGAACTTGTATTGTATGTTTTCGTTAGCGCGTTTGACTTGCGTAACACGACTCTTAAAAACTTTGTTTTTTAATTGAACTTTTGAACTTGTTAAGCAAAGAATTTATATTTAGAAATTTGACGCTCTGTTCGATATGCTATAGTAGTTAGACAACTTTGAAGCATAATCAGCCTATAATGTTCCCACTGCTGGGACTAAGGCCTCCTGCCTTCGAGAGGGAGTGGGCATCTATCACGCGGGCCCAGTGCGGGTTGGGGATGTCACGTGTCTTCTAAGACATGCCGGTTTCCTCACGATGTATTCCTTTACCGTTTTGTGAGCAGTGGTGATGAAATTATTTACACGACTAAAGCGCCTGTCTGGGTTCCAACTTCGAACCCACGACCTACAACTCAAGCTGCTTCACGAAGCATATGGGGCTGGTAGTGGTGTCCGCAACTCCATTCCACGACAATGCGCATATTTTGCGTAGGTACGGTAGGTGCGGGCAAAACAGAAATAGGTACGTTTTGCTACAGTTTTAAATACATGTCTAAATTACTAATAATTTGAATCATTTATGAATAAAATAGGTATCTCAGCAATGACTATTTAATAATAACAATCCCGGGCGCACTGACCCTCCCGCCTCGCGTGCTTCCACTCACATTTACATACTACGACCATTATATTTCTAACTATAACAAGTACATAACACACCCATGTATTACGCAACACACGTGGCTACTTGGCTCGCCGCGCTCTCTCACACTCGAACACGCGACCAGCGCTGATAACAATAACATCAAGCTTTAAGGTGTTCAAATTGATTGAAGTTACAGACAAGTCTATTGAGTCATGTAGTGAAAATTCAGTCTTTTGATGAAGGACGGCTACGGCTTGGTTGCCATTGATACAGAGCGAGGGGGACCTACATTCAGTAGTGGGTCACACTTTTAAATTGGATTTAGTATCCAGTTTGATTGTATCTGATGTTGGCATTTTGCTATGTGTGATATACCGTCTATCGGTACATCGAGGTGCTGAAGTGTTTGTACGAAAACGCCACTATGTCAGTCCGACTCCAGGATCAGACCTCGAAACCTATTCTTCTGCAGCGAGGTGTACGACAGGGAGACGTTATCTCTCCGAAACTGTTCACCGCTGCACTGGAGGATGTCTTCAAGTTTCTGGACTAGAAAGGGGCTGGCATCAACATCAACGGCGAGTACATAACTCACCTTCGGTTTACCGACGATACCGTAGTCTTGGCTGAGACTATAGAGGACCTCAGTACAATGCTCGATGACCTCAGTAGAGCCTCCGAAAGAGTGGGTCTTAAAATGAACATGGACAAAACGAAGGTCATGTCAAATGCCCATGTAACACCCACTCTCATAAAGATCGGAGACGCTACACTCGAAGTCGTGGACGAGTATGTTTACCTAGGACAAATTGTCCAGTTAGGTAGGTCTAACTTCGAGAAAGAGGTCAATCGTCGAATCCGACTCGGCTGGGCAGCGTTCGGGAAGCTACGCAATATCTTCTCGTCCCACATACCGCAGTGTCTCAAGACGAAAGTCTTTGACCAGTGCGTGTTGTCAGTGATGACTTATGGCACTGAAACGTGGTCGCTTACAATGGGCCTTATAAGAAGGCTAAAAGTCACCCAAAGGGCAATAGAGAGGGCTATGCTTGGAGTTTCCCTGCGTGATCGAATCAGGAATGAAGAGATCCGCAGGAGAACCAAGGTAACCGACATAGCCCGAAGAATTGCCAAACTTAAGTGGCAGTGGGCCGGGCACATTGCTCGCAGAACAGATGGCCGATGGGGCCGAAAGGTTCTGTAGTGGCGACCGCGTACCGGAAGACGTAGCGTTGGAAGGCCTCCCACAAGGTGGACCGACGGCCTTGTGAAGGCCGCAGGAACCCGTTGGATGCGAGAAGCACAGAACCGGTCGAAGTGGAAGTGCTTGGGGGAGGCCTATGTCCAGCAGTGGACGTCTTTCGGCTGAAATGATGATGATGATATTCCGTCCAAAGGAGGGAAAAGTTTTGGAAGTAACCACAAGACATACAACTTTATGTTCTGCGATAGTAGCCCATCATCAAAGAAACGTTTCAAACGTTTCAATCTGAGCAATGAACGATCAAGTAGTTGCTGACTGTGGGTAACTGCCACGTGCTCGACTAATACGCGGCTTGATCAAATTAATGTAGTTCTCCTCGAAACAGCCGGCCGCACCCGCTATTACTTACTTAAATTATGTAATCATTCGAATTATTTCGTGCTAAAATAACTGTCACATTACATGTAGGTTTGCCCCCGTTTTCATGGACTAGTTTAGTTTTATTTCGGTTACGTAGAAGTTTAGTAGAAGCACCACTTGACTATGATTGTGCGAAATAATTTGCAACAATAGCACTTTGATTATGACCCATTTGAGTACGGACGGGTCTCTGATTATTACTATGAATCTAAACATTAGTTATATAGGTACTAGTGCTTTCTTCTATGAAAACTGGTCGAACCTGATACTTTGCGTGGAACAAGTTCTGACTCAACCTCAGCAGATAACCATTTCATTGATAAATAGGTAAATGCATTTAACTGCAAAATGTTGCAATGTTAGTCTCGATGCAAAACAAGATATATATTATCAGGTAAGCTGATCTTGTTCCAAGAATCCCAAGATTGCGACTAATCTATTTGTTAAAGCGTTTATTTTAATTTTTTAATGTTTCTGTAAGATTGATTCGTCAGGAAGCGAGTGACAGCTCCCAAACAAGATGGTGAGTGGTGGGGGAGGTGTAATCTTGCTGAAGATTTAATGGATCAGTGTTGAATGACTTTATGCGAGAGATAATGGCGGAGGTCGACCGGTCATGACACCTGGCAGACCGCACGGTGACGACACAGAGGATGAGTGACAGCTAGGCAAACACACCATGTATCATTGTAAATGTAAGTGGAAATAGGTAGGTACATACATATTCACGCCTTCTTCCCATGGGGTAGGCACTACAGAACGCCGCCTGCTACGATCCTTATAAACTCCTTTTGTTTCGTTTGCATATAAATAAGACACACATGCCGCCGCCGCCGGTTGAAAATATCAATGGTTACCTACTCAAAATTGTTTTGTTACACTTTTGAGCTTGATTGCTGATGTTTGGAGCATTGATACTGCCCATTGTGTAGTGAAGATTAAATGGCATCCAGTCCATGCAGACAAATTCCCTGAGAGGCGACTAGGCGATGGAGATAGTAACAAACATGTAGATAACGAGATGTATCACTAACACTATCGTGGATTAGACAAAGGAACTTGTATTGTGATGACGTGTTAGACAAACACAAAGACAAGACAAAAACCTAAAAAAAAAACGACTTCCTGAATATGAAAATTATGCTTTTTAGGTTCTTAAAAAATATTGCTCTATAATAAATTGTAAAGTTTTATTTTAAACTAGCAGCGCCCCGCGGTTTCACCCACATAAGCTTCAATCCCGTGGGAATATCGAGATAAAACTATCCTATGTCATCCCGGTACTCAAACTAACTCTATCCCTAATTTCATCTAAATCGGTTCAGCGGTTTAAGCGTGAAAAGGTAACAGACAGACACATTTTCGCATTATTATTAGTATGGATGAATTACGTTAATGGCGTAATTTAAGCACAAGATATAAAAGAACTATTCTTTCGCAACTTGCCAACGACCTCACTTGTCAATGGCATTGAAATGTTACAAAACCACGAAATAAGAGAAAAAAAATATGCGTGGGTTGGAGACACGTGAAAGTGCGTGCCTACTTCGTTATACTTACAGTTTCATCATGACTGCCTATCTGACCTCCACAACCCAGTTACTGGGTAATACGATACCCCTTGGTAAGACTGGTTGTCTGACTTTCTGGCTTCTGACCTTATACTTAGGCCCGGCGCCCACTATCGGCATCGGCACGGCTGAGGATTTTTATGCGACGAATAAAAATGTAACTTAATTGTATGACAATAAAATTGAAATTTTTTGAAATTTAACCTGTTTCATCAAATAATCTTATTGCACACACAGGGTTACCAAGTAACACCCTAATACTGACCAGCACTAAGTCTGTCGACTTTTATTTATGAAGGCGAAGAAACATCTTTCCCTGCCGAGTACAACCACATGAACCACACTCCTCGTCATAAATACAACATCACAGAGGCGTGTAGTACCTACTCTGCCATGCCACTAATGGCACCATAGAGTATAGTAATGCTTTGGGAATGGCACCCACTTTTCGCCAGTTTTGCCATGTTTGGACTCTTCGTCGTTTATGTTACATTATCGTATGTCTAGTAACACCCAAAGCCTTCATTTTTGTATTCCTGCATATTAAAATTACGAGTGAGCCTTCTCTGTGCTGTTGCCAGGCGTGCTGCGCCGGCGCGGGGCGGCGCGGCGCCCGGTCGCCTATACTTTCGCCGGGCGGTCACGGTCAGCGTACGCGCCGCACGGAAACACACCGTGACGTAACGTAACGCGCACATTTGTAACCAACTGTTGTGTTTTTGTTTTATTACTTAGTATACAATACAGCTGATTTGTTTGTAGTTGTAGTATTTGCTAAGTAAAAGAAACGTTTCGATTCGATGGATTTACGCTTTATGAGATACCTACTATATATACTTAATGCATTTTTATTTTCAAACAAGATACCTAGCTAATATTTACAGAATATATTATAAGCTAACAGACTTAAAATAATATTATGTACTTACTTATCTATATGTTTATAAAACAAAACAAGCGTAAAGTATCATAGGGCATCAAACAATTCGTTCGCATCGCTGTCAGCGGGAAAAGTGTCCAAAAAGCTGGCAGCAGTGCCATCTTGTAAGGCGATGCTGATTGTTTAACCAAAGAATAGGCCAGCCCTCTGGTCAAGTGAAGAGTCGACTAACCGCTAGGCGATGTCTCAAAAACCATAGAAATAGTGAAAAACCAAGTGAGCACTCGGACCCCATGAAGCCCAAATGGCTCGAACATAATAACCCCAAAAAATGTTGGAATAGTTTCGCGATAGGTACCTACTTAGATGAGATCAATACTCAATATCTACGACGACGACAAATTATCTACGAGTAGATTTGAAAAAAAAGGAATAGTTTATAGAGTTTACCCTATTCGACAAATAATTCATTTGTATTCATGCGGCCTTCAACTGACAAGTCGTTTAGCTCCATGTCCTTCTAATATTTCCTTATTTTCCGAGAATGCTTTGTAGATTTTAACACACCTATGTTATGTCGATAAACCACAAGTTCAAACATCGCTACAATTTTAATTCATGGAAAAATGTTTGTTCGCCCGGAATGTGCTAATTATTAGCTGGCGGGTTTGGCTGGTGGCTGGTTGGTTATTATTATATGGTGTACATAATAAAGAGTATTCTATTCTATTCTATTCTAATTAGCTAATTTCCATTGGTCATATGATAACAATGATTAACTTCTGACGAATACAAGTATTACTATTACCTATAATTGAACTAATTAGTGAATTATCGCATATTTATATCGGAGTGGATGGCGTTAAAAGCATCACGATTACATTAGGACTATGTTCTATGAAACATTAACGAACACGCTCACGCATCTATTTCGGTTCACTTTTGGCTGAGAATCGATTGTTTTTGACCTTATAAATAAAGTGGCAACGTGCGCTCACTGAATACAAACTAAATATAACAGTGACATATTATAAATATTTCAAGCATTTTTCTGGTGCGCGTTGATGTCCTTTTTAAGTGGCATGAAATTATAACGATCAATTCAAGGCTATCGAATTGTTAGACATTAGCAACGCTACGATTGGGGCCTATATACATATAAAACAATTGCTTTTTGAATACGGGAAGGAAGATTTGTAGATAGGTTACAGCACCTACTTGTACTGTATAAGTAGCATGAGCAAGGTAAAACAAAACACAACAGATGTTCATTATGAATCGCTCCACAAACAAATACGAATAACGCATTAGCAATAAAACAACACAGCTTCGGTAACCGGGTCACGTCGCTGACATCGGAAGATACTCATAACTGGAAGGTCAATGGGCGTCTGGCGGTATGCGGCGTGCCGGGCGTAGACGTGCGGCGTGAGGCATGCCGGGTGTAGACGTGCGGCGTGCCGGGCGTAGATGCGGCGCGGCGCGGAGCGACACGGCTGCAAACGTCCTTGCGCCCCGCGGCCATGACGCGTGACGCTCTGATTACGCCGCGTGGTCGTTTTGTTAACTGGTACGGGACCACATCGCTCTCGGGACTGTTCAAGTGGAACATGTGTTTCTAGGAATTCAAAGTAGAGCGAAGGTCTGCGAAGCGCACTGTACTTACGCTATGTTGTATAGTGTAAGCTCGATGATATAGCTCAATATATTTAAAGCTAGATTAATGGCGGATTCTAGCTTCATAGCTTGCTCAATTAAGGATTTTATAACAACTGTATCAAATCGCTTGTGTTTTAACAACTTTTAAGATTAAAGCGAAAGTTCGTAGATACCTGGGCTGTATCTACCTATTCATAAACAAAGCAATACCACAGCAATGTCTATTTCAACGGTTATTGAAGGATAATCTTGCAATGTTCTCAACTACATGTCTCGGTACAGTTTACAGTAACTGTAAAGGAATTGCAATTTTATTTAGGAACATACTTATACAAATCGACACGTTTACATATTCCAACGTGCTGGTTTCAGATGTGATGCGATGCCATGATCTTGCACGTAAGTAGGTACGTAGTACTAGTACCTATCTATAACACAGTGTTGTTCCTCTTCAAAGACTATATTTATCCTCTTTGGTCCTCTTATACTCCATAAAAAACTTAAATAAACAAAACTGGAGATAAATTGATCTCATGAGACACTGATGATACTGCTTTGCCAAGGAAAAGTCTTTATAAAAAAATCGCAACTCTTTCTTAGACCCTTTTCTAAAAATCTATTTCTGTTCTATGCATTACTTAACTAATCTTTGTCATATCATATCTCACATTCATAAAAATCTTTCCTACAGCATCATATAGCAGCATAAACAAATACCTTCCTAATAAAAGGATTTCAAGTATCAACGAAAATAGTTCTATTATCTATCTAATCAGTTCACCCATATTAAAGTGTCAGTATTGAGGTGTAAATGGCTTAAGAAAATACATATCACGAGCCAGGCCGGACTTTCCAGTTCATGTATTACACAACCAGGAATGGAGATGAATCTTGGAATTTACGTGTCACCCCAAGAGATATACCTAGAACAGATAGTCATTTATGAAGTTGTCCGTAGGCCGAGTCAGCTCACCTCGCAAGCCCTGATAGGAATTTCGTAAACAAGTCCCAAGCAATACGTATATTGGTTTTGGCTGCCTTATAAGATTTTGTTCAAGAACTACGTTTCGGAGGGGCATTTTCTTGGTTGCCCCATTTTGATTCGCTTCCAACACGTGGATAGTCTTCATCGGGCATTAACACAGCATCAGCTTGGATGTGAAGTTGTTGTGTGTAAGTTGGTGTTGGTTGTTGTTGTTGTGTGATACGGTAGTTTTTCTGAATAAGAAACCTGTAGGTACCTATACCTAAGCTCTACTCAATAGATCCATCGTGGTGGGCTTTCCGTTTCCATGGGCTGTTATCGTAATGAACAGAAACTTCAAATAAATCTTCAGCAGCTGCCACACTACCTCACATGGTTCAACAAGTCAATACTCAATTATGCAAATGAAGAAGTTAATATTAACTAGAAACGAATGCAAGTAGCTACTAACATGCGTGACTGGCCCGCGAAATTCGTCTCAACCTTGTGAATAAGAAACGTTAGGCAATCGCGGTCAAATTATAAAAAGCTGTAATCTGCGATGGAACCTGAGACAATGCAGAACCAGTGGTGTGGTGCGATGAAACTGGTTGGAACCACGTTCTGTGCGACCAGACCAGTCGGCACTGCAGTGTGGTGGCGGGTCGGGTTACATTACCGCTCCTTATCCAAATGTTTGCGCATGAATGAGAGTGCTCAAAAATTCTACGCACTACCATCACTGAAAATATTTGAAAAAGCAAAAAGTTTTTGTTCCATCAAATGGCTGTAGTGGCCAGAGTTACTTTCTTTTTTCCCCATCAGCTAACTTTCATTCAATTGCAAATTATTTGCCAAAATTATGTTATTTTCATTCCCATATTATGAGACAACGACAATCTAGGTAACCTTTCTCAGGTGACTTTGTGAATCAAGATAAGCTACATTTTATTCTCTAAATTAAATAATAATTCATCTCTTATCAGCAAGGTTATTTAAAATATTTTCCGGTTGTGTGCCGGGAGGCAATCCGCAAAATGTCTGCTAGTTGTATTTTTATCAGATAAAAGTAGCGTTTAGTGTAATTTTGCTGACATCCGCGTTCCATTGTGTAACGGGGGTCGTCATTCAGATGGTATCAGGCAGAGAACAATATTCAATCACAGCATCCGACCGCCAAATTATGTAGATCACTGGAACGAAATTTTTGTGTTCCCTCGAACGGCAAATAATTTGGGTATCCTGCTTAACGTAACAATCTATATGAGATCGCAATGACATGTATCATTACTTGTTTTGTATTTTAATACTAGATATTAGTTCCTATCGTAATAATCCACTTATAAGTAAATACCATAAACATTCGTGGCGAAACTAAATGGACTGATGTCATGATTGACATCAGTCCATTTAGTTTACAAAACTGATGTTTTGTATGTACCTGAGGCAAAGCATACATTTATATGAAACATAATAAGTATTACCTATGTATCTATGACAGTATGACTGTATATGACTACTGACTTTGAAAACAATTGACAGTGTAATAATGTTACCGTCAAGTTAATGATTAGTGCTTCGAAGAAGTTAGGTCATACCCAATACTTTTGAAATGGAGCTGCTAACGTGTAGGTACCTACTCTAACGTACAAAATGTGATCTATATAAATAAAACGAAATAGGTACAGTGGGCATCACTTGAAAACGGCGATTTGGCTAATTTTTTTTATGTTCTTATTATAATAGTTGGATAATTAGGTTATTATGGAAAGAAAAAAAAATCACGCAAGTGATAAAATTCGGGAAAAACTGAATATCCTTTTTTCTATGGGATGTTTGTGACGTCTGCGGGGTCAGCTAGTAAACAATAATTATACAATACAAATCACCCTACATAGGTCATTTTATCGGGTCACAGTCACAAGTCACACGGCATTATAAGCAGTCTTTACTGTCAACGACTGTCTATGGTCGCATGTCGCATTGCATCAGAAAGGAGGTCTCTTCTTATATCTAAGCCCCTCGCCAGGCATTGACACAGCGTTTTAATTACCTCTACTTGTAGGTCTAACATGCTGTGGTAGGAAGTAAGGGGTAAATGTAGATATTTATGGAAAAGCTGAATTGGTTTGGTATTTGCGAAAACCGGTTTTGAAAATAATTGAATTAAATACAGTAGGTACAGTTGATTGAGCCAATGCGTTTACATTTAGCAAAATTAAACTTTGCAACGACTTCCCGTGTGGGTAGGAGTGTAGGACTGCGCGTGCCGTACCTAATGGACGCATTGACAGATACATCTCGCGTTGCGCACATTTACAACACAACAAGTAAATAACATAATATGCAATGTGTCTGATAGGTATCGACACACGCCCACACTCCAGTTTCCTGCAATTTGTCTCCACGACCAACTGTCGCCACAATTGGCTGCACTTGCAACCAGGAGTAAATTATCAGACTACTTGCGGTCAATCATCTTGTCATTGAACTTCAAAGTAATCATCATCAGTTTTATATGAACTGATTATGGCATTAAGTCCGCCTTTGTACAGTCAACAGCAAAAGTAGATGATCAAAATCAGAAATTCAATAGGTACTAATGAGCGGAGTTCGCGTCAGAACTGTGTGGCGTCGAAGTACTACTACTTAGAATACTTACCTACTACGTAGAATACTTTTGAATCACTTCGACGCCACACAGTTCTGACGCGAACTCCGTTCATTAGTATTGAATTTCTGACTTTGATCATCTACTTTTGCTGTTGACTGTACCTTCTATGTGTATAAAGTTGAATAAATAAAGAATAAAATGATATCCCCCAATCTGTATATTTATCGTACTAACCTCGCCCATAGGAGTACAAATTCAGTTATGCACAGCGATGCGCGTAGCACATGGCGTAGACCCTAACTACGCCAGGTGCTACGCGCATCCCTTGCGCAGATCAACACAAAAACCGATGATTCTTGAATGAATAGTAGGTATCTACTTAAACTTTATTCTAATTTAGCAGTAGGTACGTGGTGCAGCAGGTCAGCCGACCCTCGAGCTGGTCACGTGACGTCCCCGGGATCCTCGGCGCGACCTCGCACAGTTCGTTACTAAGTTACCTGTTGCCAGTAACGCCAGTGTTGCCAGCTTTACCAGACATTTCGCAAACGTTACTCAATGGCGGAAGGCAAGGCTTCCTGAGATTATGCTCGACTTCGACTTAACGATTTTATGATTGTACGGTACGATACATAATAAATATGAGGTTGTAAAGCTACAAAATGTAATTTGTGGGGCGGTGAGAACAATTTAGTTAATTGCATATTTTATAAGCGAAACACGATTAGTTTATTTGTTACCTACTTGTTGAAGGTATTTGTTTTTTCTTTATTTAGTTACCTCAGTGTAATTATTCAGCATATCTATACCTACTTAATATTATAAAGCTGAAGAGTTTGTTTGTTTGTTTGGTTGAACGCGCTAATCTCAGGAACCACTTGTTCGAATTGAAAAATTGTTTTTGTGTTGGATAGTCCATTTATCGAGGAAGGCTATAAAACGTCACGCTACGGCCAATAGAAACGGAGCATCAGAAAAATGTTGCAAAAGCGGGAAAAAATATTCCTTTCGATTTTAATCGTTTACGCAGCGTACGCAACGGAAGCTCCGTTGCGAACGCGCAATGTATGACGGAATTGTTCCCCTTTAAACTTCGATCAACAATAAAAGTTCAAAAAAAGTCCGCGACAGCATGTCTATCTTTTCAAGTACCTTTTTATAGTAATCAAATTTGTTCTAAAATAATGTATTATTTGCGACGGTGTTTTTATATAAACATGATAAATCCTTATCCAAATAAATACGTTATTCATCACGAGATGTTATTTATACCATATGTCATGCTAGTAAATATGTAGTAAATAGCACTAATTTATATTGTGTCAAACAAAACCGGGTACTTATGGTAGCTACGTACTTGTGATGATGAGAACACACATTATGATGTAAAATAAGTAACTCATATTATATGCACTGCGTATTATTTACTTGTATTACGTTGTAGTGACAGAGACAAAAGCGACGGAAAATGTGGCCATTAGGTACCTATTGTTGAAAAATCGCCAACTATTAGTGCCGTGCTTTGAATAAGAATAAGAATAAATTGAGGAAATTATTACAGACCTGTCATTTTATATTTTCAAACAAAAATAATATCTTTTTTAACAAAGAGTTTCTGAATACCAAAATTACACATAACCCAACTAGCACACTAGTGGCAATAGCAGCCTATTTTGCAACTTTTAGCTGTACAGCAGCGCTTTAGGGGTTCAGAAAGTGGTTTTAAGTTCTACTATTGCTTCCGTAACTGCTCATAGCTGTAAATATCACTAGGGGTAGCAGAGACTGAACCAAATGCCACTCTAGGTTTTATAAGAGTTCATTTTACAACCCATTTGCCGTCTATAGCTTTAAAAGAGAGTTAAAACATGTACGTTAAAGCTTCAAGCTGCTAAAAAGCATCTATTGCCGCTGCTGTACGCTTCAGAACTGCACAAAGACTTTAATTGCAGACTTTTTAACGGAACTGTTTATAAGATATATTTATCACTGTTCTGCCACTGAAAGTTTCATTGCAGAAGTGATTTGTTCTTTTGCGCAGACTTAAGTAGGAATTTGATCGACTGTTTTACTAATAGTGACATTATGGCTTCACAATAGAAGCAGGAGAGTAATGGACATTGCCTACTCATTTGGATACATTCTGCTATTTTTATTGGAGAAATCACATTTTATAAAATATTTAAACCAGTTTTAGAGAAATATGGATCTGAAAGCATGGAAGTTCTAACAAAGAACTGATGGATATCGCAAGAAAGTACGGAGAGTTTATCAGAATATGCAGAAATTAAAACCGGCCAAGTGCGTGTCGGGCCACGCACAGTGTAGGGTTGTAATGGTAAAGATATTAGGAGTTAATGGTTATAATAACAAAAATCGACTTTAAATTTGAATACCTTGCAAGAAAATCTTAACACTTCGCCTCTTGTATAATTGTATTGGTGAATTGAAATAAAAAAAATATTTGAGATAAAATCAACTTGTTATATTGGCCCATAATTGACATTATTAAAATAATTAAACTAGGTAAATTCTAAAATAACAACAGTATAAACAATATTTGCACAACATTGTGTCTTTTGTCTAATATAATAGACATAGTATAATAGACATAGTCAACACGTTTATTAATAATAAAAATAAATATTCGGGACATTTCACACACACAGACGCACTACGAACTACGCCAACAGGCCTGTCAAACTAGGATAAGTCTAAAGTAGCAATATAAATTAATCTACGTATGGCTATAAATTTCAGTCTTATTTATACCACCTCTATATAATCAGTGTTTTTGTTCGGCCAGTGTAACATTCCATGTTTTTTCCACTTAGATGGACAGATGCAAAGTTCTTGTTTATTTTGTTGTTCATTATAAGTTTGAATTATTTTGAAAGGCATTCTGAAAACATGGTAAGACATAGTAAGTGTTAAACAATTGAAAGAGCGAAAGTATAGAAGCAGCTACAAATGATTATCGTATTTTAGGGTTTTCAACGAGTTCTACGGATCTCTAAACAAATAACCATTAGTGTGGTTCGATATCTGCAGTAAGTACGAAATAAAAGTGATTGTAAAGACTTGAACTGCATTAGTGGTACAGGTATTACTTGGACCTTCAGAAGAGAGAAACTTAGCGCTTTGACGCGCAGAGAGGAAGTATTACGGTTGAAGTTGCAAGTTAAAGCTGCTCCTCATAGACGACATGTTTACAAGACAATTATTTATCATTACTTGAGAAATTTATGGGTTTTTATCGCAATTTGTAGTAAAATATAACTAAACATAGAACCAGCAACTTACTAAATACAAATGTAGTCAAGTATGTAATTTCAATATCGTGTAGTATGTGATATAATAATATTTATATAATAATATTTTACATATTTTACGATATTCTGAGGTAATTATTGAGGCGCGTTAAAAATACTCCAATAATATCAACTATATGCACGATAAACTGATCTGCGTTTGTAGCCACTTGCATATAATACAAAATATATCTCAAAAACACTTACCTTCACTTCACTTATTATTTATTTGTATTCAGTAATGTCTGACTCAGGAACAACAGATGTATTTAATAAATGAGAGACAAGGTGAATGATCAGTGATCCTTTATTCGTTCAATTATACCTGTCATTCATTCAATAAGCGCCACAAGAGCTTTAGTGTGGTGTTAATTATTAGTTGCAGCTCCTGTAGCGCTTTTATGCCACTATTATGAAGTTCTAATGGAACTATAGATTGCAAAAAGTTGTGCCCCTTTGGCTCCAAAGCGGCTGCATAAGGTCTGCAGTGCACGCTCTGGCGCTTGAGCTTGGCGCCTTTGGGAATAATCGGATTAGCTCCAAAGCTCTTAAGCAACCAGTTTGTGCTAGTTGGGAATTAGGTAGATACATAAAACTCTAATATTTTCGGTTTTTATATTGCGTAAATAAGTAGTTTGCTACAGTAGGTACCTACTCTATTGAATCAATTTTATAAACTTAAAACAGTAATTTTACCATCATGGTCGCATGCAATGTTAAGTCATCGTGTGATGACCGTTATGCAGCATCATATTGTAGTCTTTGGATGACCGGAAGCTGCGTATTACACGGTGTTACGATAGCTGGTAATCTATGCTCTCTGGTTCCCCGACGGATACTAATGGCTATTATAATGTGCACATTCCGTGTACGACCACATGTATAGTTCTTGAATAAATTGTTTAAGTTTGTATTCACCAATCACGCGAATTCTTGTACAAATATACATCAAGTATGCAGAATGACTGCATGTTATAAGATGGTTTATATTTAAATAGCTTTAATTTTTCACAACATTATTTTTTGCATACCTACATAGTGTGCATTATTTCTACAAGAATGATTAATGAATAATGTCAAATGTCTATAAATAAAATTCTGATTTCCGACATGAAAGTAACTTAGCATAACTTATGATCTACATTTATACTGACTGGTATGTACTTAATGTTCACTATATTTATTACCACGTTCCACATAATCAGGATGCCAGTGTGTGCCTAGGCGCCTACATAGTCGGAGAACCTTCCTTAAAACAATTGAGGAATGAGTTCTATGTTCTATGTTATGGGTTTTGTTTCCGCACTTAGGCCTTCAAGTGGACCATTGTGCGTGATTGAGGAGTGAGTCCCTAGCACTGAGCCACTCACTGACTGGCTGAGTCAGCGATGCTGATGTCAGTAATGAATCAATGATGAAAGAGGAAGTGACCGTGGCTGTTAGCTAAGTACTAGCAGCTAGACTATCATGTTAATTGCCATAATTTAATCAATCGCTCCGATTGTGGGTTTAATTGTTTCGCCGTAAGTACTTAGGACGAACACATCATTCAGGATTTTTCCATTCACTCGAATATGATGGAGCTCTTTCTACTCCCATTGCGCCGTGTCATCGCCGCCCGCTGCGGTGTTCAGTTCGTCAGTCGTGTTCCTATATCGTTCTTGTAGCACAACTTTTCAGACTTTCGTTATGTGTCGTTATATGTTTAACCCCCCAAATTTCCACTAAAATAAGTTACTTCTCATCTCGAAAACTACCACAACACATTAAAACTTAGGTTCCTATTCTGTATACAACCAAAAAGTGAGGCACTCGTGTATCGCTGACCGTCATTAATCAAATATTACTCGAAATTACATTAGCGAAGGACAACATCCGTAAGATTTATGTGACGCCTACAATGGTCAGTAGGTCCTCAGTTAGCTCCGTGCTTATAAACTGCGCCGGAGTAACACCAAACAATTCTGGTTGTTGTGAGTTGGTGGGCGATGTGTGTTTGTGCCGGCGACATTGAGAGCCTGTCTGTATGTCGGTCACGCGCGCAAACTGTGTAAACTGCATTGAGTTTCCATAACATTTACGTTTTAAGTGACGCAGTAGTGCTTCACAGAGAACGTGAGGCTGTCCGTCACCTTTTGTCAGACGAATTCGACGATTCAGGTACCCGAAAGTATTATCTACTAACTGATTGGATTATTTACTGCAACGTTAGTAGGTTCTCAAGGTTTCGATGGAGTTTAAAATTATGAGATTATAGAAACCATGTGTGCCTACGGTAAAGTTTTCCTTTTAGTGGGTGAGTGTCTGCATAAACAAATCGCACCCACACTATTCACAAAAAAAACCAAATGAAAACAAATAAACAACGCTACCACTACTAACTCCATTATCTTAATAATAGGACTACTTTAATAACTGTTTGACTTATAGAGGTTTATAACCTTCAAAATCCCTCCGATCGATTTTCCTGCGATTCACCTCATAATGAAAATGAAAGCCAGTTTTCTTGCAAGCATTTATTTATTACTAAGGCTTTGGTTTGGTGTGCACAATATAAAACGTTGACAATGTTAAATGTTGGGTAATGCAATACCTATGTTAAGTAAGTGTAAAGGCTCGTACACACTGGAGCGTCGTTGAAAATTAAACAAAAACTTCGTTGACGGGAAAATTCACAGGCCGGTTTTTCCACTTGATTTAACTGATACCATTAAGATATCATTCTCTTGTCGAAAACGGACTTTCGATACAATCTCAGTTTATACTTATACTTTGCATGAAACAGACCTAATTATAGCCAACTGGGTTTGCTAGCCACCCTAGACTACTGAACGTAGCGATCAGTATATACGAGCCTCCTATGTTAGGGATAATATCGGTTCTAGATTAAAGTTAACACTTCCTGTAGCAGCGCCTGCGCCGGGCCATCGACCGCGGACACGCCGCGCCCCCCGGAGCCGGATGCACCTGTGGACATTAGGAACAACATTACCACATGTCATATATATCACATTCACCAAGGCACGCTTGCGCTTGCTTGGTGGTGGTGGTAAAACATCATTCGAACGATAATTGAAATTCGTTTACATAGCTTTAAATTTAAGCTTTAGTTTTCAACTGCATCCGGTTAGACTAGAAGCCGACCCCAACATAATATTTAAGAAAAGGCTAAGCAGATTATGTTGACTTAGCTTTAAATGTGAAGATATAGTGATTTGTGGTGCAAGCGAGCCCAACTACATATATCTAGTGGAAGGCGGAGATGTCAAGGGGTACCTAGCTGTCGAATATCTGACACCGCTCATAAACCATTTTACTAATAGACTGGTTCATTTCTGAAGAGTTTGTTGTGCCACTTCTTCTTCCCAGCTAAAGCGGTAAAGCGCGGCCGTTATGGGGGACTGTCTTATTATACGAGTAATGTTGACGTTCGAAAAGCGCCGATTCTCAGTCTAAATTGAATAAATGACTTTTGATTTTGATTTATGACGTCCTATTACATTTTTAAATAAATAATTTAAAACTCGTATTGCATGCAAATTTTTAACATCACCCAGTCCGAGAATGTCATAAACTGTTTAAAATTTATTTGCACACGCCATAACAGTGAACATTTTCAACATTTTGGCAGAGCTGTGCAAAAGATGATAATAAGAGCCTCCCAACTCTTTCGTTGTCCGCACAATCTTCGATTTCCCGACTTCTATTTAAATCAGTTCCAAAAGATTAATGTACCTACATACACATTGTGAGTACATTCATAATGTTTTCCGGGAAATCACGATTTCATGACGTTATACAACTAAATACACACGCGGTAACATTTAGTTCTGTACAATGTGTGTGTCTGTATGTATTTGTATTTGTACACGAGCGGGCGATTTATTTCTGTGAATGATACGAAGTGAAGCTATTTATTTAAACGTTCGTGTGTACTTTAATATTAATATATCGCATATCTGTTTTGTTGCAATGTTCCTCTAGTAAATAGCGACGAGACTGACAGCTTTAACAGCTGTAGAGTAACAACAGTCTGTTCTGCTGCACTCTATCATCACATTGAATTGTAACGTGCTAAAGATACTGTCCAGAGGAGAGTAATGTATGTTCTCTTGACTTTAGACTAATGAACTTTTAAACGCAAATTTAAAATGAGATTTGTCTTTATCAAAGTAAGAATAATTATGCCGAAACTCGTTTAGCTATATCAAACAACATATTGAAAATCATAACATTTCGAGCGTGCGAAAATTTTCTCTGCTAATTCGTCGCACTGGTTCTTCGTGGCCGCACACGCGACCTTGACCTATCGCACGATAAGGCGCGTCGCACACTCGCGCCAATTAACACACTGTGCACAGACTGCGACCCGCACTTGACACCATCTGACACCATTTAACGCTCATAAAAACCCCGCTGTCATACATTACGTACTGCGCGAGTTATTTCAGGCGTGATTGATTGAAGCAATCAGGCCTTCAGAGCAATTCATTGAATTAGATGTTCTTTTGATTAGTATCAAACCGTTTGGACTCTTGAACTGCTGCTCGTTAATGCACTAAATAAATCTTAATGTGTAAGGTCATTGCTATGGAGTTCGCGTCGTGGCCGTGGTTCGTGATTCATTCTTTTATTTGGTCGATGCGTAATTTAAAGTTATTTGCTATACCATCCACCTGCTAATACCACTAATTAATATTTCATACAAGCTGATCCGACAGACGTTGTCCTGTCCAAACAATAGTTCCTAAAAACTTCTCATACAAAAAACGACGTTTATTTATGCCCGAATTTTTCCAATTTTTCTTTGCATAAAAACCTAATTCGGTCTATTAGTAGCATTTTGAAAAAAAATAACAAAATCGACCCAGCAGTTCTCAAATGATGTGCTGCTTACCAACGAACATCACTTCATTTTTACAAGCTTTTATTTAACGTGTTAAGTAAGTACATATGTATGTAATGTAGGTAACTAGGTATGTAAGTAGTCCGTCAAAAGCAAACCATTTTTCGACCGTTGTTACTTATACTTACTTAACCGTTGTTAAGATTATTTTATTAAAAAACAAAAAAAAATACTTGGTAAATACCACCTATATTGTTGCTTTTCACAACCTTTCAAATCAACGTTCTCATATCTTAAAAATGAAACGTATAAAGCTAAAGCCAACCATATTTTTATAACGGACATTTAAACAATTTAATCATACATTTTAACATTGACTTTAACAATGGTATTTCAAAAGCTAATAAAACTTGAATAAGCATTAATTTCCAAGTAGATAATGATACTACTTTGCACATTCTTATTCTATATTGTATTGACTATATTGTATTCTCTTTCTTCGCAGGTAAGCTGTTGGTTCTCACGACGACGCCAAGTAGTTACGTCCCTCGTGATCCGTGTACCTACGTGGTACCTGCGACGTATACGGTATGTACTCGTCAGTAATGAAGGCACTAATTATCGGTAAATGGCACGATTTGACCGAACGTGACGTGTCACGTGCGAAGGGCGGCCCGCCCTGAGGCTAGGGTTGAACCTTCGTAACATTTTGTAAGGCAAGTTGTAAGTTACGTTAAGTTTGACCGAACTTCTATGCCTAAATAATTGTGTAAAGACGATTGAAGAAGTGTGTGTAGACGATTTATTATTTTTGCGATTACGGAATTATTTTCAATCAAAGCTTACAGTCAGCCCCAAACAGATGTACCTACACACGGACAATGAACCATTTTATTATCTACAACGATTGAACCATAACATTGTATCCACCGTCCAGGTATAAAACAGAGGACATTATATCTTTTTGGGGCTGACAGTACCTACATAGAATTAAATTCTACTAGTAACGTTCTTGAAAAAAAAAGTTTAATAAAACAGCTCAAATCCAATAAAATGAAGACTATTATTAGTTGTCCGAATATCTTGGTAGCCCTAGACGTAGACAGCGATGCGGGGATATCTTGGTAGCCCTAGACGTAGACAGCGATGCGGGGATATCTTGGTAGCCCTAGACGTAGACAGCGATGCGGGGATATCTTGGTAGCCCTAGACGT
This sequence comes from Oligia latruncula, assembly GCA_948474745.1. Taxonomy (NCBI): domain Eukaryota; kingdom Metazoa; phylum Arthropoda; class Insecta; order Lepidoptera; family Noctuidae; genus Oligia; species Oligia latruncula. The sequence continues at coordinate 20,660,271 of OX419688.1, forward strand.
AGACAGCGATGCGGGGATATCTTGGTAGCCCTAGACGTAGACAGCGATGCGGGGATATCTTGGTAGCCCTAGACGTAGACAGCGATGCGGGGATATCTTGGTAGCCCTAGACGTAGACAGCGATGCGGGGATATCTTGGTAGCCCTAGACGTAGACAGCGATGCGGGGATATCTTGGTAGCCCTAGACGTAGACAGCGATGCGGGGATATCTTGGTAGCCCTAGACGTAGACAGCGATGCGGGGATATCTTGGTAGCCCTAGACGTAGACAGCGATGCGGGGATATCTTGGTAGCCCTAGACGTAGACAGCGATGCGGGGATATCTTGGTAGCCCTAGACGTAGACAGCGATGCGGGGATATCTTGGTAGCCCTAGACGTAGACAGCGATGCGGGGATATCTTGGTAGCCCTAGACGTAGACAGCGATGCGGGGATATCTTGGTAGCCCTAGACGTAGACAGCGATGCGGGGATATCTTGGTAGCCCTAGACGTAGACAGCGATGCGGGGATATCTTGGTAGCCCTAGACGTAGACAGCGATGCGGGGATATCTTGGTAGCCCTAGACGTAGACAGCGATGCGGGGATATCGATTGCTATAGCGTTCGTCCACCGCCTGAACAGTCTGCAGCGACGGTGTCTTTACAAATACCAACAATGTTGTACATACTCACCTTCATAATGACAAACATGACACACTGAAGCCTTATTGTTTACACTGAGTGTTTCTAAAGGGGTTAAATATAATGACCACCATAAAATGCTTTGATACTCTTAGTTCTTTTACCAAAAATATATACTTAACACCAGAAAAATAAAGTATAAAATTACAATAGTACTAGCTATTTTAGTCACGACTGCAATTCAAATTGTATTCGAACACCAAATGTAGTAAATGATCACTAAATCTTAGTAAACTTAGCGACCCCGCGAAGCGGGGCTCCGTCGACATAGGATGCAAGAGCGAGCGAAGGGCACCCCGAGGTTAGGTTTGGTTAGGTTACTTTAAACCCTTTTCACAGAAATAGGGGCCCGCGAATCGGAGCTCCGTTGACATAGGATGCAAGAGCGAAAATACCGGCATGATGACTTTGCGACTGGTTTAGAAAATGATATATGAAACAGTTTGCTTAAATAGGATAGCAAGATGTAAAAACTTTGGTTATAATTTTACATTAAAATGCTGTTTTAATTTTGGTGATCATTTACTACTTTTGGGTTAACAATGATTTATTTAGAGTCATTTTGCTTAAATAGGATAGCGAGATGTTAAAACTTTGGTTATAACTTTACATTAAAATGCGGGTTTAATTTTGGTGATCATTTACTATTTTTGTCTGTTAAATGTTACTATATCCGGTGGTAAGTGAAACATAAGCCTTTCTAAATTAGCTATAATTCGAGCGAGGTCCTTTTAAAATGTACAAGTCCTTAGTATTATCCACTTTTTTTTTACTTGCCTACGCTGTCCCACTCCTGGGAAAGGGCCTCCCTCCACTCTTTCATCTTTCGCGAGATCATGAATCCACATAATCTTTTAAGTAATTCCACACAATAATTCGCATGTCTGTCGGTTGCAGTTTATCTAGTTAATTCGACACTTCAAGAACGTAATTCTACTGCAAAGGTTTATTTTCAGCTAGCTTTTTCCCGCGGCTTCGCCCGAGCTCCACTCGAAAATTATTTAAAAAAAATGGTTGCGCTCTTCGTTTTACCAACGATGCCTGCACTAAGTTAACATCAAATATCTGGTGTATTTATATAAGAATGTGTTACTGTGCAGAGTCGTGAACTCTTGACCCTGATACTGTAGTCCCTGCTCTACAGAGCGAGACGTGCCGGCGGAAGCCTCTCAGTCGTACTGCTGAACACTAGAAACCCTTCAATTATGCCATACGACGACGTGTACTTTACGTCCCTCTGTGCCATTTTCTCAAGATCCACCGAAGGAAGGCTTCCCTACTTAAATTATAAACCACTCCTTGCTTCATGTGTCAAGCCGTCGATCTTGCTTGCCATACGAATATCTAGTTACAAGCATTTACAAACCCAGAAGTCACCAGGTCTAACTCTCTAAGAATTGCGTAGTGGGATTCAAATGCTAGTTTTTTTCTTGTTGAACACAGATGATCTGCAGCATATGGTAACAGTCGAACCTCGACTGTCTCAACTTCAGATCCGCTTCGACTGTCGAAGCGGACCTCTTCAACTCAAACCACAGCTGCTAAAAGTGACGTGTTTAAGTAGATGTATACTCACAAGCACGGTCCTGGTGCGCTCCTGGTAGCCGCTTCCGCACGTCACGGAGCACTTGCTCCACTCGCCCCACGGACTCACCTGGCAGTCACCATCCTGCGCCAGAGTTGGTCCTGGACATGGTTATTCACTTGTTTTTAAATAGATGCAAACAAATACAAGAATAATATTTAACTTCATAAAGGTTCAGAGAAGATATACTACGGGTGCGGTCAAATTAAGAGCTATAGCTGTAATATTGTACTGCCGTTTCAGCCCACCCCTCCTCGGAGATGTAATGTATCATAGGTATAGATACACCTAGATAACGCAAGAGCAACTACTTCGCGTGCCAGCTTACGTACAAAAATCGTAAGCTGCCACTTTCGCGCTCAGTCCTGTATTGCTGGCTGGGTGAGCGCTCGCGCTGGCGCTAAGCCCCGGGGGTGGGGCGAGACGGGTCTTTGAATCGATTTGATTTTCCCAGCACTAAATAGTGCTTGTGACGTCATACTAGGTAGTAAAAAAATGGCACGCTTTTCATACAGATCGTGATACTTGCGTTATCTAGGTCTATCTATATCTGTGGTTATTAAGAACTCACAAGAGAATCTGATAAAAGACAACAACGCAGATACAATTTTCAGAGTTTCAACAAGTGTAACAAATAGAAGTCTCCTCTGGGATCATTCCATTATCATCGACTGCCCAAGGAGGCGCGATGTCGTCGCGAATAGTCACGATAAAGTAAAAATATAATCATGTCGCACGCGGCCACCGGCCACTGCGGCCAGCTCTTATGTGTTATCGAGGTGTTTGTACACCTCGAGAGTGCTCAAGTCCAGACACATCTGCCTGTACGTGACTAGACTAGCGTGAGGTTAGAACTAAAATACAATAGAATTTGATGTTTCGCGAATGTCACATTGTTCATTGTTGTCAAAAATTATTTCGGCTATTGTTTTTCTATATATTATTATCACCTTTTCAATGTTGGAGCTTCAAACATTCAAAAGCTTCGGACATGTTCTTATATCTCGCACGCAAATCCATGATACACATACCTATATCTGGATTTGGAAGATCATAGCACTCGCTCTATCCACCTACTAAATGTTTTCTCCAATGTTATGCGAACTTCCCTGGCGAGTGGCGGGGTCTTATGGATCGTCTTTTTTTTTTTCTTTAATTAAAACCCACCATAACTTACAAATTAAGTATAGTGAAACTGTCAACTCACCATTAACGCTGTTGGACTCGGGCACGTTGTTGTTCAGCGCTGCGGACGGCACGCTCAGCTGTGGCGGCGCACCGGCCGGCGGGGCTCCTCCCCCTGCGCGGGACAGTAGTATTACTCAACTTAAAGTTACGTTTGGAGAAAAATAAATGGGTAACATCTTCCTATATTGGTGGGGTTACGGTTTGTAGGGATAATGATTGTGAAGATAAATAAATTTACCTTTTGAAATCTCAAAAATAAAAACCCTTATAACTATAATTTTTCGTAAGTAAAAGCTCCCATGCCCAAACGGAGCAACCTATGCAATATTTATAGTGTGTGAATCGAACACACGAACGTTGGAAGACCACCCCTCAGCCGCTGCGCCATGCTAGCCTGCTAGGCGTCAATGTATACTGATTTTTATCACTACACTAAGTGACTACTTTATTATGATCAGTCACTTAGTGTTGCTAACGGTACAAGCGACAAAATATGGCTAGTTATTTCCACATTAGTGCGTCGGAAATGATAAATGTATCGTTGAGTCTGTATTGTTATGTCTGCTGTTATTATTTAATAACAACAGACAACAATATTTACTACAATTGTTTGTAAACGTGTGAGAAACGGTTGCTAAGTCGTTACACGTCAAAATCATGAGCAATCAGTAGCACGAATGTCTAGGAACATAGTGTGAGTAGTCTCCGTTATATAGCGACTCCATCGGGAAATTGTCTAGGTTCTATTAACTTGACTATTGTATGGAAATTGGTAACACATACATATTTGATGATCTATAATGAGTAGGCAAATAGGTTCGATTATCTGTGCGTCTGTCTGGTAGTCACTTTGTGTGGCTCTATCTCAGTAACTTAAAGCGGTTGCAAAAAAAAAAGCAGATCCATTGCGCGAACATGACGAGACTCGCTCTTGGCTAATATTTTGGTGATTAGCTTTTGTTAGTTTTGGCCACTATGAAATGTAGTAACATGACTAACATGATGAATACTATGAACGACCAATTGGAACCGTGCACCTAGCTTCTGACGTTTCATAAGTGCCCATGTAGGCTTATGTGAAATAAAATATTTTGATTTTGAACGCTGTTACTCAAGAAACTCAACATGTAGCTTAAAACATTGCTTCTTTAAACAATTAAGTAATGACCGGAGTTGTCTTAGGCACGCTATCGTTTAAAAGAAAACAACATTAACATTCGTTTCCGTTTCCGCCAATAGTAGCAGTACCTACCTACCTAATGCACATGTATGTAGTAGACGTAGTTGTGTTTCATTGGTTCTATTACTTGAGGTACTAGCGACCCGCCTCTGCCTCGCACTGTTTATACGAGTTGACAAAACAGAGATTTATTTTATATTTAAGTTTAATATGAAAACCGCATCAAAATCCATCGTGCAGTTTAAAAAATTAAGCGGTCATACAGGCAGCAGGAAAACTGACCGCCACTTGCAACACGGCAGGTGCCAGTGCTCGGCGCAAGCCTGCTGCTGGCAGCTAAGATAATTAAGAAATTCATCCCTAGAAAATTAATAATTTATCTTGGTAAGTAGGTACCTACTTAGTATGTGTGTTGAATGAACACTGGGGCCCAGTGTTCATTCAACTTTTCAAATTAACGTACAAATAACGTTCGTTACTAAGCTTTGTGATTATACAACAACATCAAAATCATCATCATCATGTTTCTAAAAGAAACATTGTTGTTTTCACACGAAACCGTGACAATTGTGAAGTCTGCCATATTTTTTTCTGCTCTACAATGACATGATGTCGAAAATGAACATGTCTGTCACACACACTACCAGCGACCGAACAATCACACGAAACAAAGTATTTATCTCTTACGATGTATTCTTTTACGAACATCGTAAAGTCGGACTCAAAGTTGTTCCCGGTGTGACGTCACGCGTGAGGAGGTGACGTGATGCTGACGTCATCGTCTGGGGGTGCTACAGACAGATTACCGGGGTCACGCGTGTAGGTAGTAGGCACACAGATTTGAGACACCTAACCTAATCAAGCGGGCAGCCTTGTGCGTCGTGCGTCGTGCGTCGTGCCCGTCACTCGTAAAATCCGCCTTTACATACTCGCACGTCGTGTTTCGCTTTATGACTCGCGTCTTACGATTTGTTTCTATGTTTACAAGCAAAACGTTATAAGTAAGAATTAATTTTTAGGGTTCCGTACCCAAAGGGTAAAAACGGGACCCTACCTGTCCGTCTGTCTCTCACCAGGCTGTATCATAAGGACCGCGGTAGCTAGACAGTTGAAATTTTCACAAATTATGTATTTCTGTTGCAGCTATAACAACAAATAGTAAAAACAAAATACAATAAATATTAAGGGGGGGCTTCCATACAACAAACGTGTTTTTTTCGGCGTTTTTGCCTTGTGGTACGGAACCCTTCGTGTCTCGAGTCCGACTCGCACTTGGCCAGTTTTTAAATCTGTTCTTTATATTTAGGTACAGATTTTATTTTTGTTTGAGTTCCGAAATTTTAAAGACTTATGAGTTCTTGCTGAAATCATTGAGATCTTAATAGCCCTAGAAATTGCCTTTAAAAATGCCACCCACTGGAATCATAAATAACAATTAGTTACAATAATCGAACAGCTTCAGACACACAAGTGATACATGATGACTACCAGCCACCAGGATGCTTGCCATACAAATGTGCATTATTATGAACGCCAACCTTCCGGAGTTGGAATAAAATGACGTGTTAAGACCGTAAACCAGGTGTGTCAGCAGATCTCGTGGTGCTGGAGTAATGCGCTGGAGAGGTGGGAAGTACCTGGCTACTGAGTCATGCCTGGCGCGGTGCCAGCGTAGCGGTGACGTCGGGGACATGTCATCATACACATCCGATCCGATAATAGCTAAGATGTTGATTGAATTAACCTCTTGAACGTCGGGCCTCTGTATGCGCAAGTGCCACAAACGTCGGCACATTTGGTAGTACTTGTTGATTTTTGGGCAAGCCTTCGAAAAAACGCAGATTTCGTTAATACATAGCCAGTTAAACGTTACATGTTATACCTTCCTGGCTTCGTTATTAGATTACCTAACTATTTATACCATTCATTATGCAAATACAACTGACCTTATCTAGCAACGATGCGTTAAGTTTTTGTTTTCATTTGCGTTAAGTTTTTGGTTTCACAGAACTTTCCAGAAGCACTAATTTATTTCTTTTTTTTTTCTTCCGTTTTATTGGCGCTCCTGTTTAAATGTTACCAAAATAGGTCAAGCATGAATCGACTAATCGAATGATACAGCTAGATCGTGTTGCAAGTGCCAATAAATAGAAAATATTACCGTCCAATGACAACCATGCGTGTTGACAGTTGTTATTATCCAATGGTGTAACGCCGACGTTTCGAGTCATTAAATCTTATTATCCAATGGTGTTACGGCGACGCTTGAGGGGTTAATAAAACGTTATCGTAATGCTTCCGTTACATACCTGTTGAGTTTGTTGTGGGACCTTTGTCAGAGGTTCGATCGAAGATAGTTGGTAATATTTTCGGATAAACCTACTTCTTCAACATAGGATAGCTAAATTGTTGCCGAATACCGTTCATTCAACAGATAAATGTTGACTTGCCTTTGTGTCATAATTTTCTTCAAACAAAGACCCTTGTCCACAGACACCACTCCATTGCAGCAACATTATAACGGGCACAGTGATACCGCTACCTCTAATGTGTTGCTAGCTTTTCAAATTATGCCTAATGCAATATTCTGCCCAGTAATGATAGGGTTTAAGAAATACAGCTTGCGACATGAAAGCATTTTGACGTAGTTACATAAAAACTCTAAAGCCACGGAACTATAAAACTTGCTCGGCTCAAGGCTGAACGATTTCAAGCGAGAAGTTTGTTGGTCTGAGGGGAGAAGGAACTCTAGTGAGTATATAGCTAGCGGTAGGGACGCGAGCGGTCCGAAACTGTCAACACAAACAGCTATGCCGTACGTGACGTAGCCCTGACAGTGACGTCACAGGGGGACGTCAGATCCGCCGGCACCCCCCGCCGCGCTACATGACGTGCTCAGGGCTGTGTCGCGGCACACTGGCCCACTGTCCAGTGTTGTGTGTCAGCCATCGGAATCCGCGAAGGAATTAATCATTGTCACGGTGTCACCACATATATTTATGTTTTATAAAAATAGGGTAGTAAAGTGGGTCGCGGTAATTAAACGAATGAGCCGAGTTTGGGCATGTCCGTATGCAGCCAGCGTGGGTTTGTTGTGATGCTACGTTATTGAATAGATACTCTAAATACAGCAGAGATTTACTGTTATACCCACGTTTAGCTATAGATTATTACACTTCAGCTGGTCATCATTTATTTCAAATAGGCACATAAAGGCACTTTTGAACGTCAAAAAAAAACTAAATAGAAATGATTCTAGTCGCCCATTCCAAAATGTAGTTTTCGTATGGAGAAGAATGGGCAAGAAACTCCACCGTTACTCTTTTAAAATGTTTTACAAGGTCTTGTATACATAATAAAAATTACTGAATAAAATTAACTTATACACACAGATTACTGTGGTAATAATAACTGATAATATTTTTCCATAAAACAAATTAAACACGCGTCGAATCAAAGTACGTACATATATAAATTAATCTAATGGATCGGAGGCAACGATTTTATAATCCAATTAGTATTAATCTACCATGACAAAGTGCAGGAGACAATATCAAATGTCCGAGTGCATTTTAATATTTTCAATGGTTCGTATGTCAATAATGAAATTGAAATATTCAGATCGCTACAAACTTGCCAGACTTCGAAACCTTGAAAAACGTCCTCAACGTCCGAGACTTGAGTCATCATCAGAGAGTCATCACGTCATTGGGTCTAAGCATAAGATGAACATTATTTGATTCCATTTTGATTATCTACATTGGAACCGGAACGGTTGGTACTGTGATCCCGGCTTAGGGCGCATTCCACCAAACTTATACCTAGAATAAGTCTTATCCTGAGAATCATCATCTTTCCCAACTACCTATGTTGGGGTCGGCTTCCAGTCTAACCGGATGCAGCTGAATACCAGAATTTTACATGGAGCGACTGCCTATCTGACCTCCACAACCAAGTTACTGGGTAATACGATACCCCTTGGTAAGACTGGTTGTCAGACTTTCAGGCTTCTGACTACCCGTTACGACTGTCAAAGATCCATGAATGACAGCCGGGATCAACAACGGCTTAACGTGCTTTCCGAAACACGGAGGGGTCACGGTATGTAAAGATGGTCACCCATCTACAGACCAACCGCGTCAAGCGTAGCTTAACCTGATCGATCGACCTGTGCGGCTGTTATTTTTTAGCCACGGGCCTCTCCGGTCTTATCCTGAGAATAAATTTTGAATTGTTGACAGTTTTTCCATACTAGAACTGTCAGACGTCAATTTTATTCCACGATTAAAAGATATGACATTAAAAGATATGATATGACTTTGGTGAAACGTAACGCACCGGATCAACTCAGGATGGATGAAATGGCGACAGGTCACAGGAACAACTTGCGACCCACGGATGCCCCTCAAGTTAAAGGGGAAAATTTATAAGTCCGTGATAAGGCCTGTCGTACTGTATGGGTCTGAATGCTGGGCCGTGAAGAAGACGGATGAAAAAAAGATTGCATGCAGCGGAAATGAGAATGTTGAGATGGATGTGTGGAGTGACGAGAATGGATAAAGTAGGAAATGAGTATATAAGAGGAAGTTTGAAAGTGGCGCCAGTGACAGAAAAGTTGAAAGGAAATCGTTTGGCTTGGTATGGGCATGTGATGAGAAGGGACGAAACGCATGTGACTAAAAGAGTGATGGATATACATGTTGATGGATGGAGAGGGAGAGGAAGGCCGAAGAAAAGATGGATGGATTGTGTGAGGAATGATATGAAAGAGAAGGGAGTGAATGATAGCGTGACGGTTGACAGGGGCGAATGGAAGAAGAAAACGTGTTGCGCCGACCCCAAGTAAACATGGGATAAGGGCAGGAAGATGATATGACTTTGGTGAAAACAGCCCTTAGAGAGACAAAAAAATATGCTGCCATGACTTTAAATTGTTAAAAGAACAGGAGGAGGACGATGGAGAAACGATTGGGAACCTGTCTGGATACCTTCAGCTGATCAATAGCTACTCTAGACAGGTGCTGTACATACCCAGTATAAAACTGCAGGTGCTGGTGCAGTCGTCCTGCGTGATGAAGTTGTTCTGGTTGCCGCGACAGCCGCCGTACGCGAAGGGCACGCACATGCCCTTCTGCGCCATGAACGTCCAGCGCTGGTACAGGCCGCGGCACGGGCCCGGGTCCGCCTCCTCCATGCAGATACCTGCCAGACGAAACCATTCAACACAAACATTATAATTTTAAAGGCAGGTATATTGTAGTTGTTCAACGGAAAACCAGAATTTGAAAAAGATGAAACTTATTAATTCGTTCTTGTAACGTTTCCTAAACGAATGGACTAAAGCTAACCGAATGGATTGTTATGAATTCATTCATAACAACATCCACTTGTTGAAATTTTACTTTCTTCTTTAATTGTACTTTCTTCTTTAACCACTACTCTTATAATCTAAGTGAACGCGTTTTTAGTTTTAAACTGAAAGCGCCTTGACCTTTCCTAAGTCCTAATTTTTGCTGTTCTTAGTTCCATAAATAATAGCCACTTCAAACAGTTACAAAATATTGTAGTTGTCTGTGAACTATTGTTTTGTTGCAGAATTATCTATGATAGTTGGATAAGTTTTTTTTACAAATTCTTCACTTATCTCAAAACCAGTAATTCTTTGTTTACTTGAATCTACAGACATTTGCTTTGTTTCTATGTCAACAAAGACTCTTCATTCATCTACACAGATGTAAAGCTCGGTCCAGCCCTTGAGTGCAAATTTATTAACATTCATGTACTATTTTTATGATGAGCCATAACTCACGGACAGATAACCTTGTGCCTATATACCTACTTACATTGGGTAGGTACATTTTATTTGCGTCAGAATTCGCGCAGTTTTCATTAACATCACTGTATTATGAAATGTGTCTGTTTTCGCTAAACATAGCAATAATAACATTAAGATAGCCATTGATTGTTGCATCTCGCTTACGTTAGATATTAAATTGTTTTCACACTGATTTAGTTTGGTCCTTGCTACTTTTTCGAAACCACTCATTTTGTTCCGTGGTCAAACAGACACAGGTATCGCCGAGTTAGATGTGCCACATAAGTATACCATACTCGCAGCCAGTTGACTAGCATTTTAGCGTTACACAACGTAGCCTTGTGAGGCGCGCTCTCAATTACAAAGTAATTTGTTAAATGTGTAATTATCGCAACACGTCTCTCTCTGTAGTTAAACAAATCGTCGCTCGCATGACTAAAAGTCTTAACTCATTTTTCACATTTATTTTTATAACTGATCACACACTACAACTAGGTACCTACACTCTTTTATTAGCGATTCTTTACAATTTTCACTAACCGTCGTACGTATGTTATTTGGATCTCAAAATATAACCATTTCGAAAGGCAACAAAATGTAAAGAATCACGAATAGAAAAATGTAGCCGTCCCAACTCAAATTAGCTAAAAAATGAGGTAGGACTTTTAGTCATGCGAGCGACGAAATGTTCGCGGCTTGTCGGTTGCAGGCGGGTCATTGTTATGTATCTCCGAATGCGTGCGATAAGACGACATGTAGGTTCCTATCTATTTATGTATATGTTTTACGGTTACAAGTAGGTTATATTCCTCGTGAATGCCAATATTTTGGTAATTTTGCATAATACTGCAGTCAACCACTAGGAAAAACTTGCTAGGTCGCACTGTAAAATTTAAACCACGAAGTTTGTACCTAAATGTACTACTACTTCATTCCAGCTAAATCACTAGAAGCTAATTTCACCAATACAATTGAACGCGATCAGCACATCTAACTCGCGTTCAGCGGGGCAATTGCGTAACCTACAAAATATACAAATATTGTTTGGTTTTGTAAAAGTATTTCGAAATGATATTTCTAGAAATTGTAAAATGTTTTGTGGTGAGAAATAAACTATTTTATTTTACATCCATTGCGTTATTTACGTGTTGAGCAGACAAATTTTTCGAACTTATGAAGTAATGGATTAAAATGATTCAGATTCCGATTGATAGTGGTGCTGTCGGTGTCATCATTGTTGCGCAATCGGGTTCAGTTTCATAGATGAATTTCGCCCTAAGAAGTGATGAAGGGTGGGCGTTTTGTGGGTTGTCACATCTAAACTTTTGACGTTCAAAAAGTGGTGATTTTGGAGCAAAACTAACGTTTAGCAGTCAGCATGTCGACGGCGCAGCTCTCCCTCTCCTGGCAGGGCCGCTGCTGCATGAGCTCGACCCTGGCGGAGCAGTCCTGCTGCCTGTCGGCCGGCACCAGCAGCAGACGCATGCGGAACCTCACGCCCTTCCCGCAGGAGGCGGAGCAGGGCGACCAGGCCGCCCACTCGGTGGTGGGACAGGTCGGGTCGGATATTTCAGTTTCTTGCTCGGTACATTGTGGCTCCATACATTTGCGGTTCTCCTCTGTGAAACAAGCGAAGTATTTGTAGGGGAGTAGGGACATGATGTTAGGTACTTGTAACGACATCTATCGGGAATTGTGTGAACTAATAAGCGGAATAAGCAAGATTTCATACGCAGTTTGTGAAGTCAGTTCAGTAGTGAGACTGTTAAATACACTATAGCGCTAGTGGAGCGATCATCATGCCTCTTGTTTGTAAAGGAGTCGTGTGAAGATTCTAAATTCATCAGACACCGATCTCATCATATGATGGGTTATAACTGAATTAAAATATCGGTGTACGTACATGAAAAAAATAACTCGCCGAATGTATAATCTCCTCCCTTTTATGAAGTCAGTAAAAAATGGAATAAATCCAAGTAAAAACAAAAAAGATAGGACCGATAACAAATTCCTTTTGATTCTCAGTAACACCAACTATATACACCGTCCAAGTCAGTATTTGGCCTTAATAACAACATGCTGGCCGACACCACCAACTACAGTCACGTACCAGTCTGCACGAGCGGGCACTTCTTGATGCCCATGTGGTTGATGAAGTGCCTCCTGCGGGTGCTGACTCCCACGCCACAGGTCACGGAGCACTCGGACCAGGGTCCCCACTCCGAGGTCTTGCAGACACCCTCGTTGGCTTCGATGGGCGTCGCGTTGTTATCTATGTCTTCTGGGATCGCGCTGTCGCCTCTGAGGAGGGAAAGAGAGGATACAAGTAAATATTGATAAGAAAAAAATGTAGGTAAGAAAACAATAATTTAAAATAACACGAGCACCAGATAGTTATGGCCACGCTACAGACATCAATAACATATGACAGACGTTTCTTCAAAAGTTCTCATGAAATTCAAAACTTCTTACTTTTTTGCATATTACTGCGGCGGCGGTGTTTACTTTTTATAGTCATGAAAATATGACGATATACGATTGCATATACTTCTGGAACGAGTGTTGTAACAATAAAGAGACCATTATTGTGTGCTTCGTTAAGTTTCCGTCAAGTTTAATGACTTGTGTGAGATAGTGATGCAGTATTCAGATAATTGTGAACAAAACACTAGGTATTAAACACCATCTTATGATCTTTACGAGTGTGATCTTACTCAAACTCGCATTTATTTAATTTCCAAATAAACCAATTACGGGCATTTTGAATTGCCAAAGCGTCCGTCAGTCAGATAGATGAGCTAGTTGCCCATTCCAAAGCGTAGTAGGTGCCTACCTATGAAAAAGAACGGGCAAGAAACTCCACGGACACTCTTTTAAATCATAAAATTGTTACAAAACATCGGTACATCATTCATGTTGAAATTATACGTGTGAGAACTAGGTAGAAAGACTTGCACGTTAAAAGCGTCCGTTATAAAAAACAAAAACAATTCAGAAATTAAAATAAGCCGTGGCAGCTAAGAGATGAGCAGTCCCTAGTGACGGCGCCCGTTCACGAACATGACGTATGGATCAGCACCATTCAGCGCAACCATTTTGAAGGGAACTAATGACCCAACACTCTTTGGCATCACAACGTGTAAGACACTACTTGACTCAGATTTATTGTCCTTTGATAGACAAAAGATCTATGGCCAGCCGATAGTCGCGACCCTTAGATGTATTAGCGCTAAACAATACAGATCCCACCGGGTCCCGGCAGCCGACAGCCGGCACTCACTCGCACTCGGGCACGGCGGCCACACACATCTCCTTGGACACGAGCTGGCGCTCGCACGCGAACATCTGCGCCTTCTGCGGCATGCGGTACGTGCGCGTGCGCATGCGCAGGCCCTTGCCGCAGCTCACGGAGCATTGCGACCAGGAGCTCCACTCCGACACCGCGCACTCCGCTGGAGAGGATAGTAACTTATTAATTGGCTTATAGGAAAAATATAGGCTGCATATTATCAGGATGTCTTAATAGTGGAAAAGCGAATCCCAGTATCCTGTGTTCATAGTCCGCAACAAGACACCGGTTGTTCAAGGTTAAAACTACTGAAGGTGATAGGAATAAAATCGGTAAGAAAACACGATAGATTACTCTAAAGTTCATTGTCAACAAGGTCGAAATTTATGGACCTTGTTGTCAAGTAAAATTATTTTAGCGACAAACTATAAGTATTAATTCAATGTTAGAATCCTTTCCCAAAGTTACTTTTCGCGCCTGCTATCCCATCTCCCCTGTGCTACGGTAGTCACATGTGTTGTTGTGGTTTGTTGGCTAGTTGTAGATTTTCAGATTGATTTCTATAATTTTATGTTTTTGTTAGATATGGAGCACGTCTAGTTTCCGTCAGACCTCGTCGCATACTAACTGACTATATTTTTTTTTATTATTCTCTGCACTCACGTCTATTAACAGTCTGCGTGTTCTCCTCCTCGTCGACCACCTGCTGCAGCAGCACCTCCTCGTCACAGGACCTGGAGATGAGCTTCTCCCTGGTGAGGTACAGGCGCGCCATGGGCGGCACCTCGGTAGCGCCGGGCGCGTAGAACGGAGCGCGAGGGTCTTCCGGGTACATGGGCGTGATCCGGTACATCTTCTCGCGGGGGTTGGTTTCTGAGTTTGGTGACTGGAAGTACCGAAAACAATGGTTATTATAATCGGCTCGAAAAGTCACCTGAGATGTTTGAACTCAGCCTCTGGCGGGAAGGGTATAATTATGAATATTAACAGCATTTTTCCATACACATAGGAAGTTATCTATGGAAAAATCTACTATGCTTTTAACAGGATCAATATGCTAAACTCAAAAAAATTTGTTGGTATACTCAAATTACAGCTGTCATTCTTTGACAGTTAAATGATATGGCTATAACACGAAAAATGGACATAAGATGTCAATTTGCTCAACAATAAATTTCCCTGATTGTGCATAAACTGTTGACCTCATCTAAGACAATGTGACGACATGGCGCTGCTCACCATGTAGGAGATGCCGCCGTCGGTGCCGGCGTCGTAGGGGAACAGGTCCAGCACCTTGTGCTCGGCCCACGTGCAGTCCTTCTGGCACAGGTTCAGGCTGTCCACGCCCACCACCCAGTCCGGGGATGGACCTGCAACCACAACGAGACGAGAAACTTACAACAGTGTAGTCCATACTATTAATATTATCACACTAATAATATAAAGGCGAAAGTTTGTGGGGGTGTGTGTGTGTGTGTTTATATGTTTGTTACTTCTTCACGCTCAAACAGCTGAACCAATTTTGATAAAATTTTGTATGAAGGTAGCTGACACCCTGGATTAACATATAGGCTATTTTTTCCCGATATTCCCACGGGATTGACACTTATGGGGGTGAAATCGCGGGTCGCAGCTAGTATTTTATAAAAGCGAAAGTAACTCTGGCTGTCACCTTTTGGCTCAATCAATTTGGATGGCATACGGATAGACCGAGACCTAGTTTAACACATGGATAACTTTTATCCCAGTAGTACGATCCCGCGAAATAATTTTTTGACCTCCACGTGGGAGAAGCCGCGGGCTAGTGTCATAATATGTAAAAGGGGACTTCCACTTCCAGGCTCTTTCACGTTAAGCTTCCCGTTAAATTATTTAGCAACTGATTCCAGACAATGCTGTTTAATTGTTTTATATGTCATATTGTTTTTATGGGTGTTAAAATAAATAAGCAGTTTATTACATTAGCTCAGCTAGCTTTAAGAAAAGTTAAAGAATGTAACAAATATGTTACCAAACATAGACGCGAGTGAGAGGAAGTGCCTCTTCCTGTCCGTGGTGAAGGCGGCGGAGGTGTTGGCGTTGACGCGCGGGTGCCACAGCCCCTGCGCCTTCACGATGGCGCGCAGCTTGGAGCCCTGCTGCCGGAGCTCTCGCTCCAGGAGCCCTACGGAACCCCATTCCGCTAAAGATCTAAAGAAAACGACATAAATTAGTTCTAAGTCGATGCAAATTACCAACTGACATTATTTCGCGTTGAATATAATTATGTTAATAATTATTTTATTTCAGATTGACTAGTAGGTACAGTCGGTCGCCAACATTATCTAACCCACTTCTAGTCAGGCAATGTTGGGTGGGTCAGACAATGTCACCGACTGTACCTACTAGTACTCTAGTACTATGGAAATGCCATAAAATCAAAGATGTAGCGGAAACTAAACTTTAATTATTTTATTAATGGGTACCTACACCAACAGCATATTCATCTATCTTTATCTGTTGCTTTAAACACTACTTAACATTTGTATGCGCTGTGCACTGATGCAGGCCATACAGTTATTTTTACGGAATCATAAACAATGTTTAAAATAAATTGTGAACGCAGTTTCAGTCATACGACGTACTTAACTACTTACGTTTATGTTGGGTGTACCTATAATGATAACGACACACCGCTACAAAACCTGCATACAATTAACCATTCCAAGATATTCAGTCACCTGAATCCGTCAGTAGCGATCTCGCCTTCTCCCCAGAACTTGAAGTTCTTAGGATGCGTGGCTCCGATGACGTCAGAGAAGTGCGTCAGCCACATAGCTTGAACGGGGAAGTCTTTCGGATGCGTTTGTGGAGACCACAGACCTTCGAACACCATCTAGTAATAATATACAAAGTTGTAACGTATGTAGGTAACAAAGTTAGAGAGACATAGGTACTACATATTTTTAGTCAGCTTTAACAATTAAACACCATCTGATGGGCTGAGATAGGAATTTTATTAACAGAAAATGAATGGAGCCGGTTACACTGCTAGGTCATATCAAAATGTGGAGTAAGTAACCTTGTATTTGGCATCGTCGCAGGCGCAGCAATCGCTGGTCTGCAGGGAGGTGTCCTCGCACACGCGCTTGGTCAGCTGACCGTCTTCCGCAAACCATCGGCTCTCGTTTTCGTACACCATCGCCCTACAAACCACAAGTTAAGGTCTCAAAATAAATAAGTGTCATCAAATGTAGAAATCAGAGGTTTTAATAATAGCTTGCTATGACGTACGTTATAAGTATTACTTACTTGAGTAGCACACATCCAGAGCCAGTCGGAGGAGCTTTCCACATGACCTGGACCTCAGTCTTGGGCAGGTCATCAGACTCGATGACGGAGTTGGTGCACTCCTCGTCGAACTTGGTGAGCGTGTCGGCGAACAGCTGGAACTGGCCCTGCTTGCTGGGCACGCGCGGAGCGGCCGGGTCCAGCGGGTCCAGCTTCATCTGGAACCTGGTGAACTGCTGCACCACATCATGGGTGCGCGAGCCGACGAGAGTCACTGCAAGAAGATTATTGTTTGAATCTTTTTGCAAATATCGTGTCTTTGTAATGAACCTGTTCTTTTGTTTCGCTTTCTGATAGCTAGGAGAAGATTGGCTTTACAGCGTTACCAAATTGTTTTTAATTAAAGCAAAATAAAGTTGATTGCATTTACAGCATCAACGTTTTTCAAAGACAAACGAATATGTTGGTGGAATTCAAAGAGTTCTCTGTTTCTATTTCTCGAGGTGGTGCTCGAAGTGCACTTGAAATCTGCTCGAAATAAAAGCTTCAGTTTACTGCAAACATCATACATAGCGTACAGTTTACTGACCTATGTGTAGTGTACAGTAGGCACATAACTGATAAGATTTTCCCAGTATTTCAATATAAAAATCAGTCGTCCGGGATCATTATTATCATAAAAGTCTCATAAAATTATGTAGTTATAGGTACGTATTAGGTACTATAAACGAGTACGGGTCCATAAATTGTCATGTTATATCTAAGCATTGCATGCGCTTTGCAAAATCAACAGTGAGTAGGTAAGTGGATCGCCACTGTCGCCACATGATTTTTATGTACAAACAAAATATCATGTTCTGCTGAGGTCTGCAGATTAACTGAGCATGCGAGAATTGTTTACTAAGACATCTGGAAATGTATTCAACTATCAACTGTGATGTTACTTTGTGCTCTACAACTCTAAGATATAGATTGCTCATTTTGACCTCGCTGTTAAAATAATTCGCGGAAATTACTGTTTGCGGAATATTTTTTTTGTATTTAGGCATGATTACCGAATTTGCGTTTGTTCTCAAGGATTATTCTTTCTAATTAGGTACTTCCTTGTTTTGGTTAAGTATAATAAATATGCATGAAGCTATAAAGGTATACTGACCGACATATCTCTCCCCGGGCGCATACCGCTCTACTTCCCCGTTGACGATGAGCCGGTAGAAGTTGTCTCCGGGCGCCTTGGGCCCTGCGCTCCCGCCTGGGGCCAGCTCGCATGCCTGCGCCTGCGCAGCCACCAGTAACACCACGCACAACCGCCACATCTTACCCTACTGAAGAACGCACACATTTTGCTTAAGTTGGATTTGAAACAAAGTGAACCAATGAAAAGAAGCTTTTCGCTGTTGAAGGACTTTTCCAATAACGCAGGTTATTGAGGTACAGACACGTTAACATGGCAAATTTTTGTACTATATTAGTATTGGAACTCAAATATTTGTTACTAGAATATTCCGTTAGCTAGGAACGGTGAACTCACCAGCTGGCGCGTTCGATGGCAGCAGAGTGCGGTGGTATCGCGCGCCGCCTGCGCCGCAGATAAAAAGGGTCACATCTCTGACCCCTCGCCTCAATACGTGCCATATTTGACGCGATACATATGTTTACGAAACTCATTTTTCATTAAAATAATAAAATTGCTTTGTGTCTTCATTCTTACAGGAAGCCCGAAGCCGCATCATATCCTCCTTAAAGTCGCAAGTAGCAGCAATTTTGTGAGGCCAGTGTAGGTCGTGGTTTAACTTGACACACCTAGATGATCATTTGTAGTACCTTTAGGTACCTACCTACCTAGATCATGATCCTTTTAGGGTTCCGTACCAAAATGGTGAAACGGAACCCTTATGGTGAGACTGCAGAACGGACTGCAGTCTGTCTGTCTGTCTGTCACAGCTGGATATCTCAAGAACTACTAATGCTATCAACTTGAAATTTGGAATAGTTTTAGATGACGTTTGCCCAACTATTTTGCAAATAAGAAAGAAATAAAACTATATTATGTCATATATTTTTTGCAACAGAGACTGAAAGGGGGTCTGAAAAATTCGAAGTGGGGCTACTAGGTAGGTCATGTAGGGTGTCATATGAAAGAACGCAGTTTGCACATTCTCAAACATTTTTTCTTTTTTTTAGGCCGCATAGTTTTCGACTTTTGATGAAAAATGTAAAAAAAAATACCGTTCCCTCCCTTATCCCCGAAGTTTGCAAAGAGAAAAATCCGAAATAATTCTATGTGACAGAAGTTTATGTAAAGATCATATATATATAGATACAGGTCGAAGTCTCTAAATAGCACACTTTTTCAGAAATCATCAACAAAAGTTACATTAGTTCCACTATCGGTCAAGAGATGGCGTTGATATAAAACTGTAATATTCTATACCGCAGCGCAGTGTTAAAATTCTCTAACGAATATAGGCCTCGCCGATGAAAAATTAAAAACATAATGGTACGGAACCCTCGGTGCGCGAGTCCGACTCGCTCTTGACCGGTTTTTTTTTTTCGTTATCCATGCGTTTCACCAACGTTAGGTAGGTGGTTAGGTATATAGATATATGTTTCACAAGTTTATACATCAAGCATGTTCTTAAGGGTAAGGAATAGTTAGGTAGGTACAGATAAGTACCTATTAAGTAAGTCAAATAAAAACTGCTGAGACAAATCTACATAATATTTTTTTATAATTTGAGAGTATTAAATTGAAGAGTTTGTTATTTTGAACGCGGTAGACATCCAGACGGATTTGAAAAAATCTTTTTGCATTTGATAGTCCATTTCTTGAGGAAAGCTATAGGCTACTTAACATCACGTTAGGGACCATAGGAGCCGAGCACAAAAAAAAAACAGAAATAACGTTAAGCGAAAACGCAGCAATACCGCGGGTAGGCGATGTGATGCGACTGGTGGGGTCGGTGGGTCGGGGAACAAGACGTTTCACGCGGACGAAGTCGCGGACCAAAGTTAGTTGCAAATACATGGAAAAGCCCTGAACATGTTAAGTGCGCGATAATAACTGACCAATATTCCTGCAGACTACAGTTAAATCGGTCAGTTATTAATATGAGCACGCTCTAGTTCCGCTATCAGTTTACGAGCTGCTCAACTTTGCATCACCGACGACGACGTCATCAATCGAGATAATAAGCTTTAAGTTTTCAACTTCAAAATGTTTCTCTATTAGATAGCCGACTGTTAGATTAAGTTATTCCTAGTAGGTAGTCTAGCGGGCACGCCTCGTCGATCCGTCCTGCCTCAACATCGGTCAAGGTTGCCTGGTAGTTTAACCGTATCTCGTAGCTTCTGTTTTTAAAAGACTTACCGAGTACCTACCAAATTACTAGACCCATTAGGTATTATCATAACGATGACATGCATGTCCCATTTCAGAATAACTTGGCATGTCATCGCATCTTTGAATACCAATCTAATGTTAAATTGAGTCCAAGTCAGGAAAATGAAAGAAAAAAAGAATTTTACTTACCTTTCGGCCCAACAAGATTTTCAACCGGAAATCGCGCCTGGTCGTCGTCTCACTTTCTGCCTTTCAAATGAACTGTCTCTTCCTGCGCGCTGGTCCAATGCTCCTTACATCACACTTAGCACTGTTCTTGTAAGAAGGGCTGCAGTCACAAATTCTGCGCCGTCGGTACAGGTGCCTAACCATAGGTGGTACCTGGTCACTGGCGAAGTGTCTGCGGTAGGCAGTGGGAGTGCCTGTAATCACTGATTACCTACACACCGACGCTAAGCTACCCACATTCTTCGCCGTGCACGCTCATCAGTCACCCTCATTTACACGGAATTACTGTGGTGGTCGAGAGTCCTGGGTCTACTAACCGTTGGACCCTGTTGAGACGAAGTTCGATATGTGTGTGTGCAGTGGGCGAGTGATGTAGGAAGTGTGGAGTGTCTCAGTACTGCGGTGCAGTTACCTCTGTGCGGTGAGGCGCGGACAGCGGCGGCATCTCCGCGCGACAAGTGACGTCTTCCGGCCGCCGCTCATTACCCGCGCGTGCGCATACCTTCGCGCCCACTCCGTGCTTGCAGCACTCAGATTACGCACACCCTATTATTGTCTTACATAATTAATTGAACGCTTCCTCCGCTACGACGAGATCCTTAAATTAGGATGGTACTTTTCGGAGGGTCGGCGAACCAAGGCTGCGGATGTTGTAGGTACGTGTCTACAGTACCTAATACCGTCATTACTCGCACCGTGTTTCAACCATCTTAGAACGGGGAGTTATGTCTTCAAGAGAGTATAGTTAGCGATCGACTCGATCAAAGAAGTCGTTTATTACAAATCTTACTTATGTGCATCCTACAGATAGAATGACTCGATCCTGTGATGAAATTACCAGTCAGAGGACACTAAACATGATGAGATAAACAGTACAAGTTACTGTTATAGCTACTGCGCTCTAACTCTGTCATCAAATAATGTGACTTTACTTACATATGTATATATCTGTAGATATAGGGTGAGCAGAACTTCAAATTGACACATACCTCATACATAGGTCAGAGTGGTTTTGCGTATTTTTATTAGTCTCCATGTAAGGCACACTTGCTAGCCGATAACACGTTATTATCCTTGAACAAGGATTCAAGCCTTTCGCTTTTCACTCCAGCAGTCTTCAGAACGTTGTTTTCGATTTATTTACAATAAAAATATATTTATTTCCTTTTTTTGCAGGTAAAATTGCTTGATGTATTGAGTACATTTTCATCGAGAGTGCAGGAAGTAGACACCTTCTTGAGAATGAGGTGGATATTTCTTGCACCTCCGCACTGGCGTGCGATTTCGATCTGATCATCTTCATCTTGGGAGTATTCGATTTGGCCATCTACAGGTCATGAAATCCTCGTGTCTCTAAAACAATAATATAAGGTGTTAAAAAATGAACCCGACAAACTTTAAGAGGTGCTTTAGACCATCGAACTGAACAACTTTCACTAAAGGACCAACTCCGAAATCACGAAAAAAAAATCTGCCGTTTAATACAAAAGTTCAATACCTACTTGATCAAAATGCATGAAACAGCAGATTTTTTTTTTTTCGTGATTACAGAGTTGGCCCCTTAATGAAAGTTGTTCAGTTCGATGGTCTAAAGCACCTATTACAGTTTGTCGGGTTAATTTTTTAACATTTGCGAACTCGTTTGATGAAGTCTAGGCTCCGTTCAAATATGTTCCAAGCTATGCTAGGATCTGAAGCCTTCCAGTCAGACTTGGTGAACCGATTCGCTGCCGTGGAAACCACCAATGACGTTGACCAGGAGCTAAAGGAGGAACAGTATTTAAAGGACTGAATTGGCAATGGGCTGGCCATATTAGCCGTAGAACCGATGACCGTTGGGGTAGACGTGTTCTTCAGTGGAGACCGCGAATCGGTAAACGTAAGGTGGGATGCCCTCAGGCGAGGTGGAGCGACAATCTTCGCAGGATGGTTGGTAGCAGCTGGATGAGAGTTGCCGAGTTGAATGGCGTGCGATAGGGGAGACCTACGTCCAGCAGTGGACTGCTGTAGGCTGATGATGAATATTCACAACGGACGTAGGTCTCCCGTTACTTTGACTGCAAACATTAGATAGCATGGCAGTCACAATGTAGACTCTTCTGTAACGTATAATGCTTTGGTGTGAGACTTCGTTCGTCAACTGCCGCAGGCGCAGATGCCGCTGTCTGCATAAGCAGTGCCGTAGTTAGGAAACTGTCACTGGGTATAATAAACTGCATGGTGTAAGAACTAATTGTGCAATGTGGTCATAGGTCTATACGAATGGCCAAAGTGCATACAGATACTACAGATACTATTATCTGTAAACAATAACAATCTGTTCTACTTCCAATCATATTTAGAACACTATTTCATCCGCCAAAGTTTAATTTGTAAAATGACTTCAAACATTTTAAACCTCGTGACAACATTAAGATTACAGCTTCGCCGCCATTAACCCAGATCATCAAACTGCGCAGACGCACTCGACCACACGCGCCGCGGGACTGAAGGGAGAGAGCGAAACAAAACACTGCTGTTGCAATTATTTAATTCAGTCATATCATACAAATATTAAAACTATGCACGTTTTAAGTATATCTCGACTAGACTCGTTAGTTTAAAACATATTTGATAAATATAATTATTATGGTTCCACATTAATGTTCGTGTACGGGACTAGCAACAAGATGATGCTTTAAGATCTAAACTATGAATTCTGCACCGTTTAAGTCTAGGAGAACAGAACGACGTTATTGTTGCAGCCAGCCCCGTACACGAGCCTCTATTGTAGTTGGGATGATGATACGTCTCACTAATTAAGGCTTAGGACATAATGTTATAATGAGTTATAACTTTGAATACAAAAATATGACATTTCACACTAACACAACTTTGTATATAACATGCTCATAGGTTAAAAGTTTATCATCCGACATTTGATTCAAATCCAGTATTATTAGGTACATACAAAAGTAGATTAATTAATCGAAGGAAACTATACACTTATCGGTATGTGATGCTTGATATAAAAATATGTTCAACTAATTCATATTTATAAAAATAATATCATTTTTTAGGGTTCCGTACCCAAAGGGTAAAAACGGAACCCTATTACTAAGACTTCGCTGTCCGTCCGTCCGTCCGTCTGTCTGTCACCAGGCTGTATCTCAAGAACCGCGGTAGCTAGACAGTTGAAATTTTCACAAATTATGTATTTCTGTTGCCGCTATAACAACAAATACTAAAAACCAAATAAAATAAATATTTAAGGGAGGCTCCCATACAAAAAAACGTGTTTTTTTCGGCGTTTTTGCCGTCTGTCTGCCGCCAGGCTGTATCTCAAGAACCGCGGTAGATAGACAGTTGAAATTTTCACAAATTATGTATTTCTGTTGCCGCTATAACAACAAATACTAAAAACAAAATAAAATAAATATTTAAGGGGGGCTCCCATACAACAAACGCGATTTTTTTGCCCTTTTTTGCTCGATATCAATAATGGTAACAGGTAGGCACTTGAAATATTCACAAAATACTCAGTTGTATTTTTACTTTAATAATAAATAATAAAATTAAAATAAAATAAATATTTAAGGGGGGCTCCCATACAACAAACGTGTTTTTTTCGGCGTTTTTGCCTTGTGGTACGGAACCCTACTCGCACTTGGCCAGTTTTCTTTAATTTCTTTTCTTTTTTCTATTTCATGTTTAGTTAACCAAACTGTTGTAAACTGTTGTCTCCCGAAGCACTGTTGTTGTCATTTCATATATTACAAACAGCGCTAAGAATTGAAGATGTGCAATTATAAAATTGTGATTATTAAAGCTTTAAAAATAAATACAGATTTGTTAATATTGCTTCAACATGATTAAAAT
Source organism: Oligia latruncula (assembly GCA_948474745.1). Classification (NCBI taxonomy): domain Eukaryota; kingdom Metazoa; phylum Arthropoda; class Insecta; order Lepidoptera; family Noctuidae; genus Oligia; species Oligia latruncula. Next base: position 20,684,710 of record OX419688.1, read on the forward strand.
TATTTTACAATGTGGCTGAAGCGTTATTATAAATAATGACCCGGCGAACTTACCGCCTCAGATTTTTGTTATTATTTCCCCATGTTTTAATAATTATTCTGCTATTCGGAGCGAAGACAAATTCAACAAATAAAAGATCATAAAAATCGGTCCAGCCGTTCTTGAGTTATAAATGGTTAACTAACCCGACTTTGTTTTATATAATTATATAAGTAGATTATAATCCTAAGTGTTGACTAGCAAATAAAATGACGACTAGAGTATTTTCTTCGGCTTTCATGCAGCCCTTATTGTTACAGTTGACAAAAAACGTCCATAATCAAATAAATTACTTGATCACTAAAAAATAAAAATCACTTCACTTAATTTTAAATTAAAATCTAAACCATTTTACACGGAAATTCATTACAAAACAAGGCCACGGAAACACAATGGTATGATTGTAAGTCAGAGATCAATCTTTTATCTTTCTGGTCATCTATTTGTAGATACAGGATAATCCTGTCTCGTCGAATGTGCTCCATTAATATAGGAGGAAGTAGAAATATAATAATAATCACTTTAGTACCAAAAGATGCACAGTCAGCAACGAACGCTTCAGATTTTTAATAATCACAATTGTATGTGTGTAATGAATAAATAAATAAATAAAAAATAAATTGAATAACTGAATTAAAAAAAATCCCGTTACATTCAGGCGGTGACTTGTCGATTTCGATGAGAGGTAAAACTTGTAAGAGTTCATTGCTGACCGTACAATCATATACATTACAATAGAAGGAATGATGCTGAGTATGAGACAGTTGGTTGGCCTCCCCGTCTGGGATGTTACTCATAACATTACAATAGATGGAATGATGCTGAGTATGAGACAGTTGGTTGGCCTCCCCGTCTGGGATGTTACTCATAACATTACAATAGATGGAATGATGCTGAGTATGAGACAGTTGGTTGGCCTTCCCGTCTGGGATGTTACTCATAACGCAACTATCGTTTAGACTCATTTCGAGCAAACACAACACAAAACTTACTAATTGGTAGTTTGAATCACTCACCTTTTAAAACATCTCACATTAGGCCTACGCACACTGATAAATCACAATAAGATACGTATTTTATCAAAGTATCGTGTGTGTAGTACACAAGTCTTTAACTACAAACAATATTCTAAAAAACGTGAAAATATTCCTGTAAATGCTATTTTAATCATAGGAACAGTGTTCATAGCTAAGCCAAACGGTATGATATGTATTGCCAACTGATGTACGCATGACAGTCGCTCAGGATATCGTTGTCTATGCAATATAAAACAATTGACATCGAAAACTGATGTTTGCAAATGAGATGATTAGTACCTGTGATCAGATCAGTTCAGTAAATAAAAACACCACGCATGTATTAGTAAGCCTGTGATCAGATCAGTTCAGTAAATAAAAACACCACGCATGTATTAGTAAGCCTGTGATCAGATCAGTTCAGTAAATAAAAACACCACGCATGTATTAGTAAGCCTGTGATCAGATCAGTTCAGTAAATAAAAACACCACGCATGTATTAGTAAGCCTGTGATCAGATCAGTTCAGTAAATAAAAACACCACGCATGTATTAGTAAGCCTGTGATCAGATCAGTTCAGTAAATAAAAACACCACGCATGTATTAGTAAGCCTGTGATCAGATCAGTTCAGTAAATAAAAACACCACGCATGTATTAGTAAGCCTGTGATCAGATCAGTTCAGTAAATAAAAACACCACGCATGTATTAGTAAGCCTGTGATCAGATCAGTTCAGTAAATAAAAACACCACGCATGTATTAGTAAGCCTATGATCAGATCAGTTCAGTAAATAAAAACACCACGCATGTATTAGTAAGCCTGTGATCAGATCAGTTCAGTAAATAAAAACATCACACATGTATTAGTACCTGTGATCAGATCAGTTCAGTAAATAAAAACACCACGCATGTATTAGTAAGCCTGTGATCAGATCAGTTCAGTAAATAAAAACACCACGCATGTATTAGTAAGCCTGTGATCAGATCAGTTCAGTAAATAAAAACACCACGCATGTATTAGTAAGCCTGTGATCAGATCAGTTCAGTAAATAAAAACATCACGCATGTATTAGTACCTGTGATCAGAACAGTTCAGTAAATAAAAACACCACGCATGTATTAGTAAGCCTGTGATCAGATCAGTTCAGTAAATAAAAACATCACGCATGTATTAGTAAGCCTGTGATCAGATCAGTTCAGTAAATAAAAACACCACGCATGTATTCCTCGGAGGGTTACGCATAGGTGTACTTACAGTACACCTAGATTTCGCAAGGTATGTTTACGTCCCATGTAATAGGGGTTAAGTCTATTGCTTCCAGTCACAAATCCCGACTCGAGTTTCCTACTGAGAAATTCCTGATAAGTTCATATAAACTACAAAATCGCCAATCATTATTTGTGGTTCTCTAGATCGATTTAGCTGTTCAGTATGTGCTTGATATCTACATTGTTCAGGAACCGACGGATACAAACTCGATAGATTTACGATAAACGTGTCAAACTCTATCAATGACGCTACATTTATGTATTTTATACGTTGTCTACCATGACCGGCATGTAAACGATGCTAAAACCAATATCCTGCTCAAATAACAGCTCAGTGTGACATACACAAGGTACGTTCGTGTGTAGAGCGTGGCATCACTAATTAATTTTATACGCAAATATTTAAAACGGAAACGTTACTTTGGTGGTCATTAAATCAAACATACATATTAAGACTATACTCGTGGCCGTTCTACCTATGTAAATATTAACTGATTAAATCTTGACGAATGTTGTACTCAATATTTTAAAATAAATAAAAATAATGGCTCATTATACATTCTGCGGTTTATTTAAGACTCGATAATCTTAACTAATTATTATAATTAGTAGATAAAATTATAAATCATTGTAAGTTAAATGATCACAGGCTCTGATGCAGAGCGCAAGCCTACGTTAGTATGAGATGATGAGGACACACGACACCGACATATTCATAATGACACGCCGCGATTATAAGGCAATGGTCACACCCACCCTCACGTCACACACAATATATTACAGTATACACTCAGCTTGGAAGTTTTGGAAATGTATTAACATAGTTCTGGCAGTAGTGCAGTTCATTCACGGTTGTATTGTGGAAGCTCTTGTCAGAAATAATTGACTCAGGCTGCAGACCTTAGTGTCCAGAAGCCTAGCTAAGCTTTTCAATCCCCCTTTATGGAAGACTCCTATGTCCACCGGTGGACTATAATAGGCTGAGAAATTCTCAATATTGGAGGTTATAATTGGGCCTAAACCTCGGTTCACGAATTGGCAAAAAAAAGTGAATTACACCAATGACACTGAACGCGATCAGCATATGTTAACAGCGATCAAAAGCCATCAGTGTCAATATTCCACAACGATGATGACATTGGCAGCTTTGAACGCGGTTAATAGATGTGTTAATCGCATTTAGTTTCATAATAATAAAAAAAATACTAACCAATAGTTTCATTGGTGAAATTCGATTTTACTGGTCAGTCACAGAGAATTGCAGAACCTATAACGTATGTTCTCTCTTCGCATCGGCTCCATTTACGCGCAAATAGCTTGTTATGTGGATGTAATAAAACAGCAATTTTAGTTTGATAATACGAGTATAAGGCCATTTCTCGAAAGTCGTATGATGGATGCGTCAGTTACTTTTTGACAGCCCGTGTAGCGAGTTTTGACCCGACTATACTACATAACATAGTGGGTAGTCAACTTCGTAACCGCTTTACCGGGTTGAATGTTACTTGCACGTCATAAAAATATGGTCAATTTTGCTTTCAAGTGCAATGTCACAGTTACATAGTTTCAACCTTAATGAAGTTTTAATTTACTGGCAACTGTTGTCAATACTGGTAAAGCAATAACGAGGTCGGCTATACAGTGGGTATAATGTGACTTATAAATAAATGGAATAACATTACAGTCGGCAGGGTTCGGTTGCTTGTGCGTTAGTTCGCTGTCTCGTACATGCGGCAGTCGGTCCGTGAGGGCGCGCGTCTACGTTACAGTATACGAGTACAAAACATGGTCGTCAGTCGGCTCAGAACGTCAGCACCGGCTCCTCGCGGTGGTCCAGGATGTCTGGAATGATACCACATGTTGATTAGCGAAGTTTATGGAATAAACATCATCTTCTTACACTGTGAGGTCTCAATAATAAAGTTATATCTCCGTCGAAGAAGAGCATGTTTGGGATAGCAACTAAGAGGCCATAATAGTAGATTGTTTGCCAAGGGAGCAAACAACTATTTTGGAGGCGAGTGTTTCTTTGAATCCAGAGCAGAGCGAAGGATTCTAGAGTAAAATCGTGAGCGCGGCGAGGGATTCAAAGTACATCACTCGAGCTTAAAATAGTGTTGCTCCCGAGGTGGACATTACTTTTTATCACCCTCTATTTTGAATAAATGTGATAAAAAAGCATTTAGAGTAAAGATGAGCCAGTGGATGGCTTGTTCTAGTGAGAGTCGATGGCAACAGATGTAATAAAGAAAAGAAAGAAAGAAAAAAAATTATAAATAATATGCTGACCTTTGGCGATGGTCCACCAGGGCAGCGTGACGTAGGTGAGGTAGGCGTTGATGGGCGTGGACTGCTGGCGCTTGCCTTCCTTCCACAGGTGGAACGTCTGCGTGAAGCCGCGCATCGCCCACAGCGGGTTGTACGCGCCGTCGTCCAGCTCTGGCACACAGACAAACTTACATGCTCATGGACGTTGTTTGATACCGTTGTCTAAAATCTTTCATGAAGAATCAATTGGTGATATTTGTTGTTTTACTAATTTCTAAGAATGTAAAGTGCGTTAATAATTTCGAAATAAATTTAACAAAAAAAGACATTTATGCGGGACGGAGGCATGTCAGGTATGTGAGGCGAGTATGAGCATTCAAGATGAAGATCGCGTCTAGTCGTGTGGACGGATCTGCGGGTATAGTGGCGATGTGGTGACCTCAGGTAGTAGTATTGCAAGCGAGGCGAGGCACGCGGGGCCTCGCCGGCACGGCACTGTTGTGGGAGATACAGCGGGCGTGGCGAGCGGAGACCGCTCTTATATCAAACGACGGATGCATCAAAGGTCCCTAGCATACAATAGTAGAATTTAGTTTTATCCCAATTCGCTCAGTCGTAGGGGAGGGAGTAGTGTGAGTGTGTAGGTGTGCGCAGAGTACCGGAGAGGTCCTGGCGCGGCACGTCGCACCAGTAGTACACGGCGGTGCCGTCCGGCGTCGTGCGGCGCGGCGGCTGCCACGCGCCTGCGCAGGGCGCGCGCGGCGCCGGCGTGCGGCGCGGCGACACGCGCGCCGGGCACGCCGGCCCGGACACGCGCGCCAGGCACGCCGGGCTGGACACGCGCGCCAGGCACGCCGGGCTGGACACGCGCGCCAGGCACGCCGGGCTGGACACGTCCTCGCCCGCGCCGGAGCACACGGCGCGCATGCAGGCGGCCTCGCCCGGCCCGGGCGCGGCCTGGCCGGCCGGGCCGCACGCGCCGAGCGGCCCGGGCGCGGCCTGCCCGGCGCGCGGCCAGTGCGCAGCCGCCACGTGGCTGGCGCGCCGTCCCCGCCCCACCCCGCGCCCCCCGCGCCCTCTACCTACACACAACACACCCGCATCACTACCTTTGCGCACCTCACCGGATCTAAACTCATGTTTGCGTCGATTTTACCGACGTCATCGATTATCCTGCACTTCATACGGGGGTGTGTGGGACACACTCCATATGCAATACAAAGCAGTCGATGTCCGCACTTAAACACGCCACCAAACATGTCGAGTGACCCTTGTGACGTGCACAACGCACTACGCGTGCACCCCACGTGACGCCCGCACTACGCGTGCTGCCCGGGTGACGCCCGCACTACGCGTGCTGCCCGAGTGACGCCCGCACAACGCGTGCTGCCCGAGTGACACCCGCACTACGCGTGCTGCTCGTGTGACGCCTGCACTACGCGTCCCCGCGCGACTACTGCTCCCCGAGCGACACTACGCGACCCGCCCTCACCACATGCCACAAGCGACTACAGCCATGCTATGACTTGTGGAGCGACAACAACTAGCGACAGCAGTACAACAAACACACAATCAAGCAGTTTTGAAAACATTCACAATGAACATTCATGTTTCGTGCATTTACTGAAAAGTACATTGAAATAACAACATAATATAAGTGTTAGAGAGCAAGTTACTTATTATCATGGGCTCAATATGGACCAAGTGGACGAATCATTGACCGAGAACTTCCATTGCCACTCAATGTCGGATTAATTTATACAATCAATTCCATTAAAGGCCCTCGACAATTGACATCGACAGAATTCCAATTCAACGTATATATTCAGAGTACGCGCTGGTTCGCTACGGTCGTATGCTGCGGACGCGTGAATAATTAGCGAGTTATGTAACACTATCCTAACAGAGTAAAAATAAAGGCCTTATTATAGTAGATATAAAACTCTCGATTCTCTCCGGCGAACTCAGATGAACTTTAGCAATCTTCTTGTAGTTGTCTCTTGAATCGTCCGCTAAAAGGCGTTACCGGTTTCACTTGAACATATCAAAGTGCTCGTAGCCTTTGTTGTTTCATATGGGATTAAAAGCTTCATCAACATTGTAACGTGTATAGTGTGCACAGTCAAACATACGTCCATGTGTTTGCCGCGCCTTTATTTTGTAGCGCTAAGGGCGATTTTCCTAGGTGTCGTCGTGTGGGCGAGTGGTGCTATGCCAGGACATACCGTCGCGCAGGTCCCCGGCCTCCACCTCGGCCACGCCGCTGCCGAGCGAGTCCAGCCCCTCGTTCTCCGAGCGGCTCTTGTCGCGCGAGTCGCGCGTGCGCCAGCCGCCGCGCACGAAGTTGTTGAGGTTGGCGCTCGGGTCGCTCAGCCGGCGCTGCAACGTCACCCCAGGCATGTTAGTGCACAATTCAGTCACTGCAAGTCTTAGAATCCTAGAATGCTTGTAAGCGGTTTTCGTTTGTACCAATATGACAATGCCACCTCCAGAAATAGCAGTTTATAATTGCGGCTTATTTGCTTTACTTTTGACGAGCTGTGTGGTATGATATGATGAAAATGGCTAATATATAGATATACTAGCGGCCCGCCCCAGCCTCGCACGGGTGCAATTTGTTTTTCTTATTTTCGAAATGTTCATTCATCCAAATCTTGTCCTGGCAATACTGAACACAACAAACAAATAAAAATCCAATTTGGTGCAGCCATTCGGAAGTTATGCGCGTACAGACATTTCAGCGACTTTGTTTTATACTATGTACCTAAGGATAAACGAAAAAGACGCGCTGCGCAGATACGATATAAATTGTGATACCTAAGAGCAGATGATATAGAAGTTTATGGCATGAACACGTCTCTGTGTTACCTGATGCCTATACATGAACATCTCCTCAGGATCGTCATCCCAGTCGCTGTCCCACATGTCAGTAGCCGACACGCCGGGCTCGGAGGTGGGCGTGTCCAGGCCGGCGGCGCGGGGCCGCGAGACTGCCATCTCCGCGTGGCCCTTGCCGCTGGGCCCCTTCATGCGCACGAACTCGCAGCGCGCCGCCGCCTTGCCGCCCAGCAGACCGAACGACATGCGCTGTGCCACTTTTGTTGAGAGGGATGTTTGCTGGAAAAGTTTACGGGAAAATTGTTTTATTGTGGCGTATAAATAATCTCATGACGACCGTAAGGGCCCCAAAAGACGGGTGGCTCAAGCTCAAATGAGATGGTTAAAGGACACCCAACAACTGTATATCGACAAACCAAAATTGGAAGAGCAAGACGAAGACCTAGAACAGAATATTTGATACTTGATACAGCTTACGACGATATCGAGGGATGACGACAACATTAAACAATGTGTTTCCTTAAAGAATAAGTTCTCATTCAGAGCATAAGTAACCTATCTCAATGATTACACAGTTGTTTATGCTTTGACTTGTTGGTAAGAAAGAAACTATGGTTGTTGATGTAGAACTATTTTCTCTCGGGTGTTATTGTTATTGTAGCAAATGTTTTGCTTGATAAACGATAGCTTACATCGACGCTCAATTCTCACGTAACACAAACATTCACTTTTCATTCGGAAAAAGGGAAAAACGCACGTCTATCGTACAACGTACAATCGTTGGAAGCATAGCAACAGGCTATTTACCGCGCTGTAACAATGGGGCTTTGTCGCAGGCTCGCAGCGGGAACTGAGCAGCCGGCGGCGGCGCACGGTGTTGTGAGAACCTAGGAATTGTTTATTTTTAGACGTAGTAAACAGAGCCGGCTGAACACGCGTGTTTTATAAACAGACGCACGCGCCGCCAGCGGGATTGCTGCGACTGCTCATCACAACTCAGCTGATGATGTTTGACAACATTGGACAATACGCTATTGTTTTAACGCTAATTCGTTCATATGAAAGTCGGGACACACATTGAGTGAGTCACAAGTTATTATAAAGAAGTAAGGCAAAGTTAACGGTCCATAAATTGAGTAGTGCATACATTTTTGCTGTCACATAGTTTGACCGGACGACTATCTGATCTACTGTAACTGGGACACATTAAGCTACTGAATCTTCAGTTTAGCGGAAAAACACCTAGTCGCAGAGTGGCGTTTAGGTACCTACTTGGCTGATGGCTGCCCGCCAAGTTAAATTATTGACAAAAATAACTTTGAATAAAGTACAGGAATTTAATACACCCCTGCTTTGTTTCTAATTCAAAACAATGAGCTAATGATTGCCAATGGTTGAATACGCAAAGCGACAGGCTTTGCGTATTCAACCATTGACAATCACCTCTCTCACGATCACGAATACATAAAATTATGTACAAATGTAGACACTCAAAAGGCGGATATTTATTCAGCAGAGATGACGACAAGTTCCTGAACTAGTGGAACAAGTTTTCAATGTACTATTGGCCGTAGTGGTAGTGTCGTATGATAAACCGGTCCCATAGACACTGAATCACATCGGTGGGCGGAGGCCTACTAGGCTACTACTCACCAGTCAGCGCTCACCACGGCTATTTGTTACTCCGCTATAAAAAGAAACGCGACAAAGTCAAATCATTTATTTCAATTAGACCATTTAAAATTTATAAAAGAGAATGAGACTAAATTGGAACAATTATTGTGTGCTAAAAATAGCAAGGAATTGATCGTTGCCATAATTTTATCTCGCGAAATTATCATTATGGAGTATATAAATGATTAGAACAACAACGGGTTTAACCAAAAATAAAGCTTCCAGAAACAGCTGAATAATCTTTAGTTTTGGCACTTCATCGAAGAGTGAACTAAACATAATAACATGATGACTCAGGAACAAAAAAACCGTGTGTCACTTCGAGCAGTTTGGGAAAACGCGCTACGCAGTCCTTGCAGATTCGGGAGTCTTTCAAGCGATTCATAAGTTGAGCTATAGAATCAAAGGTTCATTTTTTCTGGTACCAATAAACAACTTTTTTTTTATTTTCGATGAATAATAAAAATAACTGGGTCAAGAAAAAAGGTTAGCTCGAGACATGAACCCGAGGACTTTGCCCCTTAGTGATCCGTCACTAAAGAAACAAAGAAGACATGAATCATAGTGCCCTACAGACGGTGACAAGCACGCCCTTAGTCAAAGACGGGGGGTGTCGACCCCGCGCCGAGCTGCAAACTATTGTTCCGAACTTGACTTGCGACTCATGATTCATCATGTATACGTAGGAAAACGTATCAGAGAAAGTAACTACCGCCATTGAATCAATCGATACATAAGTATAACTGCTTGACCGAACTAAACCCTTTGACATCGTTTACGTGACAGTGCAGAAATGAGGCGCAATGAATTATGAAGTAAGAAACCAGTTTCCGCCCGACAACAATAGACATCAAGGTCCCATTGATAAGTATTGTTCTATTTCTTATACATACAACCTCTATCTACTTTTAATGTCGGCAAGTCAAGCAACAGTCACTAGACAGTAGTCAAGGAGGCACTTGAACTTGAACCCACTTACACGCACACACACACACACATTGGGACTACTTAAACATAAGTATGCACTACTCAGAGCGGATTATACTACAAGTGGAGAATGTGAAGACCGGAAGCAACGTGTCAGCTACCGATGCGACGAAACAGATGGCCTCGTTACAGTAGATTTACTCTGATGGGTTTTTTCTCCGGTCGACTGTTTATCGATTGATTGGCGGCACGTAATCTTAGCTGTTGTGAACAATATCACGAGGGAGCGACCGACCGCAGATTGAAGTAGGGCAGACGAGAGGCTTCGCAAGCCCGCGCCATCGCGTCGCCGACCAATATTGTACTAGGTAATTAACAAGTTATCGCGGTAGAAACTGTTGTACAATGCGTTGGGGCCACCGATCAGTACCTGTTGCTTAGGTCTGGACTCAAGTCCTTGTACAGTTGTACACCTATATCGCACCAGTTGTATGTCAGTTATGTAAATGTGGGTGTACTATTAACACCTCTGCCTCACTGTACGGCGTACACCCCTGCTTGTCGGGGAAGATAGACATGATGTCATCGCGCAAGCTGTTGGCGATGGCGTCGTGAAACACTTTCGTTGCGTAGCTACGCGTTACAGTCGGAGGGGGAGGCTGCGTAATGAGATCACGCGTGTCGGCGCGACGTGTGTACTGATGTCATGATGTCAGCGCCAGGAGTCAACCCTCGCAGGCGCCCTTGAGTGGCACGTGACACCCTCGCGGATCAGGGCTGGGGTTACAAATAAATGGCCCATAATAACCGCATGCGAACTGTATAAGTAATAGACCTAGGAATTCTAACAATTATTTCTCATGAAACGCGGTTTATTGTGTGATGTAATGTTTCAATCGCAATACTACTCTGAAATTGAGTTATTAAATGCAATAGCTAAACGAACGATAACAATCGCAGCCAAGTTACAGTTATAGTTTTATACGTTTTCATTTCTGATTTCAGTAACTTCAATCATGGGAGGTAAGTACTTAGACCGTTTTTACCTTTCTGAGCAAACGTCAAACAGCTTTACTCCCCCATGTGATGCTGCTGAGAGTCACCTACCTAGTATACAGTACGCTAGGTATAGGGCAGCCCTAGCCCGAGGGTGTAACTCCCAAGTCCCAGTAGAACGGGACCGCGAGAGAGCGTGGGTGGCGCTGCTCTGACGTCACGGCACGGCCTGCCAGACTGTTTGCTCGCCACAGACAACGATCAATTAGTCTGCCATTAATCAAGCCTTGTTAATATACCGACATAATCCGGCACACTGAGACACATCTCAATGGTTTTGTAATTTAGTTCCTGGAATTTTCATAAGGACTAAAAATTACTTCGAACTACCGACTAACACTTTGATGACGTTAATAAAAAAAGATTGAGTGGAATTAATATAAAACATTGTACGTCATCTGATATTATGGCGAAGTACCTGATGTTACGCCGCCGTGACGCGCCGTGTTCGTCAATGAGCAGCTAGTCAGACGGTGGGTGCCGCGTCACACGTCCACCGACACCGACGCGAAAGGAGACCCTTAACGGTCTACATTGCAAGCAAATTGCGACAATTCCTGACCCAAGCCGAACAGCTGGCAGAAATAATGTAATCCTATTTAGGACTACAAGATGACGTCACTGTAAGGGTAGTCGCAGCCAATAACGGTTTCTCTTTGCCCATTCACATCATGCGAGTCCCGGAAAGCGTGCAGTGATAATGGAGGTTGTTATGTCAGATGGATGCCTCGGTTGTGGGCTGTGGGCCCAAGGCCGGCGCCCAGTGACGACGCCGCGGCGCGCCGGCGACGGCGACGCCCCATAAACCCACCTCGTAAACGGAGCCCTCAGCACGGAGGGATCCGATCCGACACGGATTTTACTGAGATACGGTGAAAAATATTGATGTCAGGATCTTTATGAATGCTTTTCGAATTCTTAACTGAAAGTAAAACTTTTCAACATCGTTTTCAAGAGGTGTTAAATTTAAGTGTTGGCAAGTTAATGGCAGTTTTCTAGTGTGCGGTGATTGTGAATTTATGACCAATTCACAACAGAATACAATCAGAATAACACTGGATTACAGACAGTAAAATAGCATAAGCAAATAATACCTTTATCTCTAGTACCTTTATCTTTAGTGTTTCCGAATTCATTATTGCCCAATATATATGTTCGGAAGCATTATCTGGTAGCTAAGTAGGTACTACTAGATAACATACATATCTACTAGATAACATACAACGCCGGAAGTAATAAGAATTTGGACTATTTTGAAGGTTCAAAAGTCTGAAAGAAGAACGCGAAAATTTTAAAATCACGCTATTTGAAATATCCATTATAAACAGCTTGAAAAATATGTATACGAAGAAATATAAGCACTTACGTCAGTGTGATTCGTACGTAAGAATTTTAGATGATTATTGAGTACTGAAATACCGATGAGTCGATTAGCTTAGATTAAAGTTACGTCCCCCCCGGTGGGTTCCCGCATTGTCGAGGCGGGGGGGCTCAGTAGCCGTAGCAGTGTCTTGGTCACCCACGGTGAAGCGAAGAGGAACCCGAGGAGGGGCCGCTCGTCAGGGCTTTTGCCGATAAGCCGACGACGTAGCGGCCAACAAGTAGGTTGCGGTGCCGCTTGGGCGACATCGCAACTGAGGCGGGTCGCGAACTCGCGATGTCGTATGGGAGGCATCGCGGCTGAGGGTTGGAGGCCGCGCCGGGAGAGGAGTCGGCGTATTGCGGTGCGCTGCTCTCCCTACCTTCCGCGAACTTGACGAGGTCGCCACCGCCGATGGCGGACGCGGTGGAGCCGCAGGGGAGGAGGAGTGTTGTATGACGTTGGCCGCTCTCCCTATCCTCTGCCGAAAATTGGCAGGCGGCGGGGCCAATGACCTGACCCGCCGCAGGGGTGCCCAGACACGGGGTCGTCTAGCGTCCATGTGCTGGTTTGGTCCCTGGGGTGGTCACGGCGTGCTTTGTGTTCTGGTGCGCCGGTGATGGGGAGAACTCCCCAGAGGAGGGTCCGGTGACGGACAGCCGCGGCGGGTTCACGGATGAGTGCTAACGCGTGCCCGTGTTCCCGCCGTAAGCGGCAGAGGAGGACACCGTGGAGTTTTAGTGGGTTAGAGTCCCACATAACTGCACTATCTCCCCGTGGTAGTGCAGAATGCATGAGCATTTTCTCCACGATAAAAAAAAAGGTTATAGTTACGTCGTTGTGGAATTGTGGTTCTACGAGATGCCAATACCTAAGTGCAGTGTGACAAGGTCATAAGCTTTGTCATTGCAACAGTGTCATAAGCATTTATCGCAGTTCCGTCATTTTTAGGGTTCCGTACCCAAAGGGTAAAAACGGGACCCTAATACTCTGTCCGTCTGTCTGTCTGGCTGTCACCAAGCTGTATCATGAACCGTGATAGCTAGACAGTTGAAATTTTCAAAGATGACGTATTTATGTTGCCGCTATAACAACAAAAACTAAAAACAGAATAAATATTTAAGGGGGGCTCCCATACAACAAACGCGTTTTTTTCGACGTTTTTGCCTTGTGATACGGAACCCTTCGTGTGCGAGTCCGATTCGCACTTGGCCAGTTTTTTTTAGGATATGTCGACGTGCAAACAAACCGGTGATAACCCCGTCGTTTTACCTTTAATTGGCGACTAAACAAAAAATGGTGCTCATAAATTATGCCCAGTGCACTTATTGAACGGATTTCAGGCCAGCAAGGTCACACAGTGAATCGATCACAAAGTTTCTGAATAATAAGATCTGAAACTGTGACCTTGTACTAACCACATTTCGATCGTACGCAAACTACCTACTACATAGTAAAAATAATCCCCCAAGCATTCCACGAGGAAGCGAGCAGTTTGTGTAGACTTGACTCAACAGGTTATTTTAACTCTGATTGAGTCAACAAACAACAACGCACAACAACGTTCTATTTGCAAATGATTCATTCTTTAATTTAAACCGAATTAATTGTCTGGCATTCTTAATTGCAACTACATGTATAGTAAGTACCTATGAATGATTTATTTCATACGCAGTTTGTTTAACCGACGCGACGTCGACGTAGTACCTATAGCTTACATATAAAATAAGAAGACACACAGTACATAAGAATTAAGAAACTGTGGCCTTAGTGTGAGTTTTTTTGACTCACGTTCGATTGCGAGCACGTTCGAATTTTGTATGGGAAATTAGGTTTCTCCTAGTGACCACCAGGTGGCGCTATAACTTTTTTCCATATAAAATTCTAACGCGCTCGCTATCGAACGTGAGTGAAACAACTCACACTAAGGCCACTGACAAAACAGTGTTTAGGATGTAACGTCCGGATATTGACTAAGTACTTCGGCTAGCGCTTCGTTACAACTTATATTCTAAACGCTTAAATTCTTCATGCTACAAACATGAGTCGAGTGAACTACCTACCTCATGGATAATTCCAAAAGACGCTTATCAGTTCCTTAGTAATCTGCCTGGAATTAGACAACGAGCCATTATCTTTAAAGTTGGCTTTTCAGACATCATCACATCACACATCTGTATTCTGACGGTATATTATACTTTTCAGACATCATCACATCACACATCTGTATTCTGACGGTATATTATACTTTTCAGACATCATCACATCACACATCTGTATTCTGACGGTATATTATACTTTTCAGACATCATCACATCACACATCTGTATTCTGACAGTATATATACATTCGTGTTTTATGGCTTGCTTTTATGGCATTTAAATGAAGGACTACAGTAGTGTAGGTAATTGAGTTTCTTTGTTTACAGAATTAGCTCTAGGTTCTGCGGAAATTCCCATAAATTATTTTTTCAGCGATACGATCTAAGTGTCGCGCAAATTGTATTTGGATAGCACAAAAACCGTTGGTAAAAACATTAATTTTCCATTAAGCAAAAGTGCGAGTGTGTGTTTTGACGTATATAAAGGAGTCATTCCAAGGCCAGTGCCGCCGGTAGTAGGTAGTAGGTACCTACTACCGACCGCAACCACTTGTAAGGTTTCCTTGAGGAAAGATCCACGACCTCACACTGATAATTCTAGCAAAAATCGTAATTGCTTTGTCAATATAGCGATAACGACAATAGTCTGTACATAACGAGATAAACTCAAAGATTAACTGTTTATTGGCTCATAAGATTATGTTCCTAAACATACAAAATTAAAAAGGATCTACCTAACTAATTAAACTAAAACTTGTTTCTGTTTCCTGTTAAAAAAAAACCAACGCATCTTTGAAGAAGCATAGCTTGACTTATTTAACCCTTTATTGTCGTTCAATTAAATTGATTCACAGAGTACAAGTCATCGAGTCACCCCACAGTTATATCACAGTAAAGATATTTATACTGTCATTATATGGACTCATCGCTCTATCCATGACCCGGTCTTCATCTTATCTTTATTCGGAACGATCTGTTTTTGTTCAAAAACTTTTTTACAAAAAACACAACCGACTTAAAAAAAAACACTACAAAGTGATAAATAACTTTAATTTCGGAAGTCGGTGTCTTTGGTTCCGCATTTTCGTTTTTTGGCACCGTCTTCCGAAATAAAAGTTATTTAAGTACCTATCAATTTGTAGTGTTTTTTTTTTTAAGTCGGTTGTTTTTTTTTTTTTTTGTTTTAATTTTTTACTTTTTCGTTGTACCTACCCCACACACATTCAATTAACACTAGTGCATTGAAGAATTGAAGATCCCGACTAGAAGAATCATCAAAATTCGCATGGAAATGCCGGAGATGCAGTACATTATGCATATAACTTCGTAGGTACATAAGAATAATTAAGTACCTAATTTATTATATACTAAAACCTTCCTGAAAGTATGTAGATCACATTAATGAAAGAATTATCAAAATTGCTTCATTCGTTTTTGAGAAAAACGCGGACATATAAACATACATACATACAGGTCGAATACAGAACCTTCTTTTTAAGTCGGTTAAAAAGGACCAAAACAAGACAATTATCTTGTGAAAAGTCAATAAGATCATAAGACACGGACGTTATTACTAATACCTACCTTAGAATATTATACATTATACATTATAGGATAACGTACATAATGTGTAAGTCAAATAACATTCCTTGTCAGATCCGCTTCAATAAACATTCAAGTTTGTTATGTGGTTAATTACTATACATAACTAAACATGTATAGGTAGGTGTACCTATTATACGACGAGCTTTAAAACAACAAACGAACGTCATGTAATAATTAAAACTAGCTTTCGCATGTTATCAATATCCTTATTTCATAGCATCCGGTCCACGTTGAGGATATTGACTGGTATCTGCTGACTCAAATACGCTTTGGTCCGTTGGTTTGATCAAGCAGCAGAATGGTCAGTGTGCTCTGTGACTGTGGTAGTGACACGATAAGGATGATGTCACCGCACCGGCATGGAATCCGGCGATTACTTAGAGTTGGACAGATAACAGCTAACGGACGAGCGGTCTTTACTAAATATTTGAGCCACAAGTTATCATGGCAACTGTTCACTTTGTACAAGTTCGAAGCAACAGTAAGTTTGGTGACCTTCAAGCGGGTTGCAGACCAAGAGCTAAGCTAAGTTAGTCTAAAAGACACAGCTCATTAAAGTCACCCGGCACCCACCCCGCACCGCCTCGTCGCACGGGGTCCCCTCGTTGTCGACAGGTGGTCCACGAGTGGACACCGCGTTATCACCAATAAAGGTCGCGCGGTCAACCAGTGGACCTCGCGTCGCGTATAACATTATCGTGTTGGCAATGCGCAGTCAACGCAAGGCAAGCATGCGAGCAGCGAGTTGTCACCGAGTGGTCCACCCGCCGTCCGCGCGTGGAGGGCTTACGACCGAGGCGATCCGGTGACGCTACGGAGTTGATGTAGTGAGCGCATACCCATACAAGTCCATATAAAGAATACTAGCCGCAGGAGGCGAGGCGGTGCGGAGTGGGTGCCCGGTGGCTCTAATGAGCTGTGACCTTTACTTAGCTCGCATAGCTGAGGTAATTTTTCATACTTTTGTTCATAGTTTGCGGTCTTTACACATACACAAGTATGAAAAACTACATCAGTTATGCGAGCTAAGCTAGCTATGCCCTTTAGCCGAAATTGAAATTATAACAAACCATTACGACACGATATAAAGAAACCTTTAAATATAAACTACGCTGAGCGTTTATTTTCAGCCCAATGTTGAAAATCTGAATACGGATTTGTCAAGTTTCTGACTGACTTCAACGTTTAGCAGCCTGGTGTATATTATGTAGTTAGCGGACATTCGTGAAGCCCTAGCAGCCCTACGCGACGCCGGCTCACTTCTAATTAGCACACAGTTAACAGTAACCGTTCCTTTGCAGTCTGCCTGTCTGCCCTACGTTGTCGTTAGTTTCTCCTTCTCCTTATTTGCTTATTGTTCTTTTAGTTTAACCTCCATTGATTATTATGTTTTCTTGTGAAGACCGAAAGAGTTCTCTTAGTAACCCGGGGACCAACTTACACTTTCCTTAAGACACGTAATACGCAGAATTAAAAGATAAATGTATAATGCGGTGCACATTAGACGTTGTGCACAGCTGCGACAGTGAATGCGCCTGCTGAAGGTGGTGCTCATGGGGTTCCCACTATAATTGCACAATCACGAAACACATCAATAGCTACTGATAAGTAATTCATTCGCCACACATCTGTTCAGCATACATTCATTTCGCACCAAGTGCTACGCAGAGCAGTCAGAGTAATCAGTAAGCATAGTATTGTTTTCATGTTTCTACAAATGTAACAAACAGGCTAGCATCCCAGCATTTCTTGATCGTCTGTCTTTCATTATCTGAGCGATACAAATCCGGTACTTCTAGGTATTTATGTATTGTAATTATTCGTGTACTTACAAGGCAAGATTAATATTATCGATCACGATAACAGTATTATTTATTAATAGGGGATTACAAAATCTAAACGCAAAAAACGCAACTTTTACAAACATAAAAAGTATATGATCGGCTACAGTACCTAAACCATAAAAAAAAAAACTTTTTTTTTTACAATAAAAACCATAGTAATATATGTACAGTCAACAAAAGAGATAAGTATGCAGGATCGTCGGATATAGTTGAAGTTTAGTAAGAAACCGATGGATCTTGTCGACTAAAATTTAATTTGATAAGTGAGCTGTTTGTTTTCTATTAATAAAATAAAATTTCAGTCGACAACATCCATCGGTTTCTTACTAAACTTCAACTATATCCGACGATCCTGCATACTTATCTCTTTTGTTGACTGTACATACAATCATTCCGATTTTTTGTCAAATTATTCTACAAGCAACATACTTACTAAAACACTAGTGTTTTAATTTTTTTGGCCAAACAATAGATTTTTTGTAATTAAATAATTGCTTCATATTTTGCAATAAATTACCAGCGCTGTGTCATCGCGCTTCTCTTTCTTTTCTATGCAGTCCGACACTGACCGCGCTTTAGGTCATGTAAGCCCCTTAATCCGGATATCTCCAAGAAAAAAACTTTATATTTGATAACGACATGCTTTTTTTGCCTTCTAAGGCGTCCAAAAAAAAAGGTTTGGTCAAGTTAAGTAACCATTTGAATTTACACATAACAAACAAAAAAAAACTATAATTTAACCTACTGTCGTGCAGTCGGTTAAGAACATAATTTATAAGAAACTTTAAAACTAATAAAAAAGTCTTACATTTTGAGATCGAAAAAATGTCATAATAATAGGAACTAAGAAACTGAAGAGACATGCATCAACATCTGCCGCAAACAGATCTGGAGTCAGCATTGATGTCATGAGGAAGGCTGCAGGGTGGTCTCTAAGTTCCGCTATGTTCCGTCTCGGACAAGGAGTTTCGTCGTTTAATCTTTAAATATAACGCTTACCTACAATACATCTATGTACAGTCACGAGCACCAATATGTCAACACTTGGCAACTTTAAATTGCAATTTTTTCACGAAATAACGAATGCAACGTTGAAATACGACACTTTACATATACCTATGGGTTCGAAAATACTATGTTCCTTCTAATACAAAATTTCATTCAAAAATAAAGGAGAAAATCGACTTTGAATAAAGCCAAATGTATACATACTTTTGCTCGTGACTGTACCTACTCCATTTAGATAATTTACTTTACTTAAATGGATTATGAAATGAAGAGATTGCAATGATTAGCGCAGTCATCTTCACATCAGGTGGGTTAGTGGTCAAACATGAGCCTACAACAGATAAAAAGTATCGGAACAACAGGTACCTGTTGAACTGTTCATCATTTGGACTCATCAGCATCATATAAATGTGCTCGCCGCGGCTGGCGTCAGCGTGGTGTAAGTCGTACTCAGAACAGATTTCAAAGCTGTCCAGTTTGTTTGTGCCAATAAAAGTATTATAAGATCTGTACAATAGGGTTGCTCAGTCGGTCAGGTAAGGCTGAGTGTGAGCGCTCACGGCTCAGTCGGGGTCACCCCGTCACCCCGGAGGGGTCACCCCGGGGTGGTGGGGTGCGGCACCATTGTCGCACGTACAAAGAGCCTCTCGTGGCTCTCGGCACGGGAGCGTTTGTCGACATTTCTTCTTTTCCTGTTGTTTGAGACACTACAACAGACCTGATGTCATGATTGAAGCTGCTTGTGCATTGAATCGAGTCCACTTCGTGATTGAAGTTTAGCTATTTGATGTGCTCGATTTTGATTCAGCGGGTAATCCAATGTCAGATATTGAGGCAGTTCAACATGCAAATGTTGCAAGCGTCGTCGTGGCTTGAGCCGGGAACGGGAGCAGCCGGCCGGGCAGCCGAGAGCCATAATAAACAGCCCGTATCCGGCAATTGGCGGCCGTCGCCATGACACTTGTTGCGGTGGACTTGCGCCCTCCGAGCACGGCATTTAGGAAGCGAGCTCGACACTAACCCACAAACACGGAAACCTGATATACCCGTTTAAAAATATACATAACTATGCGTGCACCTCCTGATTAATTCAGAGCATTCCAAATTTAAATAATCTCAGCATGTGGGAAACTTTCGATACCGAAACCGCTGTTAATTCTATAAAAGACATGGTTCAATATTGGAAAAATATCTTATTTCATAACTTTATGTAATACCTACTTAGGTAATTTTGCGCCAAAGAGCCTCTTGACAACTTCCTCACTAAAAGACTCGAATCACAACCTCGTTCCAGTTTTTATTAGTGTTACAAGTATTTAACTTCTTGCTGCTTATTTCATAAAGTAGACATCACATCAGCATGCACAATATTTCATAAAGTAGACATCACATCAGCATGCACAATATTTCATAAAGTAGACATCACATCAGCATGCACAATATTTCTTGCTTCCGTATTGATTACCCGCATATATTTGTATTTGACGCTGCATATGGAATTTATAACATGTCATTCATATATTTTTGTTCAATTCTGGCCGGGCGCCGCTTGTAATAAACCTTTATAGCCAAGCTTACACGATAATAAACGAAAGTCATCGTCACGACAAATCCTACGCGCGGTTTTGCAAGGTTTCGCCAGTTATTCGCCTATATAGAGAGTTAGAGAACTGCCTTTGTCTCTCTATTTCGGTCATTCTGACTCCTTAAATCACTAGAGTTAAGTGAAATCTTAAAAATTATAAATTAAAGAACTCCGGTTAGGTGGATTAGGGGTTTTTGACAGGTTGAGCCTGAGATTAGAATGTGAACGTTCTTAAAAATAGTCATTGCCCCTCTGAAACTCCCTTAAAATATTAGATTATGAATATTGCGCTGGGTAGTGGTTACCTGATAGTGAGACAAAACAGCATAAGCTAAAAGTAGCTAAAAAGCCCAGATTCCTGGTGATGCATGTAGTAGAAAGTGAAGCTTACCCTGGAGTCGTAGACCCTGGTTAGGATATCGTAGCGAATGGAGCCGAGGAAGATGACGGCCTGCGCGGCGCAGCCCCGGCCCCGCGCCACCAGCTCCACGCACACCATCTCGCCGTCGCGCACCACGATGTCACAGAAAACCTGCACGCAAACACAAAGCTTTACATTATTTAGCTATTTTGTCACTAACACGGTACACTAAAGAGGTACACATACCTCATTCACACACAACCCTTGTTCCGGTGCAATGTCAATAATAAGCGATTTTTCTTTTTGGCAGCTGAGCCGATGTCGACAATACCTCCAGTATAAAGTATGATATTGATACCCACTTATGAACTTTAAGATGAGTGATTTATTGATACTGGCAGAATTTCAGTTTTTAGCATTCTAAGAGGGGGGGACATCTTATTGTTGCCGATGCAGCATCCTATATTTTGGCGTCGCTTGTCTCGTCAGATAGTTCCGGGTGTTCCTTCAATTCAATGTCATTAATTGTGCTGCTACCTGTATATGCCTTCCACAAATGATCGCATATTTTTGCCGTCATCTTGACGACAGAATATTAATGGATAAATCATGAAATCAGATATTATTGCCGGGTGCAAGGTAATTGCGTAACACACTAACAGTAGCAATGGGTTTCATTTTGACAGTTCAACAACATTCATTGCGTTATTTACGTTGTTGAGCAGATACATTTTTCGAACATATGAAGCAATGGATTAGCAATATCCTTCAGAATGATTGAGATTGATAGTGTGTTACGCAATTGGGGTGCTGTTCCTAAGTATGCCCGTGATTGTACATTTTTGGGTCGCGCCCGTTTGGTAACGCTACATATCATTGGTTGTTTGTAGATATTACGTACCTGAGCACTCCTTAAAGTACAGTCAGAGTAAAAAGTTCTGGTGTGCCGAATTTATTTAATATTCATTTTATTTTCTACTTTTAAAACTACCATATTAATGACTAAGTACTGCATAGAACACAAATTACAATATTTTTAAGAATCACAGTTAAAAATTCTAACGAAAGAAGTGCAGGTACAAAAAGGTTCGGAGTACCTACGCCCTTCATTAGTGATTGTTATTGAGCTGTAAACGAAATCTGGTTTCAAGACAATAGGTATAACTTTGCGAAACTGTTAGACAGAGACCGACACACTTAACGTGCTTTCACATTAATTCTATCTCTGTCTAACAGTTTGAAAGAAAAGATTGTATGTAACTAGCCTTCCTCGATAAATGGACTATCCAACACAAAATATTTTTTCAATTCGAACCAGCAGTTCTTGAGATTAGCGCGTTCAAACAAACAAACTCTTCATAATATTAGTATACATAAATGTACTACTATTTATATATTATGTATGTCGCATCGTATTGTGATTTGTGAGATATTAAACAGACCCAATCATCATCTGCCTAGCCTTTTCCCAACTATGTTGGGGTCGGCTTCCAGTCTAACTGGATGTAGCTCAATACCAGTATTTTAAATGAAACGACTGCCTATCTGACCTTCAGAACCCAGCTATTGGGCAATACGATATCCCTTGGTAAAACTGGTTGCAGACTTTCGGGCTTCTGACGACCCATAACGACTGCCAAAAATCTACAACTAAGGACACCCGGGACCAGCGGATGTATACCTATGTCCATGATAAATGCTACTAAAGCATAATAAATAGGTATACACTACAAAAATCTTAAATTACTTATTTCATTTCAAACAAATATTAACATTCCTTAAAAATTATACTTAACATACTGACATAGGTACACTGCTATAGGTAAGTATATGTAGCGTTGACAAACGGGAGCGCGTTACCAAAGGGGCGCGACCCCGCTTTTTGATCTATTTGTTTACGTTGTCATCAGATACTTTTAGAACAGACCATACAGTTTCTACCACCGAAACACTTAAAGGTTCTAATATCGCCCACTTTAGGTACACCAGCTGTACGTGGATAGCAATCACAAACACTGTTCCGATTCAGTGAACTGACAGCCTGACACTATCGTTGTATTGGTGGCTGAAGCTTATTTCTATAGCAAGTCTTTCAGCATCGACCACAAGGTTGCCTTGGGCATAGAACGAAGAATCAATCTTCCAAGGCAGAAATAAATAACAATATGACCTGACAATCATGTGACCATAACAAGAAGAAAAGTTCTATTCACTGACTAATCAAATAAACATATTTCCCTAGTTCCAACTAGTTGGACATGTTATTATCAGAATTCTATGATTTTCCTTCCTTGCCTACGGCCATCGAACCACAATAATACATAATTATTCACGTTTTGACACACATCATTTATGAATCATGTTTATTCAACTCCTAACCTCACGAAACAGAAAAGAGCTCATTTCTTTGAAATACTGATTCCATGCTATCGAACGTGTGGCAGAGAAAACTCAGCGATGGTTACGTAAGTAAATGAGGCGTCACACACGAATACACGAGTATAATATTAGGTATAGACAACTTTACAAGAGGCACATTAGGTAATTAGCACTGATCCGGCGAATCGGCGATAACGCGCGCCTGGATGTCAAACTTATGCCGCTCGGCGCTCCACGAGCGGAAACACGTGATGCTCTCAATATCTACTCATTTTATACAACAGTACAAGACTAAAGCAGAGCATACATCTTCAAAGTAATGTTGTTCGTTGTCTTCAACAGTTTACCTACAAAATAACATTGTAACAAAGCAAGAGTGAACTGCGAACGCGCAATGTAGTTAACTGTAATAAGATATCGTCAGCTAAGCCCTTTAATTTAATTTAAAGTTGCTAATCCCCTTAACCAGCGTGTAACGTATCACGCAAATACTTTAACCGTTACTCATTTAAACTATAACTAGCCATCTAGCCGTCATGATGTCATCATCATAGACTTCCATATTGTGATGTGTAGTTCTACACGTTTTCCAAGTACTTAGTTAAAGGTGATTTATTAGAAGTCGTGAGTTGTGTACTCAAGTACCTAACTGGAAAATCAAAGGTCGGAAGCGGAACTAAAGTCCATATAAATGCATGTTATATTAGCCGCTTAGAAACGTATTACGTAAGCGTTATTAAGTTCGCGGTCAAGTAGGTATTATTTATAAGTAATTTGCACCTGACACAGTGTCAAGGTATCGTAATGCAAGTACTTAGCGTTGACTAAAATTGCAAATAACGTACTAAAAGCCGCGCCATACTGACGAACACACACAATGACCCAGTCACCCAGCTCACCTTGCGCGCACGCCTTCAGTTTTACACAATTTTAATACAAGGTGATGTGACAATAGAATGGCTCGCTAACTACAGACTGTAGTTTTAATCTCGGCTTGGCGTAAACAGCCGCGATGCTAGGATGATTATAACAAATGAAGGTAAATCCAACAGAACGATCGCAACAGAAACGTTGACTTATTTTAACTGAAATAAAACATTGCTCCGTAATCGATCAAATATAAATCTAGTTGTTATAATAAGGCGATTCGCATACTGCACCGCATCACGCAGTGGGACGCAGGTAACGTGATTTTTTACATTCAAATTCAATAAAAACGCGCTTCCGTGTGCGGAATTTGGCTCCGTTTCACGCACCCCGCTGCGTAATGTGGTGCAGTGTGCCAATCGCCTTAGTCTTTAACGTCCTACAGTATTTATACAGGGTTATTGGTAAAACATTAACAACCTCTTAAGAGGTCATTTCATTGTACTCATCATTATGAACAACTTTTACTATGGGACCAAACCAAGCGAAAAAAAATCAGCTGTTCCCTACATTTATGTTCGTATAACTCGTCAAAATGTAGGGAACAGCAGATTTTTTTTTTCCTTTTACCTCTTAAGAGGTTGTTAATGTTTTACCAATAACCCTGTATTAATGCAACGCGAACACGTTTAAAAATGAGAATAATGATTCTAAACTCAAATATAAAAGCCACGAGCTATAAATAAATTAAAATAGGTACTTCCGTCCATAGAATTTGAAAATTAGCAACTAAAAACTTCTGAAAACAGCTGGCTGATTAGGATAAAGCGATAGGAGACTATTTTTGTACTGAACCATAGAATTAATAAATTGCGGGTGCTGAAGTAACGTTAATTTATTGTACTTCCTGCTATGTATAATATGTAGTAAATTAGTAGGTAATACTTAGTAAAAATCACTACGGACCAACTTTATTTAAATAAGCAATATAGTTTAAAATATTATTATTTACATAATATTATTTCCTTCCTGGTAGGTAGTGTGCCACTTTATTCCATTAGTCATTTATTATGTCGCTTGTTTACGAATGAATACCGTTAATTTAACTAATTACGTTAACTATTTCAAATAAATACGCGATTAGGTGTCGCCGTTCTAAAGTCCATGATATTGCCAGACATATTCGCAGTTAATCAACAATTTCTCTCGCATGACTATCAATGAGCTGCATATAGGTCGTCAGATAACTCGCATGACCATAATAAACATGACTTATAATGAAACTGTTCACACTCAAGGACGAGGAGTTACAATGGAGCAAAACAAAAACTTTATCCACAAAACTAGTTTCTGAAATTCCGAATAGTTCTCGGACATACGCTTTTTAACTTTTCCATTCATGGTGCTTCATAGAACTGTCATTTTGTTTTTCATGTACTACTCAATTCAATATCATATTGTCAATTGATTCGAGCCAGTAACATATTGCCATCACATGCTTCCAATCACAAAGCCTATTCACAGCTAAATAGGCAAATGAATATAACTGAGATAACGGTTGAATGCCGACAATATAATCTATTAACAGCTACAATGTGCATATGTGCATCAACTGTGGAGTTATTCACAAGCACTCGCTGCTCTGTTCATTGTGTGCGAGATTTATTGTATTATCTCGAGGATGCACCATGAAGCTGTTGCGAGCGCTGGGCTTCTTATGTGCACTCCATATATCACGGAATAAAGAGAAATAGGAGGGATACTTCCTGGCAAACTTCCTCACACGTAAACGCTAAACATAATAATCGACACTTCGACAGCGTAACGATAGCCAAACCGTGTGCAAATATCCTCTAATATATACCTATATCTTTATATCATAAATATAGTCACTTAATTTCGATTTAGGAGTGAAGTATTCTTATATATTGTGCAAAATAACTTGTAATAATGGACTTGGTATATTTTCCTAAAGTTAATATTAACGTGCAGTTTGACCAAGCGTTATTTGTATCTAATGTAATAGCTAGTAAGGTCTGTCCTGTAGCTACTAAGCTATATGCGGTGAAGGATTTTAGCTATGCAAGTTGTGGGTGCAAGCCGTGAGAACGTAACTCAACACCGTGCACCACCGAGCACCGGTCTATCTGGTTGCCATTCAAGGACTGCGCCTGCGCCTGCGCCCAGTCCTATCGTGCCTCTAATTACGCACAAAAAAAAAATGAAATTGTTGTGATAAGTACAGTACGAATGGATCGCCAGTCATTAGCGATGGACTAAGTTAAACCAGTGCATCTGTACTTCGGAAAAAATAAAAACCGGAAATTCAACTTCCCGAATTTTTCCTGTTTGTGGTCTGTTCAGTTGCATCCGGTTAGACTGGAAGCCGAACCCAACATAGGTAAAAGGCTAGGCAGATGACGAACGGTCTGTTCAGGTCATTTTATTTAAATACGTAAGTTTTCATCAAGACTGCCTTCTTGCAAGTATATATGAAGTTGTTCGTTAGGAGATTTAATGTTGATAAGGTTGTACATTCCTCTTAATAAGACCGTGATTGCGTGTCTTACTCGGGCGTCTCCTTCGCGTGCTCGCCAATGTAAAGCACCTTAGAGATGGCAATCTCCTCACTATAGCATAATAACACGTTTACGAGATAATCCACTATCGTATTATACATGAAGCGATTGTATCGCCATTAACGTCTATATCGAGAACAATAAATGTGTGTCGTTACATCGATGGCCTGCTGTTATATTATATTCTATTTGCTAACACGAGCGCAACTGGAAAGATACGAACAACAAAGAAAAGCTGGCTGGTGTTGCATTATGAATGATCGTAATCCGTTCAGTTTGTGTCCAAGCGCAGTTGATGCTTAAACAACAATGAAATAATTACAAAGTAATGAAGCACTTCATTAATATGCGCAGCACAGCGCTAATATAACAGACGAGGAGACATCACAAGGTCTGGAAAATTACATGTCTCGTGCTAAAAACCCTTTGCACGTGACGTTAGGCTCATGGACTCTTGGTACAGTTTCATAATAAGACAAATGTTGGTCGATAGCGGGCCCGCGCTGTACCGGATTTAATTACCCGACAGCTCGCTCACTCCGGAGCATCGCGGTCATTCGCGGTCGAAACTGTTGCACACAGATTCACGCCAGATCAATACAAATACACGCCGAAAACGCGTATACCTACCTATACCTATACACTGCTCTGTGTTTCAATACGTAAGTACTTAATATGGCTTGCCAAAAGTGCCAATTCAAACTCAAACTCAAAGCATTTATTTCAATTAAACCATTTTACAGGCACTTTTGAATTGTCAAGAAGTAGGTCAGTCAGAAAAATGTGAAGCTAGTTGCCCATTCCAAAGCGTAGGTACCTATGGTACCAATTACCAATTGTTTTCTTCGGTAAAATATTGATAGTCCATAGAATGTTTATGATGTCGATAACGTGGAACACGAGGCATCCTCCGTGCTCCTCTTGATGCAGCAAGGCCGTGCTCCTGTATGCCGTAACTTGATATTTTCAATGTAAGCATATGGCCTGTATACTTTTTGATACATATCACCGCGAATATCGTGGGGATGTCGTCCAAGTTTTCGCGATGACGTCACTAGATGATTCACCGCCGCAATAAACAGACGACTTGCGGATGATAAAAATATGATCTGTGTTCGCATCGGTAACGTGGCGGCTCTTCTGTGAATACATGAATCAATGTTATTGTTTTTACCTCCACTCGGGAGAACTGCCATCACGATTACTTCATCGGCTTATTGTGCGAATTTAGTTCAGTCACACGATTGTACATATATTGAACTAGACACTATTGATTCATGTAACATTTTTAAGGCACATAGGTAAGTACTCAAACCTACTATCATCAAAAAGTTTCGTATCATGCCGACATTATGGGAAAGGGACTATTTGAAACCAAGGGACATTTTGGGAAAGGGACATTCTGAGCCTGAACGGCCAAATAGTGTGTCATTGAGAGCAGCTCTTTACTCAGATAGAAGTTACTGCTCTCAATATAAATGTAGACAAGTAAACAAGATACGTAAGCGCTGTGGCCAAAAGCTGATAGGAACACAATGCAATTGGGCCACCTGGAGCCTTTCCAAGCGGCAAACGAGTGCGCCAGTGCGCGAGGCCAGTAAGTGGAGCGAGTGCACTGATACTGCGCGATAGCCGGCTCCAGGCGACACACTTTCACTCTCGCATGGAACAGTGTTGATGTCACTAGCAAGTAGCAACACTGCTGAGATATGATAGACTACACACTTCATCGATTGGGCATCCATTTTCTGTTCGTTCATTTTACCTATAGTATATAAAGTTGGTATAAATACATCAACTGTATGTAATCTACGTCTCCTCGTTTATTTACTTCTTAAATTGTTACGTCATCTTTTAACTCCTGAAAGATGATGCTTAGCTTTGGCAAAAGACAACATTTCTTTTTTGACTCATTTTACTGCAGTGTGTTGTCACACAACATGCTGGATGGCCAACAATTGACACATTTGGTTTGTAAGAAAACAGACGAGACCTTTAGTTTAGCCTTTTATTGTACACTGCTCGAGTGGGACAGTGGGGCTCGAAGTAGGCCAGTGTGGCGCGCCAATTTATATAAGAGAACCTACGACACATACATGAACGCTGACCTATTATCTACAGACTGTTTGATTAGCTGTCGCTAAAACTGGAAATAATTCACTCGTTCAAATTATTACAAAGTTTCGTTTCGACACATTATTCTGTCTATCAAGAACTTGTTTCTAAATGATGTAATATTTAAAAGGCATTAAGATAACCATCATCATGTACATCACATTTATCATGCCATCAAGGAAGCAAACAAAAAAATATTGTTCGAGTAATTGGTCATAAAAGAATGAGGGAAACAAGGACAAAATTAATTTGATAAATATATCGGTAAGCAATAAACCAGCGTATTCCAGGACATGGCCGGGCATGTGCCCCGGCAGCAGATGAGGACCATGACTTGGCCGCCAAAGCGCCACACAGATCCTCCGAGCGACATTTATTGCCCATACATCTCGTAACAATGTTATAAAATTGTCCCCGTGCCTCACAATGGACTAGATAGGCTAGCGTCAGTAAATATATCCGAGTTCAAGGACGCGACCCGCACTACAGCTTTTAATGACTTCCACAAAACGTCACCCAATGATTATAATGTATACCTATATTTTCAGCAAGGGTTTAAATAACCGAAACCAGTTTGATCCATACGAACGGAAATCTGCAGGGCTCTGGTCAATGACTAAAATAATGTTTAGAGGACTGATTATAATAAGAGTGTATCAACATAAATAGTAGCTAAATTGCCTAACGATCAACTCAATAGGTGCTATAAATATTAATTGAATTTATTCGTTGAATAAACCCGAGCCGTCGTATGTTCGACTATCGCAAGTTGCAACAATGGCCTTTACGTGGTTGACATAAAGAGTATGGAGCCCCTCAAAGCTGGCCATTCATTAGAGTAATTTACCTGTCAGTGAAGAGACCCGTAGGTACTGTAGCACGCGCATGGTTGAGTTTCCCATTGAAACTGAAGTGAAGAAAAGCAAGTGTTCCTTATCACGGCACTCGTGTCATTGGCAGGTACATATGTACATTACTAGGTAATAGGTATATAGGTTCCTAAAGATTAACAGAATATAATTGAACTTCCTCTAACAAAAATGAACAAACAATGTGCGTACATACGACACTGCGTCAGTTGGGTTACTACTCCTCAGACATTGAAGATCATTAAAAAACTAATGTTCAAATCAGCAGGTTGTACCTTTTTATTTAGGTTTTACAGTTGCGTTAGCCTATAAAAGATGCAGGCGGCAAAACAGGAACTTTATACCTATTTATTTAATAACAAATCGCAAACTGTGTCACCGAAGCCGCGAAAAGATCTTTACAGCGCGCAGCGCCTACACTCAATGCCTATTTCCAGAAATAATTACATACCGTAATTTGAACTAACACGTGGTGCTGCGCGAATTCTCTGCGAAATATATCATTAGGTGTAGCGATAACGAGAAAACTGAAAAGTCATGGAAAATTAATCGTTTATGAAGGTAAACACACAGAAAAAGCAAGAGGAAGACCCTATTTGTAAAATACAATTGATATCTATTGCTATAATGCTGACACACAATGGTTATCAAGCTTTAAGCAACAACAAAAATAATACGATAACAATGATAAGATGCGATTAATTGAATGCGAATGCCTCATAAGAGTGTAGCTACTTTAGAAGTAAGTACCTACTTGCCTATCTATTAATATGTGTGAAGTGTCAAAACATACGATATCGGAGTTGGCACTCGTGTCGCACTGCTTATCGGTCAACAGGCGACGAAAACAAACAAACCGAGCGAGGGTGCCCGTGCGCAAGGTCGTAGTGCCCACAGCCGACACGACCGCGCGACCGTGCCGACCGGCCAGCCGGCCCTGTTCTCAGTCAGATAACTCACTATATCGGTCAACTACGGAATTGGCTATTTCGTTAACAATCTGGCATAAAGCAGGTTTCCATGCAAGCTCTCCATTCGGCACCTGTGTCGGCCGGTAACAATTAAAGCCGGTTTCCATGCAAGCTCTCCATTAGGCACCTGTGTCGGCCCGTAACTTTTTTTTTTTTCAATATGTATTACTACTCTAGCTTTTCCGGTTCCGAAGAATTATGCAATAAAACACACATGTTACGAAATTCATAATGTAACAATTAAAATGATATTATGAAACTTGCAAGTACCTACACTCGTGGGTTTCATAATGTTTGACGCTGTAGTAATGTTTATTTTATAACGACAGTTAATATGAATGCAACGAAGTATCATCTCTAGAATAGCATTTTGATTACCAGAAGAAACCAATCAGCATACTAAATAATGGCTATAAATCGATTTCGATCAGAAAAGTTTCACGAAACGAGTCTGTTGTTGCAGATCTTGTCTCGATCTGGTGAAACTTCGCTGACTCAAGAGTCGATACCGGTACTACGCAGTGCAAAACCGGTATTCGAGTTATAGTACCCAATCGCGTCACTGGTAACGTCATGAATCCCGTGCTGGTGCCGTTGGAAGCGTACATCATCGCATTGCAACAACCACGTCGAATCAATAACACATACATTCCAATGAGGAGGCCATTTTGTAAATTAGGACAAAAAAGAAATCAATGGACTTCTAAACTCACTCATCATCACCAGTCACCAGTCAGCAGCTAATCGCTAAATGTGTGATAACACGTTTAACACGCTAATCTCATCAACTTGACCGATGGAAATTACTAGAACCCTTAAGACCAGTCCATTGTACCTGGCCCTCACTCATATCAACTACATTCTGTTATATGATGAGTCCATAGATGTCTTCGCGAGTGCTGAACTGAGATTCCTGGACACTGCTACTCGATACCTGGAGTCCATTGCCACTCCCAGTACAATCTCCTTGGAGTAAACAAATTAAATTAATAGTTACTTGTTATTAATAATTCTATTCCAATTTATCCTAATTCTGTAATAATTGTGTATTCTGTTTTAATTTTATTTAATATTATCTAATTTTTATCTCATGTTGACCAAATTTGTTACATTTCATTTAATTTCATCTTTTGTCCAGTTTTTTATTATGTGATTTAGCCTATTTTTATGATTGTATGACAAGTGGAATTACTAATATTGACTAATAACTTGTATGTGTGGTGCAAACTGTTAATATAAGTTGGTTATTAATAAATAAATAAATAATAAAAGATCCAACATTTTAACGCAGAAATAACTGAAACAGGTCTGTACTTAAGAGTAAAGACAGCGTTTCTATTTGTTTTAGATAAACTTTAAGTTTATTGAGTATTACAGTAAATAAAAAATAAACGTTTTGACATTCACAGGTTTAAAGTCATGGCTTTGAGGTGACAAAATAAAACAACACCAAATTCCAACAGGTTAGTACTACGCATTAGATTCGAGTAGTCCTAAATACCGTCTTGTTGAAGACACCGTTGATGACAGCGACATGATGAAGACAGACGACGGAGAGACAAAGGACGGCCGTTTACCGAGTCGCTGAACAAATGAAGCGCCAAGTCTAATTATATCGACAGACAGAATTGAGGCAGACGACAATCAAACAGCCGACTGTCGACTACATGAGTACACAATACACTACACAACGTACCGCATTGTCACCAGAAGCGCCCTCCTGTTCTTGATCATCATAATAGCGTACATACACATAGAGCGCTATATGGATTTTTATATAAAACAGCTGCTTATCTACTAAGTAG
This sequence comes from Oligia latruncula, assembly GCA_948474745.1. Taxonomy (NCBI): domain Eukaryota; kingdom Metazoa; phylum Arthropoda; class Insecta; order Lepidoptera; family Noctuidae; genus Oligia; species Oligia latruncula. Next base: position 20,717,246 of record OX419688.1, read on the forward strand.
TAAATGTCAATACGATGATCGATGATGGTACCATTTGTACAACAAACTTATATTAACCAAAGCTGCACGGTCCCTTTTTCGGTGCAAGCGGCAGCACATATGATGTGAAGGAATGAGGAGTATGCAAGTGACAAGAAAAGTTTGAGCCTGAAAGTGGACGGCTATTGGAAAACGGGACGACTAAAGAAAGGAGTGTGAAACATCATACTGGTCCGGAAGGAGAGATATACGGAAGATAAATTGGGATGATAAGAAGGATGATGAGTTTCATTTAGAGATTTTGGAATTGATACGAGTATATTACAGCATTTTATATAATGGATATTTTACCGCGTTTTAGCTCAAATAAATAAATATAATAAAGAAATATCATGTACTGCATGCACCAGACAAATGAAGTGTCCATGTTTACAAGGAGACTGTATAATGATTCTCATAATTGCTTTAGTAACAGCCCATTACTTCGTTCAGTCCTCTGTTTTTTACGTGCAAATTGTTTCTGAGTAACGTTTAGAAGTTAATTAGCGCAGCCATGGTCGGATGTTGTTGCCGAATTCTGAACAGCAACACGCCACTAGCCTTGAGGCACACCATAAACAACTTTGCTTATTTGCCGAAGACGAATCGCTCGTATATTTTCGGTTTCATTAGGAGAAATACATCGGTTAGTAGTATATATCGTTTACTGGCAGCCGCCAATAAGATCGTGCTTTGAATTACAGGATATTTTTTTGGAACGTTCTAAGAGTGAATGTGAAGCTATTATATGACCTTTGTCCAGCACTATTAGATGTAAACCACAGTATGATAATTTATATTATGATGCACGCATATGTAATAACGACAAATTATTAGGTAAATAACTTGGTTTGCAATTTGGTGACTAGTCAAATTATATGCATTATACGAAATTTGATATGATTTAGAGAGTGTGTATGACGTGGTGAATTATCAAGATTTGTTAATTTATTCGATCGGCAGACATTACCCTGCTTCTGCACGCGTAGCATGAGCACCGATTTGTCGACGGAAGCAAAGACTACAATATGATGCTGTATAAAGAGTAGACAAAGATGACGTTCCGTGTAGACAAGGGTACTTCTCTTCTTAGTCTGTGGTGTAGACAGTACGACGGCAGCAAAATAGAAAGAGTCAACTGCACTTTTTACGAAATTCACTCTCTTACATAATAATTCTTTGTTGTCATAGGATTTTTTTTCTTTTTGATTCTTAATTTTTATTGATTAAGTCACATTATAAGGAGGGGTCCGTGGCTAAATAATAACAGCTGCACAGGTTGATCGATCAGTTTAAGCTACGCTTGCCGCGGTTGGTCCATGGATGGGTGACTATCTTTACATACCGAGACCCCTCTGTGCCTCGGAAAGCACGTTAAGCCATTGGCTCCGGCTGTGATTCGTGGACGTCTGACAGTCGTTACGGGATTTTGTAGATAACCGTTTATACTTTGTGGCCGTCGAGTAGAAAGTTTTCTACTGCATTATATTGTAGTCTGTGGCGATTACAAAATCTCTTAGACAACTGTCAGTTGTCAATGTGATTTTGACAGTTGGGATAGAAAACTTTCTTCTGAAATAGTCTACTTATAAAAGGACATAAACAAAGATCGTTTGAAACGAAAGATAAAATGATAGATTGTAGAAGTATTTCGGATTTCTAGGCGGTTTGTCAAAAATGAAGAAAAGAAATGTCACTTTGTATAGAAAGCAATGTGTCTACTCTTCGTAGAGATAGAAGTGTTCATGCTACGTGTGCTGGGACAGTTTGGATTTTACAGTTTTCTATTCTATTCTATTGGGACAGTTTGGTCAAACCAGTCCATGGTCGTACTTACGTCTGTACAATCAATACCGTTACGTTAGTAGGTATCTATTTATCTAGACATAAATAAAACATTTATAATCTTATGTTATCGTACAAATTAAATACCAACGTACATACAAATATTTACATAGTGACCGTTTCTAGGAGTGATACTCATGATAATGTTATTAATATCTGTGTACATTTATAACATCTGAAATTCGAATACACGAGAGTTGTCCACAAGGACACGCCGCGCCGTTCATCAATCCAGTAGTGTTATGGGCTCACGATAATGTGTTACAACCTAGGGCACACAAGCACACATCCCGAGAGACACATCCCGATAAGTGCAACTCGACGTAGGTACGTTGCACTTACAGGAAGTCGCCCGATCTCGCCCGGAAAGTCGGACGCGACTCGAACACTTCAGATTCTCATACAGTTACTATATATGATCCAATTGAGAACAGAACTTGTTAGAGCATGGAACGAGCTTGTTCTTATGATTTAGTCTTATATTATCTCGTTGGTAGCTAGAATAGCTAGCAAGCAGTGTTTACTGACCTCGTCAAAGTTGTCGACCATGAAGCAGATGTGGGGGTAGGTCATCTCCTCGCCCTCGCCCTTCGTGTCCATCTTGCGCCGGCTGGGTGACGCGTATACCTGCACACATTTACCACATTATAACGCCCCCTCTTTTATGCAATTTTTATCAACAAGAGGATTTAAATGGTTGACAAGTGTTTATTCATTAGCGTTTAAAGCCCGTAATCCACCAAAGCGGAGAGGAGAGGAGATGTCTCATTTTTCTATAGAATTTCGTGCCGCTTGCCCGCTTGCTCGCACGAAATTCTATACAAAAATGAGACATCTCCTCTCCTCTCCGCTTTGGTGGATTACTGGCCTTAGTGCATTCAATAGGGTTCGGTCAGCCATTCCGATATTATAATAAGGTAAACATTCGTCCAGAGTAGGTATTGAGATACAAAGACGCAAGAGGAATGAGAATCAAGAAAGAACTCGGATATCTCGCCGTTATTTATTTATTATTTTATTGAAAGCAATGTCATCGCTGCGGCGTAGATAGGCATAGTGCGGCATCAAATGCAGCTGTACTCGCTAATATTTTGCTGTGAGTTTATTAGGTTATTATAAGTTACTGTAAAATATTCATCATGATGCAACTGCAATAACCACTAACCACATTTGACATCTGTTGAGCGGAGCAGGCAAATCCCACAGAATGCAGACTTGTTCATCGAATAATTACTATTATCAGAGCGAATGACAGTAATGTATATATTCACCATGACACGACACGACACGACATGAATAGAATACTGTTATTTATAGTAATGACTAGCTTTTGCCCGCGGCTTCGCCCGCGTGGATGTCGGAATATATTATCCCACGGGAACGTTTTACCATTGGATGTAAAATTTCATCCAATGTTTACGCGGCGCACGCCAGTAAAGCTTCCCAGTCGGCATGTTTTTTCCTACGTCTTCAACATTCATCGTCATATTTCAGCCAATTTACACAAAACCTATGAATTATTCACGTAAACCTTCCTCATGAGTCACTCCGTGCATTGGTGAAAACAGTTTGAAAATCAGCGGTGCTATTCTGTAAAAATCTCACCGTGAAAACTTAGGTGAAGTGAGCGTGGAGTGAGCTGTCAATAGTGTCAATTTCTAGCAAAATCAAACTCACTTCACCTAAGTTTTCACGGTGAGATTTCAACAGAATCGACCAGCTGGTCGGTAGTTTTTGAGTTTATCGCGTTCAGGCAGACCGACATACAGACGCGGCCAGGGGTACTTTGTCTTATAATAAGTAGTGATACTTACTGTACTTGCATCCTGTTCTGTATTCTTATAATAAGTAGTGATACTTACTGTACTTGCATCCTGTTCTGTATTCTTTCACAGAGATTTGAAACAAATCTACGTAGCATATAATGATGTGCAGAAATCGTAAACGGTAGCAGTCGTTGGAACAATTATAATTATGTCCTTAGTAGCTAATCAAAGCTCAGAATTAAAAAAAAACCTCAAGACTTAGGTATCGCTAGCACCGGTAACCGGTACACATTGTCACAATCATGACGTAGCTCGTAGGTACAATACAAACGAACTAAACTTACAACATAATTTGACTTTAGGTTTCCTCGTACAAACTAATCGCAATTACTAATTATTCTTCTACGAATTAAAGCAGCTTAATTAGTCACTTAGAAGACTTACAAGTTAATACTTACTATTTTTATCCTTCCTCAGGAATTCGACAAGACAAGGTCATCCCAGAAACGTGCCAGAATATTAAGCGGTACTCAGGTACTGGCTTAAAATGAGGTTAGCAGAAAAGCGTCGTCAAAATTTAAGCGCAGTTATTAGATTCCTTCGACAACGCGTTTTTGAGGCATTGCTGTAATATTTTACAAAACAACCTGGACCGTTAATGAAAATACTAGAAAAATGCATTAAGGAACGCGTTGTGATAGCCGATATTTAATTTAATTAAAATGGAGGAACAAAATTTCACGAAGAGTAGACAACTTTGCACCTATGCAACAAAAGAAAAAGCATCGTTTATAAAAGCCCCACATTGTACTGTGTGTGACCCTTGTTTGATCTCTGCCATCTGACACTAATCGAAAGCCCGCAGCAGCTGTCTATAAATTGTCTGATCAAATAGGAAATCCTAAAGCATTGAATATTAAAGCTCTATACGCTCAATTATATCACGTAAGATATAAAGCGACATCAGTTATAGCCCCGGGTTAAGGGCATCATACGAAGTCGTGAACTCGTCCACAGCCGGTTTTGTAACCCATAGGTACCTTACTTAAGTATACATTCCTAACGCCTGAGAACGGAATCCTATTGCAACACCTTCTACTACCCATGAACTACCGACTATAGCGGCAATGTGGGCACACAGATTAGAGAATGCCATGAGTTTCAGTAATATGTCCGACCTAAGAGCTAGCATTTTACTAACAGTACAATCATCGATGCACATGTCAAGTCCTAAAATATGATCTGAGTAATTCCAAGTACTTATTGAGACTGTGCCAAAAAGGTCACTGTTCTATAGAAATGCAATTTTTTCACTTCTTTCGAATCTTTTCGACCGAACTTGGTAAACCGAATTGGAACCTCTCATTCTGTAAAAATGATTGAAATTAGCTTCAAATGCGATGGTTAATATTCCATTGAGCTGCTCGGCGCGGTGAGCACCGTGGCCGGCTTGTTTGCTCCTCGCTCGGCGCGCGGCGCGGCGGCCCGGTGCTCCCGCACCCGCGCGGAGTGGGGGACTGGAACGTCTCGCTGTGACGTCATCGCCGCGCGTAATTGCTTCCATTGAGCCGAGCGCGCGCGAACCTGCCCGACGACGCCCGAGCGCCAGCGGACCGAAGCCAACCAGTGCTACATCTTTTCTAGTACGCGGTCGCCACTGTACACGCACGCTCGCAGCGGCGAAACCCGTCATGTAACAATATATTATTTTGTGTTATCGCGTCTAAGGGCTTCACACAGTGTAGTGGACATCCATGTGGAATGCAAGTTCGTTTACAGAAGCTCTAATGCTCAATAATTGTGAGTGAAATTCCGTTAGCCGTGCAGTGAAGTGTGTATGCATATCGTTTTCCATTTCGACCTCGTTTACGTGCCTGTGATTTTACTGGATGCGAGGCTGGCTTTCCGGCTTTCTTTCTGGCGCATATCAGGACCGGGGCATCCAATCGATGAGTCCCCGCGTTCCCGCTGAATGACGGCTCGCACATTGATTGGGTAAGTCGGAATAAAGCGGGAGAGCGAGCTTTCTAACGCGTACCTACCGAAAACAACTCGCGGAACAAGTAGCCAAAGAGAAATCTGTCTTCAGCGATCTATAATTGTTTCGAGTATTAAACAATTGTAATCTGGTGGGCCGCGCAATGATCGCGAGCTAAGGGGCGGAACGGTCGGAGCTCCGCCGTGGCCGCGCCGAGCACAACAAACAGCGGCAGCTAATTATCATCATCTGACAAAACCTAGCGAGGGGCGCCGGTGCCGGCTCGCCGCGCCGCTCGCCGCGCCTCCGTGTCGCGCAATCATAACCCTCGGTCTTTGAACCGTGCCTCGAGTTATTTTGTTTACGATGTATCTTCTAGAAACAGCCATATTTACACAACAACGATGTAAAGCGACGATTTGTATCTCATTTATCCCAGATAACAGTTAGGTTAGCATCGACACTGCAGACATGACACCAAACCCATACCTACAGAATACTACAGATACTAACAACGCAGATACGGCAGATAAAATGTATCCTTGATGTTTAACAATATTTTAATTTAAACTAATTATGGTTCGATGACTTCTAAGAAATGTATGAACGGAGCCTTGTAAACAGAAAAATAATTATTTTCTTTTCTTGAGCTACTGATCCCGAAGAACACGTTGGTATAAAAATATATATATAATATACAACGTGTAACATAATTAACGCAAGACCTCACACCCCAATTAGAGTAATGAGTTAAAAACATAATTTATTTATTTATTTATTTTATTTTATAATACAATGACCAAACCTTTTTTTTTTAAGCTATTTATTATTATTAAGTAAATTGTCTTGACCATATCATTACTACTTATATGCATTTAAAATTGAGTCTTATTAAATTATCTTTAAATAAGATTTAATTTTCTTTAGCTCAATCGGCGGTTAGTATGGGGAAATACATAATAAAAATACCTATCTTAAAAGTCACCGAAATCGATTCAGTAATCAATTATGAACAATCTACTTTCAGGACTTGCGTTTATTCTGTTATACCTTGTATATACATAAACATCCGAATTGAGACCCTCTGTCTTTTTTGAAGTCGGTTAAAAAAGAATAGACTGAACTAACACGCTTTTTCTCTATATTCCAGGTTCGATCCAGCCGAATGGTGATTGGATGACGATCTCATCGCGCTCCCCAGACAAGGAGCCCTCGCCACCAAAGCAGATCAACTTCGCGGAGCCGCTGGTCGAGTCGGTACGCGTGTACCTCGCCAATGAGCTGCCGCACAAGCAGCTAGCGCTGGTGCCGCAAGCGCCGTCACCGCCGCCCTCGCCGTCCCCGCCCGCCACGCCGCCGCTCTGCGATGTGGACATAGCGGCGCACACCGCACACGACGAGATCAAAGGGATCAACTTCGAGGCGCGCTTCAAACGGAATGACCTAAACAACAACGCGGCGCGACAACAGAGCGACCAACGACTCAACGGGGACATGCCCAGCCAGGCCGAGCTCATGCAGCGACAGCCGCTGCTGGCGCGCACCGTGAAGACGGACGCGCCGCAGCCCACCACAGACGAGTCCGACCCTGACCAGGATCACTCGCCGCAGCGCACGCACGCCGGCGACTTCATCGTGGAGATTCCGCCCGGCGCCGTCCGCGAGGAAAGATACCCCAAAGAAATATGGAAAACTATTATATCATTCTTCTTCCTATTCCTATGCGTCTGTGTGAACATGATGTCGCTGTCATTAGTACACGAACGACTGCCCGACAGAAACACAACGCCACCGCTCAACGACATAATACTAGACAACGTTGCCGCGAGAGACTGGGGCCTCGCCGTGTCCGAGTACCTCATCATGATATCGACGACGGTCGCCATGCTGGTGGTCGTGTTCCACAAGCACCGGTTCATCGTCGCCCGGCGCTTGTTCTTCATCATCGGCCTGCTGTACCTGTACCGGTCGGTCACCATGTTTGTGACTGTGCTTCCTGTTTCCAGCACCACATACTACTGCAGCCCCAAGAGTAACAACACTACACCGCTACTAGTCATCAAGAGAATGTTCTACTTAATATCCGGATTTGGATTGTCGATAAACGGCAAACACACGTACTGCGGCGACTACATATACTCGGGACACACGATGGTCCTCGTGTTAAGTTACCTCATCGTAGCGGAGTACTCGCCGAAGAAGCTTTGGCCGATGCACTGGGCCATGTGGGGCTCGGCACTGCTCGGCGTGTTGTTCGTGCTGTTGGCGCACGGCCACTACACGGTGGACGTGGTGATCGCGTACTACGTCACCACCAGGCTGTTCTGGACGTTCCACTCGCTGCTGGTGACGCCGCACCGCAGCGGCAACGGCTACAACCACTACATGATCCAGCGCGAGTGGTGGTACTGGCTGTTCACGTACCTGGAGCGCAACGTGCGCGGTCCGGTGCCGCGGCGCTACGACTGGCCGCTGCCGTGGCCGCGCACCAAGCTCTTCAGTCGGCTCAGCTAGTGACGCGCGCGCGCGACGCTGCCGCCGCCGGAACGCGTATGACGCTCACCTTTTGCGAGTGCCGCTTGAGGACCTGCAGCTCCTTGGGGCTGGTCCGCGTGCAGATGGCCAGCGTTATTGTGTAGTCGAACTGATGCACGATCAGATTAAGGTAGACCGTCTCCTCCCAGTCGATCTCCGGGTCTCCGATGGGCAGTTTCTTGGAATCCTTGCGGAACACCTCGACGTCGGTCTGCGAACAGGCGCAGCAGGCCAGAGCGGTCAGTGTCGCGAGCACGAGGCGTGCCGCGCACCCTCGCACGTACTCTATGTTATCGGCTGTGCTTAAGAACGCTCGCGCGAACCAAGTGAACTTTGGGCGACCGCTGCGTGTGAAATGTGATAATTCGCCAAGTGAGCATAATATTTATTTTGCTCACAACTATCGCAAACTCTTCTATAGAAAGTGACAACCTCGTATGCTTTTACTGTTGAATATAATTGTAAGGTTTCATTTTATTTGACAAAGAACAATAATCGATCAATTGTGTACTGTCAACTGTTGATAGAATTTTTGTTTTTATAAATTGTATAGTTTATAAGTGGTTATTGAACAACCTCGAATCAAAGTAAAAACTTACTAAGTATTTATTAGAAAAAAATATACTGTGATTAATGTATAGTTGGAGACGAACGAATCTACGCACGTGACACTGAGTCCCATATTACAAAACTTCAAGCCTCAACCATTACTTAAAACTAGTTTCAACCAATCAAATGGCTCTAAACTAGTTTTAAGTAATGCTTGAGTCTTCTGTAATACGGGTCTGAGTGTGTCGCGACACTCGATATAAGTACATGTAGTTGTTGTACCAGCAGCCTACTATAAGAAATAATATTTTTATATTGTTTAAAATAAAGTACATACTTAACTGTTGTTAATGCATAATTTTTGTATTCCAAAATATTACCAACTAGAGTTTGTAATTCATCAAAAATGGTGCTAAATTAGAAATCAAATGAAACTAAGCAACTACTACAAGCGGCACCCACACAAACTCAGAATAACATTCCACACTCACAAACTATTTACTGATGTGGTTCCATTTGGAGATCTAGAAACATGCATTTAAACGATATTCAATGATCTAGATTCTAGAAAGATACAATTATCTTTACTATCATTGAATGTCGTTTAAATATCACACAACTACATAGATTTGTTTTCCTGTAAACAAAATTTAAAAACAAATATAAAGTAGAAACCTATGTATCTGTGGTCTTGAGCGACATGTTTACATTAAGGGGGAAGCTCTAAGGTGGCCCGCGAATTTCAAATTTTCTTACGTTTTTTGCAATTTGCTGGTCAGTATTAAGTTGTACGTTGATTAAAACACGATTCGCGGTCGTAACAAATATGTATTTACAGAATTATAATCATTAAAGTCATCAACACAACTCTCTAAGACCATATAATCCCCAAATGTCAAGATTTCATGAAATAGTCATTCTTGGGGATTACATGGTCTTAGAGAGTTGTGTTGATGACTTTAATGATTATAATTCTGTAAATACATATTTGTTACGACCGCGAATCGTATTTTAATCAACGTACAACTTAATACTGACCAGCAAATTGCAAAAAACCTAAAAAAAATTGAATTTCGCGGGCTACCCTGGCGCTTTCGCCTTAAGGTGAAAGCGCCAGGGTAGCCCGCGAAATTCAATTTTTTTTAGGTTTTTTGCAATTTGCTGGTCAGTATTAAGTTGTATGATGATTAAAATATGATTCGCGGCCGTAACAAATATGTATTTACAGAATTATAATCATTAAAGTCATCAACACAACTCTCTAAGACCATGTAATCCCCAAGAATGACTATTTCATGAAATCTTGACATTTGGGGATTACATGGTCTTAGAGAGTTGTATTGATGACTTTAATGATTATAATTCTGTAAATACATATTTGTTACGACCGCGAATCATATTTTAATCAACGTACAACTTAATACTGACCAGCAAATTGCAAAAAACGTAAGAAAATTTGAATTTCGCGGGCCACCTTAGAGCTTCCCCCTTAAAGACACAAGCTGTTGATAAGTTTGTATTTCATCAAGTTCTCAGCACAGTTCAGTTTAAACGCAAGAGTTGCATGTCCACGATCATACTAAATATATCTAATTTGAGACATGTCATGCTCTCCTGGTTTTGCTACCGCTCCTATTTCACTTCAATACTTAAATATTAGTTCTAATACTTAATTTGTGTTCATCAGCTCTGGGGGCTTGTGAAAGTTCACGTGGGTGTAAAATGACGCATCGCTGATAATAAAACACTTGATTCCCTTCCGATAAGTTATCTTAACGTATCCTGATATTGATAACAAACAATCAAAATCAAATCAATCAAAATCTCGATATGTGATGCCATCATAACAAATAGTAGTGGATAGATTATGTTAATAATGTCACAATGAATGCTTAGGTATGTGATACTAGTGAAAGTGAGGCACACTGTGCCAGGTGTGCACTGCCCACCACTTGCAAATATAACAGAATGCTACTGAAAGCTGAGCTGTGGAGGCTCAGTGGTCGAAGTGAAGACTTACCTCATACTTGGGCAGGTAGCGCGAGGAACCCTTCACGTGGCGCTTTCGAACAAAAAACAGCAGGTCGTCGCAGTCGATCGACTGCTCCTCTTGGAACAGAAAGTGGCGCACAAACAAATCTGTCCAATAAGTCGTTCCTTGTAGGACTACGAACCCACAATCTGAAACATTGTTATAAACTCTAATTATGTTGCACAAATAAGTTAAATGTACAAAGAGAGTTATGAGTGTTGAGTAGAGACGAGTGGAAATGACGCGTTTGTTGCAACTGACTCTTGTGATGCCCACTCATGTAAATTGCAAAGTGCCTTCAAAATGGTAACATCCACCATAATCAATGTTTCCTAAATTTTTAATAATTTTGTCACCATTACTGTATCTATTATCTTTTACAATTTTATCATGTCATTACTTTTTATCAAAATTTGTGACAGATAAGTAAATAGAATTAGAAGAACAATTAAACACAATGTACTTGAACAAGATGTGTAACTACCTACGAATAATTACGTGGAAAATAAATAATATAATTTGCGAGTTGTAACGAATATCAAGTATGTTAATAGTTAAGTTCTACTCAGAAGCATTCCTGGGGCACAACAAATCATCCATGACGTTAAAACTAATTCGGTTCCTTAAATAGGTGTGATCAAGTTTACAAATATAAGTAACTACAAGTTAATATAAGTATGATTAATTTCGATATTACGGAAAATGATTGATCCTAGAGACGTATGTTACACTGTTTCACATGCAATAATGCAGGCGTACTTGTGAGGTACACAATGAGTACGGCGCCACGCGTGTCCCGCGCGGCCCGCGTGGCCGGCACGAGTCTTATCATGGCCATGGTGAATCTCTTCATCATCAGCTGTATATTCTGCTTCGGTGAGCACATTGCATTACAAATTATTATTTTTACCCGAACAATGCATTTTTAGTTAATGCATATTTCTGCAGACGTTGAGAATACTATTACAATAACATGTACATATATTGTATCATCATTTCAGCCGAAAGACGTCCACTGCTGGACATAGGCCTCCCCCTAGCACCTCCACTTCGACCGGTTCTGTGCTTCTCGCATCCAAAGGGTTCCTGCGGCCTTCACAAGGTCGTCACCTTGTGGGAGGCCTTCCAACGCTACGTCTTCCGGTACGCAGTCGCCACTCCAGAACCTTTCGGCCCCGTCGGCCATTTGTTCTGCGAGCAATATGCCCCTGCCCACTGTCACTTAAGTTTGGCAATTCTTCGGGCTAGGTACGTCGGTTACCTTGGTTCTCCTGCGGATCTCCTCATTTCTGATCTGATATATTGTATATTCGTATGATATCCTTGTTTTGTATCGTGTAAAATTGTAAATATTTATTGTAAATGATATGCTGCATTAAAAATATTTGATTGAATGCTGTGTACATGTATTTATATAGTTAAAGCTGGTTACCTACTTATATGATATTATGTACCTATTGTTTCACTATCGAATGTAAACCACACCTACTTAATGATTCAATCCAAAGAGACAAGACACTGTCGGATTTGTTTGTAATATATTGTAGTCACTTCCAAGTTTATAACTGAGGCTATTCAAGAGTTCAAATACATTGTTGGATGCCACATTCCGAGATTTAACGTGTTCCCTGTTTAGAATATATATTATTGTGAAAAATGTAATGTACGGAACATGCAACTGTTTATACCAACGCTGTTGTAAAGTTAATTAAATGTTTTTTCTTAAACCGAGTATACTTCCTTCCACACTAATAGAGAACCCGTTCCTATTTCGTCATCGCCTTGATCTCGATGTACCGAGCAGACAATAATTCGAATTCTAATGTTCATAATTAACCTTGAATGCTATTTTACTTTAAAATAAATCTACTTGTGTGATCTTGGTTTACTAATTAAGTCAATATATGAAGCCACATGACATGGAGTGGTACCAATGGATTTTAATTATTTGCCGATTAACTACTTGTTACATATTTTATACATCAAATGTAATTATTCCACGATTGATTTACTGCACGGCGGTACAGCCTACTGCGTGTGATGAGGAGGAATACTAATCATTTTGTGAGGAAAGTCTTGAGTAGGTACGAATGTGAATGGCCATAAGCGTTGGCTATTTGTTTAAATAAATAAAGAGAAAAAAGAAATGATGGATGGATTGTGTGAAAGATGACATGGTTGGAAAAAATTGACCTACCTAACGAAATGGCCGGCTGACTCTGACAGGGATGTATGGGAGAAGACATGCTGCGCCGAGCCCAAGTAAATTGTGATAGGGGCAGGAGGATGTAGTGCAATGCAATGTTATAGATACACAATTTGTTTAGCTGAATGTACACAGGGCAATTTCACGCACAATAATAATATGTTCTTACAATCTATAGATCTAAGATCAATCTATAGATTGTAAGAACTTATTGTGAACGTAATTAAAACATTTTAACAATCCGTGAAATCTCTTATTGAAATCCCCATTATTGCATAATTTGACTCTAGGTCTTTATCGGAACGAGTGGGAAATAAAAAGTTCCAATCGTCACCACTGGGGAGGAACGAAACTTTTTTTCCCACTCGTGCCCAGTGGGAACGACGGGGCGGGGACGACCCGGAATAAACGTAAAATATTATTATTGAAAGCAGACTCGTGGTAGTCATATTATTAGTTATCCCATTTGTTGTGGAACGCATGGCTAAGTAGTAACATCTCTGCTGAGAGCCCTGAAACCATCTATGCCGAGTCTAGAATTGTTTTATCTATGCTAGGAATATCCTTTACACCCAGAGTCCGAAAAGGCCGGTTTAAAATAACAGCAGTCTATGGTGGTAACTATGTTTGAAGTCTATATAAATAAAAAGAAAAGTCCTGACTGACTGACTGATTGACTGACTCATCAACGCCCAGCCCAAACCCTTGGACCTAGAGAGCTGAAATTTTGCACAGAGGTTCCCTGAATAATGTATACAAAGAATAAGGAAGGATTTTTTGAAATTCAACCCCTAAGGCAGTTAAATAGGGGATGAAAGTTTGTATGAACAATCTTATTCCTTGATGAGTTAATAAAGTTGAAACTTGGCAGGAATACTTATCTAAATAAATTATGAAGTTTAGCATTTTTCGTTTTTCTAAACTACCCCTTAAAGGGGGATTGGGGGATGTCAAAATTGGTATGGAAGAATTTTAACGGGCGGTTCGATTACCTCGAAACGCTGTATTTATACTTAAGACCAAAAATAAAGAATAACGTGTATCAGGGTTTTTCTAAAATCTACCCCTGACGGGGTAAAAGGGGGTAGTTAATTATACATGGGAAGATTTTACTGCGTGGCTTGATTAACTCAAAAATTCGTACAAATAATCTTTGAGTCAAGTAATGAACATACCCCAAACGATTTTACGAAATTCCACCCCTGTGGGAGTGAAAAGCGGGAATACAGTGTATATGAAAACTCTTATTCATTTGGTTAATAAACTTGAAACTTGGCAAGAATACTGATCTAGGTAAATTATGAAGTTTGACATTTTTGGTTTTTCTAAACTACCCCCTTTCTGGGGTAGTTTAGAAAAACCAAAAATGTCGTTTCGTTACTACAAAAACTATTGTATAACAGAAAAGTAATGAACAGTGAATAAATTTTTCACCTTACGCCCATGTGTTCTATGTTCTATGTTAGGGGTTTGGTTTCCGCACTTAGTCCTTCAGTGGACCATTGTGCGTTTACGCCCATGTGATGGTAGCGAAACGGCCAAGCCACATATTTTGATTAAGGTGTAGAGTTTGTGAAGTTAGGGCGTGTAGAGTTAGAAGCTTGGCTCTACATGAGATCTGATAACTTTTTGGCAGTGCGAGCCATAATATGTGGTCTCATCTTGGCAACATTTTACATGAAAATGTTTTTGGTGGAATTTCACATCTTTTTGAAAGTTGCTTAGGAAATTTTTTTTTTTTTGAGGCGTTCTTTACTAAAAATCCTGAAATATGTATTTTATTATTTATTACAAGGAGTCCCTATATCAATTTTCAGAACACTAGCATCAAAATTTTGCGGAAGTCTCTTACAAATTTCCATCCCCTAGTTAAGGGGTTGGAGGGTAAAAGTACCAAGTTTTAAAATTGTTTTGTTGTTTGTGTACTATTACTAGCTTACATACCAAATTTCAGCTTTCTAGGACTTCAGGAAAAACCTTAGAATATTGATGCATATGAAATAAAAAAAATGTTTGGGGGGTTGGGGGGTTATTTACTGAAAATCCTGAAATACGTATTTTATTATTTATAACAAGGAGTCCCTATATCAATTTTCAGAACTCTAGCATCAAAATCTGCGGAAGTCTCGTACAAACTTCCATCCCCTATTTTAAGGGGTTGGAGGGTAAAAGTTCCAAGTTTTAGAGTTTTTTTGTTGTTTGTGTACTATTACTAGCTTACATACCAAATTTCAGCTTTCTAGGACTTCAGGAAGACCCTTAGAATATTGATTCACTGACTCACTAGTCAGTGAGTCAGTGAATCAGTGAGTCAGTGACGAAATCGGGGTATTTTAGATATCAATAAAATCTAAAGTATAAGAGCTATGCAATTGAAACTTTATAGGTTTAATAAGTCAACTACTGACATTATATCCCGAAAATTTTGTTTATCTGGTATAATCCAACCAAACCCAAGTTATGAAGGTTCAAAAATACGACGAAGTGCTTCGAGAAAAGGTAGGTAGTGCCCTTGCGCTTCGCTTGGCTCGTCTTGTCAGGGGCACTCCCGTGCCCCCAGATAGCGTTAACACGCACGACGCAATCTTCATCGATCACCAGTCATGTAGAATGCTTCTTTGGTGAGATAGAGGGGTTCCGAGTTCGATACCCAGGTCAAGCTGTGTTATTGGGTTTTTCAGTGGCAATAGACTCACAACCTAGAAACTTAATTGGCGAAATGTGTGTCTGCCACAGCCCCCTTCGAGGAAACAAGTGCGATGTTATGTAATGACCGTGAGTCATCGTATTCCCCTGTCTAGATAATTGACTGGATCGCGTTTAGGCCACGGTTGTACGACCACTGATCAAAACGATGAGTGGCTTGCCGCTTGAATATTCAAATATTTAGTGTGTTTTTACAATATTTTTCACCCTTAACTATCCACAACGTTATTTTTAACCCCCGACGCAAAAACGACGGGGTGTTATAAGTTTGACGTGTCTGTGTGTGTGTGTGTGTGTGTGTATGTGTGTGTGTGTGTGTGTGTGTGTGTCTGTCTGTGGCATCGTAGCTCCCGAACGGATGAACAGATTTTGATTTAGTTTTTTTTGTTTGAAAGGTGTATTAGTCGGGAGTGTTCTTAGCTATGTTTGATGAAAATCGGTCCAAGATGGCCGCCGCTACAAAATGGCGGATAACATATTTTTTCACAATTCCCTCAATATGGGTATCAAATGAAAGGGCTTCAATAGTAGAATACTATACACTATAACAAATTTCAAATCCAAGATGGCCGCCACAACAAAGTGGCGAATTACATTTTTTTTTCTCAACTCCCTCAATATGGATATCAAATGAAAGGGCTTGACTAGTAGAATACTATACACTATTAAAAATTTCAAATCCAAGATGGCCGCCACTACAAAATGGCGAATTACATTTTTTTTTTCACAACTCCTTCAATATAGGTATCAAATGCAAGGGCTTGACAAGTAGAATAATGTAGGTACACTATACTTATTGAAAGGGAATAAGGAATATTAACTACCTAACGAAATGAAAACTAAAAACTTGAAAAATATAATCAAACAAAAAAAATCTGTTTAGTCTTAAAAATTATTCTTCAACTATAAATTACTTAATCAATATTTTTTGACGGATAAAAAACCTGATTAAACACCAAATTACCAGAATCTTAAAACGGAAGAAAATAAAAGAAATGAAATACAAAAATTAAGGAGTCCCTACAAAAAGCATGAAATAAAAAATTAAATTAAAAATTTAAAAAACCCCCGACAAAAATAAAATTAAGGAATCCCTACAAAAAGCATGAAATAAAAAAATCTTATGGAAGTCGGGGGACCTCAGAATAGAAGCTGTTCCACATGCAGAACGGTCCCCCGACTTCCATAAGATTTTTTTATTTCATGCTTTTTGTAGGGATTCCTTAATTTTATTTTTGTCGGGGGTTTTTTAAATTTTTAATTTAATTTTTAGTATATGCGAAACCTGAATATACTTTGTTCAGAATAAGTAACTGAATCGATTCCAATTATTTTTACCCCATGTTATATTTTGTACCGAAAATATTAAAAAAAAACCGGGCAAGAGCGAGTCGGACTCGCGCACCGAGGGTTCCGTACCATCACATGTTTTTAAATTTTCACCGGCGAGCTACTTACTAGATCTCGTTCAAAGTGTTCAAACCAATTTTCGGTGGAAGTTTACATGATAATGTAAACTTCCACCGAAAATTGATGACCGAAAATAGATACCCCACACGTATGGGTTTGATGATTTTTTTTTTTTTTGAGTTTCAGTTCTAAGTATGGGGAACCCCCATATGTTATTGTTTTTTTTTCTCTATTTTTTTGTGAAAATCTTAATGCGGTTCACAGAATACATCTACTTACCAAGTTTCAACAGTGTAGCTCTTATAGTTTCGGAAAAAAAGTAATTTAAAAAAATTAAACCGACTTCAAAAAGAAATCAACTCAAAATTATGAAATAACTTTAATTTCGGAAGTCGGTGTCTTGGGATCTGTATTTTAGTTTTTTGCCACCGACTTCCGAAATTAAAGTTATTTCATAATTTTGAGTTGATTTCTTTTTGAAGTCGGTTTAATTTTTTTAAATTACTTTTTATTTCGTAATTTTTAGTTTTTGCACTAGAATTTGACCAAGGTTTTGAGATGTTTTCCCTTTGACACTACACCCGTAGCTCGTATCAATACGCCAGGCCCTCACACTTACACGTATTAGTCCATATCTTGAAAGTTACTGAACCGGTTTTGATGAAACTTGTACTGTTCCCTAAGTTGAAGTAAATGTAAGCTAATACAAAAAAAATGGTCACGATCCGATTAATAGTTGCTGAGAAATGCGTGGACAAACATACATACATACATACATACATACGTCTATGAAATTTTGTATATTTGTTTGGAAGCCTTAGTAGATTGTCATATGTGAATATAATGCAATTCCAATAATATTACATACATACGTATCGAATTGATAACCTCCTTTTTTTTGAAGTCGGTAAAAAGTGGCTGTGACATACGGACGGACCGACAGACAGACATGACGAATCCATAAGGGTTCCGTTTTTTGCCATTTGGCAACGGAACCCTAAAAAGGTTAAAAGTTGGACACCGAGCGACACTAAGTAGGTAATCCAATCTCCGCGCCGAACGGTTAGATACCTAGGTACTAATAATCAATGAGCGCAAGAGGGCGCGGCGCGAGCGGCGCGGGTTTGCATGTTTTTGTACGGACAAACAAGTATATACCTTTGTGATTTTTCATGATACAGTTTTGAAATTTTGTACATAAATATTCTTTACATAAAAATACTATACACGTGTTTCGGGTTTCGCATATACTAAAAATAATGTTGTATACATAAAATTGTATTCTATGTATATGTATATAAAATTCAATGACCTGACTGAGATAACAACGCACAGCCTAAACCGCTAGTCCTCTTCTGTGTGTGTGTGTGTGTTCTTTCTATAGAATAGTGTTACGAGCTTCGGGTTCGTGACAATAAAAACTGCCGATTTAATAACCAAAAATAACAATTTATTTTACAACACTAATTACAGCTCAAACATACTAATTATTAAAACACAATTACACTACTGATCACTCTTAATTCGCACTTGAAGATCGCTTAGATGTTTTCGCTCTTGTCGCTTTATCCAAAACTGTGTCGGTCGTCGCGCATCCCGGCCTTATATAGTGCCGCAGATAGTTCTAGAACCTTCCATTGTAGAAACATCTAGAATGTTCGAGTACATACCGGCCCCGACCGACTAGGTGTCGATAGTTCGAGAAAGTTCTACAAAGTTCTAGTATCGAATTTTCTAGAACGATCGTGACTCGACTAGTTCTGCTACTCGATACTAGATGGCGCTACTGGTAACTAATGTCACCATGTACCAGGCATTAATTGTGGCGCGCAACACTGCCCCCTCCAAAGACATGCTCGTCCCGAGCATTATCAGCCCCATAATAACGCGCCAGTCGGTCCACATGGACGATCTTAGGAGTACCTCTTGCACCTTTCTGTATCCGGTAGGTTACGTCATTGATCTTTGTCACAATCCGGTACGGTCCGTCCCATTTAGCTTGAAGCTTAGGAGATTTCCCTTTGCTGCGGACTGGATTGTGCAACCACACTAGTGAACCTTCGTCGAATCCTTTATTGTTCATTTTGCGGTCATAACGGGTTTTCATCTTTTCAGACATTTGCTGGCCCGATTGTCTGACGTGCTCATAAATGTCATTCATTTTGTTCCGCAAGTAATTCGCAAAATCGGTTATACTGCGTGGGGCATCAGGTGGTATTCCGGTGATCAGGTCTGCAGGCAGCCGTAATTCTCTTCCAAAGTTTGCGAAAGCTGGTGTCACCGATGTACTTTCGTGAACAGCGCTTCGATATGACAACAAAAACGGTTGTATGTGCTTGTCCCAATCTCGTTGCCGATTTTCCACAACTTTGGCTAGGTACCTCTCCAATGTCTGATTAAATCGTTCCACCATTCCATCCGACTGTGGGTGGTAAGAAGTTGTTCTGGTTTTATGAGTACCCATAACTCGACAAGTTTCCTGGAATATTTGTGACTCAAAATTCCTTTCTTGATCACTGTGAATTTCTAAAGGTACTCCAAAACGACAGAAGACTTCATGAACTAATTTATCTGCAACTGTCGAAGCTTCTTGATTTGGAATGGCGAAGACTTCCGGCCACTTGGTGAAGTAATCCATCACAACCATGAAATACTTGTTGCCACTTTCACTTTCCGGAAACGGCCCCGCAACGTCAAGGGCTATCCTCTCCCATGGTGCACCAACATTGTACAATTTCAATGCACCTCTACTGCGAGTCTGAGGTCCATTTACAGCTGCACAACTTGTACATTTGCGACACCAGTCCTCGACATCGTCCCGACAGTGGACCCAGTAAAACCGTTCTCGTATCTTCAGTAGAGTCCGTTTTACTCCCAGATGACCTCCTGAACAACCATTATGGTACAGCTGTAGAACATCCGGTACTTGAGCTTTAGGGACAACCATTTGCAAATGACAGCTGTCTCCCCGAGCATTTTCCCATTTACGGCACAGGACTCCATCCTGAATCACCAAGCTGTCCCATTGGGCCCAATAGCTTTTTGTGATCGAACTCATCGCTGAGACGTCACTCCACCTGGGCTTAGGAGCTCTGGCCTTCATCCACTCCAGAATCGGCTTGATGTCCGAATCTTCCTGCTGTGCACGTTGTAGGCTTTCCTTCCACTCGTTGCTGAGGTCTGTCTTGAGCATCCTCACAGGTACGACTTCTTTACTTTCTTGCCTAGTACAATGCTTGCAGTCTTCAGGACAAGGTCTTCTTGACAATGCATCTGCGTTGCCATGTGATTTCCCGCTGCGATGTTCGACCACAAAGTCGTATTCCTGCAGTAGCTCAATCCATCTCGCAACTTGTCCTTCTGGATTTTTGAACTGCAATAGCCATTTCAGTGCAGCATGGTCAGTTCGTACGTGGAATTTCCGCCCCAGAAGATATTTGTTTGTTCAAGATTCTGCTAAATTAAAATATCATATACAAATTTTAATGAGTGTTGGGTGCTGCAATGTTTAAAATTAAACTTATCTTGAACGTCACTTTCAGATTTCATTGTCAGTAAGTATTTTAAAATAGAAACAAAATATTTTATTTTTTTCTAATCTTTGATCGCCCGTACGTACCTCGAAAAGCCGCAGGGATACAATAACATTTCTTTGTCATTTCTGTTTGAGAATGACGTGTTCTTGAATACCTACTAAGTTTTATTTTGACCCACGCACGCATTACATACTCCCATACAAAAAAACACAAAATATTTTTTTTCTCGGAAATAGTAAGTTTTTTCAAAAAACGCTACTAAAAAAAGTTGTTTGTAATCAAAAGAGGAATACGTGAAAAAAATCAACTCAAAATATACACATTGACTCACATCGATTCCTATGTCCATAGTTTTGCCAAACTGGACCAGTGTGCGACGTGACGATACTAGCAGAGGCCAGTGACGTCGCGCTGCGCCGCGCGCCGCCGCGAGACGCATAACGTCGCGTCGCGATAATCGTTGGCAACATGACGCCTCGCTGCGCAGCTAGACGCCGCGCGGCGCAGTGGGACGTGTCTACATTCGCTACGTGCTCCCGCCCCGCCACGCGTCCACCCGCAGACTACCATTTGCAAGCGCATGAGAACGACGCGTCGTTCTCAGACGTCTATTGGCGGGTGCATTATGGAGATCGAGGAGAAGTAAATTTTTTTTGTGCAGCGCTACGAATGTTTGTATAATGTATCGTCAAAACTAAAAATAAATTGTAATTAGCAATTGAAAACAAACCTTTAATTTTTAGACTAGGTACCTAGATACCTACCTCTTTATTTAACATTCCTCATTAACTTACATAAGTACAATAATAATATTTTCACATTTTGCATTATTTAAAACTGAAAAAAAAAAACACTACAAACTGAAAAATAACTTTAATTTCGGAAGTCGGTGTCTTAGGGATCAGTATTTTAGTTTTTGCCACCGACTTCCGAAATTAAAGTTATTTTTCAGTTTGTAGTGTTTTTTTTTTTCAGTTTGTAGTGTTTTTTTTGGAAGTCGGTTTTTTTTTTTTGATAAAAAGTTTTTATTTCTCGCTTTTTAGTGGGTCTATTTATAATTTATCTAAGTTACAATAGCCTAATGTCAACTTGCCCATCGCCTTTTTATAAAATATTCCTTTTCTCGATGCAGGGACGTTAATTGTTGAGGAGTTCTCCTTTTATTAGTTTTTAGATTAGATGCTGATAATCCTGGCTGCAGCATCAGGCCAGACTTATGTCATTGCATTGAACTTAAAATTAGTCCTGTTTAAAATGAGCCCAAACACGACTACAGTGCTGTAATTTAAAGGTTTGTACTTTTTCTGATGCTCCTGGCTTCAGCATCAGGTCTTCGGTGTTCCTCAGTAACAGTACGTTTATCCACACATCGAGCCCTTTTCAATGAGCCTAAACACGATATATCTGCTGTTAGTTGTCGAGGAGTTAGGTACTCTGCAGACTATCCTGACTGCAGCATCAGGTCATGACTTGATGATCATGAGACCAAATGTGGCAAATGCCCTATCAAACATCAAAACAATTTACTAAAAAAAAAAACCGACTTCCAAAAAAAACACTACAAACTGAAAAATAACTTTAATTTCGGAAGTCGGTGTCTTAGGGATCAGTATTTTAGTTTTTGCCACCGACTTCCGAAATTAAAGTTATTTTTCAGTTTGTAGTGTTTGTTTTGGAAGTCGGTTTTTTTTTTTTGTTAAAAAGTTTTTATTTCTCGCTTTTTAGTGGGTCTATTTATAATAATTTATCTAAGTTACAATAGCCTAATGTCAACTTGCCCATCGCCTTTTTATAAAATATTCCTTTTCTCGATGCAGGGACGTTAATTGTTGAGGAGTTCTCCTTTTATTAGTTTTTAGATTAGATGCTGATAATCCTGGCTGCAGCATCAGGCCAGACTTATGTCAACATTGCATTGAACTTAAAATTAGTCCTGTTTAAAATGAGCCCAAACACGACTACGGTGCTGTAATTTCAAGGTTTTTACTTTTTCTGATGCTCCTGGCTTCAGCATCAGGTCTTCGGTGTTCCTCAGTAACAGTACGTTTATCCACACATCGAGCCCTTTTCAATGAGCCTAAACACGATATATCTGCTGTTAGTTGTCGAGGAGTAGGTACTCTGCAGACTATCCTGACTGCAGCATCAGGTCATGACTTGATGATCATGAGACCAAATGTGGCAAATGCCCAATCAAAACAATTTACTAAAAAAAAAAACCGACTTCCAAAAAAAACACTACAAACTGAAAAATAACTTTAAATTCGGAAGTCGGTGTCTTAGGGATCAGTATTTTAGTTTTTGCCACCGACTTCCGAAATTAAAGTTATTTTTCAGTTTGTAGTGTTTTTTTTGGAAGTCGGTTTTTTTTTTTTGTTAAAAAGTTTTTATTTCTCGCTTTTTAGTGGGTCTGTTTATAATTTATCTAAGTTACAATAGCCTAATGTCAACTTGCCCATCGCCTTTTTATAAAATATTCCTTTTCTCGATGCAGGGACGTTAATTGTTGAGGAGTTCTCCTTTTATTAGTTTTTAGATTAGATGCTGATAATCCTGGCTGCAGCATCAGGCCAGACTTATGTCAACATTGCATTGAACTTAAAATTAGTCCTGTTTAAAATGAGCCCAAACACGACTACGGTGCTGTAATTTCAAGGTTTGTACTTTTTCTGATGCTCCTGGCTTCAGCATCAGGTCTTCGGTGTTCCTCAGTAACAGTACGTTTATCCACACATCGAGCCCTTTTCAATGAGCCTAAACACGATATATCTGCTGTTAGTTGTCGAGGAGTTAGGTAGCATCAGGTCATGACTTGATGATCATGAGACCAAATGTGGCAAATGCCCTATCAAACATCAAAACAATTTACTAAAACAGTCCTTGCCTGTTCGAGTAACTTCTTAGTGTTAAGGAGTTGTACCTTCCATCATCAGCCCAGCTACCTAAGATGGTGACAACCATACACAAATACACAAGATACTTCATAAAATATGCGAAAAACAATAAGTGAGCCTATAAAATTTTAGGGTTGCCCTCGATTTCTCTAAGATCCCATCATCAGATCCTAACTTGGTGACAATGGGACCACCTCAGAACTATCTACTTTCGAACAAAAAAAGAATTTTGAAAATCCGTCGACAATTGGCGGAGTATTCGATGAACAAACATACAAAAAAAAAAAAAAAAAAAAAAACATACAAACACCCGAACATAGTACCTCCTCCTTTTTGTAAAGTCGGTAAAAACTGTCCTTGCCTGTTCGAGTAACTTCTTACTGTTAAGGAGTTGTACCTTCCATCATCAGCCCAGCTACCTGAGATGGTGACAACCATACACAAATACACAAGATACTTCATAAAATATGCGAAAAACAATAAGTGAGCCTATAAAATTTTAGGGTTGCCCTCGATTTCTCTAAGATCCCATCATCAGATCCTAACTTGGTGACAATGGGACCACCTCAGAACTATCTACTTTCGAACAAAAAAAGAATTTTGAAAATCCGTCGACAATTGGCGGAGTATTCGATGAACAAACATACAAAAAAAAAAAAAAAAAAAAAACATACAAACACCCGAACATAGTACCTCCTCCTTTTTGTAAAGTCGGTAAAAACTGTCCTTGCCTGTTCGAGTAACTTCTTACTGTTAAGGAGTTGTACCTTCCATCATCAGCCCAGCTACCTGAGATGGTGACAACCATACACAAATACACAAGATACTTCATAAAATATGCAAAAAACAATAAGTGAGCCTATAAAATTTGAGAGTTGCCCTCGATTTCTCTAGGATCCCATCATCAGATCCTAACTTGGTGACAATGGGACCACCTCAGAACTATCTACTTTCGAACAAAAAAAGAATTTTGAAAATCCGTCGACAATTGGCGGAGTATTCGATGAACAAACATACAAAAAAAAAAAAAAAACACAAACACCCGAACATAGTACCTCCTCCTTTTTGTAAAGTCGGTAAAAAAGTACGTAGAACAAAAATATAAAAAATTATGGTTGTTTAAATTTTTTTTTTATTTTGTTTATGGTTTTTTTTTTTTTTTGTGTAAAAAATGGTGGCGGGACGGCTCAGGGAGAGAGCCTCCCGTCCCAGCCACCGCTCGAGACGCTCCGGGCGTCGGGAGCCGCGCGACGACTCCCGGCCACCGTAGGCGCGGGCCTGCGGGCGGAGAGTAATGGGTAGCTCACCGTCCGATCAGGACCAGGCCCGTGCCGGACGGCGCGTACGTGTTCCACGCGCGCCTCAAAGAGATGTCAGCATCGAGGAGGGGCCCCATAGGGCCGAAGCCTGCCGGGTCAGCGGGATTGTCCGAAAGGGTTACCGCTGGCCCGGAACATAAAGGGCTAAGGAAGGAACACGGGTGGGTTTTAGTCAGTAAGAGTCTGACACTCCCTTCCGCTCCACCCAGAGCGGGAGGGGTCATTTGATGATTTCCCATCCGCAAAAAAATAAAAAAAAGCCTATAAAATTTGAGGGTTGCCCTCGATTTCTCTAAGATCCCATCATCGGAGCCTAACTTGGTGACAATGGGACCACCTCAGAACTATCTACTTTCGAACAAAAAAATAATTTTGAAAATCCGTCGACAATTGGCGACGTATTCGATGAACAAAGATACAAAAAAAAAAAAAAAAAAAACAAACACCCGAACATAGTACCTCCTCCTTTTTGTAAAGTCGGTAAAAAAGTACGTAGAACAAAAATATAAAAAATTATGGTTGTTTAAATTTTCCCTATACTAATTCATAACAATCTCCTAAACGTGTGGACCGATTTACATGATTCAAACGGACAAAATGGTTGTAGACCTAGACCTTTCATTTGACACCAACAACATTAAGATATCTCGATACCCAAAAAAACACATTTTCAAGTTGCTCTCGTAATTATCCAACATGTATTGCGTACTTAAGGTGAAAGCGCCAGGGTAGCCCGCGAAATTCAATTTTTTTTAGGTTTTTTGCAATTTGCTGGTCAGTATTAAGTTGTACGATGATTAAAATATGATTCGCGGCCGTAACAAATATGTATTTACAGAATTATAATCATTAAAGTCATCAACACAACTCTCTAAGACCATGTAATCCCCAAGAATGACTATTTCATGAAATCTTGACATTTGGGGATTACATGGTCTTAGAGAGTTGTATTGATGACTTTAATGATTATAATTCTGTAAATACATATTTGTTACGACCGCGAATCCTATTTTAATCAACGTACAACTTAATACTGACCAGCAAATTGCAAAAAACGTAAGAAAATTTGAATTTCGTGGGCCACCTTAGAGCTTCCCCCATAACTATTCTTTTAATAACAATCTTAGCAAACGTTAAATTTATTTTGAAACTGGGTCTAATGCAATAAAAAAGGAGAATCATACGATTTTTGTTTTTCTATGTATGGCCGCAACAAATTCAATAAGTTTTGAAACTTTTTGTAATCCATTTTGTAATAATCATACTTAAATTTTTTCTGGATAATTGGTCATAACTGTCATAAGCCAAGATATGAAATTCACCATGAATTAATCTATTTCTCCATAAATTATGCACCCAAATACTCCTGTGTGATGTCTTCTTTTTTATTTTACTTTTGTATTTTTCTTCCTCTTCCTCTTCTGCAAGAAGTCCGATTATAACAAGATCCCAGTCTATCATTATAATATCACTCGATCACTCGACCGTACAGAATAGAATAGAAATACTCTTTATTATGTACACCAAATAAATTACAGACATAAAAATAGAAACTGTACATAGGGTGACACAATGGGCGGCCTTATCGCTAAAAGCGATCTTTTAAAGACAACCTTTGGATGGATTAAAAAGAGGAAGGACAGACATCAATTCTGCACGAAGTCTGGACGGAAATAGTAGAGACAAGTCGCCACGGCGGCCTCGGCTGCGCCGCGCGGAGTCGCGCAGCGCCTCGCGGCGTCGCGCTGCGCAGCGCCGCTCTCGTTCGCCGCGAGCTGCCGCTGCGTCGCTCTACGCCGCGAGGCGCAGCGCGACGCCGCGCGGCGCAGCGCAACGTATTCTGAACTCTCACAATGCAATGTGTACCTTTTCGTGTAGAAAATAAAGTATATTTTGAGTCACTCTTTTAAAGTGTGCGTGCAGCGTCGCGTCGCGTCGCGTCTCGGTGTGAACTGACCCTAATGCGATATTAACCTAAACGTTGCCGCTCTTTTCTAACGCGTAACTCTGTCGCTGTCTGGCGCGGAGTGACGTGCTACCTGTGGCGCTAGGGTTGTCGGCTTGCCGCTGCTACTATATTCATCGTCTATCTACCTACTTGACCACGTAATCTATCTTAAGTTTGACGCGTAAGATTACACGGTCAATTAGGTAGATAGACAATGAATATTAAAGTCCGTCAGTTGTAATTAACAAATGAAAACAAATCTTTAGGCTACCTACATACCCCTTTGTTTAATATTCCTCATTAACTTACTATAATAATATTTACACATTTTGCATTAATTAAAAAGTACGTACTTAGAACAAATTAAAACATCAAAAATTATGGTTGTTTACATTTTCTTTACATGATTTACATGATTCAAACGGATAAAATGTATTTGACAAAATGTAAATATTTACCCATCTCAACAAACAAAAAATCACATTTTCAAGTTGCTCTCGTAATTATCCACATCCGTCAAAAGAGCAATGCTTTAAAGCAGCCATTCTTGTTGTTCACTATTCGAAACTTGTTTAAATAAAATATTACGCACGCGCGAGCACTGCGCGCGAGCGGTGACAACCGACTGGCGAAGTGGCCACGTCGCCACGCGAAAGGAGAAAGTGTAGGCATTTATCACTGTAGGTACGGGCGAGTGAAGGAGGCCTGGCGCAGTCCAATTAACTCGAAACTTAGCATGTAAGACCAAAATAAATAATAAAGTGTATCTGGGTTTTTCGAAAATCTACCCCTAACGGAGTGAAGAGGGGTAGTCAATTTCATAGGGGAGTATTTTATTATGTGGCTTAATTAACTGGAAAATTGGTATAAATAATCTAAGTAAAGTTTTATAGAAACAACCCAGACGATTTTTCAAAATTCCATCCCTTTATAAAAAGAGGCGATACAGTTTATATGACAAATCTTATTCATTTGGTTAGTAAACTTGGCAATATTTTGACTAAGTAAATAATAAAGATTGCCACTTTTAGTTTTAAAAAAATGACAATCTAGGTGAGACTAAAGCCCGGTTTCCACCGCGAGCGGAACGGACCCATTAATGACTTTGTTAAACTCGCAAACGCAACTGCATACTTGTATTTCCACCAACAACGGTGGAAATACAAGTATGCAGTTAACTGTTAACAGTCAACTGCAGTTGCGTTTGCGAGTTTCACAAAGTCATTAATGGGTCCATTCCGCTCGCGGTGGAAACCGGGTTTAAGGGGGTAACAAAGTTAATAGGTTAGTAAAATATGTAACTTGCTGTCGCAATAACTCGGTCCTACTAAAACAAAAAATAAAAAAGTGTGTTTTAGGGTTTTTCAAAAATCGAATCCCACCAAGGTGGAAAAGGGTAATAAAGTTTAAGAGGTGGATTATACTGCTTGCTTCCATTCACTCGAAAATGAGTATGGGTCTTTGAGTCAAGTTATGAATACATCCCAAACGGTTTTTTCAAAATTCCTCCCCTATTAGGGTGAAAAGTGGAGATACAGTTTATTTGAAAAATCAGATTCCTTTGGATTACTCACAAAAGGAATTTCGAAATCTTTAGAGGAAAGTATGAAATACACGCAATGACATACACGCGCGATGAAGTCATGGGCAAAGTGCTAGTTATTAAAATATCACAGTAAATACAGTCAGATATGTAACAGTGATTATTAGGCAGAGACTAGTAGAAAAGGATATGAAAGACTATTAAAAAATGAGATAAGTAATAAACATTATTATTTGTATTTCTATAATTATTACCACAGGTAGACTGGATGCGGAAAGTAGTCTTAAATTGAGTGGCACAGTTAGTGACACAGCTAAGTGTTCAATTGAATGGTTAAAAGCCCCAATATTATTGTGCAGCCAGGGATGGACTCTAGATCTGATCTACTTTAAGGAAGTTTTATTAGAAGTACCTGTTATTAATTTTAAAGAAAGGCAGAGACCAAAAAGGATGATCCCCTGTACCTAGTAAATTGTGCCGGTAAATATAAATAAAACAGGTGCTTATTACAAAAATAATAAAACTGTCACTCACCATCTTTCATCAGCTGACGCATCTCCTTGGTCCTTTGAAAGTTTATTTCCTCCAACAATTGCTCCAACATTGTAGCGCTTTTCAAGTACGTCGATCCTCCCAAAGCCATCTTTCCGCAATATAATCGACGTTTTTCCCAAACAAACACTTTAAAGTGTCAACACATCCAACAGCAACCGAATTCATAAAAAAATACTTTGTCCACCAAAGCACATATTATTACCAAGCAAGCGCTGGACTTACTCAGCAAGTCTAACTCAACATCAGCATAGTCGAAAAATATTAACAAGCAATATTTTCATTTCGAAATCAATTCACCACAGCGTGCATGAAATTCAGGATAGGAATTTCCTCTCATGCCCTGGTAACTTAGAACATATTTTTTTTATTGCGAAAAGTGCCATCTATATTTAATACATAGAACTTTTTATTGCAGTGTTACCACTTTTTTTTTGCTTTAAATATTTGGTACTTTAAACTAATTGTTAATTTTGCTATTTTCTTTAATTATTCCAGTTGAACAAAAATTTATGCACTTACAACCGAGTATAATTGTTTTTTAAAATATTTGATTATAATGTTGTATTAATTGTGATATTTTTACGATGATAGAATCTTAAGGGTAGTTTAGTAATACAAAACGCTAGCAACACTGAGTCTAAACGTCACAAGAAATTTTCCACCGGTGTGTTTGCATGCTCGTGCGCATTTTTCTTGTAATTTTTGGTGTTTTTGTGTTATTACGTTGAGTTGAGCTATAATAGATCCTCCATTATATTCCAGAAATACCGAAATTCCAGGAGCTATAATAGATCCTCCGTATATTTCAGAAACACCGAAATTCCAGCATAGACTGTACTATATATATACTTAAAAAGTGTTTTGATCTATGTATATTTTTATGAATGTTTCATAGAAATATGCATAGGTCAATACACTGTTTAAGTATCTATTGAGCGAAATTATAAAAACGCAATTCATACGTAATTACGTAGGTACCTATACATATCGACGTATACGCACCTACCTGCGTGCCGTCCAGATGGCGCTGGTCGCTAACAAAAACCGAAAACGTCAGTTGCCAGTCTATCTCAGTTTATATATATTAGTCTATGTTTCCTCTATAGTTACTCTATTCTTTGATAGGAATCCGAAATTACAGAAATTCAGATTTGAAGTAGTATTTGGTGTTGCCATTTTGCTGATTTTGCCAACAAGCTCGGGACTTTTCCTGTTTCATGATTTCAAATCACTAATAACGAAAAATTACACAAAAGTAAGTACGTAGCGAGTTTCTAAATACATTATCCAACAGTTCAACAGACAGAATCGGTTTTATCATAAAATTATATTATGACGAGAACTATTGCAAAAAAAAATACCAATAATGTGCAAAAAATACTATTACTGTGAAAGAAAACTGAACATTTTGTAAAATTCTTCAACCAAAGGCAAAGACAAAGATTTTCCTTTTTTTTTTGACATTGACTGACATTCCAGATCACAGTCTACAACAAACCAAGGCTTTGAAACCAAAGAGTATAATCATAATTGTTTGAAACCACCGTTTTAAACCGTGTAGATCGTGTACTCGAGTGTGTTTCAGTCGAAAATATTTTCAGTAGAAGATCACAGACTACAATAAAATAAAGCAGTAGACTTATAGACAGTCTTTCTTATATGTCATGTCAGTCAGACAGACCAGACAGTAAAGTAAAACCCTGCATTCCGAGTTAGGAAATAATCGATTTGAGCGTGCTTAAACCCGTACCCAGAGGCGTCTCTAGCCCATGTAGCGCCCGTGTGCAAACATTACCCAAGCGCCCCATAATAAGAAAAAAGCGTCCCCTAGTAAGCGCGCGGTCGAAATGGAATGGGTACAAAGTTCAAGTAACAGCACATCAAGTTACCACAAAGTTACCACAATACTAATACATCTATTGGAGTCCGCGCACTGCGGAAAAAAATCGCATGAGAATTCGCTTGAAAATTTTTCGTGTTTGCGATTTTATAACTAAATAAATAGCAACGATTAAAATCGTAGTGCGCGCATAGCCTAATTCGGTACAGGTTTAAGTACGCTCAAAACGATTATTTCCTAACTCGGAACGCAGGGTATGAGATTAGTATACAGCAGTTATTTTATTATTTATTGGGTCATATGTAATTAGGTATAGCTGGCTAAAGCTTCTTGGAAAATCAAAATGACAGCTCTTCTGAGCTAAAAAAACTCAAAAAAAATCAGTAATAATGTGGATACGGCGCATTTTAAATTATATTCCGTTCCGTGCACAAAATACAATTGGAATCACACAGAAGAATTTGATAGTTACAAGACAGATCGAGTGAATTCAAGAAAACAATGTCAACATTACGATCTGCTAGATTTATATACAAACGCAGTGTGTCGGCGTTAAAGCAGTCGGCGCGGCTTACAGGCATGCTGGTGCGGCAGGTGCATTCGTCAGATAATAACAGCGGCCCGGGGGGCGACTACCGACGAGGGACCACGAGAGTGCTCGGTGCTGGCACACTGGCACTCGCGCTACTGGCAGCTGATCATGTCTTCAATGGTGCATATACAATAACAACTACTTACATTGTAGTTCTCAAGACTTCATGACCATTAGAGAAAGCTGTAGATCATCCATAGGTACATGAAAATTTGCGCACTTCATCAACATTAATAATCACTAACACAATGGCAACAACTCGCCATAGAGCAGCCCTAGATAGCCCAGTAAACAAAGGTGAAAGTCATTTGTTTGCTGACAACGGCTCTCAACTTAATGGTTATCCCAAAATGCAGTTAAACATTCATTTTAAAAACACATTATACACAATTCCTTCAAATTATGACATTTAAAAGCATTGTTTTAAAAGTAGTGACATAGTGTGTTCTTTTTTTGTGGATGTATCTAAGGTTTATTTTATTGCAATGCAATCAAAGTACAATTATAACTTTTGAATCACTCGTTGCAATTCATTTCGAGTTAGGCTTTATTGTTGTTACCAATGATATTATAAGTGTAAATTTACACTTATAATATCATTGTGTTGTGACCAAAGCATTCCATTTGTGAAAATGTGAATTTCTAGTTTTAACTAGAAATTTTACGCATTTGTTGACAACAAGCTGCAAATAAATATAAAATGTATTGTACACTAGGCTATACTCATGCTGCACTTAGAATCAACTGCTTATTACCTGTCTTATTGTTTCAGAGAAAAGATATTTTAAAGCTGCTCAACTTGGAAATGTACAAGAATTGCGGCGGTGAGTATTCTTTTTCAATTTCCTATCCTACGTTACTACCTACTCAGTTATTAACGATTTTTAAAATAATTACCTGTCTTAAATAAGTATTTGTGAAAGCTTTTTCTATTTTCTTCAACCTTTTAGCATTTGCTTACTTAATATGTGTGCGTAATATGTGAAGTTCTTTCAGGCAAGTGGAGGCGGCAATTTCGAGCGGCACGAGCGAACGAGAGACAGAGAACGGTGGCGCCGGCGCAGTCGACTGGCGCCACGCGCTGGGCTGGACCGCGCTCATGGTGGCCGCGGCCAACAACCAGCCGGGCGCCGTGCACGAGCTGCTGAAGCTGGGCGCGCGCCCCGACCTGCAGGAGCGCTACTCCGGCGCCTCCTTGGCCGCCGCCGCCGCTGGCATGCACCCGCTCGAGGTGCTGCAGCGCCGCGAGGACGAGTTCTGCAGCACCATGAACGCGCGCGCCTCGTTCCTGGGCTGGACGGCGCTGCACTACGCGGCGCTGGCCGACTCCGCCGGCGCGGCGCGCGAGCTGCTGGAGGCCGGCGCCGACCCCACGGCGCGCGACCACGCGGGCCGGCGCGCGCTGCACTACGCGCGCGACCCGTCGGCCGCGCGCGAGCTCATCGTGCAGCACACGCGCGCCTGGGAGGAGGCTGCGGCCGCCGCCGCCGCGGAGGAGCGGCGCCGCTTCCCGCTGGAGCAGCGCCTCAAGCAGTACATCGTGGGCCAGCAGGCCGCCGTGGAGACAGTTGCCGCCGCCGTGCGCCGCAAGGAGAACGGCTGGGCGGACGACGAGCATCCGCTCGTATTCCTGTTCCTCGGCAGCTCCGGCATCGGCAAGACGGAGTTGGCGAAGCAGCTGGCGCGCTACATGCACCGCGACGACCCCGCCGCCTTCATCCGCCTGGACATGTCGGAGTACCAGGAGAAGCACGAGGTGGCCAAGCTGATCGGTGCGCCGCCCGGCTACGTGGGCCACGAGGAGGGCGGCCAGCTCACGCGCGCGCTGGCCCGGCGCGCCGACGCCGTGGTGCTGTTCGACGAGGTGGACAAGGCGCACCCCGACGTGCTCACCGTGCTGCTGCAGCTCTTCGACGAGGTAATGACCGATTCGCGCGTCACATTAGCACACAGTTGTCGTGATATTCTTGACCCGGTATTCGTCGCAGGGCCGGCTGACGGACGGCAAAGGCAAGCTGATCGAGTGCAAGAACGCTATTTTCGTGATGACGTCGAACTTGGCGGCGGACGAGATCGCGCAGTACGGGCTCCAGCTGCGGCGCGAGGCGGAGGCGCGGGCGGCGCAGCGCGCGCGCCTCTCGCCCGCCTCGCCCACCGCGCCCACCGCGCCCGTCGAGCAGAGAGGTTCACGCACGATATCGGTATTGTAAATATAATTTACAAGTTAGTTATTACGCGTCTGTAAAAGTCGTCTGTTGTTATTAGCGGGCCACGGCGGGTCTCATGAACAGGAAGAGTCGCTGGAGGTGTCTCGTAACTTCAAGGACAGCGTGGTGCGGCCGATCCTCAAGCGGCACTTCGGGCGCGACGAGTTCCTGGGCCGCATCAACGAGATCGTGTACTTCCTGCCGTTCTCGCGCCAGGAGCTGCTGACGCTGGTGAACCTGGAGCTGGTGCACTGGGCGGAGAAGGCCAGCGCGCGGCACGCCGTGGAGCTGCGCTGGGAGGGCGGCGTGCTGGGCGCGCTCGCCGACGGGTAACTATCGTTATTTCAAACAGCCTTTATTAGCTCCCTTTATTGGCATTTGAATGGGTAACTTTAAGTACACTTAAGTACACAATACTGTACAGTCAGCATCAGATAGATTGGAGCTTTCAAAGTAATCAAACTCATGTGCAGAACATAATTTCAATTATATATTCGCAGACATTGCATTCAAATTGTCGTAAGCATCCAAAGTGGTCAAAATATCTTAGCTATCAGTTTTCAATATTGTGTAAGCTGTCAGAGCGTTTGTATTTTGTACATAAGTACATACACTTATACAATACTGTACCTAACACTTGATGTTGGTGACGAAGCTTCAGCAGATGGAGCGGCAGGACGCTCAAGCCCTTATCATTTATTATTTGACATTCAGAAATTATGTCATGATGTTTAAAAATAAACACCATGAAGTCATTAAATAATACTGATTGTTAATTAGTAACTTTTCTGCCTCGTTTTTATATTTATAGTGGTTGCACACGATACTACTGAGCATGAGGTCCTGGGTTCCATGCCAAGGATGGGCAAAGTGTAAGGCCCCGTTCCCACTATGTCGTGACGACAGATTATCGTGTCGTTTGAAGCGTCGTGGCTTGTGTATTTAAATGGAGGTGTTCACATATACGACTACACGATTAACTGTCGTCCATGAATTTTTTTTTGCAGTGACGACAGATTGTCAAGTCAATGGGAACGGCTAGCACAACAGTCGTAAAACGATAAAAAAACGTCACGACTTATGGTGACGACAAATCATGTGTCGTTATTGCGACTATCTATCGTAGCCACCTATCACACATACGTACACAAGTTCATACCACTACTGATCTTCAAAAGAACGTAAAGGCGACTAATGTGCAAACGACAACGCGACTGCTGTGATCAGTAAAATTGTCGTCACGATCCAGTGGGAACAGCTAGTATGATAGTAGTTCAACCATAAAATATTTCGACGACACAGTGACGATAAACAGTCGATATAGCGGGACCAGCTAGAGACGCCAGTCGTCCCAACGATAAATTAATCGTCGCGACATAGTGGGTACGCGCCCTTATTCGGTTTTTTTATCTTGAATTTCTCAGTAGCAGCCCGGAATCAGGATTGTCGCCTTGTTAATGGCAATAGACTCGCCCCCTATTATCCATGAGACTTAAATATAGCTGGAGACAATAGTCGATGCTCGATGACGTCAGTAGCGCCTCCGAAAGAGTGGCTCTTAAATATAGCTGGAGACAATAGTCGATGCTCGATGACGTCAGTAGCGCCTCCGAAAGAGTGGCTCTTAAATATAGCTGGAGACAATAGTCGATGCTCGATGACGTCAGTAGCGCCTCCGAAAGAGTGGCTCTTAAATATAGCTGGAGACAATAGTCGATGCTCGATGACGTCAGTAGCGCCTCCGAAAGAGTGGCTCTTAAAATGAACATGGACAAAACGAAGGTCATGTCAAATGCCCATGTAACACCCACTCTCATAAAGATCGGAGACGCTACACTCGAAGTCGTGGACGAGTATGTTTACCTAGGACAAACTGTCCCAGTTAGGTAGGTCTAACTTCGAGAAAGAGGTCAATCGTCGATTCCGACTCGGCTGGGCAGCGTTCGGGAAGCTACGCAATATCTTCTCGTCGCGTTGCCAGTGATGACTTATGGCACTGAAACGTGGTCGCTCACAATGGGCCTTAGGAGTATATGAAGGCTAAAAGTCACGCAAAGGGCAATAGAGGGCTATGCTTGGAGTTTCCCTGCGTGATCGAAACAGGAATGAGGAGATCCGCAGGAGAACCAAGGTAACCGACAGAGCCCGAAGAATTGCCAAACTTAAGTGGCAGTGGGCAGGGCACATTGCTCGCAGAACAGATGGCCGAACAGATGGACGTAGCGTTAGACGGCCTCCAGCAAGGTGGTCCGACGACCTTGTGAAGGCCGCAGGAACCCGTTGGGTGCGAGAAGCACAGAACCGGTCGAAGTGGAGGTGCTTGGGGGAGGCCTATGACCAGCAGTGGACGTCTTTCGGCTGAAATGATGATGATGACTCAGGGCTGCAACCTCTTGAAGCAGTGAAAAAATCAAACTTCTTCTTTTATCGCGCACTTGGTTTTCAACACGCAGCTCAGTGCCGAGATTTAAAAATCAATATTTACGTTATTAAATAAATCGGGCGCGCGTGCAGGTACGACGTGCACTACGGCGCGCGCTCCATCAAGCACGAGGTGGAGCGGCGCGTCGTGAACCAGATCGCGCTGGCGGCCGAGCGCGGCGCGCTGGGGCGCGGCTGTGGCGTGCTGCTGAGCGAGCGCGGCGGCCGCGTGGCGCTGGCCGTGCGCCGCCCCGCCGCCACCGACTACACGCCGCTGGACTTCGCCGCCGTGTGACGCGTGCCTGCGGCGACCGGTTACACACTCGGGCCGCTGGCCGCATAATGTGCAGGCGGCCTTAATGCGGTAAGATGTAAACTGTTCTTACGTCTTTTGCAATTTACAGGATAGTGTCAGGTTGTACTTAAGTTGGTCTATACATGCCTCGCGACCGTAACAAACATGTATTTACAAAATTATAATCATGAGGATCCTCAATACAACTCAAACTCAGAATTGGCCTCAAATATCTTGATTTCGTGAAATAATCATCTAATAGAGTAATTTAAACTTAAGTCCTAAATCGTATTTTTACCGACTTTACAAAAAGGAGGAGGTACTATGTTCGGGTGATTGTATGTTTTTTTTTTTTTTTTGTATGTTTGTTCATCGAATACGCCGCCAATTGTCGACGGATTTTCAAAATTCTTTTTTTGTTCGAAAGTAGATAGTTCTGAGGTGGTCCCATTGTCACCAAGTTAGGATCTGATGATGGGATCTTAGAGAAATCGAGGGCAACCCTCAAATTTTATAGGCTCACTTATTGTTTTTCGCATATTTTATGAAGTATCTTGTGTATTTGTGTATGGTTGTCACCATCTCAGGTAGCTGGGCTGATGATGGAAGGTACAACTCCTTAACAGTAAGAAGTTACTCGAACAGGCAAGGACTGTTTTTTACCGACTTCACAAAAAGGAGGAGGTACTATGTTTGTATGTTTTTTTTTTTTTTTTTTTTTTTTTTTTTTTTTTTTTTTTTTGTATGTTTGTTCATCGAATACTCCGCCAATTATCGACGGATTTTCAAAATTCTTTTTTTGTTCGAAAGTAGATAGTTCTGAGGTGGTCCCATTGTCACCAAGTTAGGATCTGATGATGGAATCTTAGAGAAATCGAGGGCAACCCTCAAATTTTATAGGCTCACTTATTGTTTTTCGCATATTTTTTGAAGTATCTTGTGTATTTGTGTATGGTTGTCACCATCTCAGGTAGCTGGGCTGATGATGGAAGGTTCAACTCCTTAACAGTAAGAAGTTACTCGAACAGGCAAGGACTGTTTTAGTAAATTGTTTTGATGTTTGATAGGGCATTTGCCACATTTGGTCTCATGATCATCAAGTCATGACCTGATGCTGCAGTCAGGATAGTCTGCAGAGTACCTAACTCCTCGACAACTAACAGCAGATATATCGTGTTTAGGCTTATTGAAAAGGGCTCGATGTGTGGATAAACGTACTGTTACTGAGATACACCGAAGACCTGATGCTGAAGCCAGGAGCATCAGAAAAAGTACAAACCTTGAAATTACAGCACCGTAGTCGTGTTTGGGCTCATTTTAAACAGGACTAAATTTTAAGTTCAATGCAATGTTGACATAAGTCTGGCCTGATGCTGCAGCCAGGATTATCAGCTAGGAGAGTGGAATACTAGGAGAACTCCTCAACAATTAACGTCCCTGCATCGGGAAAAGCAATATTTTGTAAAAGGTGATCAGCAGTTGACATTAGGCTATTGTAACTTAGATAAATTACAAACTGACCCACTAAAAAGTAAAAAATAAAAACTTTTTTACAAAAAAACAACCGACTTCCAAAAAACACTATAAAGTGAAAAATAACTTTAATTTCGGAAGTCGGTGGCAAAAAACAAAAATACAAATCCAAAGACACCGACTTCCGAAATTAAAGTTATTTTTCACTTTATAGTGTTTTTTGGAAGTCGGTTGTTTAGTAAATTGTTTTGATGTTTGATAGGGCATTTGCCACATTTGCTCTCATGATCATCAAGTCATGACCTGATGCTGCAGTCAGGATAGTCTGCAGAGTACCTAACTCCTCGACAACTAACAGCAGATATATCGTGTTTAGGCTCATTGAAAAGGGCTCGATGTGTGGATAAACGTACTGATACTGAGGAACACCGAAGACCTGATGCTGAAGCCAGGAGCATCAGAAAAAGTACAAACCTTGAAATTACAGCACCGTAGTCGTGTTTGGGCTCATTTTAAACAGGACTAATTTTAAGTTCAATGCAATGTTGACATAAGTCTGGCCTGATGCTGCAGCCAGGATTATCAGCATCTAATCTAAAAACTAATAAAAGGAGAACTCCTCAAAAATTAACGTCCCTGCATCGAGAAAAGGAATATTTTATAAAAAGGCGATGGACAAGTTGACATTAGGCTATTGTAACTTAGATAAATTATAAATAGACCCACTAAAAAGCGAGAAATAAAAACTTTTTAACAAAAAAAAAAACCGACTTCCAAAAAAACACTACAAACTGAAAAAAAAAACACTACAAACTGAAAAATAACTTTAATTTCGGAAGTCGGTGGCAAAAACTAAAATACTGATCCCTAAGACACCGACTTCCGAAATTAAAGTTATTTTTCAGTTTGTAGTGTTTTTTTTTTGATCAACATAATGATCAACAAAACCATAACAAAACTTCAATTTCGCAGGCTGCCCTGGAGCTTTTGCCATTCGAACAGTCGGTAGCTGCAGTCCATACGCGCAGCTCGCCATTCATCGATCTTCCGCTAAGTAGACCGAGGCCTTAGGTTGCCTTAGAATAATATTAATTGTAATAGTTACCGTATCTGTAATAAAAAAATCTACTTTACTGATAATATCATGTCTTTTATTAATTAACCTTTTGAACGCCAGAGCATAAAAGCTTCGGCGCACCTTCCTTGCCAAGCCACAAATTAAACCGGTCAAAAGCGAGTCGGACACGCGCGTTTAATTTTTCATCGGCGAGCGCTACATTAGAATTTTAACACTGCACTGCGATCTAGAATATTGCAGTTTTATATCAGCGCCGTCTCTTGACCGATAGTGGAACTGAAAAATGTAACTTATTTCTGAAAAAGTGTGCAATTTAGAGTCTTCGTTTTATTTTTCCTGTAATCTTTACATAAACTTCTTATCACATAGATTAGTTTCAGATTTTTCTCTTTGCAAACTTCGGAGAAAAGGGGGGGAGGGGGTATATTTTTTCCATTTTTCATCAAAAGTCGAAAACTATGCCGCCTAAAAAAATTGAAAAATTGTTTGAGAATGCGCAAACCGCATTCTTTCTAATGATATCGCACATGCCCTAGTAGCCCCCCACTTAAAATTTTTCAGACCCCCTTTCAGTCCCTGTTGCAAAATATATACATATTCTTCTGCCCGCGACTTCGTCCGCGTGAAATTTCTTGTACCCCCACCCCGTCGCAACACTTCGTATTCGCTTAGCGTTCATTCTGACTTTTTTCTTTTTGCTCGGCTCCTAAGGGTCATAGCATGATATTAAATAGCCTATAGCCTTCCTCAAGAATTGGGCTATCAAATGCAAAAAGATTTTTTCAAATCTGACCGGTAGTTCCACAGATTATCGCGTTCAAACAAACAAACTCTTCAGCTTTATTATTAGTATAGATATAGATTTTATGTTGATAAAAAACTCTATGGCCCATAACTCCTTAATAGGTACCAACTCTTAACATCTTACACACGTGATAACTTTGAAACGAAATATCCGATTGAGATGAAACAAAAAGTATTTTACTTCTTCATAAATACTCTTGATAACATAATGCTTAATTTCGATAAAGATTAATATTACGATACATATTTAACGTAGTTTTTTTTTCTTCAGACGATTTAATAATTATTTTGAACACAAAATCGGTTATTGTGATTAAACAATGATAGCTAGATGTATGTTCTCGCGGACTTTTTTGTAGGTCTTAATGGGCTCTACAAACCCGTAGTACATCATTTTGTTCTATTGTCAATAGTTTTTGCAGCGCACGCAAAAATAGGTTTTCAATTTTACACCTTGTGTTACAAAATAGCAGTTTTATTACGGATCCCTAATTTTGAAAAAAAATATATAGCCTATAGCCTTCCTCGATAAATGGACTACCCAACACTAAAAGAATCATTCAAATCGGACCAGTAGTTCCAGAGATTAGCGCGTTCAAACAACCAAACAAACAAACTCTGCAGCTTTATAATATTATATAGTACCTATAGATTTTTATTTATTTCTTCCGTGGAAAATAGTTGGGCAAACGTCATCTAAAACAATACTTTTTTTTTTTTTCTAAAATTATGTTTATTCATTTAGACAGGTAAAAATAACAAAATTAAATTCTAACATAACTAAAACTATACAGAAACTAGAAAATAGCGTCGAAAAACTCATCCGCATCGCTGTCGACTGGTAATGTACCCAAGAGACTGGCGGCATTACCACGTTGTATGGCGATGCTTAGCCTCTGGCCAAGGTAAAAGCCAGCCCTTGGGTCACGGGAAGTGTCAATCAGCCGTTTCGAAATATCTTTAAAAAGACCATGAGCACTCGGACCCCACGGCCCGAGGGTTTCAACCCCAAACGGCTCGAAAATATAATTTCCGATGAGGTTATTATATTTTCGCCGCTTGAGGTTCTCCGCAGCCGCAGCAGCAGCGCCAGCACAGCATGCCGAGCCAGGAAGATGGGATGGCGCAAGAGTATCGACACACGTAGCGTCCCACACTAAAGGCCTACCCACCTTCCATGGAAATAAAGACATACCGTCCGGTCTCTTGCCATCGTCGCGTGCCAAACCATTGGGTTCTAATACAGCTGGAACGCCGACGGTGACAAGAGCTCGTCGGATGATGTCATTAATGTTTGCGTGCCGCGCTAAGCGACCCGCACTTCGGTTGCAAGACAGGCCGTGGTGTCCGAGGCTGTTGACATCTTCGCCACAGTGACAGCGATGGGGAGAGCAGCAAGGAGTGCCTAGTCGTAGGGAAGCAGCGAGGCGAAAAGTAGTGTCGTCGAACAAAGTGCCTATGTTCGACGAAGGTAGTGCATGAAGCCAAAGACCCGACTCCCACCTACCCACAGCCAGCAGGCGCGCACGTTCCGCAGTAGTAGCAGACGAGTCAAGTAAATTGTTCTGTACTACTCTGCAGAGCGGCTCATCCCACCGTCTCTGGGAAGATGGATTGTCGGGTGGATCTGTATTTGGGCAAGCGAGTCTCCAGGCATCCATAGCCTCGGTGAAACACGGCACATCAGAATTAATCAGTGTGGAAGCTAGGATTTTCCTGATTAATTTATCAGTGCCGTGGACCGAAGATATGAAAGCCGGTAAACTAATACTAGAAATTTTGCGGACGCCGAGGCCCCCCATACGAATGGGAAGAGTAGCTTGTGCCCAAGCTCGGTCGTCCATGGCCACATTTAAAATGGAAGTTAATGTATGCCTGATAATTTGGCCCATTTTGTCTAAAAGGTGAGTGTGCTTCCATAAATGGGAAGCGCGAAGGAAATATGTTAATTTAGGGCCGAAACAGCAGTAGCGAATTAAGGTTATGGCCGAATGCATATTAATTTGGAACAATCTTTCCGAAACGTCATTGAAGTTTTGGATTTTTTCGTCAATAAAAACGGGAAAGGAATTGTCAAAGAAAGAATAAAAGAATACTTTATTGATGCAAGTCCTTACAATTATGCTTAATAATTTTTTGCTAGCTAAAGTTCTCAATAATTAAAGGCGCACAAAAATTGAAACCCTGACTCCTAAACTAGGAATACCTGTGACTTAGGAGTCAGTGTGCTACTGCCACTTGGACACTAGATCCCTATGGAAATTAACAGCTGGTAAGCTGATATTACACAAAAAAAAAGTACTATTATGTGAAAAACATTTGGAAAGCCAAATAACAGTAAAAAGTTAAATTGAAATTTCAAATAACTGTGTGGTTGATTCTGTGTGTGTGACTGGGAATCGTGTGTGTTGTTTGCGTTGTGTGAGTGTGTGTGTGTGAGACTGGGAAACGTGTGTATTTTGTGTTGGGTTATATACTTAGTCTTCTCATATCACATGAGAGCCCAAGGTGGTGTCGAGTTTGTGTTTGAGTTACTGCGAGCTTGGTGTCTTTTGTTGTATTAAAGATGTCGGTGATTGTATTACATGTTTTCTATGGAATGTTGCGAGTTATGTCAGAGGGGTCAGTAGTTCCTCAGTTTGAGCGTAGTCTAGGCTGTACAGCATGTTCTTCAGCTTAGTCTTTGCTTCGTGTTTGCTTAACCTTGCAATTAGTGTGGACTTAATGAAGTTTTTGTAAACAAGAGAGCTCAACACATACAGCTGTCTTCTGGCGAAGGTAGTTCTATGACTAGGAGTTGGGCAAACTAATCTGTGGCCACGTTTACTTGAGTCTGGAGGTGGTACTTGGTGATGTTTCCAGAGAGTGGTTCTAAGTACAAATAACTGTCTCACAGTTAAAAGTTTGAGCTCGGTGTATAGCTGATTAATCAGGTAGCGAAAGGGCTTTTGCAACATAACCTTAGGTACAGTCCTTGGCGCACGCTCCAACTCGAGGAATTTAGTTTTGGCCGATCCACCCCAAGCTAGAATACAATAACCGATGATGGACTGGCAAAGTGCAGTAAACCATTTTTAGGGTCTCGTTAAGTCTGCAGATCCGAATGCCTTAAAGACTTTAAAGAGGTGAATGGTTTTCCTGACTACTGGCAGTAGACTCAGTATGCCTGTACCATTTCAGTCCATCATCGAACATCACGCCTAAATATTTGACAGATGTTTCTGAGGGCAAGAGCAGGTCGAGGTGTCCAGGCAGGTGTGAGCTCTAATCGAGTATATGTTTGGAGGTTTCGTACTAGCCTGAATAGAAAACGTGATGTAGTTGGATTTTTGTAGGTTCAAAGTAGATTTTTGTGAAGCCATTCCATGACAATTCGCAGGGATTCTTCAGCATTATTTTTCACTACAGCACAGTTTTTCCCATGTAGGTACTACAATGGCAGTAGGTATCGTCGGCATAGGTGTAAATATATTAGCAGACTAGCTTCTGCCCGCGACTTCGTCCGCGTGAAATTTCACCCTCCCCTCAATCACCCTCTTAGGGGTGGAATTTCAAAAAACCCTTTCTTAGTGGATACCTACTCTTCAGAAATAACATACCCTCCAAATTTCATGTCTCTAGGACCCGCGGTTTAGGCTGTGCTTTGATATATCAGTCAGTCAGTCAGGACTTTGAATTATATATATATAGATACTTTTCCGGGATAAAAAGTACCTACCCAGTGTGGTGCCCAGGATATTAAAGAATAATTATACCAAGTTTCATCGTAATCGAACCGGTAGTTTTTGCGTGATGATGCCTGAACAAACAGACAGACAAAAATTTTTTTAATCACATTTTTGGGTTCGGTGTCGATCTAGTAACACCCCCTGCCATTTATATTTTTTTAATATTTTCAATGTATAGAATTTTCACTTCTACAGATTTATTATTATAGATGACAGAGTAAGGGTGCACAAGTGATAAGACATTGATGTAGATAAGTACACGTTGATCACGTATCTACATCACGCCACTTGATCAACATATGGATCAGGAAAATAGCAATGGCTCCAACGTTGGCCGATGGTGTTTCTCGATCCACTCCACACATGGGACGAGTGGCGTTGAGGCCAAAGTTGGGACCA
This sequence comes from Oligia latruncula, assembly GCA_948474745.1. Taxonomy (NCBI): domain Eukaryota; kingdom Metazoa; phylum Arthropoda; class Insecta; order Lepidoptera; family Noctuidae; genus Oligia; species Oligia latruncula. The sequence continues at coordinate 20,760,923 of OX419688.1, forward strand.
ATGTAGAGCCTGGGGGGTTATGGTGCACCGTATTTTTTTTGTCACACGACAATGTTTTCAAGTTTTCAATAAAAACAAAACTACTAAATTGTGATAGGTACCTACGCCGCCGCCGCCGCGCATTACGCCTATGTCCGGTTTCTAGAATGAAAATGATCGACGCATCAAAATTAAACGTAGTCAAGTGATTGAAAGAAATACAACAGCCAAAATCCTGTTGATATTTCTTTCAACCAATAACAGCATTTTACGCACGTTTCATTAGAACATTTTTGTCTTATTTTCGTTCTAGAACCTGGGCGTTAGCCTTCAGACAGCTCGGATCGACGACAGTCGTGGCTTTTTGTGTTGGGATCCAAATCCCAAAAACACCTTGCCCGACCTGGGAACCGAACCCAGGACCCATACCCACAGAGGCAGACAAGCAAGGCGGCTGCGAAGTAGGTAGATAGTATTGTGGAAACAAATGAAACACCTGAATGAATAGTGCTTATTTTATTAAACTTCGCACCGTTATATACAAATATAATGTATAAATAAATAACAATCCTTTACAAAATATAATCGATTATGTGCCGGCGCGGCCGTGTGGCCGTGTGGCCGGGCCGCGGCGAACAACAAAACGCGTGTGAAGGCCTCTGGTCGTGCTGGCCAGTCGCCAGTGGCCGCGGAGGCGTGGCCAGCACTTAATGAACTATAATATAAACAATGATACAATAGCAGGCGTAGGTACGTGAGGACGATATGTGGCGACCACGCGGGATGCAGGATGGCGATGGCGGGCAGACCGACGAGTAAGTCACTACAATATTTCGTATCTATAGGTACTTGATTAAGTATGCAGCAAATAAAAGCCGCGTCAAGGTATTTGATTAGCTTTTGTCAGCATATTCATGTGCTGAGGTATGATAAGCTCATCCCGTGGAGAGAGATTCGGACTATTGAAGCCTGCACGAGTTCGAATCTAGTGCAAACCCGAAATAAAAACAAAAGGTAAAACCTTACAAGCATCTTTTGCCTTTTGACGCGTGGCCAAAATGGGAACTAACATCGCCATCTTGTGTTTTCAATAGTTTCACAAAACAAATGTTTACTAACAGCACCTGTGAACGATATTCAAGCGCCAAAAGTTCCTTGTAGCAGTCGATACCAGATGTTCTGTCTCTAAGGGTCAGTTAGCACAAAACGGAAATAACCACGCGGACGCTCAGGCACTTTTCAATTTTCACTAAAGAACTGTATCAATATTGAACTTAGTATAAAGTGCGACGCAGACATCAAGCGTTTACTTGCGTATACCCGAGAGCGCGAGCACCAGGCGGCGCGCGAGCGATGAGCCGCGAGTGCCGCCACTCAGTATTCTGTGTGTTTATCTACATGTTCTTTTTTTAGTCTTCCTCTCCCAATAGTGCGGTGGAGTTCACTTAATAACCATTTTCCAGTCTATCATTTTCAATAAGCACGCACGTCACGTCTGTGTTAACTACCAGTGCGAACTGAGCAACCCCAGAGGGTATCAGCGCAAAGCCTCGAGCAGCCTCGAATCCTCCGCGGCGCGCCCACGCCCACGTCCGAAGAGCACATTTGCCCTTAGTGTGAATGAGCGGCCAGGAGGATGCCCGCACATGCACGAGGACTTTTTCGCTTGGTGGAAACTGACCCTAATTTGCCTATTGAATGTGATTACATTGGTATATATGCTATTGTTTATAAATGCGGATGGCAGCTGATAGATATGTTTTGGCCCTGACACAGGCTGACACTTGTTGGTAATGATGACGTGCTCGTCTTTCTGCGTGCAATATACTGGCAAACATACACTCGTGGCATTGCATTCACAATTCATATCTCTTTAATGATAATGATTAATTACTATTTCCTCTTTTTATGTACCTAGTTATCCGAAACGAAACTTTTCAAACCGTCTTCAGAGCTCGTCGAGATCGCTGTGGGTACTGGATCTTATCGTCTTCAGAGCTCGTCGAGATCGCTGTGGGTACTGGATCTTATCGTCTTCAGAGCTCGTCGAGATCGCTGTGGGTACTGGATCTTATCGATTGCGTCGAGATCGCTGTGGGTACTGGATCTTATCGTCTTCAGAGCTCGTCGAGATCGCTGTGGGTACTGGATCTTATCGATTGCGTCGAGATCGCTGTGGGTACTGGATCTTATCGATTGCGACACCAGTTTATTATCTACTATTCGCCTACTTTCTACTTAACCTAACGTGTCTTATAAAATGTCAGGGTATTTCATACCGGCATCGGATATTTAGGTAAGTAGGTATAACTTGTTTCATTTAAAATCCCTGTTTTATATTGTTCGTCCTTACTTAGTAATAATAGTACCAGTATTTTTCACTGTGCGCCGACCGAGTAACTTAATTGGAAAACTTTCTGGAACACATCATGATTATATTTAGTAACTTATTGGCTATTAGTATAGGTAGATACCTTACACTAAATAACTTACATATATACAGGAGGTTGACTTGTGTGTTCGTCGTTCTTGAACATACGGACTTCCTAACTATGGCTACTTGTGTATCATATAAATAACATACTATCCTATGGTAATTCGTTTAGCCGCGACTATGGTAACCAGCTTAAACAATACATCGTAAACAACAGCAGGTATGTGTAGGTACCTAAGTCAACCCACTGTCAGTACTTTAGGTAATTTTATCTTAAAACGTAAGTATATAAAATAATTTCTTACAAATGTAAATACAATAAATACTTATCTGTAGGTACCTACTTTCAAATATTTTTGTAGCTACTTAACTAGTTGGTGTTTGATAAAATATGTCTTCGTTATAATAATATAATAGGAAGATTCATCCACTAAATATTGATCATAACATTCATAACGTTTACGTCGCAGATGGATTGTCGAATCAGCTAGCGGTTAGGTATGTTAAAAAGTGGATTAGACAATCCATCTGGGACGTATACTTACGTTAACGCGAAAATGTTCATACGGTAGGTACATAATAACGCGTTATTATGTAAGTACCTACCGTATGAACATTTTCACCAGTCTATTATCTAAAGGCGCTTTACACGAGCATATTTTACTCCAATATGTGACTGTAATGGGCTGTTTTTTCTGTTCCGTGGTAATGGGCTTATTTGCAGCACTTTAGACTTAGTGTGTTGTAGGCATTGCATTCGGTAACAGCAGCCAATGTCGCCCGGACTGTAGCCGTGCGCCAGTCTACGAGACTAGAAGAAAAGATTAATAATCAGGCTCTCCAATAGAATTGTTGCCGTGGCGGTGGGCCTATAGTTGAATACCTATATTATAAGTCAGGCTCTCCAATAGAATTGTTGCCGTGGCGGTGGGCCTATAGTTGAATACCTATATTATAAGTCAGGCTCTCCAATAGAATTGTTGCCGTGGCGGTGGGCCTATAGTTGAATACCTATATTATAAGTCAGGCTCTCCAATAGAATTGTTGCCGTGGCGGTGGGCCTATAGTTGAATACCTATATTATAAGTCAGGCTCTCCAATAGAATTGTTGCCGTGGCGGTGGGCCTATAGTTGAATACCTATATTATAAGTCTGGCTCTCCAATAGAATTGTTGCCGTGGCGGTGGGCCTATAGTTGAATACCTATATTATAAGTCAGGCTCTCCAATAGAATTGTTGCCGTGGCGGTGGGCCTATAGTTAATATATTATTATTAATTTATTAGTCAGGCTCTCCAATAGAATTGTTGCCGTGGCGGTGGGCCTATAGTTAATATATTATTATTAATTTATTAGTCAGGCTCTCCAATAGAATTGTTGCCGTGGCGGTGGGCCTATAGTTAATATATTATTATTAATTTATTAGTCAGGCTCTCCAATAGAATTGTTGCCGTGGCGGTGGGCCTATAGTTAATATATTATTATTAATTTATTAGTCAGGCTCTCCAATAGAATTGTTGCCGTGGCGGTGGGCGTATAGTTGAATATATTGCAGCAACATATTGCAATAAATATGGCTCGTTTTGCTCCTTTGCTCCTTAATGCTCTGGTTACAGTCAGTCAACGCAGGGGAGTGCGGGTGACGTGCCTCAACATGAATATAAGGCAGATAAACAACATACATTTCATTCATGTGACTACCGTGAGCTGCAATTTTGTCATATTTGTCATAGATTCATACAATTGTAATGCTTTATCGGTAACACAATTAGATTTGGAGACTAAATTGTGCGTTATTTATATCAATGTGTGTGTTATTTTAGTCAGAATATATGGAAGACTGTCAGAACATTCATGAGTTGCCAATCAATCGTGAACTGTAGGTACGGTCAGCAAGAAATGTATTGTGAAAACAATGTGAAATATCAGATCACCTAATCTCAAATAGTCATAAAATTATCCAATACCTACACTGCTTTTCAGCATTTCATGTTTTAGTAAAGAGGTTCGTCTGAGGTGAAATTTTTTTTTATAAAAAAAAAAGTTTTCTAAAAAATTATACAAAAAACTTAAATGTTATCCAACTTTCGTTGCTGACTGTTCGCGATGCTGACTGCATGAGATCTGCGTATGTAGTAGGTATATACGTTGACTCACTGTAAGTAGTTAGTAGGTACTACTAGGGTGCGGCACGGTTATTACACGCCGGACTGCGCGACTCGTGCCTACACGGACTGCGCGACTCGTGCCTACACGGACGGCGCGACTCGTGCCTACACGGACGGCGCGACTCGTGCCCACACGGACGGCGCGACTCGTGCCGACACGGACGGCGCCACTCGTGCCTACGCGGACGGCGCGACTCGTGCCTACACGGACGGCGCGACTCGTGCCTACACGGACGGCGCGACTCGTGCAGGGTCGCCATATGCAAGCGCACCTCTACATTGTGGTTGGTGTGGAATTGTGGAGTGCGGGCTACTATGTACCTATTTAATTCACTCTTTCATAAACACCGAATGATCAATTAATTAACTTCGTCTCTCATTTAACTAAGAAATGTAACTTCAGCATTGTGCAACTAGCAAGGAATTGTGCTGCGGCAACCGATCGTATTTGTGATGTTCTGGAACGGACGATGATGCTGCGCCCTATCGCGTCAAGTAGCCGGCAGGGGCCGCACTAGCGGCGCCAGCACTAGAGCCAGCCGGCCGAGTGGTGCGGCGCGTGGCCGTGCAGCGGGGTCACGCCCGCCAGCCGCGCCAGCGCCGCGCAGCGCCCGCACGGCGCGCCCTCGTCCGCGCCCGCGCCCCCCTCGCCCGCCTCGCTCGCGCCGCCCGCCTCGTACCCGCAGCGCCCGCACGCCTCCTGGGAATCGTCCACACGCGTCTCAGCACCGTCCGCTGTGGCGCGAACCCGAGCAGGCTCGTCGAGCGCGTCGCGCGCGTCTCGGCCCACCTTGTGCGCGTCGTCGTCCAGGCTGGCCAGCAGCGGCTCCCGGCTGCCGCCGCGCGCCGCCACGCTCTCCGCCGTGCTGGACGGCGACACGGCGGCGGGCGGGGCCGCGCGCGCCGGGCCGGGCGGCGGCGGCGCGCGCGCGGGCACGGAGCTGGCGCGCTGCAGCGCCTCGGGCCCGGCGGCCGCGCGCGCCTCGGCCCCGGCGCGCCGCGAGTCTGAGAACTTCTTCCGCTTCCGCTTGAGCGCCGCCAGCGCTGTCAGCGGGTGCAGCGGACCGCTGCGGGTGGTACGCTCCGGACTCCGCTGCGAATCGCTGCCGGAGTCCGAACGTTCACTGGCACTAAATAAAAACCAGCCGGATTGAGCTTTAGTTTCTGACATCTAGACATTCGACGGAAATGAAATGGAAGCCAAACAAAAAGTAATTGAAAAGTCAAAGATTCCTTCCTTCCGAAGGGTTTTCAATATTGGTGAACAAATGCAACTTATTACCTGGGCGACTGTCGCGCATGATCGCAGACGGAATCTTCTGACCTTGAGCGGCCAATGAGCCGTGAGACGCGCGCGGCGCGGGCGGCCTCGATGATCGTGCCCCAGCGCCGCTTGTGCGAGGCGGGCTTGCGGCGCGCGGCCGGCCCGCCCGCCGCGCCCGCGCCGTCCGACAGGCTGGACTGCGACGTGCGCAGGCGCCCGCTCAGCAGCGCCGACAGCGACGCGTGGTGCGCGGCTCCGTGCGAGCCGCCGTGCTCGTGGTGCAGCGACGCGAAGAACTCGTCCACCGGCGCCAGCGATCCGCCCGGCGCAAAGTTGAACCCTTTCAAGAGACGCCGTTCCTTCTGACGGTTCTTCTTGCCGCCCCCGCCTCCTGCAGAGGACACTGGATATTAATCACGTCAATCATGTGTGTGCATGAAGAAAAAGAGTCGCTAAATTGTAAATACTGAAAAACATGAAAAGACTGATATTATATTGTTGAGTAGTACCGGGCGCTCCAGCGTTGACGGTGGAGGTGTTCATGCCGGAGTTGCGCAGGATCTCCACCAGCTCGCAGCGGAAGGCGCTGACGTCCTGCTTGATCTCGTTGACGTCGTCCTCCGTGACGCCGCCACACTCCGCGCGCCGCTGCTGCACCGTCACGTAGCGACGCACCAGGTTGCGCATTATAGCCTGATAGGTAGGAATCACTTACTCAGTTATGCACAAATAGGTAGACTGATGTTTCTATAGAAACATAAAGACGAAAGCAGTGATGTTCAAATACAGAACCCAAATACAGAACCACAGCAAGTGTGCAGCTAACTATAGTATCTACCTACTCGTATGTGTTAGTGATCCGAGAATTTATTTCTGTCTGAGGCTTAACATATTTAGACAGGTGAGAGATTTGAAACAATTAAGCTACGAATAAACAGCGAACCTGATAACGGAAATCCCGTTCATTTGCTTGTTTGGCTTTCCTCTGCGAACAATGAAAATATATAATTATAAAAAAGTACATAACCACAGGCCAGCAGTGGACGTGTGGGATGAAATAATGATGTTGAGTTAACTACGAAAGTTACTGATTAGCGAAAATGCGACGTGAAAAAAAATGGAAAATTTATGAAACACCGATTTTCAGAACTTTTTTTACCCCTTCGTATTTTCATTTTTGCTTACTAGGTTTTGCTCATAGACACGAGCAGCACGTTGCCAACGGCAGAAGCAACTATAGCCATCGATGCGGCTCGGCGTCCTCTGCCTTTGGCAACATGCCGCCCGTGTATAGGTACACGGGCGGCATGTTGCCAAAGGCAGAGGGATTTCAGTTTTGTGTATGTATCATATATAAACGAGCGGACGAAAGGCATGTTGTTTGTTGTTGCTGTGATCATGCACTACAACAACATTGAATAAGGCAACAAAACATTGATCTTTTAAAACAGCGGCTCGCGGGCTAGACCAAAAATGATTTTATTTCAGAGTTTTTAAGAAAACGTTTCGCAGTGTAATAAGTATCGTACTCTGATGGTGCGCATATGCTCGCGCTTGGCGCGCGCGTGGCCGCACAGGCGGCGCTGCAGCCAGCGCCACGCGTACAGCGCGCTCTTCGGTGACGGCAGCACGTTGAAGGGCGGAGGCGCCGTGCCACCCTCCTCGAAGTAGCTGATCCACAGCTTGCTGCGGGCGAACTTCCACTCCACGTCCGCGCGCTCCTGCAAACATTAGGTAAGTACACGTACACTCGAACTCTACTTAAAAATATATGTGAGTCTATGATTAGAGTATCTTCGGAATTTTAAAAACAATGTTGCTAATGCTAATGTTACCCTTCGTAATAAGCCCAAACATTTTTGGTGTTATGTAAATGGTGTAAAGTCCATTATCAGTTCGCTATTTAACCGTATGACATTAGAATCAAACATGCAAAGAGTGGTCAAGAGATACCTAAGTTCTATGTAAACTATTCGCCTTGATTTATGGAAAGTTAGGAACAGCTCCCAAGTCCAGTAAAGCAAATATGGATGCGTGTAATACTCCTCTTTGTAAAATTGTTTTATCTGATTCAGAAATCAAAGTGCTTACTGTTTTAGACGTCATTATGGGCGCTGGATAGGCCGGAATACAAAGTCTTTAAAAAAAAAGTGTGTGTATCTTTACTATATCCGCTAACTAAGATTTTCAACAGTTCCCGGAGTTAAGGTATTTTCCCAAGTAAATAGAAGATAGCTCGTATTACCCCGATCCTCAAAAATGGCGATGTTTCTCATGTGTCAAATTATCGGCCCATTTCCATTCTTTAATCCTTAGGTAAAAATTTTGAGTCGCTCTTGGTAATAAAAAACAAAACTGAAATGTAAAGCAGCTGCTGCATCCTGCACAGCATGGTTTCCTTCCAAAGAGTTCTACTACATCAAATGTTTTGTGTTTTACTAGTGACGTAGCAGATGCACTTGACGAAGGGAAAGAGGTACACGCTGTGTACACTGATTGCAGTAAAGCGTTTGATCTTATTGATCACAATATTCTTCTAAATAAGATAACAGGAATGGGTATTTATGGGTCATTATAGCGATGGTGTGAGTCATATTTGAAAAATGAGAGACAAATGGTAGTTGTTCAAGGCTTAAAATCTCAGACACACGTTATAACATCAGGAGTAGCACAAGGGTCACACATGGGGCGTTTGTTGTTCTTAATCCTTATAAACGATGTGACAAGTAAAATAGAATGCAAGTTTAATACGTACGCCGATGACCTAAAATTGTACCAAATAGTAAACTATCGATAAAGTGTCCAGGTGGTGTATCGATAACCACATGATTGTGAATGTTAATAAATGTAAGCATATTCAATTTACAAGCAAAAGACACTCCACCATCGCAATTTACTTTATTAACAGTGTAACCCTGGAAGAGGTGTCCTGGATTCGCGACTTTCTGTACCATCTATCTTTAAGTTACCAATCGTTAAGTTAACCAAGTCTTAAGGTACCAATGTAGAAACCTCAAATCCTATGGATCAAAATTAGAATACTTCAGTATGACCACTTTATGCTCTAGAAGAAAAGCTGCGGATATTGTATAATGTAAGTTAATTAATATTCACGTAGATTGTGAAGGTTTGCTGGAAAGAATACATCTTGCAGTTCCACGCCAGAGCAGCCGCTTATGCAATAGGCGCACATCTGTGATGCCTCAAAGCAGATCAAATATAAAACAACATGCTCTATTTTATAGAATATTTTTCAGCTACAATGTGAGGCAGCATTTTTTTTTTCGGGACCTTGGCATAAGATAAGCCTGTGCAACCAGTCGACTGATAATAATTATAATTAGTCCAATGGAAGTGTATTATATTTTATAAGCTTATTAGTAAATTTTAACTAGCTCATACATTGTAGATGCTGTGTAGGATGTGCTTCTTTAAACATACAATATAAATTACATACTAATGTAATTTATATTGTATTGCCCGATTTGTGAACCCTTAATAAAAAATAAAAAAAGATCCGGTAATTTGCAAATTTTTTACCTTGACTATTGTCAAAAGTTAAGCTCAGACTTAAAGAATCGCGATGATAATTAAATCTAACAGGGAACTTCCCAGTTGGGCCTGAAGCCTTCCGACCAGCAATAAAAGTAGGTACGCATATCTTACGGAGATCAGCTGGTAGGAGTGGTTCATCATGGCAATGAGCAGGTTGAGCAGCACTATGACGTTGATGACGGCGTACGTGCCGAACATCAGCATGCCCCAGAACCGCGTGAAGATCTTGATGCCGTCCAGCTCAAACGAGTCCAGGTCAACCAGCCCGAAGGCCGCCCAGAACAGCGTCTGCATAGTCTCGAACAAACTGCGACACAGTCAACAAGTAGTGAATAAAGTAAGCTCGTCTTGATAAGCATTATGTTTTCTACATCAGCCATCGAACACACATAGCACTAGAACATAATAATTATAAAACAAAGTCCCCGCCGCGTTTGTCTGTCTGTTTCTGTCTGAACGCGATAAACTCAAAAACTACGGAACGGATTTTCTTATGATTTTCACCGGTTTTTCGTTGGTTTGGTGGTTCATGGTTTAGGTTATTAATTATGGTTTTGTGTAAATTAGCAGAAAAATAACGATGACTGTTGAAGTTGACGGAAAAAGTGGAGCCGACTGGGAGCTTTACTGGCGTGCGCACCGTACCTAAACCAATAGAGTTACGCTTACGAGTATATTAAAACAATGTATTACGGAATTAATTCATTTTTTACCTGGGGCCAAAGTCTGCTATTTTTATAAATTCGTCATTCCAACACGATTCCATTGTCATTTTGCTAAAAGTTCGTAATCTGCTAAATTCATAATGGTCGGTCATCCTTGGTCGGTCAATGGCACAGAACATAATACGATACTCGTAACGAATTAAAAGCAATGACTGCACTATGACGTTCTAATGGTAGGTCACTGATCAAAGGGCCTGTCAAAATTTTAGCAGATTAGATTACCGCCTAAGTCGGTCATTCATTTGTCATTATGTACGAGATTACCATTCTATGCCATTTCTTTCAATGGAGTGTGAGTGGTTGACCATTGGAAAGTCATAATGACGCCAATAAATTAGTAGATTACCAAACTTGTCAAAATCAACAATTATGAAATCAATGATAGACTATTCTGACACTATTGTAATAGCAGACTTGAGGCCCTGGATAAAACACTGTTACTTTTAAGCCCGATAGTACGTTCCGTGTGATACCGACATCCACGTTAAACACAGATCCACAAATACACAAGTCTAATGTTTTTACTATTGTTATAAGTGTATGTGGAAAGATCAGGAATAGGAATAATTTATGCAAATTGCCTTTTTCTGAGTCAATTCAGTGGTCTGGGAGTCTGGGACATAATCTGGAACCATCATATAAGAGATCATGAGAATAATAACTGATAGTAACTACCTATATGGCTGTAAGCCAAGCTGCGAGCTGCGTGTATTACAAGCGCCATAGATGACGAGACGAGGATACGATGTGCTAGGCTGTTTAGTAGTATGTGTAGGTATATTATGTTCACATCGTAACAACTAGTTCAGTTTATTCAGAAAATAAGAATACGAAAGACAAATTTAGGTACCTATTCAGCGGGGTAATTGCGTAACACACTAACAGTAGGAATTGCTTTCATTTTGACAGTTCAACAACATTCATTGCGTTATTTAAGTTGATGAGCAGACGAATTTTTCGAACATATGAATCAATGGATTAACAATATCCTTCAAAATTATTCAAATTGTAATTGATAAGGTGTTACGCAATTTGGGTGCTGGTACAGTTGAAATAGTTTCGCCATCCATTGCCGACCTTTGATTATTAAAATAAACCTAGTATTTACTTTGTTAGTGGATACTCTAGATAACAGTCTCAATCTATTGTATTGTCAGTGCGTGTCGTGTCTTGTGTGTGCGTGTGTGTGTGTGTGTGTTTTCGTGTCCAACGCTCGAAAATTCTGTAACTAAACCAAGAACATAAGAAAATCCATATGTGAACTGTTCCTTACTTGGCAAACCGCCGCCACACGATGCAGGCGTCGGGGTCGGGGAACGTGCCGTTAGCGGTGAGCGACGTGCCGGTCGTGCAGCGCTTCTTCTCCATGTCGGCGTAGTACCACAGCAGCTGGTTGAGACCTGTCGCGGCATATCACCATGTTACCAGTGCGAATAGGTCCAGCTGCAAAATTTCAAGTAGGGTTCCTTGAAATTTTAGAAGCTAGAACACTTACCACATGAAAATGCAAAGATGACTAGTATATCTAGGACGAAGAACTTGAGAATGTCGAGCACCATCCTGCTGAGCGAGACTTGCAGCGGGCCCAGGTGTGGGTTGACGCTGAAGATGTACACCAGCTTGAGGCTGCTGAAGATGTTAGCAGCAGAGAACAGCCCCTCGGACAGCAACATCGGGTCCCACGCATCCCACTTCTCTCGCGGCTGATTCCACTGGAGACCTGCTGACATCTCTCGACGCACCTAAGTCAAAATAAGGGAAAGATAAATAAAAATAAAAAGCAAAGCGCTGTTCATAATATTCACCTCAGCAACGAAAATATGTCGACATCTAAGAAGTGGCCACTAGAGAGTTATACCTGAAAATGTGAGACGATCCGTAGCGCGACTGTGGCGACGTACAGCGAGTTGGTGACGAAGTCTATCACGTTCCACATGTCATGCACGTACTCCCGGAGCCCCATATCCCACAGCTGCTTGACCTCGCTCCAGATTAAACCTGCAATGATACAGGTACACTCAGACAACTTTGCCTGATTTTATCCACTTTCTCCGATAAACACCACAAAATTTACTTATGTACCTACCTAATGTATGAATACAATATAACATAAAGTAAATAAGGTTTTTAATTCGTTGTGTAATGGGTAGCAATACAGACCGCTGACCCAAGCGAGGATGAGCCACTCGACCAGCGAGGGCGGAGCGCCGCGGCGCGACAGCGGCTCGCCGTGCGGCGCCGCGCCCCACAGCAACCCCCCGGCCGCCGTCTCGATGCGCTGCGACGCCAGGATCAGCAGAACTGCAAGCGAACAGTGCCAATAGTTCGCTTCCAAGTCGTCATCATGTCAGTAGTGTTAGTAGTTGAGGTCTATGCGCATGTAAAGGATGCTTTAAAATTTTGTCTCCATAATAATTTACAACGAGGCATACTAACATACCGTTTACTAATCTAAACATTTGCGCACATTATTGCAGCACGGATACAGGGTGGCAACTGGCAACTGGCAGGACATCGACGCGCAAACTGTAGCCCTGCAGTCTGCACATGATTTAGATCCCCCTAGCGTAGAAAGTTTCCGTCGGTTATCAAACAAAATCTGTTGTTGCATTATTTATTTTATTTTTAGCTGTTAATGTCCCACAGCTGGGCAAAGGCCTCCCTACTCTCTTTCCACCTCTCTCTGTCCAGAGCTGCCAAGGGCCAATCTTATCTGCTGTTACATGTATACAAAAGTGCAATAACTACGTGGCCAAAATGTATGGAACAGTTAATTGTTTGTGTGTCCCTGCCATTGTTTACGCGGACACTCTGAACTCTTAAATGTTTAACAAAATTTAGGTTCGGAACACAGCCGGTTTATTTAGTTTTGTGCCCATTCTTACCTATACCTATTGCATAACTTCTTGGGGTGGTGCTGCAAAAAATATTTTACTCCCGCTCCATCTAGAGCGTGCTCAAGGAGGAATTCTAAGGGCTACCTTTCGCCCTTTTAGATGCGCGTCCTACGCACCAGATCTACAAAGCATGTAATACACCAGTTCGGCAGCTATCCTATAGGTAGTAGATAGTACACAGCACACTGCATTCCATTTTAGCCCAGACCTTCCGACAAGAGAAGGAAGATCTTGGTTTGCATTTATTAAAGCCTCAAACGGCACAAAGGCAAAGGTACGTTTGCTAATCTATTTTTATGTGTTTTGAGAACCTTTCGAACGGTAATGTTTTCTCATTGTTTGTCTTATTTCGTTTTAGTTTATGCGTGTATTTATGTTTATTTATTTATGCTTATATGTAATTAAGTACCTATCTATACATATAATAAATCTGTAGACGAGGCGTTTCTGTACATTGAAAATAAAAATAAAAAAAATAGTTGGGCTGTTATAGGATAACCAACAGATGCCATTTCTTCAATTTTTGGAATTTTTGTCTGTTTGTCTGTTTGTCTGTTTGGATGTGACAGATTTTGAACAGGCTCAACGTAAAAAGTACCAAACCAATATGGTTCATATTTATACTCAAATATAGTGTAGAACTCCGAGCAGTGATTAGTCTTTGTTTCATCGCAATCGCTTCAGTCTATCAAAAGATATAATCAATTTAAAGCATTCTATAACAATTTTTATTGCAATAAGTGGAAACATGTAACGACATCTATTGGCGCGATATAGTACTAACGAAATCATAATGTGATCTTTAAAACATTATTATGTGTTTAATCACGTCGTAAAGGCTTGCCTTTATGACGAAATAATTCTGATCCTTATGTCTGTGTTATTTAAAAAAATAAATAATGATAATGTTTAAATAAATAATATAAACATATATAATAAAATCGTATATAATAAAATCGTAGGAAAGGCAAAACTGTACATAGAATATATAAAAAAAAATACTTGGGGCGTGATCTACAATCGATATCGAAGCCAAAAATATAGTTTTTACAATTTTTGTCTGTTTGTCTGTATATATGTCCGGGCTAAACTCAAAAAGTACTGCATGGATTTACTTCAAATTTTGCATGAATATTACTAAGAGGTCGGGTCAACATATAGGCTACATATTATCACGCTATCACCTACGAGGAGGAGCTGTGAATCTTTATTTTTCTTACGCATTCTGTGACAGCGTGTAATCTAACGACGCATATTTAAATGTTGTTTTTGAGTAAGTCATGCTATTATCTAGCTTTACACTATAAAAACTTTTACGCCATTTAAGTAACTTGGGCAGAGAAACATAGTTTAATGAATGTTAGTAGTATAAGACAATTTTGAAGCAGCGCCATCTATGAGATTTCATAAAAATCAAATCAAGTTACATGTCAACACTTTTTGGAAATTAATAGTTTAAATTTGATCATGTTGGTGAGGTTAGTAGTTAGTTATTCTTAAAATTCATAGATGGTAATGTGCATTTTCTTCATAAAAGTTGTATCGTATAGTTCGTTTTGACAAATTCAAGTTCCAACAAAACCCTCAAAATCTTGAGCAGAGTTGAGGAAGACAATTTAAAAAAAATGCGGTGTTAAGTATTACAAAAAAGTTATGTTCATTGATGATGATCATTTCTTCATCAATTTCATGTTGTTATTACAAAATAAACATTGACTGTTAATACTTTTGTTCGGTATTTATCTGTGTGATTATTGCTTGGTAATTAATATATTTTCATGTCGTATAGGTACCTAATTATAAACTTAAATTATACCGTGCATCCGAATAACGGCGAATGCGATTTTCTGCGGTTGTTACTTCACACTGTCCGAGGCAAAGTCTTTCGCCTTTCTGAGGACATTTGATAGCGTGGAGTTTCCCACTTACCGCGCAGCCTGCGTAGCACGTCACCTTCTCGACGGTGACCAAAATTGGGCTGACACCCTCGCGGAGGCGAGCGTCAGTGACAGTCCCAGCCGCATGCGTCATCTGTTTGCCGTCATCTTGGTGTTTTGTGGAGTCGCGAACCCGGTAGCTTTGTGGGAGAAGTATCGCCATCATCTGTCTGAAGATTTTCTACGAGCTTTGAGGCGTGCTACTGGAGACGAAGTCGGAGACGGCGAAATGACCACCATACGAAATGACCATGTCGCTTTGTTCTCTTCAGAGCAAAAACAAATTTATGACACCGTCCTTGAAAGCGTTTGGCAAAACCAGGGTAAAATGTTTTTCTTGGATGCTCCTGGTGGAACAGGAAAAACATTTGTTACCACTGGCATACTTGCAGAGGTCAGGAGGCAAGGCAAAATTGCTATTGCTGTAGCGTCGTCGGGAATCGCTGCCACACTGCTTCCGGGACTGCAAGACAGCATATGCCATGTTTAAAATTCCCATCGATTTAGAGAGCGCCATCCCGTATGGGATGAGTGTACGATGACCGAGGATCGAGGGCTGACGAGGTGAATGCTTCGTTGAAACGATCTTCGTTGTGGTCACGAGTTCGTACGCTGCGCTTGACCATTAATATGAGAGCTCGGCTCGGCGGCAATGCACGCGCTCAAGAATTCTCCGATGTCCTTCTAAGTCTTGGCGAAGGCACTCTACCAGAAGAGAGAGGTAGACAGGTGGTGCTTCCAGAGTCTCTCGGTAGAGTGGTTTCCAGCTTAGAAGAACTCATTCGCTGTGTGTACGGGGACATTCAGTCGTATACCGCACCAACAGAATTCTTGGGTGTGTGAGCGGGCCATTTTGACGCCCAAAAATTATCAGGCTGCAGCAATTAACGAATGCATTCTCTCGGAAATTGAGGGGAATGAAGTGGTCTACACCTCGATAAACACTGTTGTCAAGCAAGATGACGCCACACATTATCCCGTGGAATTTCTGAACTCCCTGTCAGCAAGTGGACTTCCAGCGCATACCATCAAGCTGAAGCGGTGTCCCGGTTATGCTTCTTCGGAACCTATCTCCTCCGAAGTTGTGTAACGGGACCCGCCTTAAAGTCATCTCGCTCCACAGACACACCATTGAGGCGGAAATTCTTACGGGTTGTGGCGTCGGCGAGGCAGTATTTATGCCACGCATTCCCCTCATACCTCATAACTTCCCGTTCCAGTTCAAGCGCGTACAGCTCCCCGTGAGTGTTTGCTTCGCGATGACCATCAATAAGTCGCAGGGGCAGACACTGAGGGCAGTGGGTGTCGACGTCAGGACGAGTTGCTTCTCACACGGGCAACTGTACGTCGTCGCTTGCTCCCGCGTCATCACACATTTTGGCTCCTGGCAGCATAACTACCAACGTAGTTTATAGGGAAGTGTTGTAAGGTATATATGATACCTTTGAACGTATTTTTACTCTTTTGTGTCCTGGAATGTATTCCTGCATTATTTTCTCTATTTCCTTCAGTCACCTCTTATGACTGAACTCAGCAGGATTCCCATATAACTCTCTTCACTTGCTTCGCTTGCAAAAAAAAACTTATATTTTAATGCTATTTTAAAAGTTGTTTACTTTATAATGCTATAGCGACACTGGCATCTTAGGTATTTTTGGTGCTGTAGAGCCTTCACGCAGACGACGTCGCGGGCAGCAGCTAGTATATTAATAATATATTTATAGTTTTAAAAGGTTTATGCGTATCTTTACATTTAAAATATTTATTCCTCAATTTTCATGATTACACCCACAACTGTTTGTCTCTGCATCTCCCAAAAGTTGAATGGTAGAAAATACCTATGTACTTGTTAAAGTCCGCATCTGTACATTTCAACATTTGAATAATTTATGTGCTTGAAGTATTAAATATATTAATAATATGCTCAACAAGTTACCTACTATGCTTCTATAATGTAAATAGAAAGGTAGTACCTACACGTTAGCTGCGGCAAAAAAATCATAAACTTTCATCTGGTGCGGTGGCGGTCGAAATGCATAGGTATCCATCGACCTTTTTGACCTGACACCACTAGGATGGATTAAAGCGCTATATCTTTGGGAATACATGGTGTACCTACACTGTTTTTTTTATACTGTCAAAATGATCCTGAACCCAGTTTCTTTACGTTCGTTTCGGTTGGATCTGCCAAACAGGAAATGAGAAATTAACCAAGGAAAGTGTCAGGCCGATAACGACCGATGCCGCACTAGAAAGTACTTTTTTATAGTGATGGGACAGACAAAAATATAGGGTTATCGAAAATAAAAAAGAATTTTAAGAAATAAAACAGTGTGTATTAAGTAAATCACTAAGTCAGACAGGAACAGTAAACTAATTTGGTACGTGTCTTTCTTCGCAAAGAGATTGATTGCATTTCTTGCAAAATGTAAAAAAAAAATTTAACTTTCTTTTTTACTTCTTTGCTTTATTGTCTGTCGTTGTTTTCATAGCACCGTGCACAATTTCATCTCTATGGAACTTTTTCATTGCGCCATACTTATACACCTGTCGATAAAAAACGACACGCCACGTACTATCTTGTAGAGAGCACAACATTGACTGGCGGCTCGACGCTTGCGCGCGCGCTCAGTGCGGCATCAGGTCGGCAACGGTCTTATACCACAATAGGCCCGCCGCCGCAGGGACCGTGTATTTTTCACCGTCAGTGCGATGGTGGTCGAAAAGGGCCCGCCACGATGTTTTAATGCCAAATACCTACATTTGTAACCAAGAGCCGAAACCTATATTTATTTCTGTCGAACTCCTACAAATACCAAAGATAATCGTTCCGCACCAGCGAGAAAGATATAGTTTTGACCGTGCGCACCAGCGCTAAGTTCCGTGTCGGGCCGATTTTGTGTGATCCACAGTGAACGTGTTAACGTTATTAGAATCCCACCAAAAACATAATGTTGAAAAAGTAAGAATAAGATAAGATAGTTTTTCGCCTTTCATCGAAGAAAAAATCAAAAATTTCAACGACATTTCGGACAGACTTTCCAAAATTAATTTACATTCGGCATTCACCCTGATTAGATACTGTTGTTTTGGCCCAAATTTTATGTATTTTCTACGCTCTTCCCCTTTATGGAAGCAGCCACACCTCTTGGACAAAATTGACCAAATTATTCGCAGCACACTGACATCCATTCTTAATGTGGTTTTGGACGACCGAGCGTGGCTGCAAGCCACACTACCCATCCGCTTTGGTGGCCTCGGCGTCCGCAAAATTACCAGCATTAGCTTACCGGCGTTCCTGTCCTCTGTCCACAGCACCGAAAAGTTGACCGGGAAGATTTTAGCCCCCTCCCTGGTTGACTCGGAAGTGCCGTGTTTGGCCGACGCGGTGAACGCCTGGAAAATGGCTTGCCCGGATACAGATCGGCCCGCGAACCCATCTATCCAGAGGCAGTGGGATGAGCCGCTCTGCAGGTTGGTACGGAATAATCTTATTAATACGTCCACCAATACTGCTGAGCGTGCCCGCCTACTGGCTGTGGGTGAGTGGGAGTCGGGTCTCTGGCTTCAGGCGCTACCGTCACCCAACATAGGCACTTTGCTGGGTGATTCCACTTTCCGGCTCGCTACTTGTCTGCGTCTGGGCGCCCCTTGCGTGGCTCCGCATCGCTGCCAATGCGGTGAAAGTGTCGACTGCCTCGGACACCATGGCTTATCCTGCAGTAAAAGCGCAGGCCGGATAGCACGGCATGCTAGCATCAATGACATCATCCGTCGTGCTCTTGTCACCGCCGGGGTGCCAGCTGTTTTAGAACCCAATGGCTTGGCACGCGACGATGGGAAGAGACCAGACGGAATGACCATAATGCCTTGGAAGGTTGGTAGGCCTTTGGTGTGGGATGCAACGTGTGTCGACACCCTTGCGCCATCCCATCTTCCAAGCACGGTGAGCTGTGCTGGGGCAGCTGCTGCAGGTGCGGAAAACCTCAAACGGCGCAAATACTCCAATCTCTTTGGAACGTATATGTTTGAGCCGTTTGGGGTTGAAACTCTAGGGCCATGGGGCCCGAGTGCCCACGTGGTATTTCGAGACATCGCCAAGCGGTTGGTCGACTCTTCACGTGACCAGAGGGCTGGCCTATTTTTTGGCCAAAGAATCAGCATTGCCATACAACGTGGCAATGCTGCCAGTCTTTTGGGCACGTTTCCTGTTGACAGCGATGCGGATGAATTTTTTGATGCCCTTTGATTCTTTCCTTTCCTTTTTATATACTTGTACATATTCTTATTATTATTTTAATACTGTACATAAACATAAATTATAAATAAATTAATTATATTATCATATTAACAAATGAAAAAGTTAATTTCCTCGCTACATACTTTTGTACTTTTTTTGAACATACTAAAGTGAACGTAAGTCAAAATTAGGAGGATTTTTGCAATGTGTTGCGATGCGGCGTTGCCCGCCACTTTTTACCCGACTGCGCCAGAAGGAGGGTTATGTTTTTTGTAAACGTTTTAAAATAAATTATTATAAAAATATTTTACATAGTCAAATTATTGTGCGCACTGGGTTGACGATATCGTCAAAGTCGCGGGAAACACCTGGATGAGAGACGCACAGAACCGGGAAGTGTGGCAGAAGAAAGGGGACGCCTATACCCAGCACTGGGTGATTCCGGGCTGAAATGATGACGATGATGATTATACCTAGTCAAAGTATCACCCAAAAATGTCACGACTATGCGCTGGGTGGAGTTAGGCGCAGAGGTCAGTGGCAAAGTGTAGGACTGAATGCAAAGTATCAGCGAAGATGTCACGACTATGCGCTGGGTGGAGTTAGGCGCAGAGGTCAGTGGCAAAGTGTAGGACTGAATGCAAAGTATCACCATGTCACGACTATGCGCTGGGTGGAGTTAGGCGCAGAGGTCAGTGGCAAAGTGTAGGACTGAATGCAAAGTATCACCGAAGATGTCACGACTATGCGCTGGGTGGAGTTAGGCGCAGAGGTCAGTGGCAAAGTGTAGGAATGGGAATGCAAAATTCCTTTGAACGACTAAGTATCGTTACTCACATAGGAACATGAAGTAGCTCGCCGAGTGACACAGGAACTTAATGAACGGCTTCCTGAGCGTGCGGCCGGCGGACGAGTGCGGCGCCACGATGTAGGCCAGCGAGTACAGCGGAAACATGGCACCGATGCGCACCATCTCCGCCGCCTGCAGCAGCATGTTCTTGCGCCGGAAGCCCGGCACGCTCTCGTACCAGATGGACGCCAGCAGCTGCTGCACGTTCGGGTGCGCCACGAACTAGAACACACAAGTAGTAGCAGGTCATTAATTACAATGAAGTAAGTACGTCTGTAAGTGTGGCAGCGAAAATGGAGTTGATTTTACCTTTTTTTGCCTTAGCTTTATAGCAAGCTTAAGTCTGGACAGGCGCATTCTCTCCGGCGCGCCGGGCTCCGGCAGCGGCACCTGCGGCGAGCCCGTCTCGTGGTTGAGCAGCACTTGCAGCTCGTGTGAGGTGCGCGTATGGTCCAGCAGAGCTGTCGCGAACTCCTGGCACTGCGCACGCAGCTCCTGGTACTCAGTCTTAAATTCGTGTTCGAGCGCGGACAGTCGCCGCAACTCCCAAGACAGCTCGAATGCTGTCAAGATGGGGTCTTTAGACGAAAGCGCGATCAGTGACGGCGAGGCGAGTGCGCGGTACGCGTTGATGCGCGAGCGTGAGTGACGCAGCGAGTCCTCCCGGCGCGAGCGCACGCACTCGTCGCAGCCGCATCGCACATCGTGCGGCACCGGCAGGTTGGCGCCGCGGTCCAGCAGCAGCTTGATGATCTCGTAGCTGTCGCGGTGCGCCGCCAGGATCAGCGGCGTGATGTCCGCCGTGAACGTCGCCGTCTCCGGTGGGAGCGCCTCCCAACTCTGTAACATAGCGACGTCACTTACATAAGCAAGACACGGCTGCGATGTACGCGGCATCTTAAGCTAAGTTACTTACGTTGGGCTCGCCGGGCTTCTTGGTCTGCTCCTCATGGTCCAGCAGCGCCTCAACTGCCTCCACGAACTCCTCGGAGATGGCGTGCAGCAGCGCGTCGCGCGTCTCTACGCCGAATTCCAGCAGCAGCTCCACCATCTCCAGGTTCTCGTTGTCGATAGCCATGAGCAGCGCGCTGCGGCCCAGCGGGTCCACGCAGTCCACGTTGATGTGACCGGTGTCGCGCGCGCGCTGCAGCACGCGCCGCGTGCCTGCCACGTCGCCCCGCTCCACGCCCAGCAGGAACTTCTTCTCCTCCAGCGACAGCACGGCCATCTCTTGGTGCGGCCGCACCACGTTCTCCTCCTCCGTCATTCCATGTATACTGTGGCGCTATGGATGACAGCGAATATCATAAACAACTACACGTAACAAATACATTATAAATCAGGTAACTACTGATGATTTATGAAACATTAATTAGCAGCTGATACTCTCATATGTACAAAACGCCAAATGTTTGGTTCACGTCGCAAACCCGTACCGCTCACCTAGCTATATCTGCCCACCTAGTGTGTCGGTGCTAGGTACCTACCGTACCTATACCTGCCCACCTAGTGTGTTGGTGGTAGGTACCTACCGTACCTATACCTGCCCACCTAGTGTGTTGGTGGTAGGTACCTACCGTACCTATACCTGCCCACCTAGTGTGTTGGTGGTAGGTACCTACCGTACCTATACCTGCCCACCTAGTGTGTTGGTGGTAGGTACCTACCGTACCTATACCTGCCCACCTAGTGTGTTGGTGGTAGGTACCTACCGTACCTATACCTGCCCACCTAGTGTGTTGGTGCTAGGTACCTACCGTACCTATACCTGCCCACCTAGTGTGTTGGTGCTAGGTACCTACCGTACCTATACCTGCCCACGGCGCTCAATAATACAGTTTATACCTTGTTAAGGAAATCAAGTTACGAGCTTTTGTTTGACGGTGACCGAACCGAACTAAGGGCAATAAATTGTTCGCGTTGTATCGTAGCTATGTATACCACACCAAATGTATTCGTGATCGTAATATCCAAAGCGAAATAAATAATTTCATTGATCCCGCCCTGGGAATTCTTCGAATAGATAAAGCTAATGAAATGAGTCGGGTATCGCTGGTAAAGGATGTTGCTATACGATATTATTAGGATAGGTACACTCAACATAATTATCAAGATTTGAATGAAGCCTGCGATGTCGTCTCACTTCGAACGAGGCTTCAGCTCGTTGGCAGTTACTGGTAACTAGGCACCGCTCGCAGAGACACAGTTGAACTAGCATCTTCTAGTCTCTATGTAGTCAGTAGGTACCTACATGTGAATGCGAAAGTAACTTTGTCTCTGTCTGTACTTTTCACGCCTTTTAAAACGGATTTGAATAAAATTTGGCATACCGGTAGACTGGGTGAGGGTATGATATTTTTTGTTCCTGTGGTAGTACATTCCTATGGGATCATTTTCGGAATCCATGCGGACGAATCCGCGGGCAAAAGTTAATTTGAAATAAAGCCGGCAGCTTATGTTGTTTGTGTCCAATCCAAATAGAATACGCTCGAGAGTAACATTGTAGTTAAATACAGTGTGAGTCTTCATAATGTGCACATAACGAAATGAGGGAAACATAGCTTAATTTTATCGACGAAAAAATATTTGAAAAAATAAAAAAATATTTAAAAGGATCTTTACCTGCTAAAGTATGGTGATTGCAAGGCCTTTCTTTAACAGTTGATAGGAAATGTTGTGATTGAGTTATAAACATGGTATTTTTACGTTTAGAAATCTGATACGATGGAGAATAATTTAAAGTAATAAAAAGGGTAGGTAGGTAATCGGGGCTTTTATTGAGTAATTTTACAATTATTATAAAAATTTATGAAAAACTATCAGATTTTTGTTAAAAAAACCATAATTCTCAATTGAGGGCGATTGTTTACACAGGGGTCACAGCAGCGAACAAGAATTTAAAAAATACTACAATTTTTTTTTTTTTCTTTTTCCGTCGATAAAATTAAGCTTAGTTTCCCTCATTTCGATATGTGCACATTATGAAGACTCACACTGTATTATAACGAGAGGGTACGTAGCGGAGTTGCGAAATAACGATGCGCTGTCAGTGAGGCAAGGGCACGAGGAGTGTGCACGCTGACCGGCGCTCCGGGCGCAGCACGTGAGCGCTGCCACTCATTATGCAAATGGGTCGCGGGGTGGAGGCGGGAGGCGGCGTACCTCGCCGCACGCCGCTTGCTAACCGACGCTATCTTCACTCCCGAACGGCTTTACCGTTCGTAAAAGTCGGCGACGTTTTACAACCGACAACCGACCTCGCATTACCGGACCGGACGCTGTCGCCGGACCCGGCCCTCGTCCCTCACTATTGTAAAGTTATAAACCAGCAGCAGAGCCGGCCCGCCGAGCAGACGTGTCCAGTTGATGACTAGCTTTCGGGTAAATGTTTACGCTATTGAGCTCTAATTCCAAGGCGGACGAGAGCTTGGCTGCGAAAACGTTAATGTTTAATTGATAGGTGAGGCGCTCGTACGCCACTTGCGAATCAACTCATCATCTGCCTAGCCTTTTCCCAACTATGTTGGGGTCGGCTTCCAGTCTAACCGGATGCAGCTATGAATACCAGTATTTTACATGGAGTGACTGCCTATCCTATCTGACCTGCACAACCCAGTTACTGGGTAATACGATACCCCTTTGTAAGACTGTCAAAGATCCACGAATGACAGCCGGGACCAACGGCTTAAAGTGCTTTGCGACACACGGAGGGGTCACGGTATGTAAAGATGGTCACTCATCCACAGACCAACCACTTGCGAATCAACTGTCCGACACATTATGCTGAGCGATGACCGTTTTGCGTAGATGTGACGCATACTTTCTCCCAAATTATTATTTTGTTTGTGTTTTTATTTGATGCGTCATGTTTGCAGCAAATAAAAGTATTTTCTTTCTTTCTTTTCTTACATACAATATCGCACACCTAGATCTAAACATACAATATCGCACACCTAGATCTAAACAGCGATTAACTCAAAAAAACACTTTTCCAGGAAAGTTGAAAAACTGATTACTCTATGTCCATATGCACTGCAGGAGTTTGCTGTATTGATCAATACTTTTTAAGGTGTGTACCTAATGGAACTATTTTTTAATCTGTTTTGTTGGTCGCTAGGTAGTGAGTTAGGGAATTCGATGGTATGCATACCTCAAAAATTGAGAATTTAGAGTTAGCTCTCTTTAGATCTAGGTGTGCGATATGTAGTCGGACAGTTGATTTGCAACTAAACAGCTCAAAAGACAACAAGAAATCAATATATTCATCGTTATAGTAGATACGTCTGACATCTAAGGGTCAGTTCACACCGAGACGCGACGCGACGCGCAGTTTTCAACATAGAAATACAATTACAGACCTTATCTACTACACAAAAACACTACAAACTGAAAAAAAAAACACTACAAACTGAAAAAAAAAACACTACAAACTGAAAAATAACTTTAATTTCGGAAGTCGGTGTCTTAGGGATCAGTATTTTAGTTTTTGCCACCGACTTCCGAAATTAAAGTTATTTTTCAGTTTGTAGTGTTTTTTTTTTCAGTTTGTAGTGTTTTTTTTTTTCAGTTTGTAGTGTTTTTTTTGGAAGTCGGTTTTTTTTTTTGTTAAAAAGTTTTTATTTCTCGCTTTTTAGTGGGTCTATTTATAATTTATCTAAGTTACAATAGCCTAATGTCAACTTGCCCATCGCGTTTTTATAAAATATTCCTTTTCTCGATGCAGGGACGTTAATTGTTGAGGAGTTCTCCTTTTATTAGTTTTTAGATTAGATGCTGATAATCCTGGCTGCAGCATCAGGCCAGACTTATGTCAACATTGCATTGAACTTAAAATTAGTCCTGTTTAAAATGAGCCCAAACACGACTACGGTGCTGTAATTTAAAGGTTTGTACTTTTTCTGATGCTCCTGGCTTCAGCATCAGGTCTTCGGTGTTCCTCAGTAACAGTACGTTTATCCACACATCGAGCCCTTTTCAATGAGCCTAAACACGATATATCTGCTGTTAGTTGTCGAGGAGTTAGGTACTCTGCAGACTATCCTGACTGCAGCATCAGGTCATGACTTGATGATCATGAGACCAAATGTGGTCGTTAAAAACAGTCCTTGCCTGTTCGAGTAACTTCTTACTGTTAAGGAGTTGTACCTTCCATCATCAGCCCAGCTACCTGAGATGGTGACAACCATACACAAATACACAAGATACTTCATAAAATATGCGAAAAACAATAAGTGAGCCTATAAAATTTGAGGGTTGCCCTCGATTTCTCTAAGATCCCATCATCAGATCCTAACTTGGTGACAATGGGACCACCTCAGAACTATCTACTTTCGAACAAAAAAAGAATTTTGAAAATCCGTCGACAATTGGCGGCGTATTCGATGAAAAAACATACAAAAAAAAAAAAAAAAAAAAACATACAAACACCCGAACATAGTACCTCCTCCTTTTTGTAAAGTCGGTAAAAAAGCAACTTAACATAGAAGGTAGGTGACAGACAGTTGACTGTTGTGATCACAGCTGCCTCGCCCAGCCTCCCAGCTCCACAAAAACCTTCATTCCGTAAACCTAAAGATTAGCCCGATTAGTGTCAGGCGTCAGAGCGGAAGGTAGGTACGCATTATATCGAACAATTTGGCGACAAAAGCTTTCGACAAAGCGAAGTGCGTAAAAGCTTACGCTTTGTCAAATAAATAAGTTTTGGTCGCCACTTGAAGGTTCGATTCGTCATGTGCGTGTGAACTGAGGGACCACACTTTAAGGGCTGTAGTTTTTACCGACTCCAAAAAAAGGAGGTTATCAATTCGACGACTACAAACTGAAAAATAACTTTAATTTCGGAAGTCGGTGGCAAAAACTAAAATACTGATCCCTAAGACACCGACTTCCGAAATTAAAGTTATTTTTCAGTTTGTAGTGTTTTTTTTTTCAGTTTGTAGTGTTTTTTTTGGAAGTCGGTTTTTTTTTTTAGTTAAATTTATAGTCCATTAGTTTATGTGATGCGATCACAAACAAAAAATCATTAAACTGTTCTTTCTATGTAATAGCTATTTTAGGAAGACAGCTCACTACAAACGTTAAGTAACTAAAAATTATAAAAGAATTGAATTGCCGAGAGATTGCGAGGATTAAGAAACCGAAGTACCTACCTACCTAGAACTTATGTCTGCTCCATTTGAAGGTGAAGTATGAAAATCTTTTGACATGCAAATGAGGTTATTTAGAATGTTGCCAATCTTCCGTTCGCCTCGCACCACAGGGTAAGTAGATACTTTACTAAACTTGATTTCAAACAGACGTTCTGAAAGTTTTGAACGTATATTAAGGATATTTTGTTATTATTATTTCTTTGTACATTATACTCAAGCAAAGAGAAAAGTAGGTACCTATCATGGGAATTGCTCAGTGTTTACGATTATTGTACCTTTCCACTTCAGCCTTCTTTTTTGTTCTCTCAAAGCGACATTTAACTCCCTTTTGAGAGGTTCTTCCAGATGAAGTGGCGTCACAGGCGACCCTAATAATGGAATTTGTCACCCACTTATTTATAAAGTCTGCAGCCTCGGCTCCGCGCTCGCGAGTCGGGATGCAGGGTATCTCCATGAGCACTGAGTAGATTGGTTACAGTGGGTATAACAAGTGTCGAACATTCGGGTAGATAGGTACCTAGTTGTCGTGAATTCAATTTGCGGGCCCTCCACACATTCGCAAGTTGTTTGTTCGCCCCTAATTTAAAATGTTATCGCGTCTGAAAGTTTAGCAATAAGGTCTCGATGCCACTGTAAGAGGTTGACTACGAAAGCACACGTACACACATAAGAGAGATTCAAATGTTGTATGTGTTTGAACTGAAGTTTATAATAGTCTATTTTCTTTATAAGTGTATGTGTCTCTAATATTATTGTAATTGGTTTTAAACAGTTATAATTAAAGTTAATAAAGTTAAATAACCTAGAATATGTAATGTTCCAGTATTGACTGAAGATCCAGTGACTACTGGAACACTATACCTACACATTCTCTTACGTATGGGAGAACATCTTTCATTCGTAAATGTCCAAAGCTGCGTAAATAAAAGTTTAGCCTCTTGTATACTTGCTCCAAAAGTTGAACGTAATACAGCTATCCTGTAAAGTATTGTTCAATTACCGAACTTTTAACTTGAAAGCTTCAGCAGCTAGCTTAGCTACTACTCCGATGTTACTACCTACTTAACTTAGATTAAGTACTTTGATGAGTTAAATTTTATTTGACATTGATGAATTTTATTTAGACAATGACATGAATATTTACTTTGTAATTGTGAATGTGAGGACTAAGTGGGTCATTTCTTTCCTTCTTAGTTTTAATCATGATCTGGCAGTTTGAGTAGTTTATGCGGCCTACCCAAATGTCCTGTCTTTGGTATTGTTCGTCGAATCGTTGAGCTCATCAAGTTCTGAGTTGAGCTGCACGATTTTTGACAAATGCGTGCACTGATTGGACAGGTCCGCTCAATCTGTGTGGTTCTTTCCTCAAAAGACCATTTCAGACACCAATCTACATGGTCTTCACACGATCTGACCAAGATTTTGTCTGGACTTTAAAAGAGACTGTGACCTCTGAGTTTGTTTCGGCCTTTCTACTCAGAATAGTCAGTTAGGAAACGCCGACCTCATCTAGTTTAAAAAAAAAATATGATTGACGTGTAAAAGTGTTTGTATAAACCTACTTACAGAAATAAAATCATTTATCATTAGAATACCTTTTAACGAGTATCTACCATGTAAACACTGGCTTCTGACTTTGTACGAACTTCAACTATCTATTCAAGTAGACCTATTCTCTAATTAATGATGTTTTTTACGCAGAACGTACATCAGGACGCGACAACGAGTAGTAAGTATTTACTACAGTACTACACGAAGCGGCGCCGCCACACGACCCACTGAAGCACATTAATTTACTAAGCTAACTTACTCACTAAGTTTATCCTAATATCTACATAAAATAATACAATAATGTTTATGTACCGACAGCTCGCTGCTGCATCACCAGCAATCATCCGTCTTCTCTCTCCATTGACTTTATAGCTAAATGGAAAGATAAACAAACAAAGCAGATACATAATTTACATATCCATGGACGGACATGACTACTGCCTGGGCCAGAAATAAAAATTTACATATCCATGGACGGACATGACTACTGCCATCAGACGAAACACATTCATACATGTGGTAATATACTGTAGCAATTACTGATATAACTTCCATGGTGGCCTGGAATCGAAAAAATACTGAAGATGTTCGCTACGTAGATATGCAGTACCTACTGCAACCGCTCAAGCTAATAATACATCATGCCGTACGTAACTCAGGTGCACCTGCACACCTTGTATGCGTACCGCGGGGAGCCCTGCCTCTTCGGGAAGAAAAGCACACTAACTGTACCTAATCGCTGGGTTATTATGATCACGACTATGACGCGAAGAAATAGATAGAGCAGGCGCGAGCACAGGTTCTGCGAAGACCAGGTGCAGGTGCGTCGGCGGCATACCTTGACCTTGTTGTCTAGCGGGCGCGGCTCCGGCGCCAGCAGCGCACCCAGCTCCACGCGGCAGGTGGAGGGGCGCCGCATATCGCCGCCGCCACCGCCGCCGCCGCCGCTACAGCCCGACATCTCCGAGCCGCCGCTCTCTGCGTACACACACTACCGTCAGCGGCGGCCGCGCAGCAGCGCAGCCGCCGCAAGCCTCGCCCGCGCTGCTCGCTGGCGAGAGCGGCCTGCGCAACGAGTCACCGCGTTGCAATGCGGACGGGGTTATATTTAGCGAGGGCGGGCGGCGGACTGCGAGCGCGCACTCGCAGGGCGCCGCGCTTCGCGTACTCACCGGCGCCGTCGCCGCCGCGCGCGCCATCCTTCGTCCGCTCCGTGAACTGAAACAGACCTCGGTGTGAGTGCATTGGAGCGAGCGCGTGCGCAGGGCACCAGGGGGCGCTCACCTGCACGCGGCGGTCGCGGCGCGCGGCGATCTGCCGCGAGTGGCGCCGCAGCGCCTCCAGCGTGCCGCGTGCCGCCGAGAGCGCTTTGCGCGCTCACTGCTGCTCGTTCTGCTCACGCTGCCGCTCGCTCAGCTCACGCTGCTCGGGCTGCTCACGCCGCTCGCTGGTTGCTACTCGCGTCCGATCTGCAAACTGTTCGGACATGAGTTTAAAGCTCCTTATTTATTGTTATTGCATCGTAAAATATTTTTGTGTACAGATGTGGATACGTTGCCGTGTCGTAAAAGTTACGCGCTAATTTAGCACTCCGTGTATACTGACTGAACACCGTCATCGTCAGCGACTCAGCGTGCTCCTCTCTGGGGATCTGGCTTCATTGACGTTTGTTTATACATATTTTTTACTAAAACATACATCATAATCGTAAATTATGGATGTAAGTACACAATATATATATTTATATACCTCCTCTACCTATATAATATTTAGCCATTCAATATTTAGCTATGAACAAAATAGGTTTATGAACAGCGTAAAAGAACATTTTCAACGACAACTAACTGAACCAGCTTTTAGAGTCACGAACACAGTCACGCGACCATGCCAAGACAAAGTCTTATAATAACCATTCCTTTCGACTTTGTAAATTAGTATCATCCGGGTCGTTTGGTTTCAATTGCTCTCTTTCAGTTGAACGTGGACCGATACGAGAGTGTGCGCAAGCCTGTGCGGCAATATGGCTGCACTCGTTCAAACAGAACAAAGAGCCTCAAATCCCTCAATCACTTTACTCAAAATCCGGCCTTTTCAAATCACGTTATAATATCAAATATACTTAAACTCGGAGGGTTAACATTTTTATCGTCTCCTAACCGCGGTCCCTAACTCATCTAAGCTACATCTAAATGTAGGTATCTATAGCTAGGTATGTGTTTATTGTCTATCTAAATAGAAAATAGTTTATTGTCCAGGTAATACAGTACCTACGCAGACCACATGACACTATATTATATTACAAAGCTGGGCACAAAACCGTTAATCCGTTAAAATTAACATTTCGAGTAACGCTTTAAAGTTAAAATTGTTAACGGACTCATTAACTCTTCATAAGTCCGTTAATCGTTAATTAATTACCTACTATTTGCCATTTCAGTAACCGACGAGCGATCCATTACCGGCGCCCATTTATGCCTACGTAGCTAGCTTACAAACTATTATTTGCCAGTGAGCCCCAAACTAGACAGTCTTGGGGCCCATTCTAGAGTGGAGACTAGAGAGGTGAGTTCGGTTGTTGAATGGTATAGCCCATGTATAGCCGCATAGCCCACGGAATAGAAAAAATAAGGCATAGCCGATATGTTTTTGTATGCACTGAAAAAAATAAAACGTGACTTTTTACTGTTGTTGTACAGTAAAAAAAAAAACGGTACAGGAAACTTATTTTTATGTTAAAATAATTGATTACTAACCGTGCACTGAAATGGGCAAAAACAGTAAAGAGCTAAACAGTTATTTCAATTGGATGAACATTAAAGTTTACTGAAACAAACAGTTCCTTTCAAGTATTGCCATTTTCAGAGCTTTACTGATATCGTAGCAGTTATTTTTACTGCTTCTGAACAGTTATTGTAGCATACAGTAAAAGAGCTAAACAGTTATTTCAATTGTTTAAACATTAACGGTAACAAAAACAAGCAGTTTCTTTTAAGTATTGCCGTTTTCAGGCTTTACTGATATCGTAGGCAGTTATTTTTACTGCTTCTGAACAGTTTCTGTAGCATACAGTAAGGAGCTAAACAGTTAATATCAACTGTTTCAACATTAACGTCTACTGATACAAGCAGTTTCCTTTAAGTATTGCCGTGTTCAGACTTTACTGACATCGTAGCAGTTATATTTACTGCTTCTGAGCAGTTTCTGTAGGATACAGTAAGGAGCTAAACAGTTAAAATTAACTGTTTGAACATTTAACTGTTACTGATACAAGCAGTTTTTTTAAGTATTGCCGTGTTCAGGCTTTACTGATATCGTAGCAGTTATTTTTACTGCTTCTGAACAGTTCCTGTAGCATACAGTAAGGAGCTAAACTGTTAAAATTAACTGTTTGAACATTTAACTGTTACTGATACAAGCAGTTTCTTTTAAGTATTGCCGTGTTGAGGCTTTACTGATATTGTAGCAGTTATTTTTACTGCTTCTTAACAGTTTCTGTAGCATACAGTAAGGAGCTAAACAGTTAATATCAATTGTTTGAACACTTAACAGTTACTAAAACAAACAGTTTCTTTTAAGTATTGCCGTGTTCAGACTTTACTGATATCGTAGCAGTTATTTTTACTGCTTCTGAACAGTTTCTGTAGCATACAGTAAGGAGCTAAACAGTTAAAATTAACTGTTTGAACATTTAACTGTTACTGATACAAGCAGTTTTTTTAAGTATTGCCGTGTTCAGGCTTTACTGATATCGTAGCAGTTATTTTTACTGCTTCTGAACAGTTTCTGTAGCATACAGCAAGGAGCTAAACAGTTAAAATTAACTGTTTGAACATTTAACTGTTACTGATACAAGCAGTTTTTTTTAAGTATTGCCGTGTTCAGGCTTTACTGATATCGTAGCAGTTATTTTTACTGCTTCTGAACCGTTCCTGTAGCATACAGTAAAGAGTTAAACAGTTAAAATCAACTGTTTGAAAATTTTAGTGTTACTGATACAAGCAGTTTCTTTTAAGTATTGCCGTATTGAAGCTTTACTGATATTGTAGCAGTTATTTTTACTGCGTCTGAACAGTTCCTGTAGCATACAGTAAGGAGCTAAACAGTTAATATCTATTGTTTGAACATTTAACAGTTACTGAAACAAGCAGTTTCTTTTAAGTATTTCCGTTTTCTGGCTTAACTGATATCGTAGCAATTATTTTTACTGCTTCTGAACAGATTTTATAGCTTACAGTAAGGAGCTAAACAGTTAATAGGTAATAACCTACTATCAAACTCAAACTCAAAAGCATTTATTTCAATTTGACCATTAAATGTAAAATACTTTTGAATGTTAAAAAATACAATAAAACAAAGCTACAGTCACAGTCACAACACAAGGCATAATAACTTGAGAAAGTACTGTAGTTGCCCTGGTTGCCCATTCCCTAGCGTAGATCTCTATGGAGAAGGAGAAACTCAATGGACACTCTTTTAAATCAAAATATTGTTACAAAACCAATACCTAATGTAACCATACCTATTATATTAAAGAAAATATTCTTACTTCTTGTATAAGTATTAGAAATCCCACCAAAAACCTTTTAATGTAAAATGTTGCCAAGACGAGACCACTTAAGGCTCGCACTGACAAAAAGTTATAAGATCTCATGTAGAGCCAAGCTTCTGACTCTACACGCCCTAACTTCACAAACTCTACACCTTAGTCAAAATATGAGGCTTGGCCGTTTCGTTACTACAAGAACTATTGTATAACAGAAAAGTAATGAACAGTGAATAAATTTTTCACCTTACGATGGTAGCGAAACGGCCAAGCCACATATTTTGACTAAGGTGTACAGTTTGTGAAGTTAGGGCGTGTAGAGTCAGAAGCTTGGCTCTACATGAGATCTGATAACTTTTTGACAGTGCGAGCCATATGTGGTCTCGTCTTGGCAACATTTTACATGAAAATGTTTTTGGTGGGATTTCACATCTTTTTGAAAGTTGCTTATGAAAAAAAAAATTTTTTTTGGGGGCTTTAGGTATTTACTGAAAATCCTGAAATACGTATTTTATTATTTATAACAAGGAGTCCCTATATCAATTTTCAGAACTCTAGCATCAAAATTTGCGGAAGTCTCGTACAAACTTCCATCCCCTATTTTAAGAGGTTGGAGGGTAAAAGTTCCAAGTTTCAGAGTTTTTTGTTGTTTGTGTACTATTACTAGCTTACATACCAAATTTCAGCTTTCTAGGACTTCAGAAAGACCCTTAGAATATTGATGATCATCAGTGAGTCAGTGAATCAGTGAGTCAGTGACGAAATCGGGGTATTTTAGATATCAATAAAATCTAAAGTATAAGAGCTATGCAACTGAAACTTAATAAGTCAACAACTGACATCATATCCTGAAAATTTTGATTATCTGGTATAATCCAAACCCAAGTTATGAAGGTTCAAAAATACGTCGAAGTGCTTCGAGAAAAGGTAGTAGTGCCCTTGCGCTTCGCTTGGCTCGTCTTGGCGGGGCGCTCCCGTGCCCCCAGACCCCAGATATACCTTTTCATTAGGTAAGACATGTACCTAGGTTACTAATACGCTGTAAATAGTTTTTATATTTTTAAGTACCTACCTACTGCAGCATAAAAATCCACTAGGTAGGTAGCTGTTGTCAGCTTGCAAATTGGGGGTAAGAAAACTGTACGTAACTAACTATATGTAAGTAGGTACCTATGTAATAGGTATTACCTGGTACCTAACTTAAAAGAGAGCGCGAGTGACAGCGGAGCACTGATATTACTTACCTGCCTACCCGATGCATCTCTAGATTTATCAGACTCTGCTAGGTTAGTACATATTTGGCATTTTAGGTAGGTACCTCTAAAGGCTATATACTTACTTAGATATCAGGCCCTACTCTTTCTTATACCTACCTATGTAACAAGAGCAATTTCGCATCTCTGCCTAATTAAAGTACCTAAACAAAAGAAAAGTATTTTTATGGCCTTTCGCCTTAAATGTTTAAAACATTAGCATTAAATCATATTCATAGCAAAACATTTAAAATAACTGTCTACGTGATTGGGAAGGGAGCGGGGCGCGGGGCGTGGACGCACGTTGCATCGTGATTTAGTGATGTAGGTAGGTACTCACCTCACCTCATCACGAGTTTCGATGTCGATTATAGCTTTATCATATTAGTGTGATTGAAATAACAACTGTTATATCTATTTAACAGTCCATAGTACTAAGTCCTATTTAATTAACCAACTTTAAAAAAGAAAGAGGTTCTATGTTCGGCTGTATGTATTTTTTATAGATGTTCGTCGGTTTCTCCGTCAATTAAAGACCGATTATGAAAATTCTATCAATATTGTACCTATAAATAATGAATAGATAATAAATCTTCGCCAATTCTCAATAGATTTTGATGATTCTTCTGTTGTTGTCTAAAAGTTGATTTTGAGGAATTAACGTGTGCCGTAATACGTATCTCAAATATCATCTACACAATCATGATAATTTTCACAATCACTGGTGTTATGTAATGGTTTCCGTGGCAACATGCGTAAGCAAGAGGTACCATGTGTGATCAAACTAAATTAGACGCGAATTTTAACTAGATATCGTGCAATAGAAATTTGAATTCGGTTTTTATGTAAGTTACACGATCTGACCAAGATTTTGTCTGGACTTTAAAAGAGACTGTGACTTCTGAGTTTGTTTCGGTCTTTCTTCTCAGAATAGTCAGTTAGGACCCCATCTAGTTTTAAAAAAAAATATGATTGACGTGTAAAAGTGTTTGTACAAACCTACTTACAGAAATAAAATCATATCATTCATGTAGTTGTTTTAAAACACGCCAAATTTTTACCTTGCTCTTATAATTATAGAATCGATAATGTTTAGAAAATACACATCCCTAGCGCGACATGCGATGCGCGCGCGTCGGCGACTGCCGCGCCACCAAACAAACAGTCAGTTGATCAGTTCGCTTCCGTTGTGTGATTGTGTCAGGCGTAGCGTAGCCGTGATTCGCATGATCGTGTAAAAATCACAAAAATATTAAACAAACAAATAGTGACAACGCAGTTTACCAAGTCTGTGCGTGCTCCATGAACGATATGGAATGTTTATTAAAGGAGTGGGGCTTTGAGAAATATCTCGACAAATTTATTGGTAAGTAACTAAGTTTTATGTACCTACCTACTTTGAAAGTACGTTCCTACCAATTTTAGGGCCAAATTGAATAAGATTTTATGTTTATTATGTTATGTACCTATGGCTTTATGGTTTATACTTTACCTAGGTACTTACATTTAAGTACGCTACGCAGTCGTGTTAGAACTGCTGTTGCGAGCTACTGACTGCACAGTAGGTAGACTGTCGAGTGCGTAACGTAAAATAAAGTATACTAATAAATTTTGCTAATGAAAATCTGTGTTAAGAATGCTGTCTGTGCTGCTGTCTGTATCTGTATGCAAGACTGTAATTAATTTAATTATAAATCTTTGTTATTTCAGAACATGAAGTTGACTTAGAGGCGCTTTCTTTGCTCGATGATGAGCAAATCCGGGAGCTAATATCAGCTATTGGCCCACAAGCCAAATTTAAAAGAGCGCTTCTGAAGTGGAAATGCTTCCAAGCTAAATTCCTATGTAACTGAGTGGTGTAGTAAAGTAAGCACACAATAATTTATGTAAAAAAATATAGTCACGCCTTGGCATCAATTTTTTGTGAACATAAATGTTTTTTTACAGATTTATGACAATCTTGAGAACAAGGTTCTGTACAAGGAAGTGTACGGAGAGAATGTTGGTGGACTTACAAATTCACCAATCAGTTCGGCATTATCATCACCAAGCACCTCGTTGTCATGCAAATTCCATGTCCCCTATGTCTTGATGTAAGTTATCTATCAATTAACACTATTCATAGTGGCCCTGTACCAACCTAATATTTTTCGTGTTTGGGTGGAGCTTTAGGTCAAACGCCTTTCAAACTAACTCCCAACTGGGATATAATTTTAATAATTTTGTTTAATTACTAGCTGCGTTATCAATAAATACACTAAACTAAACACTAGGCCAATGAGGCGGTCTAAAACTAAAATTGAACTAAGTTTAAACTAAGACTAAACTAATTCTAAACTAGGTCCTTATAAGGTCCATTATAAGTCTAAGACTACTAAGAGTACACTCTCATATACATATATTAACAATCTTCCCTGTTTTCAGAGTCTCGCAACGCTGTTTGAAAAGACTCCTGATGGCCTGCAGCTTCTAAAAGAAAGGCAACAACCATTGGGAGAACAAAACCGTAAGGTATACTAGTTTGAGAAATAGCTACACACACACTTAGGGCAAATCCGAAGGCCCCCGTAACAGCCGAAACATATTATATTACTTGGATAGAAGAAATAAGTAAGTTTAAATTACTTATTAATTACAAGCACAAATGTACGTAGGTTCATTTGATACGCCAAATCAGTAAATCAGTTTGTGAAACCATATTATATATAGACAATAAGTATAATATATTATGTAGTGACTCCTACTTTCCCACATTTTTTAATTATGTACTTGTTTTACTTACAGAGAAAGTGTTTCCAAAAGAAAATATCAGCATTTATTTTATGAAACCCAATGGCCGCAACAAAGTCTTTGAACCACGGGCACGTCGTTCACTTGAAAAAATATTACCACTGAAACCATCTAGCGAGAGGTCTACAACTCATTTTGATGACTTGATTGCTGCTGACAATGACGACGACACTAGCCAGGAGATACAGGAAATGATAGAATGGCTAAAAAGCAATGTTCATGATTACAGTTCATGTGCAGAAAAATGGGACAAAACTAACAAGGAACGACTAAAACGCATTTTATCAAATGAAAGAGAATCATACATCCAGGAATTTCCCTGCATTCGACGCTTTCGGGGTTATACCTTGGTATGTATTATTATCATATTAATTAATATTATAAAAGCAAAAGTTTGTGTCTGCTTATGTTTTTATGTTAATGAGGTGACTCATTAAACCAAATCGGCCGAACAAATTAAGATTAAGTTAATCAAGATCCCCGAGAGCCATGAACTACATAAAATTATACATTAGTATAGGTAATTTGAAAAACTTAGTACAATATTACCATAGGTTCCTATTATCACAGTATTTTGGTTTCAGCTAATTGCCGACTTTCATGCTTGGTACCCAGGAAACGAAACAGCATTCGATGACAAATTCCCTCTGCTCAAAGTAAAGTTGCTTGCGGCATTTGACAAGATCTCAAGAAAGAACACATACCTGGCAGAGTTGAAACAACTCTCTCGTGGTGAGTTGTTTTTGTGTAATTTTTATTTTATTACTAGACTACCTGCGCCCCGCGGTGTTAATCGAGCTTACTGGGAATAAAAGTAGCCTGTGTCAATCCAACAGGTCTAAGTTGTGTCCATATCAAATTCTATCAAAATTCGTTACATATTATATTATAACAATAAGTTACAAATATACATGCACACACAAAATTTTACATTAATATTTTATATTGTAGAATTGACAGCTTGTTTATTACTTTTCAGTTACTACATATTTTAAAATGCAGTCGGGTATAATGTAATTTGTTTTAAAATAGTCTAAAATTTATTTAAAAAAATTAAATATACAGAAGGTTAGGTCAAACGAGGGACATACTTTGAGGGGAGTTAGTACTCATGAAAATGAACAACTTTTAATATGGGAACAACCCTGAAATCGCGAAAAAAAAATCAGCCGTTTCCTACATTTATGTTTGCATAGCTCGTTAAAATGTACTGAACAGCAGATTTTTTTTTGCGATTTCAGGTTCGGCCCCATAGTAAAAGTTGCTCATTTTCATGAGTACTAACTCCCCTCAAAGTGTGTCCCTCGTATAACCTAACAACCTGTATATTACAAATATGAAAACTACACCTTTATCTTTTAGGTTATACATCATGTCACTTTCCATTTTCTATTCAGCGGGGATTTTTCGATTTGTTAAATTGGAAGTGCCTACTCGTATTTGTAACCATAAATACATTTTATTACTCCAGCTATTTTCGTATCACAGTTAAGAGTCAATCAAGTACAAAATAATACTTAAAACTATTTTTCGAACATATTTTTTAATTACTTTAGGTACTAAATGATTTCTTTTATTTTTCAGACCCAGATTCTGAGACGAGCAATCTTGCGGTTCTTCTGCTAATTCCGCATCTGCTCGGACCTATTTACATAAAGAAAAAGAGAAGGTCAGCGGTAGAACTGCGCGAGAACTTCATCCTTCATATTGAAGAAGAGCAAGAGCTTCAAGAACAGCAGCAAATACCTCAGGAAAAGTACTTACATCTAGGATTAATAATTCAGCCATACATAATAGTTGCAGGCCCTCTGAAAAAAATTTCAGCCAGGTATGTGATTGTCGACAATATTGTTTATGAAATGCCAAATATTATCAAGGCTGTGGATATATGTATAATTTAAGTTTAAATATTAAATACATTTTAAGTAGGAAGTAAGTTAAAATGTGATACTCATACTTTTTTGTCAAAAGGCACTAATGTATTTTAAGCATACTTACATATTTAGTTGGTAAATATTGAAATTATGAATATTATTATCATGTAGCATATCATAATATTATCTGTCAAATTAAGAGAGAAAAACAGTATTTTGGTTTTTAGGTGTGGTGTGTTCCTCCTCACCACCACCACACCTCTCTTCATTCTTCCTCTTTCTTTTGCTTTGATACTTTTTTTTTATAGTACCTACCTACATATTTTTTAATATAGATAATTGTAATCTAATATAATAATCTTAAAAAATAAATATAATTCTTACGAGTTTTTGCATTTTTACTGAAATTCCACACTGCTACTGAAATAATGCTATACATTGGATATTGTTTAATAATATCGATATACAGTAGTAATTACTACTTTGTATCGTAATATTAAATATTACGACATTGGGAACTGTTCATTCGCAATTACAGGTACATCATCATGAATAGTACCTGTCACTACGAATGAGTACTGTAAGCAAACTTTATCTGGAACTGTTCATTCGCAGTGACAGGTACCTGTTACATCACAGTAATTACTGGGTACTCAACCCAGTAATTACTACTGTCTAGCTTAATGTTTGAACATTACGATATACAGTAGTAATTACTGGGTTGAGTACCCAGTAATTACTGTGATGTAACAGGTACCTGTCACTGCGAATGAGCAGTTCCGGATAAAGTTCGCTTACAGTACTTACAACATAGCTTCTATAGTACCCGGTACTGTGACAATACGTTATGGTAACTGAGTCTCACAGTATTAGGTAATGTGCGGTCACTGCATGTTACTGTGGAAACATGTACCTAAACCTGTAAGGCACAGTTACTTTTAATGGAGACACAGTTGTTATAACTGATAATCACGGTATACCCTAATGTGCCCACATTTCCTACTAGCAAACCTCACAGTATCGTTTAAAGTATTCTCACAGTATCTGATACCTGACAGTCAGTATTAGTTACTGTTTTCGCACAGTAACTAGTAACGTATCTCAACTGTACAAATAACAGAGGGAACGGTTGTTATTAATGTGTACTATCAATTATTATAACTGATATCTAAGGTACTGCCAACTGGACAGCAAGGTATATTTTAATGAGCAACCAAAGTATACCTTACTGTGAATTTACATGCCTGTTACTGTGAGGAAACCGTTACTACTAATGCATACTTACAATGAACAGAACTGGTCGCTT
This sequence comes from Oligia latruncula, assembly GCA_948474745.1. NCBI lineage: Eukaryota > Metazoa > Arthropoda > Insecta > Lepidoptera > Noctuidae > Oligia > Oligia latruncula. The sequence continues at coordinate 20,800,437 of OX419688.1, forward strand.
ACAGTTAGTTCTACTGGATCGCACAGTAACTGCTAACGTCCTGCACAAATTACCCGCTACTGTTGCTTACAGTACTTATAACTGGCTTTCCATGGTTACTACTACGTTGATCAAACAGTACTCATTCATGTTGTCCTACGTAGTATGTACTGTGTGAACACAGTAAAATCAACTGTTTGCATGACGATTATAGGTACTATCATGATTCAGTTAAACCTACTGTTAGAAACAGTAAAAAAAAAACAGTAAAGAAGACACTCTTTACTGTTTTTCTTTACTGTCTGTTCTGATTTTCCTTTACTGTTTTTTCTTACTGTCTTATCATTTACTGTCTTACAAACAATAAGAATAGCCGACCAAAAAACAGTTGCAGATGCACAGTAAAATCTACTGTTATAACTCAACTGTTTTTTTTCAGTTAGTTATACTTCTTTGGACAATAGGCTCTATTTTTACTGACCAAAGCGGTGAATATTACCGAAAAATCGATTGGTATTACCGATTTTTTTTTTCAGTGTGTGTGATACTTGTGCGTGGTGTGTGTTCTGTTGGCCTATCGAAACATTACGAACGTCACGGACTCTCGGCAGGCAAACAAAGTCCAATGACAAACATTCCTAAAAGCTGAATGCATTGGATAAAATCAAAAAAATTAAGTTTAAATCTATTTTTTTTTTTATAAATAAAAAGAAGTCCCGACTGACTGATTGACTGACTCATCAACGCCCAGCCCAAACCCTTGGACCTAGAGAGCTGAAATTTTGCACAGAGGTTCCCTTTATAATGTAGACAAGGAATAAGGAAGGATTTTTCGAAATTCAACCCCTAAGGGAGTGAATGGGGAGAGGGTGAAATTTCACGCGGACGAAGTCGCGGGCAGAAGCTAGTGATCAATAATTATAAACAAACATTTTTGAGATATCGTTTCTCAAATAGAGAACATGGCGGGGGCCAATTTTATTGCACGCAAGTATATTTGTAATTTATTTTAAGCATTGTTCTCATGTTATAGGTGACTTGTAATTTGGCGTACCTATTCCTTTCAGGACGTGATAGTGTGACCCATTTTGTTCAATATAACACCTACTTATGCGAAAATTCATGGGACTCGAGAAAAACCAATTTTCACGTATGTACCTCTACACTGGGCCGCAAAGAAAGCGGCTCGGTTATAAAAAATGCGATAACTTTTAAAATGCTTGAGCAATCCTTTTAAAATAAAAACTAAGTAAATTAAAGTTTATTTCATTACAAATATAGGAAGAAGTAAAATCTTTTTATTTCTTTCTGGTGATTGCATGTAAAACCATAAATAAAAATAAAAACGATTTTTTTAATCTGAACAACTTTGAAACTATTTGTTTTACTTTTGTTGCTGTATATAAAGATGGCATTTCTTGTGCAGAAATTCATTATTCTGATCAAATTTAATTAAAAACATGCCACTAACCCATTTTTTTTTTAGTGGGAAATTATCAAATAACTTCTCTTGTGACTTAAACCCACCCGTATTCCTTCAGTTGCCAGTGCCAGGTTCCACGGTAACTCTTTCGAACAACCCGCAACCCTGGAAGGCATCAGCCCTAGCAGACCCCGTCAGTTAGTGCCACTAACCCCTGAAGACTGTACCAGATTTCTGTCAATGCCTGAAGACGGGCGCAGTCAGTGTTATACAGCGACAACTGTTGGTGTGTCGCTATCAACCGTTCAAAGAGTAGTCCAGCGATTTGAAGAGACTGGTCCAATGAAGAGCAGGAACAGACCAAACAAGGTGCACGACAGCGCGGGAGGATCGATATGTGGTGTCAATAATGAAAAACATCGTGAGGAAACCGGCATGTCCTAGAACCAAAATTTCGAAGACATGTGACATCTACCAATCCGGACTAGACCTGCGTGACGGATTACGGCCCACTTCCTCTCACCGAGAGGAGGCCTGTTTTCAGCAGTGGGAAACATTATTGTTTTCAGCAGTGGGAAACATTATTGTTTTCAGCAGTGGGAAACATTATTGTTTTCAGCAGTGGGAAACATTATTGTTTTCAGCAGTGGGAAACATTATTGTTTTTTAGCAGTGGGAAACATTATTGTTTTCAGCAGTGGGAAACATTATTGTTTTCAGCAGTGGGAAACATTATTGTTTTCAGCAGTGGGAAACATTATTGTTTTCAGCAGTGGGAAACATTATTGTTTTCAGCAGTGGGAAACATTATTGGCTGATTATGATGATCATGTTCTATGAGAGCGACTTTGTGTCTTTTTTGAGAATAAAATGTCTTTAAGCTTACTCGTAACATTGATGCGCTAGCGCTTTTCTTTGTGCCCCTTTTTCACGTCGCTACGTCGCGTCGCGTCGGCTCGCTAGTAGCCAAGTCTTTTTGCTCTTTAGAAGTTTATTTGCAAATGATTTCGTAACTACTTACATACATATACCTACTGGTTCGACGTTGTATGTATGTACATAAAACGATACAATTATGTTATTGTGTTCAATGGTCGGCACTTAAATCTGGTTTAGTTGAATTTCGTAAGCCGGAGCTAACTTAATATTCAGCGTGGATGGTCTCGGCTCTGCTCGGTCGTCTCGTCCCTAACTAATCCAGGCAAACGGAGTGAGCTGACGTGTGGCGACCTACGGCGCGGCGCGCGGCGGTGCTTCTAGATGTGTCAGCTGTACGAGTATATTCAGCGATTCCCGCAAACACGTCCGTGTGACGCCGCCGCGCCGCGCCGCGCACCGAGCAGCGTGGAGCGCACACTTGATGACACGTCCGCACGTCCTCACGTGCCGCAGTCAAGCCTGTCGGTTCCCCTCGGACGCGAACGTTTACGGTTCCCCTCTCATATAAAATCACGCCGTAGCTGGGTTTATAATTGTACGCTTCAAATGATAGCACGACGATAAGTTAAATTGTCTTTGTAAAGTATATCTAGTCGCATACGTAAGGGGAAAACATTATCATCTAACTATTTATAACGCTAAGCAACAAACACAACGACGACACTGATGGAGCAGAGGTGTCTAGATTAGTATCTAGTAGGTAGGCACTTATCAGGGTACGTAAAGTTATGTTTCGCATTCATAACTGTTCCTAAAAGCTATTATTCTTGTAGTTAATTTATGAAACATTCCTTTATAGTGTGCAAGTTTATATTAGAAAGCCGGGCTGCTCGAATAACTGATCACATACTTGAGCGTACACTCGCAAAGTTCGAGAGAAAACTTACCCGACAGGCGCGCGCCGCACGGACACGGCTGAGACATATGTTGTAGCTGAACTTACCCGACAGGCGCGCGCCGCACGGACACGGCTGAGACATATGTTGTGGCTGAACTTACCCGACAGGCGCGCGCCGCACGGACACGGCTGAGACATATGTTGTAGCTGAACTTACCCGACAGGCGCGCGCCGCACGAACACGGCTGAGACATATGTTGTAGCTGAACTTACCCGACAGGCGCGCGCCGCACGGACACGGCTGAGACATATGTTGTAGCTGAACTTACCCGACAGGCGCGCGCCGCACGGACACGGCTGAGACATATGTTGTAGCTGAACTTACCCGACAGGCGCGCGCCGCACGGACACGGCTGAGACATATGTTGTAGCTGAACTTACCCGACAGGCGCGCGCCGCACGGACACGGCTGAGACATATGTTGTAGCTGAACTTACCCGACAGGCGCGCGCCACACGGACACGGCTGAGACATATGTTGTAGCTGAACTTACCCGACAGGCGCGCGCCGCACGGACACGGCTGAGACATATGTTGTAGCTGAACTTACCCGACAGGCGCGCGCCGCACGGACACGGCTGAGACATATGTTGTAGCTGAACTTACCCGACAGGCGCGCGCCGCACGGACACGGCTGAGATATATGTTGTAGCTGAACTTACACGACAGGCGCGCGCCGCACGGACACGGCTGAGATATATGTTGTAGCTGAACTTACCCGACAGGCGCGCGCCGCACGGACACGGCTGAGATATATGTTGTAGCTGAACTTACCCGACAGGCGCGCGCCGCACGGACACGGCTGAGATATATGTTGTAGCTGAACTTACCCGACAGGCGCGCGCCGCACGGACACGGCTGAGATATATGTTGTAGCTGAACTTACCCGACAGGCGCGCGCCGCACGGACACGGCTGAGATATATGTTGTAGCTGAACTTACCCGACAGGCGCGCGCCGCACGGACACGGCTGAGATATATGTTGTAGCTGAACTTGCCCGACAGGCGCGCGCCGCACGGACACGGCTGAGACATATGTTGTAGCTGAACTTACACAAGTTTTCCACTTATCAGCAATATAAGGATTTGTCAGTCTCCAGCCTACCTATTAGTTATTTTTGTAAGATGGTGTAAGTAATATAATTATTACAGTGATGATAATAACTTGAAATGCTTGTTTAGCAATTTTCAGCCAATTTAACGGTACGTTATGAGTGTGTAACTCATAATACCACTTATAAACTCGTTTGTAACACGTAAAGCGATCACGGCGAGGTGATGGCTTCCCTAGGCGGAGGAAGGGGACTCCGTTATTACACAATGTACCTATCTCGAAGCTGCGCACTTCCAAATTAAATCCTTGTACAAAATATTAATGTTTTTGTACAAGGATTTAATTTGGAAAAATTGATCAGTTTCGCTGGAAAATATTGTATTGGCGGTATACTGTCTCTGGGGTCTTTCAATGTCGTCATTTTATAAAGAAATTGGAATCCCTAATTTTTTGCTTAGACATATCCATCACTTATAGATGTCGAAAAATACTTTATTTTTCTGAATTTCTTTACGCTCTGGAAATCTAATACCAATCTATCAAGAAATAGTTTCCTTTTCGATGTAAACTGCAAATATGACCATGTTTACATACAGAACATTAATCAAACACGTGATATAAAAAATACTCGTCCCCCTCAGGGGGGCTCACGCCTGCTGGAGCCGACTGCCGAGCACAACACAAATACAATGTATAAACAAAATAAGTAGCACTTCATCACACATGTTATTGTATTGAAAACATACGGATTCATCGCTCTCTGAATCAGATTAGATCTGACATCATAATAAAACCCAAAAGTTTGGTTATAGCCTTATAAGATTATATGTTGTTGTTGGTTTGTTTGGTTAATATGCATAATGTAGCGAAAGTTCGCATGTCGAGGCAACCCAATAGTCCGCTGCTACTTAATGTGGGTCCCCGTAGAACATTAGCGAGGGCGGCGTCGGACCCTCGACTAAGTTACAAACTATTTTGGTAAATTCACACATAATAGCTCTTATTTAGCTTGGTAACAGGCAATCCATCTTATAACATTCATTTCATAAGCCTTTCCCGTCTGTCGACTGGTACGTACGCGGTAACCTACCAGCAGTGGTTGGATATTGAGCTGCGGGACCTGCTGCCTGCCGGGTAAGTGTTATATGGTTTAATCTTTTCGACCTACTTTTACTGGAGAACTGTGACTGTACGTAATCCTATGTTTCCCTTCAGGGATCGCTTCAATGTTACGGAGTGATATATCCGTGAACAGGTGGAAGATGGCCCCACACCCCAGCCCCGCCCTCCTATCACCCCCCACGACACCCGCGGGAAGTAACGCGCTGTATTAGCTGTGATTCAATGACGCTACATAACAATGGTTCGTAATTTACACAGATCGTGATTTGGATGAACGCGTAACTAAAGAACAACAGAGTGCTTCTGAGTTCATGTTAACATTGGTGCGAATAAAAGATTGACGGTAAACCTTGTTTTTTTTTTAAATGAATACTATTAATTAATTAAATTATTACTACTATACTATTTTTAAACTGTCACCCCGTTTAGTAGTTGAAGTGGTTACCCACGCAACTTCCGCCTTCCAAAGTCCGTCCTTCTTTCAACTTCAAAATTCCATTAATAGCTCAATCTGCAACAGAAACCAGTTCTGCAGACGGATGATAAGTGATTGACAACGTCAAATAAACTATCACGACTGTTACTCTAGAAGAGTTACTGGGTAAGCAATAAGCTGTAATATTGTATGTATATATGCGAACAGTCGAACCCACGGGCCGCCGATGACGGTCTTATCTTCCACATGACAGGGGTCTCATTATCACAATTTATCGATGTTTAAATCGCAGGCTGTCCTTCAGGTTTAAAAAAAATCTCATTTAGATGTGTTTCTCAATAATTTTAAGGATTATCTTCGTCATTCAGTTACAATCTAGGGCCGAACCGAAGGCGTAGTCGGATGTATAGAATGATGAACAGGGCTGGATCGGATTTATCTCTTCGACAAACTTCTGCCTACATTTACTGTAGGATATTATGAACATAATGCAATATTACTCATCCTCCATAGCATAGCAAGCAGCATTATAATACACAGCCTACAGACTGACCAGACTTAAGGAATATCTGCGCAAAATTTGAACAGAATCTACGATAGTATTTGCGTGATGCGGGAACATACATTCACCCAGACCTCGTAGCAATTATTTTTAGGGTTCCGTACCTCAAAAGGAAAAGAGCGAGTCGGACTCGCGCACCGAGGGTTCCGTACCATCATATGTTTTTAAATTTTCATCGGCGAAGCCTATATTCATCAGAGAATTTTAACACTGTGCACTGCGGTGTAGAATATTACAATTTTATGTCAGCGCCATCTCTTGACCGATAGTGGAATTAATGTAAATTTTGTTGATGATTTCTGAAAAAGTGTGCTATTTAGAAACTTCGTTTTATTTTTCCTGTAATCTTTACATAAACTTATATCACATAGAATAATTTCAGATTTTTCTTTTTGTAAACTTCGGAGATAAGGGGACCCCCCCTTATCTCCGAAGTTTACGGTACGGGACGGGTAACGGTATTTTTTTTTAATTTTTCATCAAAAGTCGAAAAATATGCGGCCTAAAAAAAAAGAAAAAATGTTTGAGAATGTGCAAACTGCGCTCTTTCATTTGATACCCCATATTGCCCTAGTAGCCCCACTTCGAATTTTTCAGACCCCTTTCAGTCCCTGTTGCAAAAAATATATTGTATCTATTTTTATTTCTTTCTTATTTGCATAATAGTTGGGCAAACGTCATCTAAAACTGTTCCAAATTTCAAGTTGATAGCTTTAGTAGTTCTTGAGATATCCAGTTGTGACAGACAGACAGACAGACTTAGTCTCACCATAGGGGTTCCGTTTTTACCATTTTGGTACGGAACCCTAAACATCGTAATTTGAGAGCAGTTAATAGACATTTACATAGATAAGCCGTTAATGAGGAGCCAGGGAAGCCACATGTGCAGAAGGAATTATTGCCAAACTACCTTGTCTTCAACATAGTCTTTAATCTTATATTTATGATTTTTTGTTATGGGCACGTTTGATGAGGGTTTTGAACTTTCCATCGCTAAGTTCTGTAACCGGCTTTGGCAACTTGTTATAAAAACGGAAACTTGCTAAATTTAGGTAACACAATTTCATTTTTACTACGTGTATTTATATTATGGAAATCGCTTCTTATTTTGAAAAGTCTTAAATTTTTGCGAACATACAAAATGCTTTGTACAGTTACAGTTCAGACAATGTACAGTTTCGACTTCGTTACGGTTTTATTTTATCGGTAGAAGATAATACAAATGCTCAATCGGAAAGAGCGTGTGATATGTGACATAATTATGAGCAGCAACTAAAGAATGCCGTTGATGCTGCGTGTAGGGCCATCTAATCGTTGATGCTGCGTGTAACGTGGCCACCTACTGGACCATCTAATCGTTGATGCTGCGTGTAACGTGGCCACCTACTGGGACAATAATCTTAAGTACAAGATTGTACTTACTAAGTACTGTATAAAAAATAACTGGCCAAGTGCGAGTCGGACTCGCACACGAAGGGTTCCGTACCACAAGGCAAAACCGCTGAAAAAAACACTTTTGTTGTATGGGAGCCCCCTCACATATTTATTTTAATAAGTTTTTAGTATTTGTTGTTAGAGCAGCAACAGAAATGCATCATCTGTGAAAATTTCATCTGTCTAGCTATCACGGTTCATGAGATACATCCTGGTGACAGATAGATAGACAGACAGTGGAGTCTTAGTAATAGGGTCCCGTTTTTACCCTTTGTGTACGAAACCCTAAGAAACGAAAAAGTTAAACACATTAAAAATTAATGCTTCACCTGAAACAAAACTTCCCAAATGTTTAAAATATTTACAGAATTTTTAACTTCGAACTTGAGTTTCTCGTATATGGAATACATTCTTTATTAACAGTTTCCGAGATATTAGGGTTCCGTACCAAAATGGTAAAACGGAACCCTTATGGTGAGACTAAGTCTGTCTGTCTGTCTGTCACAACTGGATATCTCAAGAACTACTAAAGCTATCAACTTGAAATTTGGAACAGTTTTAGATGACGTTTGCCCAACTATTATGCAAATAAGAAAGAAATAAAAATAGATACAATATATTTTTTGCAACAGGGACTGAAAGGGGTCTGAAAAATTCGAAGTGGGGCTACTAGGGTCTCTAAATAGCACACTTTTTCAGAAATCATCAACAAAAGTTACAAGAGATGGCGCTGACATAAAATTGAAATATTCTACACCGCAGTGCACTGTGTTAAAATTCTCTGTTATCTGATATATATTTATTTATTTATTTATTTATATAACAATTGCATGCTGCACTTACAGTAAGACACCAAAGCGCGCAGCAAGCCAAAAACATATACATAACATTTACTTAACTAAAAAACTTTATACAAACATTAAACATAGATTTACTGCTAAACATAAATATATCGACTTCAGGCTCCTGAGCAATCAGGGCGTTCAGCAGATTGATCGCCTGGGTTGTGGGAGCAAAGCGAGCAGTATGAGTACGCGCTGGCGGCGCCGCGAGCAGGCACCGCGAGGCACAGGCGCGCGACCGCCGCAGCCGATCCGGAGCAAATAATGAACAGCGAGCTAGTGTAGTCGCGTCATCAATCTTATTATTGAGCAATAAGTAGTAGTGCATCAACAGCGCACACTTACGTCTCAGTTCCAACGTGTTGAGTCCTACCATTCCCGCAACAAACAGAGACGGATACAAATAGGGATAGTAACCATAAATATGCCTCGCCGATGAAAATTTAAAAACATATGATGTTACGAACCCTCGGTGCGCGAGTCCGACTCGCTCTTGCCCGGTTTTTTTTCTTACAAATACAATTTTCTTTTAAAGAGAACTAAATAATATGCATGTTAATGGAATACAAATCAGCTAAAATTTTGAAATAAATGTCTGTTACTTTTGTATGAATCGATTAATTTTTCGTCGGATATTTGATTCACAAGATAAATAAAAGCTCTCAATTCTCTTAAATCTTAAACTTTACCCATCCTCTTCTCTTAGCTTTAGAAATTGGAAATAAAAAGTCAAGACGGCGCTTTACCTACCAGATCACCGAGCAATAAGTAGTCAGAATTAGAAATGGTACGGTTAAGTGGCATCGGTAAATATCCGAGTGACGGGGAGCCAAGTTTGACAAACAAACAAGTAAAGTTAGCAAAAATAGTGTTATCACGGCATTAACGGCCACCAAGTCGTTCTTAACGCGTCGGCGAAAGGAGTTAGCCGGCTCTTTACGTTAGCGATGTTACCTAAGACGCTTTGATGTGCAAGTTATGTGATGGCTTCGACATCAACAGTTACTTGTGACGCGAGGCTGTCACAGATGCAGCTGAGCTTGATGCCAAGCTTATTCCTGCGCTTAGCGAGCTATCTAGTGCGCCTGCCGAGTGCCGACTTATTGTATCGCTACCTACGTGTTTAGTTAGCTCTGCCTGCCGGCCCACGCACGGAGGAGTGTCAACCATTGGAGCTGGATGACGTCAACGTTGCTAGACGTACTTTAGTCATAACTGTCAAGTTATGGAATAAAGCGTTACTTTGCGGAAATCCATGGAATTAAAAAGGTATATATGTAATAATATTTAGTCTTAATTCCGCAATAACTAGATCTAGGCTTTGATGCACTTTGCAGCATGTAGAAGATGTGGTTCTTGTGTTGCAAGATGTAACCCAGACTCTGTGCTCTGCTGTTGTCATAGGTTTGACGTACATAACATTTTACTACTATAGAGTTGTTCGCCACGTTACATGAGGGGATCCTCATCTCGTTAGGTAAGCTGTGACCATGTTCATGCATAATCTGATGGACATTGATGCAGGACCAGCTGATGTGATTGGCAGGTTATGTACGACTACAGCCGCTTACTATGTAATGTGCTGAAGTCATATTAACATGCTTATAATGCACTTCTTTGCTTTGTTTTAAAGGTTAAAGACAAAGGCAAATCCATTTTATTTTTTGAACTTTAAGTAAACTTTATTTCACTCGAAGCAGATAATAAGAAAAACATAGCAGAGCTCCTTGAAAAGTACAAAATTAAAATGATTATTTTTGTCGCCGAATACCGAAAAGGAATTTATTAGTACAAGCTTACATCTATTTTCTGTATCTTTAATTTATTTGAGTTCAGTATTCATTGGTCACTGATGGGGAACATTATACAATACAAGGGATACAGTGATGTGCGACATGTTTCATGTAACATCTGTAAGTTACCGTTGACACCGCGCACTGGTATGTAACATGTGTATGACTGCGCACCGCGCACTGGTCTGTAACATCTGTATGACTGCGCACCGCGCACTGGTCTGTAACATCTGTATGACTGCGCACCGCGCACTGGTCTGTGACATCTGTATGACTGCGCCCGCGCACTGGTCTGTAACATCTGATAGACTGAGCACCGTGCACTGGTCTGTAACATCTGTATGACTGCGCCCGCGCACTGGTCTGGCGAGGCGATGTACAGCACTTAGCACACGATGTTGTGTTCCACTAAAGGGACGGTTTGGGATCACGGAATGGATTTGTTACGATCGGCTATAACACATTTAGATACTCGAGTTTATAGCTTACAAGGCACCGGTTCACTCCTGCCATGAAATTATAATGGTATCACAATGAGTCTTAAAGAGTGTTCCAAAAGGATTATTTTAATATTTCTTAAACAAAAAAGGAGAAAAATATAATTCCAAGTTTAGATTTATTATTTAATTATTTAACTAGCTGACCGGGCAAACGTTGTTTTGCTATATAAATTATTTCTAGCTGCCCGGCGCTACTTCGTTCGCGTGGTGTCCTACCCCTTACCCCACCCTACCCCTACCCTACTCCTACTCTACTCCTACACTACTCCTACCCTACCCCTACCCTACTCCTACTCTACTCCTACACTACTCCTACCCTACTCCTACACGACTCCTACCCTGCTCCTATCCTACTCCTACCCTACTTCTACCCTACTCCTAACCTACTCCTACCCTACTCCCATAAGTAAATAATAAAAATATTAAATACCATGTCCGTCTAAAACCGGATAAAAAGTATCCTATGTCCGTCTCCTGGTTCTAAGCTACCTCCCCACCAATTTTCCGCCAAATCGGTTTAGCCGTTCTTGAGTTCTTTCTTTTATAATTATAGATTATAATTATAATCATTATCATTACTTTTTTAAATAACACAGACTTAGGTATCAAAGTTAATAATACACTTATTAATATTTTATAGATCACAATATGTTTTCGTTAGTACTATATCGCGCCAATAGATGTCGTTACGTGTTTCCACTTATTGCAATAAAAAGTTGTTATAGAATGCTTTAAATTGATCATATCTTTTGATAGACTGAAGCGATTGCGATGAAACAAAGGCTAATCACTACTCCGAGTTCTACACTACATTTAAGTATAAAAATGAACCATATTGGTTTGGTACTTTTTACGTTGAACCTGTTCAAATCAAAATCTGTCACATCCAAACAGACAAACCGACAAACAGACAAACAGAAAAAAAATCTAAAAATTGATGAAATGGGATCTGTTGGTTATTCTATAACACCCCAACTATTTTTTTTTTAATATTTTCAATGTACAGAAACGCCTCGTCTACAGATTTATTATATGTATAGATTAAATAAATGAGTATCTCAAGTCTTCTTTTGATTTTGTTATGGTGGAAATAATTAAAGAAACCTTGTCGTACTCAACTAGGGTCGCTTGAGAACATCCCCGCGCGGGAGGGGCGCGGGCGGAGCGGTGCAGCCGGGCGAGGTGCAAATACTAGTGCTACGCTCCGTAGGTCCTCCGTAGACGATGGCTACGCCTCCGTATGACTTTCGTAGAGGCCCGCTACGCCCCCGTTGGCCTTGCGTAGGGGTCCGCTACGCCTCCGTAGATCTTTCGTAGAGGTTCGCTACGCCTCCGGTATGACTTTCGTGGAGGTCCGCTACGCCCCCGTAGGCCTTACGTAGTGGTCCGTTTCGGCTCCGTAGGTCTTTTGTAAAGGCCCGCTAAGCCTACTTAGGCCTTGCGTAGAGGTTCGCTAGGCCTCTGCAGGTTTTGTGGTAGAGGTCCGCTATGCCTCCGAAGGTCTTGCGTAGAGGTCTTCTACGCCTTCGCCTTGCGTAGAAGTCGGTTTCGCTATCGTAGGATTTGTGTAGAGGGCTGCTACGGCTCTGTAGGCCTTGTGTAGAGGTCCGCTACGCTTCCGTAAGTCTTGGGTAGAAGTCCGCTACGCTTCCGCATGTCTTTCGTAGAGGTCTGCTACGTCGCCGTAGGCTTTGCGTAGAGGTCCGCTACGCTTCCGTAGGCCGCGCGTAGTGGTCTGCTACGGCTTCGTAGACCCTGCATACAGTAACTCGAAAGGCTGACAAGCAGGAATAACTTAGGCCCGTATTAATAAACGTTCCTCAAAGACGTACTCCAGTGCGATATCATTTGATACGCCATTATTACGATATCAGCATCTCAAGATCATTGCTAATTAATAAACACATGGAAACAGTATCCCAGTTATCAAGCTCAGCTCCTCAAGACGCTGTACTTGAGGGCTTGATCTGGTGAATGTTTACGTCACATTGACCGAAGTTTAGAATATTATTCATCACATTTCGTTCTTGTATGTCGTAAGATTTATTGAAATACTTTTATTTTGTAAAAAATTTAATGAATAGCGCTGTATCACGTTATAAATATGTTTTCTACTCAAGAAAGCCATAACCGTATAGTTCGGAAGCGCCCCGAACACACAAACCTCCGCCGGCTCGGTACAGGGTCCAATCGTACCCAAGAATGACGACATACGACACCCTTATTTGATTATGTAAATATTTATTATGCTACCCATCAAATCTTATGAATGTGCGTTAATTAGGAGAGCTGGAAAAAAACCTCACAATATGTTCATCTTTATCGCACAAGTTTATTCATTTACCTTGAATAAATTCAAGTTCGTAAATACATACGATACTCGCCATTTTGATGAGTGGTGGTCGAGGCTAAAAAACATAAAAATTGGGGATTTTGAACATCCTAACTCCACCTCAGGGGCTGTGAATAATACATCATTTAATTTTTTGACGAATTTATCCTAGTTTAAGGTAAATAAGCAGTGGTAATGAAGTTTTTGGCTATCTAATGTCGAAGTTTCGCGCCAATCGTGCGTGTTTACTACATTTTTACTTTTCACATAAGTACACAGTTATAGATAAGATTTAAAGTGTGACAAATATTATTGAAAATATTGTGAACAACACAAAAATGCCCAGGTCTTAACGTAATATTCAAACACAGGTCCAATAGCACGTATTAATTATTACCACTACTCAATTTATGTTCAAAATCGCCGACCATTATTGTTTTTTTTATTGCAATGATGTGCGAAAGCGATTATTCCAAACGATTATTTTTTTTAATTTCGATTGATAAATATGACGAATGTCATCGATACTTGGAAATTAAATAAAATTATATTAAGCAGTAAATACAATAAGCATTGTTTATAATAATTAATTAAGCTTTTCAATAGTCATTTCAATAGTTTTTTGGATATTTTAGTGAAACAGAGTCAATAACAGACAGGCCATAGGTACCTACCTCATTTATTGAATTTCGCGCCGAAATGTTTCTATATTTTAATTTATATTCGGAATGCCTCGCTGTTTAAAATTATTTTAATTTATTGGACAACTATTATTTATTGTGGATTTTTTTTTGATACTTTCTAATAGTTTTCTACAGAATTCCCAGTATATTTTTTATTTTAGGTAGGCTTATTAAAATTTTGTTTGAGAATGATGATAAATTAATTCTATATTGGGTATTCTGCAAACACTTTCAATACTTTTTGTTAGATAAAAGAGTTTTTTATTCAGATTCTATTATTTTCTTTTTCATTTTTTTATTGCCAATATCGATTAGGCTGTACTTATGCAAGTTTTGAATCGAAATAAGAAGGTTGGGTGGACGGTCAGCACTAAAAAGTATCACGTCGCAACACAATTTTTAGGAATTTTTATCAAGATTTTTGATCGTGTTTTTTTATGTAGTTTATGTATGAAAAATGGTAAAAGTAAGAATGCAGACAGAATGATAATATCTTTATTTTTTCCTTTTGCATATTTTCAGCAAGAAAGTAGATTGTTTAGGTACATATTTTCTCTGAATTGAATTTGTCTACTTTTCGGATAGGTGTGTTGTAATACCAATTTTATACAACTTTCGCATTAGACTAACGCAGTTTGACAGATATTTGGTAAATGATATCGCAAAGACCATAAAATACACACACACACAGAACTCTATTTCATCATAATAATTAATTTCATCCAAAATATTTTCAAACTCCGTGTTTCGCGGTACTAATCACGACCTCAAGTCACGGACCGCCTACACTCAGGTTTGAGCATATTGCGTACACGCACCTATTGTATACTTAAGTGTCGAGTTTGATTTATTAATCAGTCCATCACTCGGCTGACATCGTAAACCCAAACCGTAGCTTGAATACGTCAATTATTATGTTTATTAATACGTTCATGACCTCAAGATCGATATCAAGTGGGAGCTCTTGAACTGAGTGACGTTTATTAATACGAGCCTTAGTTCCGATGGAGAGCACTTAAAAAAGAGTATGTTGTTTTCAGAAGCAAATGCAACCGTCGACGCCCGTTGACGCCTCGGCGGGTGCCGTCAACAAAGTGCGGTTTTTGTGTTTGAGTACGGGGCTCAAATACACGAGTGGCCTGGTCTGCTACAGCTTCGTAGACCCTGCATACAGGTATGCTACGGCTTCGTAGACCCTGCATACAGGTATGCTACGGCTTCGCAGACCCTGCATACAGGTCTGCTATGGGTTCGTAGACCCTGCATACAGGTCTGCTACGGCTTCGTAGACCCTGCATACTGGTCTACGGCTTCGTAGACCCTGCATACAGGTCTGCTACGGTTTCGTAGACCCTGCATACAAGTCTGCTACGGCTTCGTAGACCCTGCATACAGGTCTGCTACGGCTTCGTAGACCCTGCATACAGGTCTACGGCTTCGTAGACCCTGCATACAGGTCTACGGCTTCGTAGACCCTGCATACTGGTCTGCTCCGGCTTCGTAGACCCTGCATACAGGTCCGCTACGGCTTCGTAGACCCTGCATACAGTTCTGCTACGGTTTCGTAGACCCTGCATACAAGTCTGCTACGGCTTCGTAGACCCTGCATACAGGTCTGCTACGGCTTCGTAGACCCTGCATACAGGTCTACGGCTTCGTAGACCCTGCATACAGGTCTACGGCTTCGTAGACCCTGCATACAGGTCTGCTCCGGCTTCGTAGACCCTGCATACAGGTCTACGGCTTCGTAGACCCTGCATACAGGTCTGCTATGGCTTCGTAGACCCTGCATACAGGTCTGCGGCTTCGTCGACCCTGCATACAGGTCTGCTCCGGCTTCGTAGACCCTGCATACAGGTCCGCTACGGCTTCGTAGACCCTGCATACAGGTCTGCTACGGCTACGTAGACCCTGCGTTGAGGTCGGTTATGGCTCCGTAAATCTTTTTATATTTTATTTATATTTGTTAGTCATTTGAAAGTTTTATTCTCTTTTTTTTGAGCTTTAATGTTTTTTTTTTTTTTTTTTTTTTTTAAGTTTTAGTTTTAGTCGCCTAGCTGTCGGCGTCCAGTCTAACCAGATGCAGCTGAATACCAGTATTTACATGAAGAAACTGCCTATCTGACTTCCACAACCTATTCACTGGGTGACACGATACCCTCTGCTAACACCCGTATTCACAAACAATACTTGTCTATGTAAAGTATCGAAGCAAGGCATTTCTCAATGCGTTCCATATGACAAGCCTTTCAAGTCATAAACAATACTCAAACGACTCTTGACTATGCGAACGTACTACGTTGAATAGATCTCTGTGATTGGTTCGTTTGTGATAGTACACGCTTCGCTAACTGACATTTAATTATTCTGTAAAACAAAATATTGTCGGTAGTACTTGTACCTATTATACAGGGTGAATTTTTCAAGTGGTCGTGAATGGCCAAATCCGAAACTATTAGGAATAGCGAAAAGTACTCAAAGGAGTCGCGGGCTCGATTTTGCTGAAAACTAAAACTGCATCATTGGATTTTTGAAAAATCTAGTCAGGAATCGAACCCGTTGATTTTGATTAAAAAAAACACTATTATTACACCACTCGATAGTGTCCCTAAAAAGGATCAAATTCTGGGAAGTAATGATATTTGATATATAATATAATGATAATTTTCATCAAAATCGAGCCCGCGACTCCTTTGAGTACTTTTCGCTATTCCTCATAGTTTCGGATTTGGCCATTCACGACCACTTGAAAAATTCATCCTGTATGTATATATATATGTCGGAGTTGGCTTAATTATTATAATTGTGGGTAGTCCACATAATTTGTTATGATATGTTGTTCTTATTATGAATTAAGTGATTTTACTATCCATTATTATCTAATAAATTGGAACATAATTTATTGAGTACTCGGTCTAATTGTAATCGATAGTTTTGTTCAAAACAATTGATGTCATGTTATTGTGATTTTAAAATGATTTACTTAGTGAAATCTCTATTGTTTATTTATGACAATTGTTCTTGTATTATTTGATTACTTATAATGTAATGTCTTATTCGTTTTATCACATTTTAGTGTTTTGTATCAACTCAAGTAAACACGTTGACGTACTTCCGTGCGTCATCGGACAGAGTTGTTGTGGGGCGAATGCAAGGTGGGGACAAACCCTTTATAACTAAGCGCATTCGTTTGTGCTAGCAGAGTCAGACGGTCTTCGGACTCGACTCCTTACAGAGCACTAGCTCCCGACAAACCTGTCGGTTTACTAAAGTTCATACTTTTACTGTATTGTAAATACGCTATATTTGGGTGACTCTGTCACTATACGAACAGTAATCAATCCTACGATTTCTTCGTAAAGTAATTACTTTGTTACTGTACTTAATTGTTTTACTGTGTATCTAGTTGTGTCATGTACCTACAGGGTGTAATTTGCTAGTGTGTTAATTGTTCATGAAATTATAATCTGATTTAAACTGCAAACCGTTTTTCCATTGCGCAATAACCAACACTACCCACAGTACGCCCACTGTAATTTAAATATGCCTGACAATGGCGCCGATTCTGTAATTCACAGACTAAACTAAATTTAAGTTAAGGCATCTTTTTCTTTCTATTTCATTAGGACAAGGACAGAAGGTAAATATTAGTTTAGTCCTGTCAAATTAGTCGGCGCCTGGCGTAAATTGACGTATTTTTAGTAGCCAATTTTTTCATCTCGTCTAAAGTTGTCTATGGAGTATCTTAATTTGACAGGACTAAACTAATATTTATCTTCTGTCCTTTTCTTAATGAAATAGAAAGAAAAAGATGCATGAACTTAAATTTAGTTTAGTTTGTGAACAACAGAATCGGCGCCATTATCGAGACACACTATACCTGCTCCGATATCACTACGCCCACAGTTGTAGCTATAATATACCTGATGTCGGGAGACAGACTCAAATCGTACATGATCCGACATATATATTATATAAAAAGAAAAGTCCTGACTGACTGTCTGACTCATCAACGCCCAGCCCAAAACCTTGGACCTAGAAAGCTGAAATTTTGCACAGAGGTTCCCTTTATAATGTAGACAAGGAATAAGAATTTTTCGAAATTCAACCCCTAAGGGAGTTAAATAGTGGATGAAAGTTTGTATGAACAATCTTATTCGTTGAGTTAATAAACTTGAAACTTGGCAGGAATACTTATCTAAGTTCAATTATGAAGTTTAGCATTTTTCGTTTTTCTAAACTACCCCCTAAAGAGGGATTGGGGGGTGCCAAAATTTGTATGGAAGAATTTTAACACGCGGTCCGATTAACTCGATACTCGGTATTTATACTTAGACCAAAAATCTATTCAAAGTCCTGACTGATTGATATATCAACGCACAGTCTAAACCGCTGGTCCTAGAGACATGAAATTTGGAGGGTACCTACGTTCTTTGTGAGGAGTACCTAGGCATCCACTAAAAAAGGGTTTTTCGAAATTCCACCCCTAAGAGGGTGAATAGGGGGAGGGTGAAGTTTCACGCGCTCGAAGTCGCGGGCAGAAGCTAGGCTCAAACATAGCCAAACCAAACCTCGAGAAACAAAAATTAACCTGAGTCTTTGACGTAGGCTGGACACTACGAGTTGCAGCTAGCCGGCTACCTTATCTATGCGCTCATTGTAAGAGACGCATAGACCGCATAGTGCGCATCGCCACTCAACTATTGTCTAAGATTAGGTTTTTGGGACCCTGTGTGGCTGTGTCCGCACGCACTGTCGCACTGTGACACCTCATAGTAATGTTTGTGAACAAGGGTGAAGACTGGCTGTCGGGCTTTTGGGCTTCTGACTACACGTAACATAACAACTGTCAAAGATCTACGAATTTCTTTTCAGCTACATAAATGAATTGTAGATTCACAAGGAGTGTCGTTATAACATATATATTATTCCTTTGCAGCATATAATTGGTTTTTAAGGTTGGTTCTGAACACTTTTTACAATTTCTAATAGTTTTGATTTTGCACTAACCAAAACTAAAAAAAACTTTCCTTGAACCACCGGATAAATGAACTGTGTCACCGGTGTGCAGGAACGATGAAAAATAACTAATAGAATCGCGCCCGTATTAACCCACGCCGTGTAAGTGACGGCCACTGACTGCCACTGACGGCCACTGACGGCCACTGACGGTCACTGACGGCCACTGACGGCCACTGACTGCCACTGACGGTCACTGACGGCCACTGACGGCAACTGACGGTAGCTG
This sequence comes from Oligia latruncula, assembly GCA_948474745.1. Classification (NCBI taxonomy): domain Eukaryota; kingdom Metazoa; phylum Arthropoda; class Insecta; order Lepidoptera; family Noctuidae; genus Oligia; species Oligia latruncula. The sequence goes on from OX419688.1 coordinate 20,819,681, forward strand.
ACGGCCGCCGACGTCAGGGAAACTATTGTTTCACATGCGTTATCTTTTGTTAGATAGAATACATCCTATTTTGATATATAATGTATCATAATAATGCTGCGCTGGCTACAAGCTTCGCATCCTAGATTAACTGCCATATCATTATTTAATTAGGTATACGGCAGTTCATCATCATCATTTCAGCTGAAAGACGTCCACTGCTGGAGGCCTATGTCCAGCAGTGGACGTCTTTCGGCTGAAATGATGATAATGAACTGCCATATACCTAATTAAATAATGTCTTATTTTATTTATTTTTTCTTCTTTGTATGTCATATTTTTTATTCTTTGTATGCTATATTTCTCATTATTTTTTATAATCTAAATAAACATTATGATTAAATCGTAGCGGAGTCAAAATTATACAAACAAACCAATTGCTGCGAGGTCTAGGAACGATTCAAATGCCAAAAATATAGTTTTTAGAATCTTTGTCTGTTTATCTGAATGTATGTTCCAGCATCACGCAAATACCACCTAATAGATTCGGTTAAAATTTTGCGCAGATAATTTCCTATAGGTTTGGTCAGTCTATAGATAGGGTATAAATTATCATGCTATTTGCTATAGGGGGGGGGGGATGAGCAATATTACATTATTATATTCTTCTTCTATAGTTTTCCGGAAATTGTAAAAAGACGAGTCAATAGGTTAGAATATTTGCTGGTAGTTAGAAATTTAACCTTTTTAATTATTATCATCACGCTATATCTTTATGGAGCTAGCAGTCTATCATGTTATACATTATACAGGGTGTTTTTGAGATAGGGATAGTTAGGGTAACCGTTGTACCGACAGGAAAAACGGTTTAAGGAAACTTTGATCTGCATTCACATTTATATTGAACAAAATGTACAGTCACCAAGCAAATTAATTTTTTTTACGAATACTTTTTTGATGCCAATCAATCCTGTTTCTTATGAGGATCAAAAAAGTCTATGAGAGAATTGAGATTTGAGTAATAGAAAATAGTTTTTATTTCTACATTTTGTTGTACTATTATATGTTAGCTGAACGTACACACAGCTTCATTAAGTAGTTACCCCACCAAAAGACATTGTGCGTTCAAATCCGTGGCCCAAGGCCTAGGCCCAAGTTGGCTAGGCCCAAGTTGGTTTTTGTATTTTGCAAAAACATTTTATTTTAAATAATGTATTGTTTTAGTGAATAAATAAGTTTAAGTAAGTATTTTTTTTTTAATTCTGTTTTTTTCAATAAAACTACTTTTATTATTGCGACGACAAGCAACAATAATAGGGTTAACATTTACGACAACTTATTCATCGTCTAAATAGACTGGAGGTTTCAAGACCGCTTACCGTGCATAAGATTGGAAGTTCAAATCCTATATAGGCACGAAATGTGCTTTTTGTTCATTATATTATTTTGATATATTTTTCTATTTTGTTTTAAGTAGTAATATATAAAGAATTAAAAAATCAAGAAAAATAAAATACTTTATTAATCATTTAATAATATTTATTATCGCTATTATTTAACAAAACTATGATCTTATTTTACAACAAACAGAACAACTATTTTAGTTCTCATAAAATCAGAAATCATTAAAAAATATAATGGATAAATAGTAGTCGTTTACTCTTCGCCGTTTTAAGTGAACGTAATTAATTAATGTATACCCTCAAATTATAACATCTTTCGATTAGACAGAGACCTAAAGATATAATGACTCAGTCGATAGTAGATAACAATTTCATCGCAATTCATATGGGCTCGCTGGCTAGTTCGTCAAACTGCCAGTATGAGTATGACGACGTTCGGTGATGCGATGGTTCGAATCCGAGTCAACACAATGGACTCTTTTTGAAGTATTCTTTAGATTATTCGTAAGGAATTCAATGTTGTAGCAGTGTAACATTTTAAAACTTGAGGGGTTAGCACATAGTGACGCTTTCTGTACACAGAAAGAAATGAAGCTTAGGCCTCTTCTGTCATCTATGGTTATAATAAAAAAAAACCGACTTCCAAAAAAAACACTACAAACTGAAAAATAACTTTAATTTCGGAAGTCGGTGTCTTAGGGATCAGTATTTTAGTTTTTGCCACCGACTTCCGAAATTAAAGTTATTTTTCAGTTTGTAGTGTTTTTTTTGGAAGTCGGTTTTTTTTTTGTTAAAATGTTTTTATTTCTCGCTTTTTAGTGGGTCTATTTATAATTTATCTAAGTTACAATAGCCTAATGTCAACTTGCCCATCGCCTTTTTATAAAATATTCCTTTTCTCGACGAGGTCGGCAAGCTCTTTGAGAGAGTGATTGTGGGCCGCCTCGTCGGGCACCTGGTGAGGACGGGGCCGGATCTTGCGGACAGTCAGTTTGGTTTCCGCAAGGGGCGCTCGACTGTGGACGCCATCATGCGCGTGAGAGCCCTCACGACGGGGGACGCGGTGTCCCAGGGTGGGGTCGTCGTGGCGGTGTCACTCGACATCGCCAAAGCGTTCAACACCCTGCCCTGGAGCTGCATTCCTCCTTGCAAACCTCCTTTTTTACCGACTTCAAAAAAAGGAGGTTATCAATTCGATACGTATGTATGTAATATTATTGGAATTGCATTATATTCACATATGACAATCTACTAAGGCTTCCAAACAAATATACAAAATTTCATAGACGTATGTATGTATGTATGTATGTTTGTCCACGCATTTCTCAGCAACTATTAATCGGATCGTGACCATTTTTTTTGTATTAGCTTACATTTACTTCAACTTAGGGAACAGTGCAAGTTTCATCAAAATCGGTTCAGTAATTTTCAAGATATGGACTAATACGTGTAAGTGTGACGGCCTGGCGTATTGATACGAGCTACGGGTGTAGTGTCAAAGGGAAAACATCTCAAAACGTTGGTCAAATTCTAGTGCAAAAACTAAAAATTACAAAATAAAAAGTAATTTAAAAAAATTAAACCGACTTCAAAAAGAAATCAACTCAAAATTATGAAATAACTTTAATTTCGGAAGTCGGTGGCAAAAAACTAAAATACAGATCCCAAGACACCGACTTCCGAAATTAAAGTTATTTCATAATTTTGAGTTGATTTCTTTTTGAAGTCGGTTTAATTTTTTTAAATTACTTTTTATTTTGAAGTCGGTAATAACAGTAACAAAGATTTTAGCTTAAACTTCAGAAAAACTTCGGAAACCAGTCATTAGCAATATAGCTTTGAGAAATCAAAATCAAAAGTCATTTATTCAAACTAGGCTGAGAATCAGCACTTTTCGAACGTCAAAATTACAAAAGACAGTCCCGCAAAACGCCCACCCTTCACCACTTCCTAGTGCTTTCGCTGGGGAGAAGAAGTGGCGCAACAAACTGTCTAGAAAATACTTGATTGTATACAATACTAGATGTATTTTTTTTGTTTAGAAGCGATGAACGTAGGTGTCTCCCTCACTGCAGCCGGGATACTATTGAGCGTCCGCGCAGCTAAAACGTGTAGCGACAAATTGGCGCTCTTGGAAGACAGGTGCAGTTTTGTTGCGCGTTCTCGAAACTAACAAAATCGTGTGACAGAGACATAATGCCTATTATCTTTGTAACTTAAGAGATAAAATTAATGTTCTTTGATAATTATGATGCATAGTTAAATACAATTAATTTGATGTATTACATTATATGCTTATAAATTGAATACAAAAGTTATCAAAGTTTGCCGTGAGCGCGAACAGAGTGTGACGCTTGAAGAACACCGATTTTGCTCCCGTTTTCGACATTAGATACTTTTTTTATAAACATTATAAATAATTTTAGATGTTTAAATTATGTACACATATAAATAAAGATTAATCTATATTTGGTCCTAAGACTGAATGTTTAATAGTGACCGCGTTTTGAGGGACCTCGAAGAACTACCCTTATGCAAAGTAATTAACATTACAGGACACAGAACATTAAATTAGATCATTTGCCAAAATAATATTATGTTAGCTAAGAGAAAGTCCCCTGGCAATCCGCAGAAATAACACCTGAATCTCTGCTTTCTAAATCTGTGCCCGTGCCGACGCCTAGTGCCGAGTGCCGAGTGCCGTAATTGAGTAGCAAAACTAAATTATAGTGTGAGGAATGTACGTACTCTTCTGTACCTACACAGTACACAATAAAACTGTTCTATTATGGCTTGTTATTGACACGAATCGGCTTACAACACAATTCTGACAGTGCAATTTAAATAAAAGGACTTTAGGAGTTTCCTTTAACTTCGGTATTAACCACAGGACGGGATATTAAACGTTGTACAGTACCCGACCCCGGAGAGACAGCCCCGCTCAGCTGCGGGCCAGCTGTTCTGTAATTGCAAAGTAAATTTTAATGAGCTCTAAGTTACTGCTTCCATTGTTTGAAGGACTACAATCAAACTTTAGGATTGAGGATCTTATTCAAATATAAGTACACCAATGAAAGCAAAGTTGGCTCACTTATATTTTGTAGTCGATACGGTATCGTACATCGAGGTGCTGAAATGTGTTCTACGATGTCAGTCCGACTCCAGGACCAAACCTCGAAACCTATCCTTCTGCAGAGAGGTGTAAGACGGGGAGACGTTATCTCTCCGAAACTGTTCACCGCTGCATTAGCAGATGCTTTCAAGGTTGTGGACTGTAAAGGGCCAGTGCGTGTTGCCAGTGATGACCTTGCACTGAAACATGGTCGCTCACAATGGACCTCATTAAGCTGGAAGTCACCCAAAGGGCAATGGAGAGGGCTATGCTTGGAGTTTCCCTGCGTGATCGAATCAGAAATGAAGAGATCCGAAGGAGAACTAAGGTAACCGACATAAGTAGCCCGAAGAATTGCCAAACATAAGTGACAGAGAGCAGGACACATTACTCGCAGAACAGATGGCCGACGATGGCGAAAGGTTCTGGTGTGGCGACCGCCTACCGGAAGACGCAGCGTTGAAAGGCCTTCCCACAAGAAGGACCTTAGGCTGCAGGAATCCACTGGATGCGAGAAGCACAGAACTGGTCGAACTTTTGATATTTGGGGGAAGCCTATGTTTAGCAGTGGACGTCTTTCAGTTGAAATGATGATGAAGAGTCGATACCGAACATTAAATATCCGAGCCAGTGAAAGTGAGCCCTGAACTCTGAACTGACTACTGAGGTAAACTAACTGAAAACAATGTCTCGACTATTCCTCTGGCGGGACATTAAAAGACTTCTTTTTTTTTCTTTGAACTCGCCGTCGAGCGACGAGCTGCGTTCCGTAAAAGCTTCACAAAAGATAAACGTATTAGTGCCGGCGCTAACCTGTACAACATGCATACACAATAGTGAAACAACAAAGCGACATCGTCCATAAAAGTTATTTTTATTACTGCAAAGAGTAGGTACGTTTATATTACAGGAGGACATGTATACAGACGCAGTTTGTTCAATGTTCCGCTGTTCGCCCTCGGTCGGCGTCTGACAATGAAGCGGTATCCATTGAGTGCGTGGTGGGGGCGACCTGCCAGCAGACTGTCTCCCATGGGGGTCGTTGAAGACGGATGACAAAGGAATAGCTTCCATAAAAGCCAATTAACTTGTTTATAATACATACAGCTTTTTGCAACCCACCTGCCGCATATCGATTGATTGTGAGCTATCTCATTCTTGAAAGAGAAAATAAAACCCGCGTGATAGATTTTATTTCCATTAAGTATGGACAGTATTGCTAAGCACGGCCCGTAATTAATTAATTAGTGTTACAATGATCCCCGGCGATCACAGCGCGCAGCGCCGCTACAAGTAATTGCTTTTATAGATGTACATTTGTTGCGGTTGTTGAGGATCGTAATTCATTCAGATTACTGAACACACACAGCTATCAGCAAACTATGTCACTTTTCTATGGTGTGATATGATCCGGCTGCGAGACAAGCGGATTCATCAAGTACTTATTGTTATTTAAGCCTGGAAGCCCGTTACTGATTAGGCCGCCTCTTTCTTCGTAACTGTGCACTCTAAAAACAATATACTTAATTCACTCATTTAACTTTTAAATACGAAGCTTTATAATTCCGTTTCTGAAACCTAGTTAATATTGAATGAATATTACTTATTACCAATAGATTTAACCACAGATAGCTAACCCCCAACACTATAGGTTAACTAACTATTTAACTATGAGTGCTGGTCCAGCATTGCGCCGAGCGAGCATGTTTCGCAGCCAATTAGAGCCAGACTCCTGCAGTGTCAGATAAATGTTACATCCGACATGGTCCCCTCAGAGAAACATGAAACAATCCTAACAGTGCTTGAAGTAAAGGGGGTTATTATAGCAATAAAATCAGTGATGGCGGCAGAACGAGTAATGGCCGTATAACGTTGTTATGGTCCCGAAGGCGACTCCGCCGACACGACGACTAGTGATGGGCTCATGGGCCGATTGTACTAGCACTTACCCCCGTTCTGCAAGGGAGTTGAAGCTAATGTTTAGTAGGGTAGGCATGAATCCATCGTTACGTACTTACATACTACCGTACAGATGCTGCTGATCCTGCTGGTGTGGATCTGATAGAAATTAAAACAAGAATAACTAGCAGGGGATCCGACCGGAATAATACCGATTTGCCGATTCAATTTGTTTGAGCCATATTTAACTACTTAATATACAAATAATATAAAAACTTAGCTTATCAGTCTTCTGATCTAATCTGGGGGCACGGGAGTGCCCCCGCCAAGACGAGCCAAGCGAAGCGCAAGGGCACTACCTACCTTTTCTCGAAGCACTTCGTCGTATTTTTGAACCTTCATAACTTGGGTTTGGATTATACCAGATAAACAAAATTTTCGGGATATGATGTCAGAGGTTGACTTATTAAACCTATAAAGTTTCAAGTGCATAGCTCTTATACTTTAGATTTTATTGATGGGTAATTCTTCAGGGACAAAATTTTCGATGTCTGTGGGTATATTTCTGTAACCAACTAAAAAAACGGCATGTAATATTTTTTTTTGTACAGTTTAGCTTTATCCCTTACTGGGACAAATGATTTTTTTTAATAATTGCTGTCTAGGTACAAAATAAAAATATTTGAAGGTCGTTCTTCTGATTCATATAGCGCGTCCGTTTGCCATTTTCCGGAACAAAATGGTCGATGTCGCATTTTCCCTTTGATACATCAATATAAATTATAATTATATCGAAAGGAAATGAGTTGTCCTCTTACAAAAAAAATGTGTATTAGTTATAACTACGTTCATCTGTTTATAAATAAGTAAAAAAGAAGTGTCCGGCGTATAATACTGATTAATGTGGCGTAAGCTGCGCTTAACCGTACTTGGTCGGGTAATAATAATGAGAGTCTGGCTTCCAGCGCGCGGGGAAGCCAGTCGTGCAACGGACGACCTAGAAGGTGGACGTGCGGCTGGTTGGCTTAGATCCGGTGTTACGAAGGAAAATACCTGATTCATCTGTGTTTGGTTCAGGTGGCATCCTGATTACAATGTCTACTTTATAAAATTTATTTTATTGTTTTAAAACTTCAATCTGTGTTTCGTGTGATGCTTTTGGGTTATAGATTCGTGTAGAAAAATGATAATAATGAAGTCTGTATGTACGATGAGTTATGCATGATTGTAGGCAAAATCCTGATTCATCTGTGCCTGATTCGTATGGTCAAAACCCCATATGAATAATAAAATGAATTAGTTTTCCCCTCTCCAGCACGATAGGAGCGCTTTTGTTGCGTAATTCTCCTTGTCCAATTTTTGACCGTGTACAAGTCAGTAGTTTTAATCTTATTTATTATTATTTACTTAGCTATAACCTTTTGAATAATAAAAAAATGACAGGAGTATAATCTTGTTCTAAATATGATACTTTTGATATGTCTTAGTCCTATTTAAGAATTAATAATTATTGTTTAGAATTTACATTCCTAACTAACGGTGTATTTATTACTTTTTATTTCTGTTTCTGATTAATATGTAACACATTCTGATTCATCTGGGCACAAAATTAATATCTTGAAAACTACTTTATAAAAACGAGTCCCTCATTCAAATATATGTTATTTGGTATACCTATTTTCATATGAACATGTGTTACAGAGCTGAAAGTGAAATTAAATTTTGGCCATATGGATCAGTCAAAGAATCAAATTTCGAAGAACTACCCTGATATCTATCTAAAATACCCCGATTTCGTCACTGACTCATTGATGATCATCAATATTCTAAGGGTCTTCCTGAAGTCCTGGAAAGCTGATATTTGGTATGTAAGCTAGTAATAGTACACAAACAACAAAAAAACTCTAAAACTTGGAACTTTTACCCTCCAACCCCTTAAACTAGGGTATGGAAGATTGTACGAGACTTTCGCAAATTTTGATGCTAGAGTTCTGAAAATTGATATAGGGACTCCTTGTTATAAATAATAAAATACGTATTTCAGGATTTTTAGTAAAGAACCCCCCAAAAACATTTTCATGTAAAATGTTGCCAAGACGAGACCACATATAGCTCGCACTGTCAAAAAGTTATCAGATCTCATGTAGAGCCAAGCTTCTAACTCTACACGCCCTAACTTCACAAACTCTACACCTTAGTCAAAATATGTGGCTTGGCCGTTTCGCTACCATCACATGGGCGTAAGGTGAAAAATTTATTCACTGTTCATTACTTTTCTGTTATACAATAGTTCTTGTAGTAACGAAACGGCCAAGCCTCATATTTTGACTAAGGTGTGGAGTTTGTGAAGTTAGGGCGTGTAGAGTTAGAAGCTTGGCTCTACATGAGATCTGATAACGTTTTGACAGTGCGAGCCATAAGTGGTCTCGTCTTGGCAACATTTTACATGAAAATGTTTTTGGTGGGTTCTATAGTTCAGAAGACTAATAAACTAAGTTTTTGAAAGCTTCCTCTCTTCTACGATTTTGCTGTGTCTGACAAGGTCCAACATGATACCACCTACAATAAGTACTCATTGTGGAATGCAAATGAATTAATGAGTAGGTATTGAAACAATTTGAGATTATGAGGATATAATTACCTTTATGTAAGCTTACATATTATTAAACCTAGCCAAGAGTGCTGGCAGCTGGCTACAGCGCGTTATGCTGGTGGAGTGATCGGAACAATGTAACTGTTAGTCAAGAACTCAAGATACACCGCTAGAGCTTAATAAACCCCCGTAAACTGAGGCCTCTATCTACCGTGGATTTGCCAAGTAGTATACTTTGTGTTCCCAATAGGTGAACAAAGATAGACACGAGGCTAAAAGTTAGAGCTTTACAAATGATGAAGTGTGTGACTCAAGCAGGAGCAGCCTCGGGCGCACGCGCAGCACACACGCTGCTATAACATGATGAAGTGTGTGACTCAAGCAGGAGCAGCCTCGGGCGCACGCGCAGCACACACGCTGCTATAACATGATTGATATTCCGGTATCGGTGGGGATATAAATCAGGTGTGTTTTTAAATCTTTTCATTTTTTTTGCCGGCACATCAATTTTCCAGTTTTATATCCGGGTTGGTATTGTACCGTGTTTCTGAATTATACGTTCTTGCTTATATTCACAACCCCAGAGGTAAAATTTTCATTTTCCATCTAAAAAGCTGATTCGAGTCGTCTAGACTTATTTAAAAACGATTTATAAACTCCACGAAGGTGAACTCTCCAGCACCGATTTTGCTAAACTTTTAGTTTCATTCATCGTGTCTAAAATACCACATGAATTTTGGTAAATCGTTACGATTGTTTAAGCAAATCTAATTTGGAACGCGGAACATATTAAATTATGATTTTATGCACCGGTTTGTTATTCACTGCTCTCTGCTTGAAATTAATTTACAAGTTCCGTTTCAGTACATTCTGCTTATATATATATCGCTTGTATTGTCCCAGCTGTTGACACCACAACTGTAGCAGTAATGAGTGAATAATGTAACATGGGTACCTATTAGTGGGAGTGCCTCGGAAGCCGGTGACGCTGTTAGTGTCAGGTGGAGAGCCCGCGGGGCCTGTCACCGGAGTGTCAACACGCGACGTGGTGGGAGCGCGCCTGTGCCGCGACACAGCCGCTCCACTACTGCGGGCGCTCGGCGGCACGCGGCAGCGCCACCGGGCGGCTGCTGGCCGGTGGCAGGCGCTGCAGGCGGCAGGCGCGCGGCGCGGCGGGCACGTGGCGCGGCCGGTGCGCGCGGAGCATGCGGGCGGCTGTCGGCTGCCGCGCGCGCCTCGCACTGCCGCCCCTCGCGCCGCCGTATCGACGCCCGCCGCCGCCCTCCGCCCTCACGCTGCCACTCTCGCGGACATGTGCCGGCGACTCCGCTGCCGACCCTGATGCGATCAAATAACAATATATTATCATTTTATTATTTCTTTCCGCATTTGAAACATCTCGCAGTGTTTATTATCTCTGACCATGACTGACTTCATTGAATTTCAGCTGAATCCTAAAAATATGTATTTATTTCTTGCGAACTTATTACACACATGCGTATCACTTCCTTGCTAATTCTCTATATTTATTACCTATTATTTTATTAGCCGTTACATTATAGTTCGTACTATCTGCAGGGCGGGCGTGTTTAATGTTTGTTGTGAATTGTGAACAATAGAATAGATCATTACTGTCTTTCTTGGAAATCGTTGCGATTCCAAGATCAGTTTCGCAGTGTGAAAAGTATCAAAGCCTATAAGTAGTTAATATTAATTTGCACACATTTTGCACTGTTCATGGTGAGTAATAATGACGTCCAACTTCGTAGGCTCAAAAGTCAAACATACTTATTGTCAGCTGGGTATCAATGATAAGTAAATAGATTGGAGACAGTGAGGTCGTAATAAGCAGGAATAGGTGTGCAAGTGATAGGGTGATACCGGCGCGGGCGCCCGGCTGCAGGCGAGAAGCGGCTTCCTTTGAGGAAGCGAGCGGTCGCCGCGGAATTGAGGTCAACCTCCAATCGTTGCCGTAAAGCGTCCGTCAAGCCGAAACTACTTGTGGTCTTGTGCTGACATTGTTCACTGTACCTGTACACGCTACTTGATATGCAACACGTTGAGACGAATCATCACTTTGTAAGTACAACATGTTGGACTGACTACTATAGTATCCGTCATTTTGATATCCGCTTCCTAAAATGATTTAATAAATGATCCCAGTTCGCTTCGATAAGATAAACCTCGTTGCACTTGATGTAGCCTGTACCTGTACAGTCAACAGCAAAAGTAGATGATCAAAATCAGAAATTCAATACTAATGAACGGGGTTCGCGTCAGAACTGTGTGGCGTCGAAGTGATTCAAAAGTATGTGATGGTAAATTATACCAAACATTTACTACTAGTACAGACTGCCATATATTCGTGATCAGTTTTGACTCCTATTGAATTTCTGATTTTGATCATCTACTTTTGCTGTTGACTGTACCCGCATTTAGTAAAAAAGGTCTACTTATCAGTTGGCCGGTAAGTCGCAGTATGGTGGGTGCCCGGCGAGGTGGATGCCCGGCGAGGTAGGGTGCCCGGCGAGGTGGGTGCCCGGCGAGGTAGGGTGCCCGGCGAGGTGGGTGCCCGGCGAGGTGGGTGCCCGGCGAGGTGGGTGCCCGGCGAGGTAGGGTGCCCGGCGAGGTATGTGACATCCGAGTGGGACTAATCGTGATTATTATCACGTTGATGGTCAGTGTCGTCATGACGTCAGAATAAGAGATGACATGAACGTGGACGTCCACCAATAGTGTCTGCACACTTTACAAGGCTTGAATTAAATAATGTGATATGAACTGTGTTGCATAGCTTTCATAAAGTGCTATTATTATCACACGGCTCAACCGCTGCACCGATGTTGATGAGATGTGGGCGAAGTTAGCTTAAACCCTGAGGAGGGACAGGAGCATATTTATATTTAAACATAATCAATCAGGTGTTGAAGTTTATGTAACGTTGCGGGCATAAAGTTAGTGGATATGCCTTAGACTTGCGGTCTTGGTAAGATTGTACGTAAGGTAGGTGAGGTGGTGCGGCGCGCGGCCCCGGGCCCCGGGCCCCGGGCCTCGGTGGCCGCGGCGCACGTATGTTAATGCTAAGCTCCTTTTTGCTCAACATCCGTGGCTCGTGAATATTTTGTCTTTTATTTGTCGGAATAATGTTCGTCTCGAGTTTTGCGTTCTGACATACGTACCTAAGTATATTATGTATGCTAACATAGGGGCAGCGTTTCCCACGCCGCCGCCCTAAGTGTTGCCCGCCCGCCTAATACTTGGGGCTGGCTGTCGTTGCATTAAACATGTTCCTGCAACATAAATGCAACCGTTCCGGTTATACGGCCGGAGCGGTTAACCGGAAAGTTAACAATGATAGAAACGAGTATACATTCGTTTCTATCATTGTTAACTTTTTTAGGTGGATACGAATATTAGGACAATCGGATCAATGATTTTGGTCAATTGACATTTACAGAGGGTTACAATTTAAATGTTCTCGAGATTTTGGATACTCCAATAAAAAACCTACGTTAGGACAGGTTTAGTTTATTGAGCAGTTAGGTGATAAAATGGACACATTGCTTGCAAACGTTATGTAACATCACATAACTAATTAGGTATTTGTACCTAACCTACAGGACATCACGAGAGCTAGTAACCTACAGGACATCACGAGAGCTAGTAACCTACAGGACATCACGAGAGCTAGTAACCTACAGGACATCACGAGAGCTAGTAACCTACAGGACATCACGAGAGCTAGTAACCTACAGGACATCACGAGAGCTAGTAACCTACAGGACATCACGAGAGCTAGTAACCTACAGGACATCACGAGAGCTAGTAACCTACAGGACATCACGAGAGCTAGTAACCTACAGGACATCACGAGAGCTAGTAAGTGTCCAAATTAATTATGATTGTTACGTAAATATATAACAATCATCATACTATAGGGGAAGGGACAATCTCACAACAGTATACGCAAACTGGCTATCTAGAGGCGCTGCGATGATTAGAACGCATGAGTTGAAGCGTGCTTTCGATTCATTATTGAATCTAATCGGATGAAACATGCGTAAGCAGTCTGCAAACTGAAATCTTGGAGATGAGGCTCGCGAGGCGGGCCGCATCTGCGGCGGTCGTGGGGTGTTAATGTGCTGAACATCCTCGATGCTAGAGACACAAAAGATCATGATTTAGTCCGGTTCACCAGACACCAAGTGACAATTTGTTTCATTAATTGATGCTTATACTCACGTAAAAGTGTAGCCTATCTATAAACTAACAATAACATAATGTTATCGCCTAAGTACCTATGTTTCGACCATAGTTTCGACCGTTTCAATACCTAATTGTTAGGCGACGTTCCCCGAGAACGGTTTGTCCGACGCATGTGTTCGCTCCATATTAATGGCCGGCTCGGTCCGGACACGGATAGATGGATAGACTCAAGTGACAGCTTGTACCTATTGCCTATCCTAAGGTAGACCGTAAATAAAGTTTATATAATATGGATAAAATACCATGATCCTAGTTAATATAATATGGATAAAATATCATGATCCTAGTTTATATAATATGGATAGAAGAACATGATGACTCCTAAAACTTTATCTTTTAGAAACTGATGAATGAGCTTTTCTTCACTATAATATTTACATAATTTATGCTAATATTTAAAATAATAATAATATATACATTTATATGAAAAAAAAAATAAGCAAAATGATCATAGGGCATCAAAAAATTCGTCCGCATCGCTGTCAACAGGAACAGTGCCCAAAAGGCTGGCAGCATTGCCACGTTGTATGGCAATGCTAATTCTTTGGCCAAGAAATAGGCCAGCCCTCTGGTCACGTGAAGAGTCGACTAATCGCTTGGCCATATCTCGAAAAACCAAGTGGGCACTCGGACCCCATGGCCCTAGTGTTTCAACCCCAAACGGCTCGACCATATAACTCCCAATCAGGTTGGAATATTTTCGCCGTTTGAGGTTTTCTGCACCTGCAGCAGCCGCCCCAGCACAGCCCACCATGCTAGGAAGATGGGATGGCGCAAGGGTGTCGACACATGTTGCATCCCACACCAAAGGTCTGCCTAACTTCCAGGGCATTATGGTCATTCCGTCTGGTCTCTTCCCGTCGTCGCTTTAGAAACTTGACTCTCGGCTAGATTCAAGTTTCTAACACACTCGATTTGCTGGACTGATCCTTCTAGAGGTAAATACGAAATCTAAGAGACGATCATCGGTAGTACCTACCTATGCTAGTAGAATAAAAAAAAAACTTTATCGATTCTCCATTCAAATATCCCACCTCCTTACTTACTACATAACGTCGGTTATTTGATCAGCAGGTTTTTAGTCAAACACAACATGCAGAACTACTGAACCACGTTGCAAAGTAAATGCATATTATATATAAACTTTGATATAATAAGTAATAACGGAATATGTAAAGTTTTCAGTCGTTTTAAACCTCACTTTACTTTGCAACCCCGATCGCGTATACAGGGTTATGGTAAAACATTAACAACCTCTTAAGGGGTCATTGTACTCATCATTATGAACAACTTATACTATGGACCCAAACCCGAAATCGCGAAAAAAAAATCAGCTATTCCCTACATTTTGCCGAGCTTTACAAACATTAATGTAAGGAACAGCTGATTTATTTTCGCTATTTCATGTTTGGTACCATATTAAAAGTTGTTCCTAATGACGAGTACAATGACCTCTTATGAGGTTGTTAATGTTTTACCAATAACCCTGTATGTTCACATAATTAATCACATTCGCGCGATATTGTTAGCACTCAAATACTTAAGTATTTATTATTTAGGTAACATACATAAGAGAGAATATAAGCCTCCGGGGTCACCGCTTCACGAGCTTCCGCCGATTCGTTACTGAGACAAACGTTATCTGTCGGGAACAAAGCGAGTGTTCCTGAAAAATGCCAGCTTTGCATACGAATACGAGGCGCCTGAATATAACACAAGCCCGCCAACATAATACACATCACATTTTTTTATTAGCTATAGGTTGGTACTGCCAGCGAGCTACACGAATATAGTTAGAAATAGATCTAACTTTTATGTTTATTTCTAACCGACTTCAAAAAAAGGAGGAGGTTATCAATTCGGTTGCTTTTTTTTTTGAAGTGAAAGCTTCTTTAGGCGCGTTGGGCATTTTTTGGGATGGGAAGGGAAAAACCATTAAACTCTCGACACTGTTACCGTAATCGACACCGCGCGTGTTTTGTTTTTAAGACGATTAAAAAAATACACAGGTACCTAATTGTTCAAGTTTTCATTTCTGTCGGCACTCCCGGAGTGCCACTGTTTTTTTTTATATTTGTTACCTCAGAACTCCGTTATAAAAGCCGATTTGCAAAATTCTTTTTTTATTTGAAAGGAAGAAGGAAGTCGGTGGCAAACAACGAAAATGCGAACCCAACGACACCGACTTCCGAAATTAATAGTACAAAGAATTTATGATACATGTGTGCTATGTTCATCATTACACCCGAGACGGTATTATTCGCACGAGCCGTAGGCGAACGTGATAAGGAAGCCTAGTCATTTATTTAGGTACAGACGCCAGCACATCAAGGCCATCAAGCTACTACAATCTGTCAAATTTCTTGAATAGATTTTCAACTTTATCGCATAAGGTTCGCTTTAAAGCATAAGGTTTAAAGTTGATTGGGAAAATTTGACAGTTTCGGGTAGCTTAATGTTCTGGCGTCTGTACACAAAGGTTTTGTAGTACATGTAGGTACAACGAATTGTAGTACATGTAGGTACAACGAGTTGTAGTAGATGTAGGTACAACGAGTTGTAGTACATGTAGGTACAACGAGTTGTAGTACATGTAGGTACAACGAGTTGTAGTACATGTAGGTACAACGAGTTGTAGTACATGTAGGTACAACAAGTTGTAGTACATGTAGGTACAACGAGTTGTTGGGTGGATCGCTGCTGTCCCAGCTAGATCACTAAGTAGGTTATCGTATATATGGAGAGACAGTATCGTCTCCCAATTTGAGTATCCCATAATCCTATTATTATGTTTTTATATTATACTAGCTGTGCCCGCGACTTCGTTCGCATGGATGTCGGAACACAATAATGTGTAGCTTAGGAAAGGTGTAAAAGGAAAAATCTTCCGATCTTGTCTGGTAACGCTTCCCTTGCCTGGGGTTCTCAACCATAGCCCTTTCGACTGCACAGCAGTCACTGCGTCTTCAGGGTTCATAATGACAATGCGACGAAGTGTCACTTTGATTTTTGAGGATAAATAAAAATGAAAGCGCCTGCTCGAGGCTGATTGTCTGACCAAATAGCCATATTATGTCCATTTTATTTTGCATTTGTTTTAGAATTCTAAATTAGACCGGAATAAATCGTAAAATCATACCACCATTTTATCTAAAGTATATCTGAGATTAGTAGGTGAAGTTTGAAGTTAGTTTTTATAAGTCTTGTCTTCTTCTCTGCCGCTCTGCGATAAATTTAGAAATTCTTAACTTGGTATTGTAGATATCTTAAATACCAATATTAAGACTTTATCATAGCGTCGAGATATCTAGAAGATAAAAAGAAGAATTCATCAATGGTGTTACTCTTAAATCTTACCTACTGAAGTTTATCTGAAAAGTAGTTTGAAGTCTTTCTTAACTTATCCTGTAAACCTGTGCCCACATTTGCTAACTCTCTCTTGGTGAATAGCCATAAGATACCTTGAGGGTCGATATGGTGCATTTCCGACGTTTGGCCCCCAAACTGGAACGGGCCGGGGCCGCCATGGGATCTGGAGGCAATAGTCCTCGCGCGCCTGTATGAGTGGCGCGCGGAGGCACTACGCCGGGGGGAAGATTTGCTTCCGCGGCAAATCGATGCGGAGCGGACAGATCTCCGGCGCGATCTCATGGCGGCATGGAAAGAGCGACTGTCGCTACCCAGCGCAGGGCACGCCGCGACAGCGGCGATGAGACCCCTCTTTAAGGAGTGGCTAGAGAGGCGCCACGGCGCCCTCACCTACCGCCTGACGCAGGTCCTCACCGGACACGGAAGTTTCGGGAGGTTCCTGCACATCATCAGGCGGGAGGAAACGCCCGGGTGTCACCATTGCTAGGATCGCCCAGAGGACACGGTGGAGGTCTGCCCCGCTTGTGCGGAGCACCGCCGTGTCCTCGTAGAGGCGATCGGCAGCGGCGGCGACCTCTCGCGTCCGGCCCTGGTGCAAGCCATGGTCCGGGGCGAGAGGGAATGGGAGGCAGTCACCTCCTTCTGCGAAGCAGTCATGCTAGCAAAGGAGGTGGCGGGATGGCTCAGGGAGAGAGCCTCCCGTCCCAGCCACCGTGGGAGACGCTCCGGGCGTCGGGAGCCGCGTGACGACTCCCGGCCACCGTAGGCGCGGGCCTGCGGGCGGAGAGTAATGGGTAGCTGGGTTTTAGTCGGTAAGAGTCTGACACTCCCTTCCGCTCCACCCAGAGCGGGAGGGGTCATTTGATGATTTCCCATCCGAAAAAAAAAAAGGGTCGATATGGTTTTAACCAAGACACAATGGCTAAAAATTTAGTTATTGTCTCGAAGACATAATTTACAATACCTTTTTACGACATTGCAGTGCTACTTGTATTGGGTGATTGGGTGTGCACCTTGACGTATCGCTGCCGGCCGTAGTCGAGTCGACGGCAGCGAAGAGTCCTGGGAAGCGGTGGTTTCTTTCTGCGAAACGGTCGTCTCGCAGAAGGAGGCTGTGGAAAGGGAGAGGGAGATCTCATCCACTCATCCGGCCCGTAGTAGGCGCATCGGGCGTCGGCGGAGGGCGGACTATGCCCTCTTCCAGCCCCCCTAAACGGGTCCAGAGACGACGAATTCGGGGACGTCTGTCACCGCCAATACATCAGGACTTGAGCTGGCGGCGCGTAGTGTTCCACGCGCGCCCCTCTTTCACGTCACCAGTCGGGGGTTGCGGAAGGATCGTACGGTCCCGCAACACCCGGCGTAGGTGTGAGACGGAACATGGGTGATTTTTAGTCAGTAAGAGCATGACAGACCTCGCCGCCCGCCCCAGGGCGGCGGACATCCTTGAAGATTTTCCACCCCGGAAACAAAAAAAAAGGGTGTGCACCTGCCGAACCTATACTCAATAAATCAACAGCCCGTCTGGAGGTGTGCGTTGAAGCGTTATCATGGTAAAGAAATTTAAAAAAAATCGAGAAAAAAGGCAAAATACTATGAAAGTATGATCTTAAAACCTTATGTCACTAAAAAAATGCTTCTCTGTTAACAATGTTAGAAAGGTTGCTTGCCCCTCGAAAAAGCTCCTACATAAAGTTGCCCGTGTGTGTGTTTGTTTCGGCCTTTCTTCTCAGAGTAGTCAGATAGGAAACGCCGACTTCATCTAGTTTAAAAAAAAAACATGATTGACGTGTAAAAGTGTTTTACAAACCTACTTACAAAAATAAAATCGTTTATCATTGCAATCTTTATCACTCAGAACACCACATCACATAATATTATCTTACATTATCCTCACTTTTTATTTGAAATTCTTTTAGCGCCACTAATCAACCAACAATCGAAAGCGATTAACATTATATTATGTAATCATTATCATTACTTTTTCAAATAACACAGGCAGAAGTGACTGTGATAGTAATCTTATAGGTAAGCCTGCATGACGTGATTATTCACATAATAATGTTATAAACACAATAATTATGTTTTCGTTAGTACTATAAAGCGCCAATAGATGTCATTACGTGTATCCAACTTACGTAATGAAAGTTGTTGTAGAATACTTTAAATTGATTATATCTTTTGATACAGTGAAGCGATTGCGATGAAACCAAATTAAACGGTTAATTTTTATACTCAAATATAGTGTAGAACTCGGAGTAGTAGTTATACTACTCCGAGTTCTACACTATATTTGAGTATAAAAATTAACCATATTGGTTTGGTACTTTTTACGTTGAACCTGTTCATATCAAATTTTGTCACATCCAAACAGACAAACAGACAAACCGACAAACAGACAAAAATTCTAAAAATTGATGAAATGGCATCTGTTGGTTATTACACCCCAACTATTTTTTTTTTAATATTTTCAATGTACAGAAACGCCTCGTCTACAGATTTATTATATGTATAGATGACTGTTGGTGTTTATAATATAAAACACAACACTTAAGCAAAAAATAAATATAACAAAGGGCTTTAAATCTGACTCACCACGGAACTGCCAAGTAGTGTTGGTGTGGTGAGTCGAGTGAATGTATGCGTGTGTGAGAGTGAAAGATAAAATGACAATTTACCGCATTGGTAAAAAAGCAGATTAAAGTAAACAATGACTGGCTTTTAATTTTTTTCTTTTCAGAGCTTGCATTACTGATTTTAGCCGGTACAGATATTAAAATTATTAAACAGATGACTGGACACTTCTGCTACATTAAAAAATAACGCAATTTGTTGCGAATTAAGTAAGTTCCTCGTATCAACTAAAAGGCGCAGATATTGCCCCGTGACGGGTCCTCGTGTAGCTACACCGCACATAAAACTGAAAGAACTTTTATATGGCACACGCACAAGGCATTCCCGAACCCGAGCCGACTCAGACGGGTTGTTAAACCTTTCTTAAGGCGCTGAATAGACCCAAATAGGCTTGTCTCCAACAATTTTTTAGCCAAATCTATACAGTTTGAGACAGCGGAAAAAATATATGTTAATCTTGAACATATTTCCTAAAACTTCGTTGTTTTCAAAACACGTTTTTGAAAAGTTTTCTCGATACAAAAAAATGGTAAACTAACCTCCCAAACTGATCTTCCAACAAAAAAATCTGAATTATTTACCAACGTACGTTGGTAAAATTTATAACAATAACGTATCATATCAAAATACAAAACTTGGTTGTCTAATATTTTTGACAACTCAACTTATTTTTAAGAAATTAATTATTTGGTGGTTTGTAAAAATGTACGAGCGTCGCGAAATCGCGCTTCTCTTTCTTATGTACGCAATCCGACAGTGATCGCTTAGGCGTGCTGCTAGACGGACGTATGTCGCTTTGCCTCGCAATCCGTTCATTTCATATTATCATCAAACAAAAATGTCGAAGGCCAGCAAAAAATCACTTCTATACTAACAAACCAATACGTCCCATGGAAGTAGTAATATAAGTAATTTTTATATTGACAAAACAGGTACACGAACAGAAAAAATGAAACTCTAAACAAATAGTTACTAGGCTATTTTGTACAACGCATTGCGTAAATTCATCACTTATAGCAAGGCTCTCTTGGTCTAGTGGTTTTTGCATAGATTCTGAATAGCGAGTATCGAGTTCAAACCCAAGTTGAGTCATATTGGGGAATTTGTAATTTGTTTTTTTTTTTTATTTTAGAAAATTTTCATTGTTTTTTTATTTATTTTATATTATTTTTAGTATAATTATTAATTTTCTTTTTGGCGAACAGTTCAGAAGCAGATGAAGCTTCGAAAATTGTTTTTCACCAGTTAGTTTGTAATAAGTATCATAATTAAATACAAAACTTAGTTGTTTTTTATTTTTGACAACTCAACTTATTTTTAAGTACTTAATTAATTATTTTGTGGGTTGTAAAAATGTACGAGCGACGCGAAATCGCGCTTCTCTTTCTTGTGTACGCAATCCGACAGTGATCGCTTAGGCGCGCTGCTAGACGGGGCGTATGTCGTTTTGCCCCGCGATCCGTTCATTTCCTCGTATCATCAAACAAAAATGTCGGAGGCCAGCAAAAATCACTTCTATACAACAAACCAATACGTCTCATGAAAGTAGTAATATAAGTAATTTTTATATTTACAAAACAGGTACACGAACAGAAAAAATTAAACTCTAAACAAATAGTTACTATTTTGTACAACGCATTGCGTAAATTCATCGTTTATAACAAGGCTCGCTTGGTCTAGTGGTGTCTGCATAGATTCTGAAAAGCAAGTATCGGGTTCGAAACCAAGTTGAGTCATAACAGGAAATTAGTGTTATTTTTTTTAGTTTTAGGATATTTTCTTTGTTTTTTTTTTAAGTTTTAGGATATTTTTATTGTTTTTTTTTTTATTTATGTTTTTTTAGAATAATTATTAAAGTTCTTTACAGTAAAAAGAGACGTTTGGCGAACAGTTCAGAAGCGAAGCAGACGCGCGAATCCGCTTGCGCGACGAGACAGTTGCGCGACAAAGTTGAGGAAAATGAGATTTCTCCTTATCATCACGCATGTATTCTTTCAAAGGGTTGGGCAGGAGTGTATAGTACACCCACAATTCACCAATGCTTCATCATGGATATCGTTTATGATTTTCGAAAGTTGTAAAGCCGATAGAAAAATCGAAATTAAAATCCAAGATGGCGGCTGAAAAGATTTTTCAAATTCGTTTTCATGGTTGTCGAGGGTGCTGAAGCCGATAGTGAGGTCAAAATGAAAATCCAAGATGGCGGACGTGAAAAGTTTCAAATTTTTCATCATGGTTTTCGAGGGTGCTGAAGCCGATAGTGAGGTCAAAATGAAAATCAAAATGGCAGACGTGAAAAGTTTCAAATTTTTCATCATGGGTGTCGTTTTCATGGTTTTCGAGGGCGCTGAAGCCGATAGTGAGGTCAAAATGAAAATTCAAGATGGCGGACGCGAAAATGTTCAAATTTTTCGTGATCGGTGTCGTTTTTGTGGTTTTCGAGGGCGCTGAAGTCGATAGTGGGGTCAAAATAAAAATCCAAGATGGCGGACGTGAAAAATTTCAAATTTTTCATCATAGGTGTCTTTCCCTGATAGACTCAACCAAGTCTTTTAATCTTATTGAAGCTTGCCCATATCTTGGACGGCTATTTGTGTTTTGAGCCACTTGACAAAATTTGATAAATTTTTAGCTCCGTTAGGCTTTTCTGCTGACGTAATCCGTCTAAAAACTTCCATTGTCGGCACGGTTGGCGCAGTGGTTAAGCGATTGATACCGTTTCGCTACCATCACATGGGCGTAAGGTGAAAAATTTATTCACTGTTCATTACTTTCATGTTATACAATAGTTCTTATAGTAACGAAACGGCCAAGCCACATATTTTGACTAAGGTGTAGAGTTTGTGAAGTTAGGGCGTGTAGAGTCAGAAGCTTGGCTCTACATGAGATCTGATAACTTTTTGACAGTGCGAGCCATATGTGGTCTCGTCTTGGCAACATTTTACATGAAAATGTTTTTAGTGGGATTTTATAGTTACTTATCAGTTTAAGTTATAGGTATTTATATTACTTATTAGCTAATAGGCTAGATTGTAATGTAAATAAAATATCACCAACTGTGCTACTTTAAAAAAGAAAAAAAAGCGACTGGTTTTGCTGTTAGTATCAGGAATTTCGAGGGTTAGAAGCGAAAAGGGGTTCGCTGGGGCTGAAATATTTGCATTGCGATTCCTGTATGCACTTTTTCAAGGACGTTACTGTAGGCAATTTTCCGGCTGACTCAATTGATGCAGTGCTAATGGTATGATCTGCAATTAGCTGCTGAGGTGCAGATTGCGTTCGGATTGCCTGATTTTTCATGTTGCATTATAATATCCCTTTTTTCAATCGTTGCCCGACTGGGAACATGATTGTGCTGGCATTTTAATGTTACTGAATCACCAGACAAGTGGCATCGACCCTAACACTTGTCACCTTTATCATGCCGCCTATATCGTCAATGCATCTCCAATATGTGTTTTCATAATTATTGTTATCAAAACTATATTTATACAACTTTGTTTTTAGTATAAGTATGCGAAACCTGAATATAGTTTGTTCAGAATAAGTAACTGAATCGATTCCAATAATTTTTACCCAATGTTATATTTTTCTCAAAAATATAGAAAAAACTGGCCAAGTGCGAGTCGAACTCGCACACGATGGGTTCCGTACCACAAGGCAAAATCGCCGAAAAAAACACGTTTGTTGTATGGGAGCCCCACTTAAATATTTATTTTGTTTTTAGTATTTGTTGTTATAGCGGCAACAGAAATACATCATCTGTGAAAATTTCAACTGTCTAGCTACCGCGGTTCTTGAGATACAGCCTGGCGACAGACAGACGGCAAAAACGCCGAAAAAAACACGTTTTTTTTGTATGGGAGCCCCCCTTAAGTATTAATTTTATTTTGTTTTTAGTATTTGTTGTTATAGCGGCAACAGAAATACATCATCTGTGAAAATTTCAACTGTCTAGCTACCGCGGTTCTTGAGATACAGCCTGGCGACAGACAGACGGCAAAAACGCCGAAAAAAACACGTTTTTTTTGTATGGGAGCCCCCCTTAAATATTAATTTTATTTTGTTTTTAGTATTTGTTGTTATAGCGGCAACAGAAATACATCATCTGTGAAAATTTCAACTGTCTAGCTACCGCGGTTCTTGAGATACAGCCTGGCGACAGACAGACGGCAAAAACGCCGAAAAAAACACGTTTTTTTGCGTTTTTTTGTATGGGAGCCCCCTTAAATATTTATTTTATTCTGTTTTTAGTATTTGTTGTTATAGCGGCAACAGAAATACATCATCTGTGAAAATTTCAACTGTCTAGCTACCGCGGTTCTTGAGATACAGCCTGGCGACAGACAGACGGACTGACGGACGGACAGCGAAGTCTTAGTAATAGGGTTCCGTTTTTACCCTTTGCGTACGGAACCCTAAAAAGGTTAAAAGTTGCACCAAGCGACACTAAGTAGGTTATCCAATCTCCGCGCCGAACGGTTGATGAGAAACTGATGGTGGTGGAGATGACAGTAGAAATTGACGAGAAGCTGATGGTGATGCAGATGACAGGAGTAGTTGACGAGAAGGATGATGGTAGTAATAAGGGGGCACGTTGATGGAAGTTAATTAAAATAGGAGAGGGTAGATTAGAACAAAAAGTATCTTCGTTGGAACTCATATTGATATGTGGCTGTTCCCCTGCGTTACCGGGTAGGCTACCTTGCCAAACACAAATATATCAATAAAGACAGCAACACCATAAGCCCGCGGGCGTGAATTTGATGGGAGTTTTAGTTAGACATAGGTCCGCTTCGCTTGCACCATAAATAACATTATTCAGTCTCTGTCAACTTCAAGAAACTGAATAAAATTGCAGGATGTTTTAAATTCGTTTAGCGTCAAATATATTTAGTGATTTGTGGTGCAAGCGGGCCTCATACTGTTACCACCTTCACCGCTTGGAGGTACTCCCAGATTATGCTATTGCTGTTTTTATTTCATTTAGCCAGCAGCTGTGCCACAACAAAAGACATAGCACAATGCAGAGATAGCCGTTTTATTCGCGCTACTTTCACTCTAGTCTTTCGCACTTTAGTGCTTTTTACACAAGTATCTTTTGCACAAGTGTCTTACGCTAATATGTATTACGCGCAATTGTCTTTTGATGAATGACACCCGCAAGTGTCCTTCCAAGTGTCTTTCGCGCAAGAGTATTTCGCGCCAACGACCATTCGCGCAAAAGTCCATTTGCGCAAAAGTCTATTCGCGCAAAAGTCCATTCGCGGAAATGTCTATTGCGCAGGTGTCCCAGATCCGTTTCTGAACTGTTCGCCAAACGTGTCTTTTTATTGTAAAGAACATTAATAAATATGTATTCTAAAATATACAAAATAAATAAAAAAAAACAATGAAAATATTCTAAATATATACAAAATAAATAAAAAAAAACAATGATAATATCCTAAAACTAAAAAAACCAATACAAATTCCCTGTTATGACTCAACTTGGTTTCGAACTCGATAACTCGCTATTCACAATCTATGCAAAAACCATTAGACCAACCAAGCCTTGTTAAAAGCGATGAATTTACGCTATGCGTTGTACAAAACAGCTTATAAGGAACTATTTGTTTAGAGTTTCATTATTTCTGTTCGTGTACCTGTTTCGTCAATATTACATTATAAAAATTACTGACTTTACTACTTCCATGAGATGAATAATAATATAAAACAGCGCCATCTATTGGTTCATTGTTAATTATTATTAACCGCGTCACCGTGCCTGACTCGGTAGTTCACTGTATCACCGCCCTTTAAGAATGGCGCTAGGATATCGGAGAAATAGTGGGCGTGGCTAAAAATACCGAAACATCGGAACTCAATTTCGGGTGACAGCCCCTTAATGGGTCAACTAAAGCCTGTGAGTCCTCAAGGAGTCAAATGGAAATACTTAATCCTTGTATCGTGGGGTACAAAGCTTTAATCCGTACCCAGCAACATCTGCACCTAGTTAAGGATCTTAATAGGCAATGCGACTCAGCGTTCATTTGTACACTCCGTCCGTGTCACACAAACACTCCCTACTGCGCACCTTCGCAAGTTCGCACCTATCCACTCTGAAGAGAAGTGTTCTGATAACGGTGACAGCTTCACGTAGACACGTCTGATGAAGTGACTGAATAAACATGACGTGTCAATTTAATAAATTGTGGACGTCACGCCGTCCGTGCCGTCCACGCCTCCCGCGCCTCCCGCTACCACAATCAAATAATTTTCCATCGTTACGTACGCTCGAGTCTTGGACACTCGGCGACTGTTGTGTGTGTAGTGTGCTCGAGTGGCACATGTGTATGTGTATGTGTGGTGCGCTGTCGGCGCTCGGCAGGGCGGGAGTGGTGACGCGAGCAGCGTAACATGGTTGCGAGCTAATGAGCGTGATCACCTCCCACAGCGACGCTAAATGAGATAACTTGTCCCTCGATCGCCGGAAATTGCTGAACATCGACAAGTTTTCCTCTTCACTAATTTCTGTTGTGTTTGATATTGTTGAGGTATTGCTTTCGGTCTACGTAGCGGGGCTTTGAGACATCGACGTCGCGTGTCGTCTTTGACTAGTTTTGTTATATTGTAGGTATTGTTGCTAGGTTTGTGGGAGTTTATAAAATAAACCTTTATGCGTAGGTACACTCGTAAGCGTAAACCACACACCAGTGCACCAGCGCATGGCATGACAGAGGGTACAGAACCCGTGGCCTCCTGCGACCACTATTTGTTTGCCCTGCATGCTGATTGTGGCACTATCTCCTATGTCCGTATAATATGTTTATGGTAGTTATATTATGGCAGGCCTTGTTCTTTAGTAAACCTTCACAGACTGGAACAATAAATGACGTCGGTTAAAGTCCAAATATTAATAACGTAGGTAACGATATTGCCAACTAACAACCAGCTCTACAGTGTTATGCTTTAACGTGCCCCATCAGCAGCGGTGGGGCGTCATTTGCAACGTCCCCTATTCACTCCTGCGCCCTCTGAATCAATACAATCAGAATGGTTTGTGTAAGAACGTGGATTTGTTAGAAGCAGAAAGTATTATTAAATCGTACGTTATTGTTATACCTAAGTTATAAGGAATGCACCTCCAAGCGGGCGAACTGTCGCATGTCGTGGTAACGTCCGGGTAGGTAAGTAGCTATAGAAGCAGATGTTATCGTGGTGGCGCACGGCGATGTGGTGGCGCTGTGGTGGCGCGTGGTGGCGTGTAGTGGCGTGTGGTGGCGTGCGGTGGCGGGCGCTAGGCGGTGCACGATGCGCAGAGCGTGCTGGCGCGGGGCGCGCGGTGCACTGCTCTGCTGACCTACTTCGCGACGTTAATCGTATCACGTGAAAAAGCTTGCGTGTGCCGGTCGTTGACCCGCCGCCGCCGCGCCGGCAGCGGCCCTCAGATAGCCGCGTCGTGCCGCGCGGCCAACCCTTTCCTGCTGGAAGGCCACTCGATGCCCTCCATCCGTGTCCATAATGTGCCATCACTTGAACACCTCTTTAGAGATTTGAAATGATCCAAGCAAGACTGATGGCGACGCGACGAGCCGACGTTAAAACCCCCATTGTACCGTTGCATGTTCCACTCACTCGTACGTTCCACTGTTACAAATTAAAATTTGTGGCCTCTTACGACAATCTAGGTAGGTGGTTAGGTATTAAAATAAAAGTAAACAACACACTAAGTCATACACTGTATATTAAAAAAGGTTTAAATTTGATATATAAGTGATCTTAAATATTATTAATTGGCTTTAGAAAAAAGCTACATTAGGTAGGTTAATTTAAATAATTTAGATGATTGCCAGCCAGCTTAAACTTCAGTTGAAAGAGCTATGGGCGTGGGGAGTGGAGATAAACCCAGTAGTTCCGTTATTAAAATTAAATATTATAAATTGAAAAGTTCTAGATACCTAACCTTCCAGTTATTAATAAAACGTTACTATATAATAAATGGGCGCCAGGGACAATAAAGGTCCCGGATCCCGGAGCCGATGACGGTGTCCAACCATATAATTCCTGATGCACACCGAATGTCGAACCCAAGATCCTTTTGTAGAAGACCGGTTTCCACTATTGAAAACCGGACTATAGTACATAACCGGTTCTTATACAAACCGTATTAAATGTATTTAAATGTTCTATTATAAAAAAAAAAACCGTCCCGCCTGCGCTTTCGCTAGACGGACTCCGCCTGCCGCACAGTCGTATCAGCAAGAGGCTTCCAGCTGACTCGAGGGACGGGTCTCGCGTCCAGGCCCCAGACGCTACTCTCGAACCTGGCGGCGAGACGAACCTCTCGAGGTGCCTCTTCTGGAAACGACAATACGGAGACCTAATAATATAGTTTGAAACTAATTAACATTCCTTGAGGTGACCGGGCTTGGAAATCTAGAAGGCTAGAACATTAGCCAGTAACTATAGGAGCTACGAGGGTTACCCACGTGGCTGGGCTCATTCCCTTGAACAATATTTTAATCCCGTGGTTAACACTGAGGAATCCATGATAAATAGTCAGCGGGTGAAATACTCACGGTTGATTGATGAAGAAAGCACTTGACTGTGATCGCCGACTGGCTGGACAGTTGTCTGCGTGTGCGCAATTATAATCCTGTAAGTAATATTCATGGATCACGACAATATCCTTTTAACAGCCAGAGACGGGCTCACAGACCACTTCCAAACACTATTTCAACAAATCCTTACCTTATAAAACAGGGAACAGAATTTGCTCCTGTATCGAGCACGTCTCAACATAATTATACTCAAACTACGTGTTACAATGTATTACAAACTCGCTGTGACCGCGACTCCGCACCGTGCGTGATAGTCATCGCTCCAATGCAATGCAGAATACGAAAATACCTTTAGGTAAGTACGTACCTATACCTACTACTGTTTAGCCAAAAGCCAGATGGTAGAGTGATGGTAGATGGAGGGTCGATCAATACAACTAAATATTTTGATTAGGCGACGACTGTTTTATTCCGACTCATCAGTTTTGTTTGAGCACTTTGAGCCCGTCAGTCTGTAGGTATGTCCCGCGGAGGAAGCGGCTCTCCGCTACTTCATATATGTAATGCCCCAAATCTATCATACAATAAACCTATCGTACTGCCGCTTTTGTGTATGTACATAGGAATTGCATTTGTTTTGTTTTTTAGGATGTAAAAATTAATATTATCAATAATTACTAACATAGGATATAAGTGTTTTTACTAACAAGTGAGTCATGATACTTGATAATAAATTGAATTGAATATATTGAATTGAATAAAGGTTTTACCTTAACCCATAGCACGCTTTTATGATTTCTAACGTGACGATATTATCGTGGACGTCCACGTCTAATAAAATGTATGAAAATACTTGCACGCAATTATCGTCATTGTGGACGGAAATGAAAAAAACAACCGACTTCCAAAAAACACTACAAAGTGAAAAATAACTTTAATTTCGGAAGTCGTTGTCTTTGGATCTGTATTTTAGTTTTTTGCCACCGACTTCCGAAATTAAAGTTATTTTTCACTTTGAAGTGTTTTTTGGAAGTCGGTTGTTTTTTTTTTGTAAAAAAGTTTTTATTTTTCACTTTTTAGTGGGTCAGTTTGTCATTTATCTACAAGTAATATACAAAATTTTGCTTTTCCCGATCCAGGGACGTTAATTGTTGAGGAGTTCTCCTAGTAAGAACCAGGAGAACTGGAGCTGAGAAGTCACCCTCAGCTCTACTTCACCATAAGCATTGTGACGAGCATAAATTGCTTAGCAACCACATTAAAATACCTAAGTAATCGAATCGTAACCCGTGAAGGGCTTATTATTGAGTAGTTCAGGTGGCCATCTGTGGTCTTCATCATCAGTTCCACTTCACCAAATGGTGCTTTCCGAAAGCAAATGCACGAGTTACTATAAAAAATACCCAAATCGCTATAGGTGTGCCTATAAAATTTGAGGGTTTCCCTCGATTTCCATGGGATTCCCTCATCAGATTCCGAGTTGGTGACAATGGGACCACCTCGAGACCATACCCTTTCAAACAAAAAAAGAATTTTTAAAATCGGTCCACAATTGGCGGAGTAATTGCGTAACAAACACACAAAAAAAAAACATACCGTCGAATTGAGAACCTCCTCCTTTTTTGAAGTCGGTTAAAAACTGGCCAAGTGCGAGTCTGACTCGCACACAAAAGGTTCCGTTCCACAAGGCAAAAACTCCGCAAAAAACACTTTTTTGTATGGGAGCCCCCCTTAAATATTTATTTTATTCGGTTTTTAGTATTTGTTGTTATAGCGGCAACAGAACATCATCTGTGAAAATTTCAACTGTCTAGCTATCACGGTTCATGAGATACGCCTGGTGACAGACAGACAGACAGACGGACAGTGGAGTCTTAGTAATAGGATCCCGTTTTTACCGACTTCACAAAAAGGAGGAGGTACTATGTTCGGGTGTTTGTATGTTTTTTTTTACCGACTTCACAAAAAGGAGGAGGTACTATGTTCGGGTGTTTGTATGTTTTTTTTTTTTTTTGTATGTTTGTTCATCGAATACTCCGCCAATTGTCGACGGATTTTCAAAATTCTTTTTTTGTTCGAAAGTAGATAGTTCTGAGGTGGTCCCATTGTCACCAAGTTAGGATCTGATGATGGGATCTTAGAGAAATCGAGGGCAACCCTCAAATTTTATAGGCTCACTTATTGTTTTTCGCATATTTTATGAAGTATCTTGTGTATTTGTGTATGGCTGTCACCATCTCAGGTAGCTGGGCTGATGATGGAAGGTACAACTCCTTAACAGTAAGAAGTTACTCGAACAGGCAAGGACTGTTTTAGTAAATTGTTTTGATGTTTGATAGGGCATTTGCCACATTTGGTCTCATGATCATCAAGTCATGACCTGATGCTGCAGTCAGGATAGTCTGCAGAGTACCTAACTCCTCGACAACTAACAGCAGATATATCGTGTTTAGGCTCATTGAAAAGGGCTCGATGTGTGGATAAACGTACTGTTACTGAGGAACACCGAAGACCTGATGCTGAAGCCAGGCGCATCAGAAAAAGTACAAACCTTGAAATTACAGCACCGTAGTCGTGTTTGGGCTCATTTTAAACAGGACTAATTTTATGTTCAATGCAATGTTGACATAAGTTTGGCCTGATGCTGCAGCCAGGATTATCAGCATCTAATCTAAAAACTAATAAAAGGAGAACTCCTCAACAATTAACGTCCCTGCATCGAGAAAAGGAATATTTTATAAAAAGGCGATGGGCAAGTTGACATTAGGCTATTTTAACTTAGATAAATTATAAATAGACCCACTAAAATGCGAGAAATAAAAACTTTTTAACAAAAAAAAAACCGACTTCCAAAAAAAACACTACAAACTGAAAAATAACTTTAATTTCGGAAGTCGGTGGCAAAAACTAAAATACTGATCCCTAAGACACCGACTTCCGAAATTAAAGTTATTTTTCAGTTTGTAGTGTTTTTTTTGGAAGTCGGTTTTTTTTTACCCTTTTGGTACGGAACCCTAAAAAGCGTCTTCATATTCGGAAGTCGGTGTCGTTGAGTTCGCATTTTCGTTGTTTGCCACCGACTTCCGAAATTAATGTTAATTTTCACTGTGTAGACTGAAGTGTCTTTTTTGGAAATTGGTTGTTTTTTTGGAAAAAAAAAAATCCACTTTTAAGCTGTAGGTACTTACCCCACACAAATTCGTTTAACACTATAAAATTTGCTATGTAAATATCAATGACAGGAAGTTATTATAACATCACTAGCAGTGCCCCGCGGTTTCACCCGCATAAGTGTCGATCCCTTGGGAATATCGGGATAAAAACTATCCTATATCCTTTCCCGGGACTCAAATGAAATGAAATGAAATGATGATTTGATTTTATTTTTTGTAAGTAGGTTTGTACAAACACTTTTACACGTCAATCATGTTTTTTTTTTTTAAACTAGATGAAGTCGGCGTTTCCTATCTGACTACTCTGAGAAGAAAGGCCGAAACAAACTCAGAGGTCACAGTCTCTTTTAAAGTCCAGACATAATCTTGGTCAGGTTATATGAAGACCATGTAGATCGATGTCTGAGGTGGTCTTTTGAGGAAAGAACCACACAGATTGAGAGGACCTGTCCAGTCAGTGCACGCATTTGTCAAAAATCGTGCAGCTCAACTCAAGACTTAAGGAGCTCAACGATTCGACGAACAATACCAAAGAAAGGACATTTGGGTAGGCCACATAAACTACTCAAACTGCCACACCATGAGAAAAAAAAAAAACAGAACAGAGAGAATAATAAAAAAATATATATACCTAAGTATGTAAAATGACCCACATCGTCTTCACATTCACAATGAAAAAAATAATCAAATAATCTCTATACCTAAATACATACAATAATTAATTAATTATTGTAAGAGTCATCACGAACCGTCTCGCGCGCAGGTTTGACGTTTTCCAGCCTCCCGAACAAGCCGGATTCCGTAAAGGCTTTAGCACCGTAGACCACATACATACGCTGCGACAGGTTATACAGAAGACCGAAGAATATAACCTGCCTCTCTGCTTAGCGTTCGTGGATTACGAGAAAGCCTTTGATTCGATCGAGACATGGACTGTGCTGCAGTCTCTTCAACGGTGCCAAATCGACTATCGGTACATCGAGGTGCTCAAGTGTTTGTACGAAAACGCCACTATGTCAGTCCGACTCCAGGATCAGACCTCGAAACCTATCCTTCTGCAGCGAGGTGTAAGACAGGGAGACGTTTTCTCTCCGAAACTGTTCACCGCTGCACTGGAGGATGTCTTCAAGGTTCTGGACTGGAAAGGGGCTGGCATCAACATCAACGGCGAGTACATAACTCACCTTCGGTTTGCCGACGATATCGTAGTCATGGCTGAGACTATAGAGGACCTCAGTACAATGCTCGATGACCTCAGTAGAGCCTCCGAAAGAGTGGGTCTTAAAATGAACATGAACAAAACGAAGGTCATGTCAAATGCCCATGTAACACCCACTCTCATAAAGATCGGAGACGCTACACTCGAAGTCGTGGACGATTATGTTTACCTAGGACAAACTGTCCAGTTAGGTAGGTCTAACTTCGAGAAAGAGGTCAATCGTCGAATCCGACTCGGCTGGGCAGCGTTCGGGAAGCTACGCAATATCTTCTCGTCCCACATACCGCAGTGTCTCAAGACGAAAGTCTTTGACCAGTGCGTGTTGCCAGTGATGACTTATGGCACTGAAACGTGGTCGCTTACAATGGGCCTTATAAGAAGGCTAAAAGTCACCCAAAGGGCAATGGAGAGGGCTATGCTTGGAGTTTCCCTGCGTCATCGAATCAGGAATGAGGAGATCCGCAGGAGAACCAAGGTAACCGACATAGCCCGAAGAATTGCCAAACTTAAGTGGCAGTGGGCAGGGCACATTGCTCGCAGAACAGATGGCCGATGGGGCCGAAAGGTTCTGGAGTGGCGACCACGTACCGGAAGACGTACAGTTGGAAGGCCTCCCACAAGGTGGACCGACGACCTTGTAAAGGCCGCAGGAAACCGTTGGATGCGAGAAGCACAGAACCGGTCGAAGTGGAAGTGCTTGGGGGAGGCCTATGTCCAGCAGTGGACGTCTTTCGGCTGAAATGATGATGATGATGATGATTGTAATTAATTAATTACATTACATCTAAATCGGTTCAGCGGTTTAAGCGTCTGAAGAGTCTGAAGAGGTAATATTAGTATGGATCATTATAAACTAAGTGGCAAAAATACGTAATATTGAAGCTAACTCAAAAACTACCCCAGCAAAGTTAATATGGGACCACCCCTGAGGCTTCCTATCCATTAAAAAAGAATTTTTGAAATAGATTTAAAATTGCGGAGATATCGCGTAGGTAACATATAAAAAAAAATACAGTCAAATTGAGAACCTCCACCTTTTTGAAGTCGGTTAATTATGTAAAGATGCGGCACAAGCCACAATGCATCCCATGACAATTCCACTAAGCCACCACTGAAAACTAATAGGAAAGGAAACGACGCCATTTCGTTTACCTACTTGATTTTTACCAGTAATTTTGGTTTAAAAAACATTACAAACTGAAAAATAACTTTAATTTCGGAAGTCGGTGTCTTAGGGATCAGTATTTTAGTTTTTGCCACCGACTTCCGAAATTAAACTTATTTTTCAGTTTGTAGTGTTTTTTTTGGAAGTCGGTTTTTTTTTTTGTTAAAAAGTTTTTATTTCTCGCTTTTTAGTGGGTCTATTTATAATTTATCTAAGTTAAAATAGCCTAATGTCAACTTGCCCATCGCCTTTTTATAAAATATTCCTTTTCTCGATGCAGGGACGTTAATTGTTGAGGAGTTCTCCTTTTATTAGTTTTTAGATTAGATGCTGATAATCCTGGCTGCAGCATCAGGCAAAACTAGTCCTGTTTAAAATGAGCCCAAACACGACTACAGTGCTGTAATTTCAAGGTTTGTACTTTATCTGATGCTCCTGGCTTCAGCATCAGGTCTTCGGTGTTCCTCAGTAACAGTACGTTTATCCACACATCGAGCCCTTTTCAATGAGCCTAAACACGATATATCTGCTGTTAGTTGTCGAGGAGTTAGGTACTCTGCAGACTATCCTGACTGCAGCATCAGGTCATGACTTGATGATCATGAGACCAAATGTGGCAAATGCCCTATCAAACATCAAAACAATTTACTAAAACAGTCCTTGTCTGTTCGAGTAACTTCTTACTGTTAAGGAGTTGTACCTTCCATCATCAGCCCAGCTACCTGAGATGGTGACAACCATACACAAATACACAAGATACTTTATAAAATATGCGAAAAACAATAAGTGAGCCTATAAAATTTGAGGGTTGCCCTCGATTTCTCTATGATCCCATCATCAGATCCTAACTTGGTGACAATGGGACCACCTCAGAACTATCTACTTTCGAACAAAAAAAGAATTTTGAAAATCCGTCGACAATTGGCGGAGTAAACGATGAACAAACATACAAAAAAAAAAAAAACACAAACACCCGAACATAGTACCTCCTCCTTTTTGTGAAGTTGGTAAAAACCAAACTACTGAACTGACTTTTTTTAAGTATAATTAGGCAATGTTGTGGAAGACCGGAGTTCCCGAATTCAGACACGTCATGATGTATAACAGGCTAATTTTATTGTGACAATAAGCGATTTTTGTATTTGTATAAATTTGATTTTGATGAAATTTCTATGGGACCAATCCTAACTTATCAGAATTATAAAAAAAAGAATTTTGCAAATCGACTTCCCGTTGTACAGTATGCACCATTATTGACTTATAAATAACGGAGTGCTGAGGTAACAAACTTAAAAAAAAAAATTCAACCGAATTGAGAACATCCTCCATTTTTTTAAGTCGGTTAATTTAAGTCGGTTAAAAAGAAAGATGGAAACATCGTGCAGCGACCAGCGACCCTTATGAGCCGTGCAAAAATAAAAGAAGGCGGAAAGAAGTTTATGCTAAAACGAAACATCACGGTACAACCGTTGGGAGCCTAGCCTAGTAGACTAGCAAGTCCCCGCAACATCGTTCGCGTGAATTTCGCATTTTCTTCTACTAATCAAAAACCCCTTCCACCCCTATAAAATGAAAATGTATGATCCGCGCCATTTCTATGTAGCGCTATCGCTTAGCGGTCTTTCTGTATTTTAACCGACTTCAAAAAAGGAGGAGGTTCTCTATTCAGATGTTTATTATATAGACGGATTTGCAAGTGTTTTTTAGGGTTCCGTACCAAAATGGTAAAAAGGAACCCATTTGGTGCGACTCAGTCTGTCTGTCCGTCTGTCATAGCTGGATAGGTATCTCAAGAACCACTAATGCTATCAACTTGAAATTTAGAATAGTTTTAGATGACGTTTGCCCAAGTTTGTATTTTGCAAACGAGAAACTATTTTTTTTTTGCAACAGGGACCGAAAGGTGTTCTGAAATAGTGCTACTAGGGCATGTGGGATATCATATGAAAGAGCGCAGTTTGCACCTTCAAACATTTTTGCTTTAGGCCGCATAGTTTTCGACTTTTGATGAAAAATGTAAAAAAAAATACCGAAGTATGCATAGAGAAAAATCTGAAATTATTCTATGTGATAGAAGTTTATGTAAAGATTACAGGATACTAATACTTACGACTTTTTCCCACTTAGTTTATATCGATGATGTTTTAATAACTTACCAGTCATTGATATTTACATAGGTAGTAGTGTTTTTTTTTGCACGGCTTCTAAGGGTCGCGTCGTAGCCTGATTAATAAAGTAAGTATATTACGTCTTCATATAAATCGACCGAAACGACGCGCTTCGAAGTATCGGTGATACACTTAAACCATCCTCATGAGTCTCTCCGTCCATTGGTGAAAATCATATGAAAATCCGTTCAGTAGTTTTTGAGTTTATCGCGTTCAGAGTTTCAGACAGACAGACGCGGCGGGGGGACTTTGATTTACAATATGTAAATAGTGATAATGATACTAGTGGACCTGAAAGATATGGTCCTACCCGAATAGCGCCACCTACCGGGTCCAATTGTCAATCTAAACCATCCAAGGACCCACTCAAACCACAAAAATTCTCATCAAAATCGGTCCAGGCGTTTAGAAGGAGTTCAGTGACATACAGACGTACAGAAGTATTTATTCTAAAGATAGTCAAACACAGAAGACAAACTCAAAGCTCCGGCGCTCCTAGGTTTTTGACAAGAAGTCTAGTCAAATTCCAAACGAATACTTAGCGTGTTTCGGCCATATAACTACTAACGAATTTATGTCTAAACCCAAGAGAGACCAAGTTGGACAAGTTGGACATTCAAACACCGATACTTAATAGGAAAGAAAGAAAATACGTTTATTTGGGGCAAACATTACGCATACAAATAAAAACAAACAAAAAACAATAATAAAAATAATAAATAGGCTTTATTCAGAGAGCAGTACTTCTGGACACGGCCCGCATTGTTAGGAGGTTCCTCTCTCTGGAGCCCTGACCGCCGCGCGCCGGTAGCTTGTTAGGAGGTTCCTCTCTCTGGAGCCCTGACCGCCGCGCGCCGGTAGCTTGTTAGGAGGTTCCTCTCTCTGGAGCCCTGACCGCCGGTAGCTTGGACCCTGTTCCCGATACCGGTGGGCTACTATTTTTTATTTTTTTATTTTTATATTCTAATATTTAAAAATATTATTGATATGTTTAAACTATTGCTTGATGAACAAACTTGATTTGAACCCTGCTAAATGTTCAGTAATCTCCTTTAGTAGGAAACGTGTCCCTGTCCCTACTACATATAAACTTAAAGGGCAGCTATTACAGAGATGTGACGGTGTACGTGACCTAGGCTAGGCGTTTTTCATGACTCCAAACTCTTATTTGACGTGCACATTGAACAAATAGTGGCCAAAGCTTCGAAGTCATTGGGTTTTGTTATGAGACTCGCAGGGTGTTTCAAGAAAGCCAAAACCCTTAAGATTCTTTATTGCTCTTTTGTGAGAAGCCATCTTGAATATGC
The DNA here is from genome assembly GCA_948474745.1 of Oligia latruncula. Taxonomy (NCBI): domain Eukaryota; kingdom Metazoa; phylum Arthropoda; class Insecta; order Lepidoptera; family Noctuidae; genus Oligia; species Oligia latruncula. The sequence goes on from OX419688.1 coordinate 20,856,511, forward strand.
GTCACAAATTTGGAACCCGTGCTATGGCAAATACATTGATCGTATTGAGAATATACAAAAAAGATTTATTCGGTTTCTATGTTTTAGGCTACGTATACCATACCATTCTGATGATTACATAAATCTTTGCAAGAAATTTCACCTGCAGCCACTTATAAATCGTCGTCGACTAGCAGATTGCACTTTTCTTTTAAAAATTATATCTAACGAGATTGACTGTTCTGATCTCCTGCATAGACTGCGGTTTAATGTCCCCCAGAGATCAGTTAGATTTAATCCGCCGATTTCCATTCCTTTTTCCTCTTCTAACTACAGGCAAAATTCATACTTGGTGCGAGCGAGTAAAGACTTTAATATTCTTTGCAAAGAGTTCTCATTGGACCCATTTAACACCAAGAACTATTCTGCTCGCACTCGGCTGAATGCTGACTTTTTTAAAAATGCATAGTGCTTATATACCTTATATTTGTATTCCTTTTATAGTGCTTGTTAGTGATCCTAAGATTTCTACTACATTTTCTGTTTTTACCCGTGAGAACCTGTAATTGGCTTTATGTCTCATAAACGATTGTTATGCTTCTGTTATAGCTGTTGGTTCTCCTATAAATAAATAAATAAATAAAATGAAATAAAGGAGAAAATAATAATAAATACGATCAAATCGTGGTTTGACTGGTCAGACAGACCTAAATTAGGTACACGATACGAATATGTTAGTTTGTTACACTAAGGGCTGATTTTTCAATCATCTGATAACTTTATTCACGCGAACGAAGTCGCGGGCACAGCTAGTTCGAGGAATAATTTTGAAATTTTTACAGTTATTTCATACAAAAACTGTCAAACGTCAATTTTATTCCTCGAATAAAAGTTAGCTGGTGATGGAAAAATCAACCCTTAGGTAAATGTCGGAGCACGCATCACCATGCGTGCTCCGACATTTACCTAAGGGTTGATTTTTGAACCCAAGAACAAACTTCACACTGTAGTTGACAAACATGTTCTCCCATACATCGATATACGTCACAGTCAATTCCCCAACAGCAAATGTAAGTTTGTAAGCGCTAAAAAACATGATTAAGCTACAAATTAACGATTTTCGGACGGACAATGAAGTGATCCTATAAGGGTTCTGTTTTTACCTTTTGAGGTACGGAACTCTAATGCTTAAAGCTTTTTCAGGAGACCTTGGATAGGGATAGGGGATCAGTTTAAATCAAAAACGATGACACAACTATCTTAGAAGCGATTATCAATTTCCATGTTTATAACTTTAAAAAAAATACGAACTTTCATATAAACATTTAACCCTATTTTTATTAGCCTTTACTGTCCCACTGCTGGGCAAAGGCCTCCCCAAATCCTTCCAAGAGCTCTTTTCCCGCGCCACCTCGAGCCCGCCCCCGCGCTACGCGTCTGTCCGTCATCTCGCCAACTCCTTCTTGGCCGGCCTCGGCGGCGCCGCCCATCTTCAGGCAGCCCTCGTGTGGAGACATTTGACCTGCGGTCATCGTGCATGCGGCTGATGTGACCCGCCCAATCCCATTTAAACTTGGCAGCCTTTTTTCCTACCTCCAGTATGCCCGTTTGGAGCGCAGCGTCGTGTTCCGAATTCTGTCGTGTCTTTTTACACCCAGAATGCTGCGATCCGTCGCTCACTCTAAGGCGGAAGTTTTGCGACTCGGTGAGGGACCAGGTCTGAGCAGCGGAGATTAAGACGGGCAGGATACACATATTTCGATGAGTTTGCGCTTCAGGGAGATCGGTAGATCACCCTTCATTAGTATCTTCATTGACCAGTAGCTTTTCCATGCATAATCAATTCGGTGATTGATTTCTCTTTCCTGCCTGTTTTTGAAAGAAACTAACTGGCCCAAGTAGATAAATATAACTCATCAACATAAATTATTTCCTGCCCATCTATCTCGAGTCTCGACCATAGAGATATCCGTGATCTCGACCCTACGCTTAGTGCTGTTGTTATTACTCGGGTTTTAGACCGATCCCCCCCCAGCCCCTAACATTAATATGAACATATTAATGATGAATATTAATAAGAAAAAGAGGAAGTCCTTAAGTGGCACCGGTAACTGAAAAGCAGTAGCGGCGTTAGGGTAGGGCGCGGTTGGGCGATCGCCCAAGGCGCCAGATTTGTAGGGGCGCCTACGGCGCCCCTTTATTTCCGCTTGAAAGCGAGTCCGACGTACTAGGAAATTCCCTAAATCTAGCTACAAATTATAACTTCTCCAGAAAATAAATTTGAAGTTAAATTTTTCAACTGTCTGTTGGACACTACCATAAATTCCCGGAATCTTGGTCTTTTTTGTACAACATAAAAAAAAATCCGTAATTAGCCTTTTATGCGCCCGGTGCGAGCTGCTATATCCGCGCCCTATTTTTTTTTTTCGGATGGGTAATCATCAAATTAATGACTCCCGCTCTGGATGGAGCGGAAGGGAGTATCAGACTCTGCTCCCGCTGACCCGGCAGGCTTCGGTCCTAAGATGCTGACTCCTTCCTCGATGCTGACATCTCTTTGAGGCGCGCGTGGAACACGTACGCGCCGTCCGGCATGGGCCTGGTCCTGATCGGACGGTGAGCTACCCATTACTCCTACCCGCAGGCCCGCGCCTACGGAGGCCGGGAATCGTCACGCGGCTCCCGACGCCCAGAGCGTCTCCCGCGGCGGCTGGGACGGGAGGCTCTCTCCCTGAGCCGTCCCGCCACCTCCTTTGCTAGCATGACTGCTTCGCAGAAGGAGGTGACTGCCTCCCACTCCCTCTCGCCCCGGACCATGGCTTGCACCAGGGTCGGACGCGAGAGGTCGCCGCCGCTGCCGATCGCCTCTACGGGGACACGGCGGTGCTCCGCCCAAGCGGGGCAGACCTCCACCGTGTCCTCTGGGCGATCCTGGCTATGGTGACACCCTGGCGTTTCCTCCCGCCTAATGATGTGCAGGAACCTCCAGAAACTTCCGTGTCCGGTGAGAACCTGCGTCAGGCGGTAGGTGAGGGTGCCGTGGCGCCTCTCTAGCCACTCATCAAAGAGGGGTCTTATCGCCGCTATCGTGGCGTGCCCTGCGCTGAGTTGCGACAGTCGCTCTTTCCATGTCGCCATGAGATCACGCCGGAGTTCCGTCCGCTCCGCCGCGATTTGCCGCGGAAGCGGATTTTCCCCCCGGCGTAGTGCCTCCGCGCGCCACTCATATAGCGAGCGAGGACTATCGCCTCCAGATCCCATGGCGGCAAACCGGCAAGGAGGCTTGCCGCCTCGCCCGAGATCGTGCGGTAAGCCTTACGGCTACCACCTTCTGGGGCGCGTTTGGGTAGTGGGCGGCTCGCCGCCGCAGTGAACGCGCCCACACCGGGGCCCCGTATAGGGCCATGGACCACACGACCCCCGCGTAAAGCCTCCGGCTGGAGGCGTTTGGCCCCCTCAGGTTGGGCAAGAGCCACTTGAAGGCGGCTCCGGACCGTTCCAGTTTGGGGGCTAAACCTCGGAAGTGCTCGACGAAGTTCCACCGGCTGTCGAGGACGAGACCCACGTATTTCATCGTCGTCTCGACGCCGATGTGAACCCCTCCTACCGTTAGTTGGGATCCCGATGGTGGCGCGTTCCGGGGAAATGGATGGAAACGGATGAAACGACATGGCCTCGGGCTTGTGCAGTGCCACCTCGAGACCCAACTGCCGGATCCTCTCCACGACTATCGCAACCCCGCGTGTCATCGCGTCGACCGCCATCTGATGCGACCTCCCCTGCGCCAGGACCAGCGTGTCGTCAGTGTAGCAAACCACGCTGACGCCATCGGGGAGGTCGATCCGCAGCACCCAGTCGTAGCCGATGTCCCACAGGATCGGCCCCAGAACCGATCCCTGCGTGACACCGCACGACATCTCTCGCCGGTTCCACTCCCCGTCGCGACCGGGGTAGATGATGGCTCTGTTCGTCAAATACGCCTCGACTAGGTATTCGACGGAGGTAGGTCGGCACCCGGTGATACCGGAGTGCCTCCAAAATGCAGCTCCAGGGCAGGGTGTTAAACGCGTTGGTGATGTCGAGTGACACCGCCACGACGACTCCACCCCGGGACACCGCGTCCCCCGTCGTGAGGGCTCTCACGCGTATGATAGCGTCCACCGTCGAGCGCCCCTTGCAGAAGTCAAACTGACTGTCCGCAAGATTCTCACCAGGTGCCCGACGAGGCGGCCCGCAATCACTCTCTCAAAGAGCTTGCCGACCTCTTCGAGCAGCACGATGGGCCGGTATGCGGACGGAGAGTCCGCAGGGCGCCCTTGCTTCCGAATGAGGACCAGCTTCCCCGTCTTTCAACGGAGTGGAAACTGGCCTCTCTCCAAACATGCGCTTAAGAGCGCCTCCAGTCAAGGCCCGAGAACCCTCGAGGCCCCAGGCTTTACCTGGCAAGCCGTCGGGTCCTGGGGTAACATTTGCATTTATAAATTAGGAGAAAAAACGTTTATTCGAAAATTCGAATTCAGAAATTATTTTATCAATATTGCGTCATTTATATGAATTTTAAAGTTTTGTTGTGGGGTAAGATCGTAAGCTGGCGTCTGAACTTTCTATCAAGTCGTGTCTCTTTACTCGCTTTTTACGCTTTTCAGGAAAATCGTCTTCGATATCACATTCTTCACAAACTTTTACAATTATTATTACGATCTCATCGTCTTTAATATTGATAATATTATTTATTTGTAAGAAGAATAGGTATATACGGACGACGCGAATCCACACGTATAAATAAATAAATAATAGGTATTGTTAGTGGCCCAGGTCTGGTCATTTCTACGCCCCTCCAGGGTCTGCGCCCTGTGCCTGGGCACCGCTGGCACCGCCCTATTTACGGCACTGGTGATCTCCAATTGAAATAAACTGTAGACTCTAAATCAGATAAAAATATAGATGATTGTGTTGTGTTGTGTGATGAACTCACAGATCAGAATGTGGTTACTCCCCATTGGTTACTCCTGTCTTTATTTTAAAATTTATCAAAGATCGCAACTTACAAGAACTGTATCCAAATGTATGGATAACATTGCGAATATTGATCACTTTATCTGTAACTGTGGCTATTGGGGAAAGGAGTTTTTCTAAGCATAAGCTGATAAAAACCTATCTGCGATCAACAATATCTAGATTGACAAACACAGAGGAAGAGAAGTTAAACTCAGCAACGTTGTCAATCGAAAATGAAATTGCGGAAAACATAGACTTTGATGTCTTAGTTTGCCAATAGAAAGGCTAGAAAATTAAAATTTTATTAGTTTTTTTTTTAAATAAATTGTTAATTCATTATCTCTTGCTTATTTTTTCGTTTGGGTTTCAATGGCAGATGGCGCCATAGAAATCTCACCCAGTGCGCTCGCGCTGGTAGTGCTGATACGTATCGATAACGTTGTGTGATGCGGAGAAATGAGAAAACGTCGTCGTGAGGAAAGTTTTAGTGTGAATGTGCGATGGATGGACTGTGTGAATGAAGATATGGAAGAAAAAGACATATTGTCACCCCAAATAACTTGGGATAAGGGCAGGAGAATGATGAGGAGATGAACCTTTCCTTAGTACTCACCTCGTTATAAGGAACTCTATTGCAAAACTTCATGCTTCTAGAGCCAGCGGCTTAGACGTCGATAGACGTGTAGGTACGCTGTGTGTCAGTGAATTAATTTAAGATTAAATAAGTAAGTACCTAGACTAGTTTGTTTCTAACTTCTTCCTCGATAGGAATATCTATGTGCGTGTGAACTGAGAGACCAAACTGGGAATTCGCAAAAAAAAATATGGTCTGTTAATTAGTAATTATATCATGACAAATTATTTACTAAAGTCCTGTTATTACCAAAACCTTCTTTTTTAAGTAACTTTCCGACATCTGACTGATGGTCTTTGAGAACCGAGGGGCCATACTTTAAGGTCTGTAGTTTTTAAAATATTTGTTTACAAAATAGAGCCAGATATGAACAATAGTTTTAAGTCTAAGTAGGTACTACTATATAAATCCTAGACTTCACAGCCGTGATCCACAGCTTGATACCTACTCCCTAGCACACACGCACATGAATGTGATACGCAAACCTGCCACCAAAAAATTTACTAAAGACATGTCACAGTCCCCTTTGAATTTTATCATAAATAAGTTGTAGAAGATATTCTACAACTATAACCTGATCCTACCTAGGGAGGTGAAACGTATAGGACGCACATCAGTGGTAGCACTTGCACTACGAAAACCGCCCTTACTGCTACGACATAAAGGCACTGTCAATGTCAAAGTAGTAGGTAAGTAGTGTAGGTCTTCTGTTTTTATGGATTATTTGATGTATTAACTGTGAAGCGTCCGCCATGATGCTGGTGCGTATTAAAATACTCCGAACACATGAGAATAGTGGCGTGCTGGCGAACCGTAAACACGTGACGTCACAATAATAAACAACGCCAAATTACTAATATTACGGATGATTTATTACAACGCTCTTCCTAAAAGCTGGAGCCGTCTGGCCGGCGAACACAGGCGCGCGGCCGGTGAGCACCGATAGAGTAAATACACTGGCGAAAGCGAGCACAGGCACACGGCCAGCGCTCGCGTGCTCGCGGCAGTCGCAGGTGGTTGCAGCCTCGCACAATATCAATAGAGCTAGTCGGCGCTGTTATGCATTGTAAAGTTCGCGCTTTGATTTGCGACGAGGAGTCGAGGACGCGCCGACCGCCGCGCGCGCCGGTGTGCGCCAGGTGCGATGTGTCCCCGCGATCAACACTCCGCTATTAGTCGACCGCATCACCTCTACGCAACGTCCAACACTCACAGCGTCGCCGTTTCCTACTCCGCGCTACTTACGGAATCAAACAAAATCGAATTAATTATGAGAACAGACGATCTAAATAAATACCTTGTAAACTATTTGCCAATTTCAACATTTCAAGATAGTTTTATGGTGCGGTGGAATGGTGGATCTTTTACTACGCCGACACATGCGCCCATGACACATGAACCTGATCTACTACTTCATACCTATCGCCAGCAGAGTGTCTTTAAATGGAAAGATTTTATTTGATTTTAAATATTGATTAGTACGTTTGAAATAAAAAAACCGGGCAAGCCGTTCCGTACCATCATATGTTTTTAAATTTTCATCAGCGAGGCCTATATTCGTCAGAGAATTTTAACACTGTGTACTGCGGTGTAGAATATTGAAGTTTTATGTAAGCGCCATCTCTTAACCGATGTATGGAAATTTCTCAAATCTGTAGGCATAGGCAAGTCACCTGCCAACCAGTGTAAGGATGTAAACCTCAATGAACTTAATAAGCATTTCTCTCTCCTTCCCTTTTCTCTTGATCCGTCTGTCAAGGCTGCGACACTAGAGAGTCTTGCTAGTTTGCCGTTACCACAATATTCTCACTTTAAGCTTACCGAAGTAACTGAGGATGACGTTAAGAAGTCTATACTTGCGATTACTTCTTCAGCAGTCGGTAATGATAAGTTGTGTTCAAGAATGATAACTCTTATCCTTTCCTCATTACTTCTTGTTCTCACTCACATCTTCAATCACTCATTTTCCTCTTGCTCCTTTCCGACAGTTTGGAAACAGGCTCACATAATACCTTTACCTAAAACTAACAATCCTACTCTATTAACCCACTTTAGACCTATTTCTATTCTCCCTTTTCTCTCTAAAGTTTTTGAGCACATAGTCCATAGACAATTATCATTTTTCTTGGCGTCAAACTCGATAATATCCCCTTTTCAATCCGGTTTTCGCTCGGGTCACAGTACTGTAACCGCACTTTTGAAGGTGACTGACGACATTCGCTGGGCTATGGAGAATAAGTCACTTACTGTTCTAGTATTGCTTGACTTTAGTAGCGCCTTCAACTCAGTAGATTTTGACATTTTACTAGGTTTCCTCAAATCTATCAATTTCTCTACTTCCACTTTAGCTTGGTTCAGTTCTTATCTTCGGGGACGCTCTCAGTGTGTTCGCCTGGAGAAGTCCTTCTCTGACTGGTGTAGCCTCACTGAGGGTGTTCCTCAGGGTAGCGTTCTCTCTCCTCTTCTTTTTTCAATTTTCATAAACTTTGTTACCAGAGTAATCTCCTCTAGTTTTCATCTCTACGCAGATGACTTGCAGCTGTATCGACATTTTACTGTAGCTAACGCGAGTTCTGCAATTGCTGCAATGAATCTTGACCTGGATCGCATCAGCGTTTGGGCTAAATCATGTGGTTTGCAAATTAACCCAACTAAATCCCAGGCCATAATCATAGGCAGCAGATTCGTTCACAATGCGGTTGATGTTAAATCTCTGATGCCTTTATATCTCGATAATGTTCGCATCGACTATACTGAAACCGCTAAAGATCTAGGTGTAGTTATTGACTCCAACCTTTCGTGGCGTGCTCAGGTCAATGAGGTCAGCCGTAAGGTGCATTTCTCCTTTCATTCGCTGAAATGCCTTCAAAGTCTTCTGCCCTTGAAGACTAAAATTTCTTTGGCACAAACACTTATTCAGCCGATTATAGATTATGCCGACGCCTGCTATCTGGATGCTACTGAGGAGCTATTAAACAAGCTTGAGCGCTTGCAAAACCTGTGCATTCGCTTTGTTTTCGGTCTTCGAAAGTATGACCATGTTTCTCACCTTCGCAAGGAACTCAAGTGGCTCCCAATCCGCCTTCGCAGGAATACTCGAATTTTATGTCTCCTCTTCAACATCTTACACAACCCGTCTTATCCTTCCTACTTGCGTGAGCGTTTTTCTTACGTTCGCCCTAGCGACGCACCGTGTAGATCTCACCTAAGATCCCTCCTTAAAGCTCAGCCTCATAAAACAAGCTACTATTCTTATTCCTTCTCTGTCCACGCTGTAAGATTGTGGAACTCACTTCCGCCTAGCATTCGTGATTTAAAAACTATTTCTCTATTTAAATGTCGATTAAAAGAGCATTACCTTTCCTCTATACTGTGAGTATATATATATGTATATATATATGTTTATATATTTTAGTTTTATGTATTTATTTAAGTACTTATATGTGTAGGTTTATTTAATATTCTAGTTTTAGACTTCACACATTCATATTTTCTCTTCTTGTTCTCACACACTATTGTCTACATTTCTTTTTACCGACTTCAAAAAAAGGAGGTTATCAATTCGATACGTATGTATGTAATATTATTGGAATTGCATTATATTCACATATGACAATCTACTAAGGCTTCCAAACAAATATACAAAATTTCATAGACGTATGTATGTATGTATGTATGTATGTATGTATGTATGTATGTTTGTCCACGCATTTCTCAGCAACTATTAATCGGATCGTGACCATTTTTTTTTGTATTAGCTTACATTTACTTCAACTTAGGGAACAGTGCAAGTTTCATCAAAATCGGTTCAGTAATTTTCAAGATATGGACTAATACGTGTAAGTGTGACGGCCTGGCGTATTGATACGATCTACGGGTGTAGTGTCAAAGGGAAAACATCTCAAAACCTTGGTCAAATTCTAGTGCAAAAACTAAAAATTACAAAATAAAAAGTAATTTAAAAAAATTAAACCGACTTCAAAAAGAAATCAACTCAAAATTATGAAATAACTTTAATTTCGGAAGTCGGTGGCAAAAAACTAAAATACAGATCCCAAGACACCGACTTCCGAAATTAAAGTTATTTCATAATTTTGAGTTGATTTCTTTTTGAAGTCGGTTTAATTTTTTTAAATTACTTTTTTTACTTCTCCTTTCGCAGGTCTGCTGGAAGAAATTTCTTAAGAAATAAGCAGTACCTTTGTACTCAAATTATAACTATGTCATGTCCCTATGTATTTTACTGTGTGTACATAAATTATAAAATAAATGAAAATAAATAAACCGATAGTGAAACTAATGTAACTTTTGTTGATGATTTCTGAAAAAGGGTGATATTTAGAGACTTCGTTTTATTTTTTCTGTAATCTCTACATAAACTTCTATCACATAGAATTATTTCAGATTTTTCTCTTTGCAAACTTCGGAGATAAGGGTGGGGAACGGTTTTTTTTTTACATTTTTCATCAGAAGTCGAAAACTATGCAGACAAAAAAAAAAGTGTTTGAGAATGTGCAAACTGCGCTCTTTCATATGATACCTCACGTGCCCTAGTAGCCCCACTTCGAATTTTTCAGACCCCCTTTCAGTCGCTGTTGCAAAATATATACTTACATATATTTTTATTTCTTTCTTATTTGCAAAATAGTTGGGCAAACGTCATCTAAAACTATTCCAAATTTCAAGTTGATAGCATTAGTAGTTCTTGAGATATTCGGCTGTGACAGACAGACAGACAGAGTCTCACCATAAGGGTTCCGTACGCTCCCCCCCGGTGGGTTCCCACATTGTCGAGGCGGGGGGGCTCAGTAGCCGTGGCTTGGACACCCACGGTGAAGCGAAGAGGAACCCGAGGAGGGGCCGCTCGTCAGGGCTTTTGCCGACAAGCCGACGACGTAGCGGCCAACATGTAGGTTGCGGTGCCGCTTGGGCGATATCGCAACTGAGGCGGGCCGCGATGTCGTATTGGAGGCATCGCGGCTGAGGGTTAGAGGCCGCGGCGGGAGAGGAGTGCCGGTATTACGGTGCGCCGCTCTCCCTACCTTCCGCGGCCTTGACGGGGTCGCCACCGTTCGATGGCGGACGCGGTGGGGCCGCAGGGGAAGAGGAGTGTTGGTATGACGTTGGCCACTCTCCCTGTCCTCTGCGGCCGAAAATTGGCAGGCGGCGAGGCCAATGACCTGACCCGTCGCAGGGGGACCAAGGGTGGCAGAGACGGGGTCGTCTGGCGCCCATGTGCTGGTTTGGTCCCTGGGGTGGTCACGGCGTGCTATGTGTTCTGGTGCGCCGGTGATGGGGAGTACTCCCCGGAGGAGGGTCCGGTGACGGACGGCCGCGGCGGGTTCACGGATGAGTGCTAACGCGTGCCCGTGTTCCCGCCATAAGCGGCAGAGGAGGACACCGTGGAGTTTTAGTGGGTTAGAGTCCCACATAACTTATCTCCCCGTGGTAGTGCAGAATGCATGAGCATGTCTCCACGTAAAAAAAATAAAAAGGGTTCCGTACGCTAAATCCGCGCATTGACGTGGAGTTGCGGAAACCAGCCCGTATTACCTATTACCTAAGGGTTCTGTTTTACCATTTTGGTACGGAACCCTAAAATGGGAAAATTCACGAAAACAAAAATAATGAAGATAAGTAATTAATTTTCTCAAGAACGACAGTACGTTCTTATTGATCCTGAGGCGGCACAAAGTTTTCCGGGCCAGCTAGTTTCATCATTTCAGCCGAAAGACGTCCACTTCTGGACATAGGCCTCCCCCAAGTCTAGTAGTCTCCTCCTCCCACTTCCACTTCGACCGGTTCTGTGCTTCTCGCATCCAACGGGTTCCTGCGGCCTTCACAAGGTCGTCGGTCCACCTTGTGGGAGGCCTTCCAACGCTACGTCTTCCGGTACGTGGTAATTAATTATTAATTATTTATTTTCAAATTATTGACAATTATTGCTGGCTTCCCCCAAGCTTGGGGAAGGCCAGCTGGTTTAAAAAAAAATGGCTGTATGTTTGAACTCCCCGGCGCGTCTTCAGAGCCGTGCCGCTTGTCAGTTCTCCCCATAGAAATGTATTCATGTATCTATGGTTCTCCCTCTATTAAACCGTTCGGCCGTCCCGGACACTACTACGTCCAATTGCTCATTCTTGAGGGGTTTTGCACAAATAAAGCACAAAATAATCTCACTATTTAGTAAGTTAACAATCGCTCTTTTCTTTACCATAGATATATATATAACCGCTATTATATCTGAAACTCTTTAATGTATGACAGTAAGTGTCGAACCCAAGCCGTCATCCACAGACTAAGTAGAGAAGTTATCTCCCGTCATCCTAATACAACACACTGATAAAACCATACAACCCACTTTTATACAACCCCACGCCTCGGCACAATGAAGAGCAAGCAATAATCGGGGCTGGGGCAGCTGCTGCCGGACATGGGGCGGACCCGCGTAGAGGCAGTGGACACAGGGGCCGTCGCCGCGTGCGCCGTGTTCCGCGTGCTGATCCTGTACTCGTGTATCCTGCTCGTACACTCGCTGCTATACTGGGGTCGGCGCTATTTGCGCGCGCGCGCCTCCCGCCTCGCGTGCTGACTACATGGCGCGCACGCCTACCGTCATCACCATACCCGACCCTCAGTTCACGCTCAACTTCCTTTTGAACTCCGCATGGCTCGCTTTCCTCTACATGCTACTGCTGACTCTGTTTGAACTTATAGAACTGTTGCGTCCCAAGTCGCCGTGTGTCCGGTCAGACAGCGCACCGTGCTGCCGGCCGAGGTCACCGGGGTGCCGGTGCCATGTGGCCCGCCGAGACCACCGGCGCCACAGAGTACTTTTTGATAGACTGAACCGGCCGAGACCTGGCGCGGTTGTGGCCGGAGCGGTTTGTAAGCGCTGCAAGAAAATCAGAACCTGTGTGTGACAATCAGTAATTAAAATCTATGGTGATAAATAGTCGCAGCCTTTCCTGTCGAATGTTGTAAATTAATCTGTGAAAACAATTTATTTACACAAGCTTTGCTTCATTCAATAGAAGATCCATTATAAATAAACAAAGCCCACTAGCGGACTAAGCCTGTCGGGGTCCCGATGATGCAAAACAAAATGTCCCCCCGATCTTCTCAGTTTATGTAGGTATTTCTAGTAACATTTTGTGTGTAAAATGAAGTAGCAATAAAATCAGTGTTATATAGTATATAGAAGTAATTAAGTAAGTAATTCTAGTTACTTCTATATATTACGTCCATGCAAGTGGCGAATTCAATGAATTCATGGTAACAGTGTGGCACAGACTAAGAAGAGAAGTTACCTTCAGTGTGGCTTATAGTGTGGCTCTAGTCTACATAATAGACCGACTTCTGGAATAATTTATGAAGAAATGTGTGCGGCTTAAGGTTCAGTGGTTTAAGTGTGAAGAGGTAACAGACAGACAGACACACTTTCGCATTTATAATATTAGTATGAATTTTCAGAATGTTCTTGAGACTGCCCCGTTTCTGTAGTGCGTCGGAAATGTTTGCGCAGAATCGAACTGACGGCTTTCATGCGATCATTCGAAAAATAGTCGCATCATTAGTAACTAGAACACGGGCCAGTAGCAACAGCATTCTGAAAACGGTGACCTCCCATTTTGAGGCATTTTGTGGAGAGGATGGCCAAGTGAGAAACTTGTAAGTACTACCTTATACTTGGCCGTCTTCTGTGCAAAAAGGCTTCAAACTTTAAATTCCTAACAATAATTTTACTTACGAACACTAGGTATAAGATATTACCAACATAGGATGTTTGTTGTCTGAGTAAATAAATTTTGATTATTAATATGTATTTTTGCCACTTAATTTATATTTTGATGACATTATAATAACTTTCTCTAACTGAGCACAGGAGGATCCTAAAATCCTAACATAAGTTTATAAATGCAAACTTTTTTTTTAAATGTGTAAATAAGGACATCATTAGGTTTCGAACATTTTGTACCTACCCAAAATTTAAGTAGCCGAAATATTTTTTTTAAAGTAGCCATTTCCGCTGACAGCAAAGTGCGATCTTCTGTGATGTGGTGTTATCACCGTTTTTGTCTTAAAAGTTCCCGTCAAAAAAGTGTTGTTAAAACGCCCATATGGGTCAATATCAACAAAGTGACTTTTTGTTCAATTTTGGTGGCGAATTTTTTTCTTCAGTTTTCGTGAAAAATAATGACCTGGTATAATAATAGAAAGTCCAAGCTGGAAGGATCTTCAAGAGGTCTGAGAATATCTCGATAACTTTTTGAGATATTTTAGTTCAAAGTCTAATGTGGCCACCAAAATTGAAAATCGCCCACCAAAATCGAAAGTGCCCACCAAAATTGAAAATCAGTGGCACCAAAATTGAATTAGAAGGTGAATCTGAAACAATGTGTAAGGTAGATATCTCGGGAAATATTATTTCAGCCTGTTCGGGATTGCTCTTTATTCTTGCTTTTCTTCTTGACCCCTGTAACACAGGTTTTGCCTAGCACGGGGGTCATTGGTCATTTATTTTGGACCAGGATATTCGCATACTTAAATTGTCACTCTGTATTTGTGTACTTACCTTTTTATGTCAAATAAAATGTATTATTTCCTTTATTCATTTACATAATCTTATTTTATTGTATTTTTAAATATTTCTAAAATATAAAATAAGTATAAAAAACATTTAAAAATATAAAAAAATAGCGATCTGCCGGTGTCGGGAGCAGGGTCCAAGCTATCGGTGGTTAGGGCTCCAGAGACAGGAACCTCCTCACAATGCGAGCCGTATCGAGGAGTACCTACTGCCTTCTGAATCAGGCCCTTGACCCAACCGCCTAACGAGAGCCTCGATAGATGTTAATCGAGGCTTTCGGCCATCAGTCCATTAGCCGATACGACAATCGGCACAATGATAGCCGAGCTCACATTCCACATGTCAACAACCTCGTGTGCTAAGTCGAGATATTTAATTTGCTTCTCTTTCTCAGCTTTCACGAGGTTCCCGTCACATGGAATGGTAACATCGACAATCATTATCTCGTCTATCACTACTATATCAGGTTTATTGGCAACAATAGTCCTGTCAGTAATGATAGACCGATCCCAGTACATTTTCAAGAACTGGATCGGGCACATAGGTACTTGTAGTACGGTATCTCAGAATCCACAAGTTTATATTTCAAAGCAAGTTGCTGGTGAATAATCCTAGCTACTTGGTTATGTCTGTGCAAGTACTCGCCGTTAGCCAGACGAGAACAACCAGATATAATATGTCTGATAAACTCACCCGGACAATGGCATGCCCGACACACGTCAACCGTCCCGAAAAGGTCACCAAAACGTAGCCAGGATACGGTCGCTAAGAAGTCTACACCGGGCTCATGAAGAGCCCGATAGAAGCGCCCGTGAAGCTTTGCCATACCTTCTTGCGGTCATCAGTAGAAAGTACTACAGGTTTGCGCCAGTTCTCTTTAGCCATGGAGAGCGGGGTGATTGTCCCTTGTCCACTGCGACCACATCACGGTGCATACCCACTTCGGCTTTTAAAAAATATTCCCTGAGACTGCACACCTCGCGGTTGTGGAGGGTCTTCGCATTTAAAAAGCCTCGACCCCCACACTTCCGCGGGACAGTCTCATCACCGATGATCGTGGGTGATACATCCGGTTTGCGGTCAGTAGTGTACGGACTCTTCTATACAGGGCGTCGAGTTTGGTCTGAGTCCATTTGAGTATGCCGAAAGAGTACAGCAGTATAGCTTTCGGATGAGGAGAGGGATCTGAGGCTTATGGAATCGGAGAGTTGAATTCCCTCGGATTCCATAATCTCCCCTCGCTTTACATGCATGACTGCATTATTATTATTGTTATTATTTACTATTATTCTTCTTTCTGCCATTCTCTTTTTAAGCAGCCTCTCTTCGGTGGTCTGTTTTGGCATTCTAAAAATATGAAGCTAGGTCCTTATAATAATAGACCACTTAGGTACTGCCAAGTAGGTACAAAATATTTATTTATTTGCTAATCAAACTGACTTGCAACTTAAAAACTGGCTTTATAGGTACAAACAATACTTACAGTATATACTTAAAACTTGGTGGCTAGTTTTCAATTTTGGTGTCGTGAAAACGCCACCAAAACCACCAAAATTGAGCCACCAACATTGAAACCAGATATAAAAAAAATCTTTAAAAATAGGGGTTTTAAGTTACAATTTATTTAATATCACTGATTTATGCGTAACCCAAATCACTACCTATAATGTGTATCTTACTATTAAAACACTTTAAAATTAACAGCAAATCGATCCACCAAAAATTGAACAATTCTTGTCCCCCGTGCCACCCAAGATGATACTTACGTTTTTGGCGGAAAATCAGAGCACTAATCACACACCTGTTACACGCAAGTGCCGGTGCATGACTGAGAGATGTGAAATAATAAAACGCGATTGATCGCACACGCACGAAACTTCATTTTATAGTATGTTGAATATGTGCCACCAAAATTTTGATTTTTGCTTGGACAAACTTTGATCGAGTATCCTGTGCTTTTAAATTAGATTTTCTAATACAGTTAATTGTTTTTAGATAATGTGTCATAAGCATACACTAACGAACTTGTTAATTTTTTATTGTATAGCAAATTGTTACTTTGGTGAATGCAATTATATCAAAAAATGGAACTGGGACAAGCCACCTAACTTGAATTACAAAGCGATTTTTTTTTTCCTGATTATTTAAATACACAATTATAAAAAAAAAATGTGGCCCTAATTGAACCAAGTTACGTAGTTCACTATAAAAAAAAATAAGAAACATCCTATCATTTAACACCTCGATTCTCAACGTGGACGCGTAAAATTTGCTGTGGGGATATTCACCCATATGCACCATTAATGACAAGAGGAACACAGACGGCAATGCGACGCGCGACGTAGAGACCGTGCGTTTCGTAATATTAATAGGTAGGGATCGTATCTGCCGGTCGATTCTGTAAAAATCTCACCGTGAAAACTTAGGTGAAGTGAGTTTGTTTTTGCTAGGAATTGACACTATTGACAGCTCACTCCACGCTCACTTCACCTAAGTTTTCACGGTGAGATTTTTACAGAATAGCACCGCTGATCTACTGATGAGAACTAGACACTATTTAAAGCTGCAAGGAATATAATGTAATTTGGCGATATGCAAAGCTAAACGCCGCCACATTCTAGATACTATCAATAATTTTACCTCTTCTGCCGATATTTGGAAATTTCTTGGAACTCTTAGTATCGGCAAACTGCGAGATTTAGACCGTCTTAATTTAATTGACTCAAACATAATTTCTCCATTGTTGCTACCATGGATCGTCTAACCAAGCAACAAACTCTGTCCCTAATTTCTGGTTTAACGCATCCTCCTATTAATCCTTTCAGTTTCATACCAGTTGAAATGGGAGAGATCAAAAAGATCATTCTATCTATTAAATCAAAAGCGGTGGGATCTGACATTATCACCCGTGGTATGGTCATGACTATTCTGGGTCATCTCCTACCCACGATTACTCACATTGTAAAAAAATCCCTATACACCGGAATATTCCCTTCCCTGTGGCTCAAAGACTTGTTCATCCATTACCTAAGGTTTCTAATCCCTCTCTTTCTACCCACTTCCACCACATTTACATCCTTCCTTTCCTATCCTAAGCACTCCAGGCCTGCGTCCACAAACAATTCTCCAATTTTCTTCATCGTAACTCACTCGTAGGGAAGAGGACCACTCTTCAATCTGGGTTCAGGCCCATGCACAGTACTGTTTCCGACCTCCTTAAAGTTATTGGCGATATAAGGGCAGGACTGGAAGACACCAAAGTCATTGCAATAGTGTTGATTGATTTCTCAAATGCCTTTAATACCGTCAGTCACGACATCCTGTTAGCCATTGTGGCCTATGTTATGAATTTATGATCTCTCCCGAGGCAATGGAATGGATCTCTTCTTACCTACAGAAACGACAGCAGTCCGTTCATATTGGGGATTCCTTATGATGCTGGTGTGATTTGGAAACTAGCGTTCCTCAAGACGGTATTCTTTCTCCTCTTCTGTTTTAAAATTTTATTAATCTTATAACTTCCGAACTTCAGTGTGCAGAGTTCCGAAATGCAGACGATTTGGAATTATACTGTCCAGGAAGGCTTGAAGAAATACCTGAAGCTATCGACAAATTAAATAGGGACTTGATAGTCATAAACACCTGGTGTGATAGATTTGAGGTAGCAGTAAACCCTAATAAGTGTCAGGTGATCATCTTCGGTAATTCTCGGAGTATGAGTAAGGTGGATGGATGATACAACCTTGCCACCAATTCTCTTCAATAATACGATCGTTCCATTTGTCCTAGGCTTGCAAATTGATAATTCTTTGAACTGGCATAGTCAGCCAGAAAGTTACTGGAACGCTGCGGGAAC
Organism: Oligia latruncula; assembly: GCA_948474745.1. Classification (NCBI taxonomy): domain Eukaryota; kingdom Metazoa; phylum Arthropoda; class Insecta; order Lepidoptera; family Noctuidae; genus Oligia; species Oligia latruncula. The sequence goes on from OX419688.1 coordinate 20,874,565, forward strand.
CAATGAGTACAAAAACAATGCTTGTGCGGTCCTTAATTTTTCCTAACATCGATTAAGGTGATGCAACTATGCAACTATGGATGTCCTCGACAAACTTGATCGTGGGTAGTTCTTCGAAATTTGATTCTTTGACTGATCCATATGGCCAAAATTTAATTTCACTTTCAGCTCTGTAACACATGTTCATATGAAAATAGGTATACCAAATAACATATATTTGAATGAGGGACTCGTTTTTATAAAGTAGTTTTCAAGATATTAATTTTGTGCCCAGATGAATCAGAATGTGTTACATATTAATCAGAAACAGAAATAAAAAGTAATAAATACACCGTTAGTTATGAATGTAAATTCTAAACAATAATTATTAATTCTTAAATAGGACTAAGACATATCAAAAGTATCATATTTAGAACAAGATTATACTCCTGTCATTTTTTTATTATTCAAAAGGTTATAGCTAAGTAAATAATAATAAATAAGATTAAAACTACTGACTTGTACACGGTCAAAAATTGGACAAGGAGAATTACGCAACAAAAGCGCTCCTATCGTGCTGGAGAGGGGAAAAACTAATTTATTTTATTATTCATATGGGGTTTTGACCATACGAATCAGGCACAGATGAATCAGGATTTTGCCTACAATCATGCATAACTCATCGTACATACAGACTTCATTATTTTCATTTTTCTACACGAATCTATAACCCAAAAGCATCACACGAAACACAGATTGAAATTTTAAAACAATAAAATAAATTTTATAAAGTAGGCATTGTAATCAGGATGCCACCTGAACCAAACACAGATGAATCAGGTATTTTCCTTCGTAACACCGGATCTAAGCCAACCAGCCGCACGTCCACCTTCTAGGTCGTCCGTTGCACGACTGGCTTCCCCCCGCGCTGGAAGCCAGACTCTCATTATTATTACCCGACCAAGTACGGTCAAGCGCAGCTTACGCCACATTAATCAGTATTATACGCCGGACACTTCTTTTTTACTTATTTATAAACAGACTAACGTAGTTATAACTAATACACATTTTTTTTGTAAGAGGACAATTCATTTCCTTTCGATATAATTATAATTTATATTGATGTATCAAAGGGAAAATGTGACATCGACCATTTTGTTCCGGAAAATGGCAAACGGACGCGCTATATGAATCAGAAGAACGACCTTCAAATATTTTTATTTTGTACCTAGACAGCAATTATTAAAAAAAAATCATTTGTCCCAGTAAGGGATAAAGCTAAACTGTACAAAAAAAAATATTACATGCCGTTTTTTTAGTTGGTTACAGAAATATACCCACAGACATCGAAAATTTTGTCCCTGAAGAATTACCCTCGTCTCCTCAATGACTGCATACGATTTGTTTTCAATCTGCGTAAATAGAACATGTTCGAAAAATAGTGTTAGGTTATACTATAGGGTACTTCCCGTTGACCTAGAATCATGAAATTTGGCAAGAGGCAATGTCGTAAAGCACAAGTAAAGGAAAAAATCCGAAAACAATAAACGAACCCTGCACAAAATGTAAGAAAAAAACGTTCGGTGAATTTGGCTGAAATTTTGGTAATTAGACAGCGCCTAACGTAAATTGACGTATTTTTAGTAGCCATGTTTTTAATCACGTCTAAACTTGCTATGGAGTATCTTAATTTGACAGGACTAAACTAATATTTATCTTCTGTCCTTGTCTTAATGAAATAGAAAGAAAAAGATGCCTGAACTTAAATTTAGTTTAGTTTGTGAACAAGGGAATCGGCGCCAATGACAAATATTTCACGGGTTGCGATTCGATTACTTTAGGTACTATGGTTGCTAAACGATTTATCCTCGTCACAATGCGTATGGTAAGTGGTTGTTGAGAAGTTCTCCTGGTTCTTACCAGGAGAACTCCTCAATAATTAACGTCCCTGCATCGGGAAAAGCAATATTTTGTAAAAGGTGATGAGCAGTTGACATTAGGCTATTGTAATTTAGATAAATTACAAACTGACCCACTAAAAAGTGAAAAATAAAAACTTTTTTACAAAAAAAAAACAACCGACTTCCAAAAAACACTATAAAGTGAAAAATAACTTTAATTTCGGAAGTCGGTGGCAAAAAACTAAAATACTAATCCAAAGACACCGACTTCCGAAATTAAAGTTATTTTTCACTTTATAGTGTTTTTTGGAAGTCGGTTGTTTTTTTTTTTGTAAAAAGTTTTTATTTGTTAGTAATAAGGGCGCAAAAAAAATAGTGGCCAGGTTGTAACTAATGTACTGAAGAGTGAATACTTGGTTTTTAAGGCCGCCGGTGGATGTCCTGATCATTCTCACAATATTATCCTAAATGGCTTCAGTGTAAATCGTGTCGTGAAGTTTAAATATCTGGGACATTTCCTTACCGACGACCTTCAGGACGATGTAGACATTGAGAGGGAGCGTAGGGCTCTAGGTCAGAGGTAATATGCTGGCCCGCAGATTCTCCCGTTGCTCTGAACAAGTAAAAGTTACGCTTTTTGAGGCATATTGTCAGAGCTTTTACACTGGAAGTCTGTGAGTCTGTCACACCAAAAGATCTCTAGATGCCCTTCGCGTCCAGTATAATAATATCTTCAGGATGATGTTGGGGCTGCCACGTTTCTGTATCGGGGATGTTCGCGTTGTTTCGCACTGATGGCTTCCATGCCATCATTCGCAAAGGGACGGTATCCTTGATCTGCAGAATGCATGGCAGCCGCAACGTAATCTTGAAGACTGTGGCTGAGATGGTGTTCGAGCCAAACGCCTGCTCGATTAGAATGAGCAAATCAACGTTCTGCTACTATAGTTCGTAATTAGATGTAAGGCATATGTATGTAAATGTACTCGTTTTTTTCTTCCATCTTTGTTCGTCTTCAACGCAATACATGTTTGACTATTTATCAGCAATTTGGAGTTTCTTTGATACAATCACCTAAAATTCCCCAACATTTTGGTCCATTACCGAGCCGGATTGGTAATCACAAGAAGATTTGCTAAAAATCAGTGGATTTGATATTATTATCGTGGAGTTTTGCCGAAGAGGTTATACGCCGGCAATGTGACTGTGAAAAAAGGACGTCAAGCTAATTTACGGTGTTAAGAATATTATAGTTAAAATATCATCACCCAACACTCGTTCAGGTAGTATTTAACCATAATTAAGGATTTAAAAGGTTAGTGATGTTTCATTTACTTAAATACCTAAATTGTTAAAATTAAAATATTTACCTATTTGCATTGTGAATAGTTTCTAGTAAGTTCATATCATTTATTTGATTATACTTATTTGCAAATACGATTATACGTTCTTTTAGTTAAAAGTTCAGTAGATATTTTGCTACATTTATAATTGTATAGCAGTATTTTAGTTAACTATTCTTAGGTGCATAATGTTGGTGTTAGGTAGATTTTACAAGTTTTAATTAGTCTTTATTCAGTTAATTAACCCGTATTAGTCAATTTAATTAATTATTTGTTAGAGTATTGCGTTAAAGTTCAACGTTAGGTAATTAAGTGTTCAAGTTTTGAGGATTTATGTAGCTTAAATAAAAGTCGAAACTTAAAAATCTCATTTTGTATTCACATATTTACAACAGGTAATTGTCACTATTTCATCCTTGCTTAAATTGTTTATCATAGTAGTAATACGTAGGTAGGTACCATAAATTAAGTTAAGTATTGTCTAAAATATACCTAAGTTATTATTATATAAATTTCAGGTTGACTACATTCGATTCCCAGTATGTCCGAAGAAAGAGAACTTGTTAAAAAACGAGGAAGCTTCAAAGGACGCTTAACTGCATTCATCAATTACCTTGATGCGTCCAGTGACAAGGAGTTAACTAGTTGTGAGGTCAAGGAATTGCAGTTACGAATAGGAAAAATCGAGTCGTTGTATGGGCAATACGATGAGGTACAGTTGCGATTAGAATGTCTGGTAGAAGATGCTAAAGCTCAAGTCACAGAGCGTACTGAATTTGAGTCACAATACTACAAAGCACTGTCTAGGTCACAGGAGTTGTTATGTAAGTATAACAATGATAATGAGTCGATGAGTAGTGAAAAATGTACCCGTATCAGTCAACGTAAGCCTGTTAAGTTGCCCACGATACAGTTACCTAAATTCAATGGGAGTTTTAGCAATTGGTTGGAGTTTCGTGACACTTTTACTAGCCTCATTCACTGTAACGATGAAATCGATCAGGTAAACAAATTCCATTATTTGCGAGCGTCCCTGGAAGGATCTGCTGCTGTTGTAATCCAGGCGATTGAGTTTTCCGCAAGCAATTATGATACAGCTTGGAAGCTCATTTGTGATCGTTTCGATAACAAAAGGTTGTTAGTACAAAATCATGTGTCATCCTTATTTAACTTGAATGCTATTGCAAAGGAGTCCTCTGTTGCGTTGAAAGGATTGATTGACCAACTTAATAAAAATCTCCGTGCGTTGGAATCGTTAGATGAGCCCATCAAGTATTGGGACACTTTATTAATATTCATTGTAACTAGGAAACTAGATCAGTTAACTTATCGTGAGTGGGAGGAGCACAAAGGTCGCATAGACAAAGACAGCACTATAACATTTGCTGCATTTATTCAGTTCATTCGTTTTCGCGCTGACTTATTAGAAACGTTAGAAACAGCACGAAATAGCAGTAATCCCACTCCCGCTAAGCCTAGTTCACATTCTAATAAGATTAAATCTATGGTTGCATCACAGGATTCCAGCACTGAATTAAATAAGTTGTGCCCGCACTGTAAAGCTGATCACGTTTTAAGTAATTGTTCACAATTCCTTGCACTTAGTATAGACGCCCGACTCAAATTAATACCTAACTATAAAGTATGTTATAACTGTTTTCGTGCAGGTCACTTTGCTAACCGATGCAAAAAGCCAGGATGCAAGATATGTAAGCGCCGCCATAACACTTTGATTCATTCGTCGGAGATTAAAGGTACGGCGAATTCTTGCAATAATGACAACAAATCACACGGTAGCTCGTCCCATTCCGTATCAACGTCATTACCCACTGACGCCGTGGCTAGCACTACTGATGCGAGTGCAAATAATTTAACTTTGTCTGCGGATTGCTCGTTAAGTGGTGAGCGTAAACAACGCGCTGTGTTATTGTCCACCGCTCTTATCAAGTTATGTGATCACAATGATCGTGAGCACATAGTGCGAGCCATGCTTGATAGTGGTAGTACATCGTGTTTTATGACGGAACGATTATGTACACGGCTTAACTTAAATACTAGTCAGATAAATGGTTCGGTCTATGGCATTAATAACGTAAGTTCTCGTGTAGGCAAAACATGTCATGTAAAAATGACGTCATTAGACAATAGTTATGCTGCTAAGTTTTATTGTTTTGTTTTGCCATCATTGACGACTGTTGTGCCCAGTCGTAAAGTCGACATTTCAGATCTGAATATTCCAGATAATATATGTTTAGCTGACCCCACCTTTTACATGCCTTCAGAAGTAGATGTCTTAATAGGAGCGGATCTCTTCTGGGACTTGGTTGGCTCACAGAGAATTCGACTAGGAGTAGGTAAGCCAGTGTTGTGTGAAACGTTGTTAGGCTGGATTGTTTCTGGCCCTGTTACCTATAATAATGGTAAATTAATTTCGAATGACATTTCATGCAATTTAACTCAAACTGATTCCCCTAGTGACGGTGAATTAAATAGGATTCGCACCGATTTAGAAAAATTCTGGAATCTAGAAGAGATTAATTCACCATCCTCACATTATTTACCCGAGGAGAAGTTGTGTGAGGAGCATTTTGTTAAGAATACGACACGTTTAGAAACCGGTCATTTTTGTGTTCGTATTCCTGTTAAGCAAAATCCTGCTATATTAGGTGAATCTTTCCAAAGGGCTTCTAAGTGTCTATATTCCCTAGAACGCAGACTGAAGTTCAAGCCTGAGTTCGGTAAGTTATATCGTGACTTCATGTCTGAATATGAGACTTTAGGACATATGACCGAAAAAAAGGATAATGACAGTCCCAGTGGATATTTCATACCACACCACGGGGTACTGCGCGAATGTAGCACAACTACCAAGCTGCGTGTAGTTTTTAATGCAAGCTGTGCTACTTCTTCAGGAGTATCTTTCAATGACGTGCAGATGGTAGGTCCTACAGTGCAGGACGATCTTATAGCTATACTTCTTCGGTTTCGACAACACAAGTTCGTCTTGTCAGCTGATGTTGCGAAAATGTATAGATGTATATACGTCCACCCATCTGATAGGTACTTGCAACAGGTTCTGTGGCGTGACAATGCATGCGATCCTGTCAAGGTTTATAAATTGAATACCGTCACGTATGGTACGGCTAGTGCACCATTTCTTGCTACACGTTGTCTCAAGCAAATAGGGCTGGACTATCAAACCAATGACAATAAGATCACTTCGTGTTCTGTGGGTGAGTCATCCTCAGTTTGCAGAGATAGGATTGCTGACGTCATCAAGCATGACTTTTACGTTGATGACCTCTTGACAGGAGCTGATGATTTAAATGAAGTTATGTTTATTCGCACAGAGGTCACCAACGCACTAGCATCTGCCTGCATGCCGCTTAGAAAGTGGAGGTCTAACGTCCCTAACTTAGTTTCCGGAGCTTCTCAGTCGTCATTAGATTTAGATATGGGATCTAATGAACCCAACAAGTTATTAGGGCTTGACTGGTTTTCTAGTTCCGACGAATTTGGTTTTTCAAGTTTAACGTTACCTTCTAAGGATTTTGTTACAAAGCGTGATGTGCTTTCTGCAATAGCACGTATTTTTGACCCCCTAGGACTTTTATCTCCTTGTGTAGTCACAATGAAAATGTTTTTACAACGGATGTGGTTAGACAAGCTCTCGTGGGATGAGCCATTAACCCCGGCACTTAATGCTATTTGGAATGCTATTGTCCAAGCATTGCCGCTTATCAATAATTATCGAGTTCCACGACTCGTTATATGTGATGCGCATACTATACTTGAACTTCATGTGTTCACAGACGCATCTGAGCGTGCGTATGGTGCATGCGTCTATGTACGTAGTGCCAATGACCAGGGTGAGTACATGGTTCGTCTGTTAGCCGCTAAAAGTCGAGTGGCACCAATTAAGCCGACCACCATTCCAAGACTGGAATTGTGTGGCGCCGTAGTCGGAGCTCGTTTGTGCGAGAAGGTTGTGAGTTCACTGCGACTAAAGTTTAGTCATGTTTATTGCTGGACTGACTCCACCGTTGTGTTGGGATGGTTGCAGATGTTACCTTCTAAGCTTCAGCCATTTGTGCGTAATCGCGTTGCTGAAGTTTTAGATAAGGCGGGGCACTGTACTTGGCGACACATCCCAACCGCGAAGAACCCTGCAGACCTAATATCTCGTGGCGTGGATATTAGTGTTCTGCAAACTTTGGACTTGTGGTGGAGTGGTCCCAGTTTTTTGAAGCAAGTCCAATCTCACTGGCCGTCTCAACATAAATCGTTAGAGTCAGACGAGCTGCCTGAAACTCGACCTCAAGTTTTATTGAGCGCTAGTGTTAGTGATAACAGTCAATGTCACACATTCATAGATTTTAATCGTTTTTCTAGTTATTTAAGGCTGATCCGTAGTGTAGCAACAGTTTTAAGGTTTATAAAATTGTGTAGAAAAATTCATTCTATTAGTTTTCTATCACAAGTCGAGTTGCAGGACGCATTAAATATTATTATAATTAAAAGCCAAATTGAGTCTTTTCCCGAGTATGAATTACTCCTAAATAATCAGAAGTTGCCTTATAAAAGCGCCCTTATAAAATTTAACGTATTTTTAGATCATAATAAAATAATGCGTGTCGGAGGACGCTTAGCAAATTCAACTTTTTCTTTTGATAAAAAGCACCCTATTCTTTTACAGTCCACTCACAAATTTACGAAGTTACTATTCGAATTTGAACATGTAAAGTTGATGCATGCAGGCCCTCAGTTATTGCTGGCTTCCATTAGGGATTCATACTGGCCAATAGGCGGACGAAGCCTAGCAAAGAGTTGTTATCGTAATTGCGTGCGTTGTTGTCGCATGTCGGGTAGAACAGTTACTCCTGTGATGGGTAATTTGCCACAGCAGCGTCTCCTTCCAGGTGGTTATCCCTTTGACAGCACTGGTGTGGACTATGCTGGTCCCATCATGGCCGCTAGTAGGCAAGGTCGGGGATGTAGGCTGGTAAAAGTGTACATAGCCATCTTTGTGTGCTTCACCACCAAGGCTGTTCACTTAGAGCTGGTGAGTGATTTAACCAGCAATAAGTATTTACTAGCTTTATCTAGATTTATCTCGCGACGGGGAAAACCTAGTGACATCTACTCCGACAACGGTACCTCTTTCGTCGGTGCGTGCAACGAACTTTCGAAGTTCCTTAAATCTAATTGCAATTCCTTGGGCGAACAATTGGCTAATGACGGAATTAAATTTCATTTTATACCCGCGTACACTCCTCATTTTGGCGGACTCTGGGAGGCGGGTGTTAAGTCAACAAAATATCATCTCAGGCGAGTGTTGGGAAATTGTAAATTAACATTTGAAGAGCTTAACACCACATTAGTCCAGATTGAGGCGATATTGAATTCACGTCCACTGACGCCGTTGTCATCCGATCCAGCGGACTGCACACCACTGACTCCGGGTCATTTTCTTGTTGGCCGGCCGCTGACGTCACTTCCGCAGCACGATCTACAGAACCACTCCACTGCTTCATTGTCTCGTTTCCAACGGATCGAGCAGCTACGCCAGCATTTTTGGGCTCGTTGGAGTAAAGAGTTTGTGTCCGAGCTGCAGCAAAGAACCAAGTGGCATACCTGCAAAGACACGCTAAAGTTGGGTTCTTTGGTCATCATAAAGGAGGACCACCTTCCTCCACTTAAATGGAGATTGGGAAGAGTCGTCGCCGTCCATCCAGGGTCAGATGGAATTGTTCGTGTGGCAGACGTCAAAACATCCGCTGGAGTCGTCAGAAGAGCCTTTAATAGGATTTGCCCACTGCCCGTTGATTCTGCGTCTGGTTGAAAGCGGTTCTGCTGCTTCCAACGTCTGGGGGCATGTTCGAGCCAAACGCCTGCTCGATTAGAATGAGCAAATCAACGTTCTGCTACTATAGTTCGTAATTAGATGTAAGGCATATGTATGTAAATGTACTCGTTTTTTTCTTCCATCTTTGTTCGTCTTCAACGCAATACATGTTTGACTATTTATCAGCAATTTGGAGTTTCTTTGATACAATCACCTAAAATTCCCCAACAGATGGTTTCATCTCCGCTGTGGAGGTCCCATATTAAATCGGTCATTTAATTATAATTGGCATTTTAATTTTATTATGAACTTTAATTTTGACTCTTAAACCCGTACCGAATTAGCGTGAGCGCGATAACGATGTCCCGTGAATCGTCATAGATGACGTCATGACATGCGCCATCTTGCGATAACGCCGACCATGCCCTAGAATAATATCACCGTGAGCGCTGTCAAAAATGACAGTGTGTGTGTGAGGATGTGTCAATGTGTGTTTTGTTTTGATTTGCATCTTAACTTAAAATTAAACTAACGTGGCATTTTCGAAATTGTGCTTCAGGCTGACAGTCGCCACCTAACCAAAGAAGAAGAAATGTGGTGTTAATACAAAGAAA